>VDFB02358134.1:152183677-152840708 GCA_007258455.2 Sequoia sempervirens | reverse complement strand
TCATCTTGGAGTTCATATTCATTATTGGGTCCCAAAATCATTGCTCCACTTCCTAGAACCAAATATCACTCGCAAAGCTAGGGTTGTCATCATGCAAGTGAAATTAGCTCATCAATAGACCATGGAGGGTTGAAGGCTAACTCAATAAGAGTGGGTTATATATTCTATGCTTCGAGCTTAGCTTAGACTCAGGAGGGTACTTCTAGGGGTATACCTTAACAAGTATTGAAATCACATAAAATGAACAATAATGAAATAATGATAGTCAAACCCAACTTGATGTCTTAGTCCCAAAGATTGTCACTGAACCAAGAACACTTGACCGCCTCAAAAACCCTATATAGATGATAAAAATATACAATCAAAACCCACATGAAATGAATTCATTTGAGGTTCGATAAAGATAAATATTTGGTTATATTATGAGGTTATGAATGTACAATAACTACTCCTACTCCTACACTAGTGTTTTACGTTTATTATTAAATGTGTGAGATTGACTAAGGTTCTAGACTGATACCTATCTATTGCGAAACAAAGTCATAGCTTATTGAGAAGGAACAAGTTGGAATCAAAGAATATGTATCCCTATATTTGCATACAAGAAAGATCCTAAAATTTTGTAACAAGAAATACTTTGTAATCCACAACATAACTACATATATTTATGTATAAAATGAGAGATCATTACAATGGTTGCAATGTTTTCATAATATTTTTACATTTGTTTGAACTAATATTACACTTATGCTAGAAAATGTGACACAGGAAAATATATGGTTGTGACCAAGAAATCTTCCTAAATATACACCTAATGCCTTGGATACATTCTACAACAAAACCCACTTGCAGTATTAATCTTCTTTAATTTTAATGGATTATACCCACAAAATGAATTAGATTGGAATAAATGGTTTCCTTGTAACTTCCTTGGCATCTAAAGACCACAATTGAACCAAAATCTCTCAAAAATGATAAAAAATCATGCCTTAATACCTGCAAGGCATCAAACCCTATTCATTGCATTGTAGCACATTCAAAACTTGTAGTTGAGGATAAATATTGCCTAAAATGGGTGTTCCAAATCGATGGAGGACATATTTACTTGTGGTAGCTAGGAAAAATGGTTCCATTAATGTGAGTTGGTGGAGCAAGTGGAAAATAATACCCTCAAAACCTCTGAAATAATCACTTTACACTTTGTTGGACCCACGAAGGACTTAACATTAAAAATAATGAACCCATAACAAAGGAACAAGGAAGTGGTTGGGGAGCGAGCATCGATCCCATCACATACCATAAAACCATGGAAAGAAGAATGAGAACTCCCAAAGACTTGATGCAAGAAATATATCATACATTGGGTTGTCGACCTACCACTAAATCATATATCAATCACACCAAGTCACTAACACAAATTCATCTCTAAAACCTTGAAAAGGAATTGAGCCATCAGATACCGGGCTTCAAAGATCTAGTGTGTCACATGCTAATGAGGAAGAGTAGGAAGAGAAACATTGAAATGTTAAAAGGAAAAAGGAAAGGAGCAACTGATAATTCTGGAGTCGGTGGAAGCTTGGTTAGGTACCAAGTTAAGGGGAAGGCCAAAATTTTGACCCCTAAAAGACATGAAAATTATTGAAATAAGGGGGAAGGGAAGTGTCAGGGATCAGGAATACCTCTTGATGGATGCCAAATAAAGTAGAAGGGAAGTGAAAAATTTGAACTCTGACAAAATGAATTAGAATAATTTGTCATGGGAAAAGGGAAATAGGTGGGGATTGAGAGTTAGGAAGATAGAGGGAGGAATTCCTAACAGGGATTAAGGCAAGTAGGAAGTCGACAACCTGGAAGTTTGATGGATCAATGCTTAGTAATTTAGGGACTTAGACTTCGAGGGTTAGGGAATCAAGAAACCTTGTAATATGTGGACAATTAGAGGAAAACACGATGACTCGAAAGGTTAACAAAATTAACACTTAGTAGCTTTTTCAAAGAGGATCAAGGCAAACGTTGGATTCGATAGAGAAGGCATGATAGTAGAAGGAACACTGAAACCTTAATAGACAAAAAATCCATACTTAACCAATTTTGGATTTTTAATTGGGGTTTTTGACTAAAATATGAACATGGAGGTGCTAATACAACATCCAAAGGAATAATAAAAATCAATATGACCCATTCAAAATTTCTTAGATCGATCATCCATAATGGGTCACACACTAGTAAGCCACATAGAAAGGTTGGGACTCAAGTAAAAAATGACACTATAGATTTGAGTCCTAAGGTAGCTAGTAAGAAATATGATGGTATGATCATAGGGGAGAATGATATTGAAATATTTGATGAGGAATAAGAACCTATGGGGGAGGAAAATTTGATAATAGTGAGAAAAAGAAGTTAAGGGGAAGAATGTTTTCCAAGCTAGATAAGGCTTGTGGTTAAAAATAAAAATTTATTTGGTTAGAAAGGTAAGAATGTGGTTATTGATAATGATAGGGATCCTAATGAGGAAAAGAGGTTTTTCAACCCCTTTTAAATGAAGAGCTCGATCTTGATGAAATACATGAACTTTATCAACAAGAAGAAGATGAAGAGTAGGAAGAAGAGGAATAACAAGAAGATGAAGAAGAGGAGAAAAAAGAAGAAGATGAAGCCTATATGGCTCTTTCTCCCCATAATGAGATGATGGATTATGTTTCTAGGAAAGAGGCAGATCATGTGTTTAGAGAAGAAGATTTTAATAATGAATAAGATCA
The DNA here is from genome assembly GCA_007258455.2 of Sequoia sempervirens. Lineage (NCBI taxonomy): Eukaryota > Viridiplantae > Streptophyta > Pinopsida > Cupressales > Cupressaceae > Sequoia > Sequoia sempervirens. The sequence continues at coordinate 152,837,949 of VDFB02358134.1, read as the reverse complement.
AGAGGAGAAGTGGAGGAAGGATCAAGAAGAAAAATAGGAGGAAGCAAAGAAAATTGATCAACAAAAAGATCCTTTAGATTCCTTCAATGTTGATATTGAAGATATGATGCAAGAGCATCCTTGGTTGTAAAGCAATCCTGTATCAACCAAAAAAATTTCTTTTTCTTGCATTTCATTCAGTAGAAATTTTAGTATTTCATTTCACATATCACCGCATTGTCATTTCTCAGCTTGCGGAGTAGGATATGGCATCTACATGACATCTTCTACATCATATCCATATTTTAGATCATTTGCATTTGTTTTCAAAAAGTTATCGCTCTTAGAATTTCACTGTAATTCACAGTCAGCATTTGGGGCTGATCTGGTCCATATTTCATAGTGCAAACCTATTTCAAGGCATACGAAGCTTAATGGAACTTCATACAACCATTATGGGTCCAATGGGATCTATTTTGGAGATTCATAATCCATTTCATTTTGCAAAGGATTATCTTTCATGTTTTAAGACCGATCTAAACACTTGATCATTCATCGAGTTTTGTAAACCTTTGAGGCCGACATAGTCCTTTGTTGGAGATGGAGAATCATATTTAAGATAATTTGTAATCATTTGGAAAGAAGTCATTTAGTTAGTGATGGTTAGATAGTCAGATTTTTGCATTATCCCATGAGGGACTGTAATAAGGCCTTCAGACGGTTGTAATGTTGAAAGCCCTTGCGACATACTTGAGAGCCCAAATTATTTACCCATGAGGAATATGATGCATGAAAGATTCCCAATTCAATAAAGATTCATATTTTCATAATATTTTCTTATGTTATTTCCATTGTGTTGACTCTAAGTTGCATGGTTGGATAGTTCTTTTTGGATCCTCCATCCATGACCACATTAAGTGGTATCAGAGCAAGTTTGCAAGTCTTGAAGGCATTCATTGTCGTTGAGGAGAGCACCTGCTATGGTGAATGTCATTGGAAGAATGGATGATATGTTGGAAATGATGTGAGCAATGTGAGTTTGATTAGATGTTGTTGAAGAAGATAGGAGAAGAGGCCTCAACCCTAGGCATACAGATGGAAGTGATGATGACCTAGATCATGCCGTGAACCAAATTGAAGAATCTCTAGAAGGAGAAGAAGAAGAATCAGATCATGTAAAGATGTTGAAAGCCATTTCAAAAATTGGTAAGCAACCTATAGTTGAAATTCAAAATTACGCGAGAAATTTAAACCTTGAAGAGTTGATTGACTAGATCAACGAAATGGACGAATACTTTGAATATGAAGAAATTGAAGATCGAGAAAGATTTAGATTCATGAAAACAAAGTTGAAAGGTCTTGCTGCTTTATGGTGGAAGGAAGTTCAATTTGATAGAAATAGAAGAGGAAAGGGGAAAATTATCAAATGGGATAGAATGGTGATAAATTTGAAGAATAAATTTATACCTGCTAATTATGAGCTTGAATTTTTGAAAAGATTACAAAACCTAAGGAAAAAGGAGAAATATATGAAAGAATATACTAAAGAGTTCTACAAGATGATCATCAAAATTGGTCATAGCGAAGAAAGCAAAAAAAGGTTGTGAGGTAAATTAATGTATTGAGAACCAACATCCAAGAATAATTAAGCCTAGTGAAGATGACAACAGTTGAAGAAGCATATCAATTTACACTAAAGGTGGGAGAAAAGATGAATAAGAGGTTTGAAAAAAGATAGAGAAGTGCAAGAGGAAGATTCTAGAGGAGCGGATCAAAAATTGGGGAAAGAATACCTTATGCAAATAAAAAAAAGAAGAGAAACCCTACCACAGTGAAGAAAATGATGCCAATTCATACGATAGAGGAAGAGAAGGTATAAATTTCTACCATACTGATAGAGGAGGTCATAATTCATACTACAATGATGGATACTGGAGATATGGAGGATTTGAGAGAAGACCATTTAGAGGAACCTATTTTAAGTGTGGAGGTGAAGGACATAGATCATTTGAATGCCATCAAGGAAATACCAGAAAGAGAACTAAGCATACTAGAAGAGAAACTCATGTGGATGAAGAACCTGTTGAATCCCCTAAGAAAGGTGAGTCATTAGTAATGAGGAGAGCTTTGATGCATGAAGAAGTGACTGAGGAACTGCCACAAACGAAGAGTTTATTTAGAACATGATGTAAGTCCGAAGGAAAGGTATGTAAAGTTATCATTGATAGTGGTATCACTGATAATCTAGTTTTAGAGGAGATGGTAACCAAGTTGAATTTGAAGAGATTGAAACATCCAAACCCCTATAGGATAGCATGGATTGAAGATGAGCATAAGATATTAGTAAATAAGCAATGTTTGGTGAAATTTCATATAGGATCATATAAGGATGAAGTACTGTGTGATATTATGCCTATGGATGCATGTTATTTTCTGTTAGGAAGACCATGACAATATGATAAGAAAGTAATTCATGATGGAAAAAGAAATTAATATACTATGACTTCAAATGGAAAGAGAATTAAGTTGATACATTTGGAGGAAGAAGACAAAAGTGAAGTTTGTAGCACTATCAGACTATGTTTGGTAGATGGAAGGAATTTTTTGGATGGATTGAGGCATGAAAATATGTGTTTTTCATTGATTCTAAAGAAGGGTGATAATCTAGAGGTAGAGAGTCTTACCACAAAGAATGAGGAAGTGGTAGAGTTTTTGACAGAGTATGAAGACATCATATCAAAGAATGTACCAGATGACTTACCACCTGTCCAGTGTATCAGCCATCATATAGACCTAATATTGAGAGCAAGTTTACCAAACAAGGAAACACATAGAATGAAATTGATAAAGAACGTAGAATTAAACCGACAGATACAAGAGTTTTTGAGAAAGGATTGATCAAAGAAAGTTTAAGCCCATGTGTGGTACCTGTTGTACTTGCACCAAAGAAGGATGGAGAATGGAAAATGTGTATAGATTCAAGAGCAATCAATAGGATCATTTTCAAGTATTGATTCCTATTACCAAGAATAGATGACATTATAGACTATTTGAGTGGAGAAGTATTTCACAAAGATTGATCTAAAGAGTGGATACCATTATATCAAAATAAGAGAAGGAGATGAATGGAAGACTACATTTAAGACTAACAAAGGATTGTATGAATGGTTAGTAATGCCTTTAGAATTGACCAATGCACCTAGAAATTTCATGATATTGGTGAATGAGGTACTATAGAAATTCTTGGGTAAGTTTGTCATTGTTTACTTGGATGATATTTTGATTTTCAATAAGACTAGAGAAGAACATTTGTGGCACATCAAACAAGTATTGCAAAGATTGAGAGAAGAGAAGTTATTGATTAATGTCAAGAAGTGTAGTTTTATGAAGATAGAGTTGGTGTACTTGGGTTTTGTTAGTTTTGTTGAAGGATTGAAGATAGACCTTGAGAAAGTAAGAGCAATAGTTGATTGGCCTACTCCAGTGAACATTGGAGAGGTAAGATCATTCCATAAATTATCTAGTTTCTACCAGAAGTCTATCAAAATATTTAGTAGAATTTGTATACCCATGACAAAGGTAATGAGAGGAGACAAGAAGGAATTTAAGTGGACATCTAGAGCACAAAGGAGTTTTGAATTGTTGAAGAAAAAGGTGACAAAGTAGCCAGTATTAGCATTACCCAAGCTAAAGTATTTCAAGTTGATTGTGATACAAGTGGAAAATCAATTGGAGCAGCGTTGAGTCAAGAAGGAAGACCTATAGTTATTTCAGTGAGAAGTTGAATTATGCCAGAAGAAGATATTCAATTTATGAATAGAAATTCTATGCTATAGTTCAAGCCTTGAAAAATGGAGACATTACTTATTGCGTAAGGATTTTGTGTTGTATACTAACCATCAAGCTTTGCAGTATTTGAATAGTCAAGGAATGTTGAATCAAATACATATGATATGGGTTGAGTTCTTACAGAGTTATACATTTATGTTGAAGCATAGGAGTGTTAAGTCAAACAAAGTTGTAGATGCATTGAGCAAGAGAAGGAATTTGTTGATAGAGATGAGAGTAGAAGTACTGGGTTTTGAAGAACTAAAGCACATGTATAAGGATGATCCAATTTTTTTTGAAGCTTGGAGAGAATGTAACGAACCAATATTAATAAACTGAAGCCAATGGTTGGACTATTTCATTCAGGAAGATATGTTGTTCAAAGGAAATCGATTGTGTATTTCAAAGACTTCAATGAGGGAGAATTTGATTAAGGAGAATCATATTGGTAGATTAGAAAGACATTTTGGAGTTGATAAGACAATAGCCTTGGTGAGTGAACACTATTTTTTTCCGTAGATATATAAGGATTTCAAGAAGTATGTTCAGAGTTATCGAATTTATCAAGTAGCAAAAGGGAGTAGTTAGAATATTGGATTGTACAAACCTTTGACAATACCGTAGAGACTTTGGGAAGATATAAGCATTGATTGCATATTGGGATTACCAAGAAAACATAGAGGACATGATTCTATCATGGTAGTAGTAAGCATATTTTCTAAAATGGCACATTTCATTCCTTGCAAGAAGACTAATAATGTTGCGCATGTTGCTAACTTATTTTTTAAGGAGATTGTGAGATTGCATGGATTACCTAAGAGTATAGTTTTTGATAGGGATACCAAATTCATTGGATACTTTTGGAGGACATTGTGGAAGAAGATAAAGACAGATCTAAAGTTCGGTTCAACATATCACCCACTATAACATGCCCATTGTTCTACCTAGTAATTTTATATGTTTTACCCACAAGTGATTTGTCTATGCATCAAATATAATGAGAAATACAAATTTTCTTTTCTTTTCAATAATAAATGCACCATTTGAAACATAATCTTTCCAAACTTTTCTATTGCATAAATAAAGAATCTTTTCAATAATATAAGTATAATTTTCACTTGACATAAATATATTCAAGATAACATTTCTCATTTACATTTTCCATATAGATGGACACATGAATACGTACATAGCTTCAACAAGCTCACATGAACTAGAATTACAAACTAATACAAATGTCCTAGCATTGGTGCATACATTCTATATGTCTCCTTTCCATGGTGCATACCTTCTAGTTGTCCCCAATACTGGAGTGTACATCTTTAATTCTTGAATTAGAAATACCAATGGTATAGAATGTCGTTCTCCCAAATCTTGGCCGCCAACTACATGAGGAGAAGCATCACTCAAGTGCTTTTCCACCAACTATTGATGGAAATTGTGCCTCAACTTGCTGGCTTGTATCTCTGTCGGCCGATCGCTGGAGTTCTTAAGTTCGTAACCTAAGTCATAGAGTTTGGAAGTTTCGTAACCTCTCGACTGACTGATCTCCTTTGTTGTCGCAACATCGGTAATTTCTATAACTTGTAACCTAAGTCACGAAGTTTGGAAGTTTCGTAAGTTCCCGACTGGGCGACAATGGTATCGGCTTGTCACGGGATTTGGTAAACTCGTAACCAACAATGGGAGTTATGAAGTTTGTGTTTTCCCCGACTGAGTGACAATGGTATCGGCTTGTCGTGGGAATTGGTAACTTTGTAACTTGTATGCAGTGGTTATGAAGTTTGAGTTTTCTTGGACTGGGCGATAGTGGTCGCGGGGATTGGTAAATTCATAACTTATATGTGATGGTTATGAAGTTATCATTTTGAGTGATGTATCGATGGGAGTTCACTTTTGTTGGGAAATGTTGATGGGTGTACGAGTGAGTTGGTAATAAAAATGGATAACTTGTGGATACCTATAGTCTTCGGGCTTTTGTTTATAAACTAATGACTATTAATATTACGCGCCAATGTGGGATAATGTTGATGGTTGAGCTTCTTGGCAGTTGAGCGAACCGAATTGGTTTGGATAGTAGATTCTTGGAAATCGAAGGGTCGAAGTGAATATAGAAAGAAGAATGGTAGACCGATTAGTATTGATAGTTGAGCAGACTGTATGTTGAAAGAACATTGTAACAGTGCTATGATTGAATGTGGTTGGTTGATTGTATTGTTGCTGTGTAATATTAGAGAACTAATAACTGTGAAGGAGGGATTTGTAACTTTATTGTAATTTATTTTTACTGTGAATAAAGTGACTTCTCTTTGGTGGTGAATTTTTCTCCCAAAAGGGTTTTCCCACATAAATCTGGTGTCTATTCTCTATTGATATTATTGTCTATTCTTGTATGTGTGAATCTTAATGCTCTGTAGTTTGAAATTAAAAGTACTCCTACATTATTCTCCTGTGAATTGACATTAGGAAAGTGATTTCCGCACTAGAGTCTTTCCTTACAAGTGGTATCAGAGCTTGGCCAGTTGTGTTATCCTTGTGGGTTGGTTGGGTTTTTTGTGTCAATTCTGTTTAGTGGGAGTCTTGTAGAAGTCTGGTAATTATCAAATTATAGATTGAGATGGCACTAGCAAGTACATCTAGAAAGATTGAAATTGAGAAATTCAATGGCAACAATTTTGAGTTGTGGAAACTCAAAATGGAAGATCTGTTGGTTGATCGTGATCTTTGGATGGCTATGTCTGGAACGAAACCTTCTGGCATGAAGCAAGAAGATTGGGATCTTGCAGATCGAAAATCAAAGGGGTTGATAAGGCTCTGTTTGGCAGACTTTGTTCTTCTTAATGTGCATGAACAAAAGACTGTAGCCTCCTCGTGGAAAAGACTTGGAGATATTTATCAAGGAAAGTACTTGGTGAACAAGTTGTTCTTGAGGAAGAAGCTGTATTCTTTGAAAATGTAGGAAGGAGCGTCTGTTGTTGATCACTTGAATACTTTTAACATGCTGATTGCTCAGTTAACATCTGTGGGTGTGAAGATTGAAGAAGAAGATCGTTGTATGTTGTTGTTATGTTCTTTATATGATTCTTGGGATCACTTGGTGATGGCCATTGGGAGTACAACATTCACTTTTAAGATGGAAGATTTTGTTGCTTCTTTGTTATTAGAAGAAATGAGAAGAAAATCTTCTAAGATGGCGAAGGAGACTTTTGCTGTTTGAGGCCGATCAAAAGAAAAAGACAAGAAGAAGGACAAGAAATCCAAATTGAAATAAGAAGGGAGATTAAAGTCTCCTGAAAAAAAGTCCAAGGTGAAGTTTTAGAACTGTGGGCAGCCTAGTCATGTCCAAAAGGATTGCAAAGAGGAGAAAAAGAAGAAGAAGAACTCTTCTGACAATGATTCTTCTTAGAGCGAAGCGGATGCCTTTATTGTAGCCTTGGAAACTCAGGCATCAGATGTTGTCTGGCTGATTGATTTTGAAGCATCTTTCCACATGAAATCTCATAGAGACTGGTTCACAAAGTATGAAAAATACAATGGTGGTAAGGTGTACTTGGCAAGCGATTCATCCCTGGATATAGTTGGCCGCGAAAGAGTCAGAATTCAGTTCCCTAATGGAAGGGTGAAGGGAATCAATGATGTTATGCATATACTAGGTCTGGCTTGAAATTTACTTTCTGTTAGTAGGATGAATGATGCTGGTGTACAGGTCTCTTTCTATAATGGTGTTTGTAAGATGACAAGAGGATCTATGTTGTTGGCAAAGGGTGCTCGAATTGGTACTCTGTATAAGTTGGATGCTAATGCAGTTCAATGCAACAGTGCTTCTGTAAAACCATGCAAATCTATAGGGAAAGAGGTGATTGTTCCAGTAGGAGCTAATTCTTTGGAGATAAAGCTTCCAGCTGAGAAAATAATGCTGTGGCATCACAGCCTAGGCCACATTGGAGAAAGAGGTTTAAAAACTTTGAAAAATAAAAACCTGGTTGAAGGGCTTGATGACTGTAACCTTGAATTCGAATTTTGTTAACATTGTATATATGGTAAACAACATCGTGTTTCATTTTATTCTAGTCCTCATAAATCTTATGGTATACTTGATTACATTCATTCTGATGTGTTTGGTCTAGTAAACGTTCCTTCGTTATAGAATTCTAAATATTATGTTTCTTTTATTGATGACTATTCGAGAAGGGAATTTGTGTATTTTTTAAAGAGTAAATCAAAAGTGTTCAATCATTTTAAGGAATTTAAAAACCTTGTGGAAAATCAGAATGAAAGGAAAATAAAATGTTTAAGGAATGACAATGGTGGTGAGTTTTGTTCTGATGAGTTTGAAAGGTACTGTAAAGATCATGGAATTACAAGACATAAGACTACACCCTATACTCCACAGCAAAATGGAGTTGCTGAAAGGTTCAACAGGATAGTGATGGAAAGAGCACGAAGTATGCTGAGTAGTGCTAGCTTGGAGGAGAAGTTCTGGGTTGAGGCAGTTGCAACAACATGTTATTTATTAAATTGTTCTCCTAATTCTGCTCTTGTTGAGAAGACACCTTTAGAAGCATGGTCTGGTAAGAAGCCCTTTCTTGGACACATTAGAGTTTTTGGCTGTGAGGCATATGCATATGTGCCAAATGAAAAAAGATCTAAGTTGGAGAACAAAGCTGTTAAATGTATATTTATTAGCTATAGTGTTGGCATAAAAGGATACAAGCTTTGGAACCCTGTGATTGAGAAGGTTTTGTACAACAAAAATGTTATTTTTTGTGAGTTGAAGCCTTCTACTTTGGATCTGCAGCCAGAGATAAAATCAAAAAATAAAAAGGATGTAGTTGAAATTCCTCTGACACTAGATAAAGAGGAATTAAAAATTCAAAACGTACCTGAATCTGAGGAGAGCTCAAGCAGTTCTGAGAGTTCTGAAGAAGAAGAACAACCTTAGCCTCAGCCCTTGAGGAGGTCAACACATGAAAGAAAGCAACCAGATAGGTATGGGTTTTCTATGTTAAATTCTACTTGTGCCTATGCTTTGATTACTAGCACTGATGAGCCTAGGACTATTAAAGAGGCAATTAACATGCCTGATGCAAACCCTTGGTTGGAAGCCATGAATGATGAAATGACATCATTAGAAAAGAATGACACTTGGAGTTTGGTGCCCTTTCCTGAAGGAAAAAAAGCTATTGGCTGTAAATGGGTATTTAAAAATAAAATAGGTCTGGATGGAAGTGTTGAAAAGTATAAGGCAAGGTTGGTTGCGAAAGGTTATTCCTAGGTAGAGGGAATTGATTATGGAGAAATCTTTTCTCTTGTAGCTAAGCTGACATCTATCAGATTTCCTCTGTCACTTGCAGCAGCATATGACTTAGAGATTGAACAAATGGATGTGAAGACAAAATTTCTTCATGGTGATTTTGAAGAAGAAATTTATATGTCCCAACCTGAGCACTATGTGGAAAAAGGTAAAGAACATCTGGTATGCAAGTTGAAAAAATCTCTGTATGGATTAAAACAATCTCTTAGAATGTGGTACCAGAAGTTTGACACATTTTTTTTGTCTTTGGGATTTGTAAGATCAAAATATGATCATTGTGTGTATTTCAAATCTGAAAATGATCGTGTCTTAGTTATTGCCCTATATGTGGATGACATGTTCATTGGGAATAGTAAGCTTATGATTTTTGATCTAAAATATCAGTTGTTTGCAAAGTTCGAAATGAAATATCTTGGTGCAACCAAGTATATTCTGGGGATGGAAATAACCAGGGACAGAAAGAGCAGAAAACTTTGGCTCAACTAGAGTAAGTATATTAACACTGTTTTGGAGAGATTTGGTATGATTGATTGCAAGCAGCTAGTTGTTCCAGTTTTGTAGGGAACAAAACTATTTGTTGAAGATTGTCCAAAATATCCTACTAAGATGGAGGACATGACCAAAGTGCCTTATGCAAGTGTAGTTGGTAGCTTAATGTATGCAATGGTCTGCACAAGGCCAGACATTTTCCAAGCAGTGGGAGTTCTTAGCTAGTTTATGGTGAATCCAGGAAGGTCACATTGGGATGCTGTGAAAAGAGTTTTTAGATATTTAAAAGGTACTTCTTAGTATGCTTTGTGTTATCATGGTAACTCATCTATTTCAAATAGATCTATCAACATTTGAGGCTATGTGGATTATGATTGTGCAAGGGACATTGATAGTAGAAGATCCACCAGTCGATATATTTTCATGTTGAATGGTGGTGCAATTAGTTGGATGAGAAAGTGGCAAGCTGTAGTCGCTTTGCCCACTACAAAGGCTGAATACATGGATGCAACTTATGCTTGTAAGGAAGCAATTTGGTTAAAGCGTTTGTGTTCTGACATTGGGTTTAATGCAGGGCAAATTAAAATTTTCTATGACAGTCAGAGTGCTATTTGTTTGACAAAAAATCCAACTTTCCATGCCAAGATGAAACATATGTATGTGCAGTATCATTTTGTTCGAGATATGGTGGAGGATGGAAAGGTTTGTTTAGAAAAGGTGGATACTCTAGAAAATGTTGCAGATGCATTGACAAAGCTCATGAGCACAAACAAGTACAGGTGGTGTGTTAGTTCGATGGGCCTTGGAGCCCATGATCTTCATTAACTTCGAGTTTGGAGGAAGCTAGTAAGTATTCGTCAAGTGGGAGATTGTTGGAAATTGTGCCTCAACTTGTTGGCTTGTATATCTATTCAAGTCTTCATTGTCGGCCGATCACTGGAGTTCTTAAGTTCATAACTTAAGTCGTGGATTTTGGAAGTTTTGTAACCTCCCGACTGACCGATCTCCTTTGTTGTCGCGACATCGGTGATTTCTATAACTTGTAACCTAAGTCGCGAAGTTTGAAAGTTTTGTAACTTCCTGACTAGGTGACAATGGTATTGGCTTGTCGTGGGATTTGGTAAACTCGTAACCAACAGTGGGAGTTATGAAGTTTGTGTTTTCCCCGACTGAGTGATAGTGGTATTGGCTTGTCATGGGAATTGGTAACCTTGTAACTTGTATGTGGTGGTTATGAATTTTGAGTTTTCTCCGACTAGGCGACAATGGTCGCGAGGATTGGTAAATTCGTAACTTGTATGCGATGGTTATGAAGTTATCATTTTGAGCGATGCACCAATGGAGTTCACTTTTGTTGGGACATGCCGATGGTTGGTTTGATCATGGGTATATGAGTGAGTTGGTAATCAAAAGGGATAACTCGTGGATACCTAAAGTCTTCAGGATTTTGTTTATAAACTAATGATTGTTAATATTCTGCACCAATGTGGGATAATGTTGATGGTTGAGCTTCTTGGCAGTTGAGCGAACCGAATTGGTTTGGACAGTAGATTCCTAGAAATCAAAGGGTCGAAGTGAATATAGCAAGAAGAATGATAGACCAATTGGTATTGATAGTTGAGTAGACTGTATGCTAAAAGAACATTGTAACAGTGTTGCGATTGACTATGGTTGGCCGATTGTATTGCTGCTGTGTAATATCAGAGAACTAATACATGTGAAGGAGGGATCTGTAACTTTATTGTAATTTGTTTTTACTGTGAATAAAGTGACTTCTCTTTGGTGGTGGGTTTTTCTCCTGAAAGGGTTTTCCCTCGTAAATCTAGTGTCTATTCTCTGTTGATATTATTGTTTATTCTTGTATGTGTGAATCTTAATGCTCTGTAGTTTGAAATTAAAATTACTTCTACATTATTTTCCTATGAATTGACATTAGGAAAGTGATTTCTATACTAGAGTCTTTTCTTACAACTACACTCCCTCACAAATATACCAAACTTGGTAAGATGGACCTCCCTTCGATGAAGAGATTGGTTTGGTAACCTCATCCTTCATATAGCCTTTCCTAAGCATAGTGATGTGTCCTACATATCTAGAGCTTACCATAAAGTGTACCTCTATTTTTATGATATTCTAGCCTAGTATGTACTTGGATCATAGTGAATTGATAGTGTAGATAGTGGCTACCTACACTACTTTGGCCAAAGATTCAACACCCAGTACTTCGAGTGAGGGTCATCTATTTTCACCACTACAATTTCTCGATTTGTATTCAACCATTAGTATTCTAATCTAGGTTATTACATTTCTCATGGATTATCCTAACCCTAGGAATAACCTTTCCATTAACTCATATCTAAATGACATTGCTACAAGTATCTAAAATTAACTCTATCTTACCAATTAACCATACGAATAAGCATAACATCACATCATTAAATGACTCTATTTCAAAATTACAATATCAATAATAAGAGTCTTCATTCAAGAGTGTAATCTTAACACTAAATAACTTCCATCAAAAGTATAATCTCATCAATAAATGACCTCAATCAAAGGTATAATCTTCAACAATAAATAATTTCAATCAAAGACATAATCAACAATCAAAAGATCAATCCGGTCATATAGGTTAATCCCAACCTATGTGCTTTAATCAATAACCAAGTAAACATCCTAACCAAATAGGTTATTCTTAACCTAGGGTTTCATTCAAAAGTAAAGTAATGATCAAGTTGATCAATCAAGTGTAGATTATCAATATGGTTTGCATGGTGTCACATCCTATCGATGATGACATGTCTGTCATACCATCATTCCCATTATATTACTAACCTCATTAACCTTGAAGGTTTACCTAGCATAATAAGCTAACAAATACAAGTTACCTCAAGACATGGATGTAAACCACATTTCACATTTCATTCTACATATGTATAGTATAGACTAACTACGTATAGTCTAAATAGAAATACCATTATATGAATTCCCATATAGGGTATATAAAAGTATTAACCCAATAGATAGGTTCCACCAAAGAAAGAAACAACCAAGAACATGCAAGCATAAAAAAGAATCACAACATACTCAAAACCATTCCTTTCCAACATAAAAGACAAAGTTATAGAAACTAGCATGCCTATATAAAAGATCCAATTGATTAAACTCCCTTCCTAGCTCAATTCATCAATCCCACTTGATATTCCCTCCAAGATCAACTTAATTCCCACTCTAACCTCTCACCAATTCTCTCAATGATCACAAATGCAAAATAACAAAGCAACTCACAAACTCTCAGGATCACAACTCACTAGCACAAAAACTACAGTAGAATATTAATGGAGTAATCAAAATGAGAAGTGTAGCAAATGGTAGAATGAACACCTCTATATAAACTAAAATGTGAGCAACCAAAGGCTACAAACAAACTAGTGCTTTTTCCACCTATCTATCCTCATGCAATGACTCATCAAACTAACTTACATGTTTGCAACACATAATAGTCCTCACCTTTCAAATGGCTAAGTCAACTTGTTCAAAGGATAGCAAGACTCTTTTATTGAGTCAAATGAATAGCAAGCTCAATAGCAAGTTTCCTAGATTGAATTCCTTCTCATATTTCTACCAAGTTTACTTTTGATTGAGTCTCAAGGCTAAGATATTGCATTATCAGACTTATGCATAGTTTGCAGACTTCTTAAGCATTCCATTCTTTTCTATATTGATGCCACATTCATAAGTTGACACGCCATAAGAATAGTGTGGTAGATTGTTTCCTTAATGATTTAAACTACATTTAACTCTCTTTGCAATGTATACACAATAGTTATAAATCCATACGTGCCTCTAAACTTTGGTTGGCCTGGTCTCACCTTGTTTATGCGCAAACTATTTACTTAGCAATGTATTTATATATGAGGCGACGTGTAATTTCATTTCAAAGCATCTTAATACTCATTTCAATTCTAGCTTTATACATCTATATAAATTTTTATGCACTCTCTACCCTACACAACTTCATATAATGTGTGGCTTCATTTGTAATAGTTTAAAAATATATTTCAATGCCTCCTTTTAGCGTTGCACTCTTCATTTAATTTTCATTTATAATGCTTATGCACTTTGCTTTCAATTAATTCTCATAAGTGTTATATGCAGTTTAACCTACTCACGTGTTTAAACTCATTTCATAGCATTAAATGTATATTGGATGGATTTAATAAGCCCATACCCCCCTTAATTCAAGCGCAACATATAATATATGCTTCTTTCTTACTTTATGCACATCACATATAATATGTGCTAAGGTTCCATTTACATTTGTAGTGCTTTTCCTATATTTCTCATGCCATCTTTACTTTGTAAATGATTTTAAAATACATTCCATATTATATATATAAAAATATATATTTATTATAATGTTACCATTATAATATATATATATATATATACATACATGAAATCATTCTTTGATATCAAATATAACATTATATATATATATATATAAACATTTAACAAATCATTATTTGTCAATATGTATATATGTCAAAACAAATAATTTCCATACAAGTATGCATTAACAAGTATATATATCTATATACATATATATGTGTATATTATTATATATCTATACGCATGTATATATTATTGATATATAAATATATTCATACATTTTAATAAATACATATATATCATGTTTACTATCCTTTATCAACACAAATACATACATATCTTCAATGATAGGCATATACATTAAGTGTATATATATACACATATATATAACCGATTATTCATGTATGTATGCTCATAAGTATTTCTACTTACATATATGTGCACACACTTATGCTCTCATGCACGAGTCATTATATATACATATATACATTTAATATACATACAAATCGACGTAAAGATAACTATGCGAAAAAGATAAAATACCCAAAGATTCAATCACGATAACTCAATAAAAAATAATCTAAGAAATCAAAGACATTTGCTCAATCATTTCAATCATCCCTGAAAACTAAGACCCAAAGATTACTTACCCAATTTCATGAACTAACTCAACTCAACTAGACCAACTAGGAAGTGAGTGTGTGTGTGTATGCTCAATTAGGCTCATCAAGGGTTACTGGACCAAGCTCCTCTCCTAAGAGATACTTCCCCTCTCTTCTAGAGGTTTGAACTATTCCTACATTTATCTTAGTACACCATGACAGTAGTTAGCCATTCACATGAAATCCACTTGCATCATAAATCATTTGCATCATATAGGCATAAAAGTATTCACATTGCAATATATATACATTCATCACATTTTCCATCAATATAAAACATAATCATTCCTTCAAAAGAAATAACATCATAATACTTATTTCAGTATTTTGTTCATCTATTTAATGATACTAAAGTTTTTATTTTCATTTATCATCATATTTACTCACAGGGTAAAAGTAACCCGATAACTAAGAGACGGGGTGTAACACCCACAAACAGATGAACAAAAAAAAGTAGTGAACAAAAGTTTGGGTAACTTGTTGAGATGTTTGGTTGGAGAGAAGGTAGGAAATTGGGACATAGTTTTACCACAAGCATAATTTGCATACAATAATTTAGTGAGCCAGAGTATAGGGAAGACACCATTTGAGATTGTGATAAGGAGTACATCCTAGAGGAGTTGTAGAGCTAAGAGATATCAGTATGGAGAGAAAGAGTAGTGCAAAATCAGAAGAGTTTGTAGGATTCATGGAGACATTGCATAATCAAGTCCAAAAACATTTGGAAGACATGAACAATAAGTATAAGGAAAATACAGATGAGCATAGGAGACATAGGAGTTTATTGTTGGAGATGAAGGGATGGTATATCTAAGGAAGGAGAGACTTCTAGTTGGAACATACAATAAGTTGAAGATGAGGAAGTTTGGACCATGTAAGTGTTGGAAGAATGAAGAAGAATGACTAACTATACAGTTTATATGTTGTCATTGATGTCACCATGTTATATGAGTTGTGATTGCAAGATTAAGTCATTGTTTGATTCGGTATCTGAACTGGTATACAATTTACATCCTTTTGTATTTTGGTCCGTAATCCTCCGTGGTAGATTGTTGCTGCTTGCATTTTTGGGAAATAGTTTATGGATGTTGGAAGCATGCACGTTTATAATCTCTCATATATAGGTGCTCGTATGGTGTATTGAAATTATTTTGTTGATTGCATTTTGCTATTAAGCATATCTCTAGCCGACTTCATGGATAATTGATGTTATGGTGAATTAATTTTGTTATGTGGATATATGTGTGACCTATCTTAGGTCTATGCCGACATGATGAAGCATGCTACATGTTTTCATTTATTGTTTGGAAAGTTTTTTTTAATGATTGAAGCCAACAGTTGGTATTTTTGGTAAATAAGGATTGCATCTAATTAGGCCAACCTAATTGATGCTTGTGAATAGGTCAGATATATATGTCAAACAATTTTGAAAATTGTAGTGTGAGAGAGACAAATTGTGAGGTTGTCAATGTAAAGAAGTGTGAAAATGATGAAGTGTGTTAAGTCAGTCTATTGAGCATCATCAGAACTGTATCAACACATGTTAGGTGCACTCTTATCAGTTCATTTTGGCTGTGAAGCCAATTTTGTTTTGTAATCCTTTTTGTAGGCAATGAGCCTCCTTGTGTAACCAGTGAGCTTTTGTATTTGGATAGTGGGTCTTATTCTGGGTAGTGAGCCCTTGGCAGTGAGCCTTAAATATTTGATTTTTTGGAATCACTTTATATTGTGAGTTAATCCTCACCGTAGTTTTTTCCTTATTGGGTTTTCCATGTAAAATTCTAGTGTTCATTTTGTTGATTTTTCTTTATGTTATCTGCATTTCATGTTCATACTTAATAAAAAAATTGTGTGGTTGTGAAGTTGATAAGTGTGTGAAGTTTTGTGTTTGAATTTGGTGACAACTAATTCACCCCCCATCTCAGTTGTCTTGCACCTTTTAATAGTAAGATTCTAAGGAAGTTTGCTTCTAGAAATGCATATGAAGTGGAGTTACTGGAGACATTAGATATATCACCCATTTTAAATATTGTTGATATTTATGAGTACCATGAAGGATAGTCAAATAACAGTAGAAATGAAGTAGATTTGAAGGAGTAATTACCACATCAACAAATAGAGGAGATTGAGCAGATCTTGGATAACAAAACTAGAGGAAGCACTAGGAACAAGCAGCACAAGGAATATTTGGTGAAGTGCAAATACAAACCAGTGGAGGATTCATCATAGATTTCTTAGGTTGAGGTGGATTACTTTGGTTTTCCTCTAACCCTTGGAAAGTGAGGGACTCACTTTTCTTCTAACCCCGGGTGTTTGATGCAGGAGCATCCCTGGTTGTAAAGAAATCCTGTATCAACCAAAAATATTTCTTTTTCTTGCATTTCATTCAGTAGCAATTTCAACATTTCATTATGCATTTCGTCACATTGTCATTTATTAGCTCGCGGAGGAGGATATAACATCTACACGATATCATTACATTGTCAATCAAATTGCACCTGAATGCTTGAATGATTAAATTCAGCAATCTGTTGAAACATGGGAACTATCTTCAGGCTGTGGGTATTCCTATGGCGAAGATAGACCTCCAGATTCTAGGTTGGTTCCTATATGATAATCAATTAGGTACTTGAAACTTTGATGGAAAAGGGAAAAATTAATCTAATGCAAAACTGGAAAAATTGGACTGTGGTGATGCACCTATTTGATTTAAGAAAACAGATTAACTCACAACTGATTCATCATGAAGCTTACTTTCACAACTCAGATTGAACAATTTAACTACATTAATGATTCACAAACATGCTTGATAATTCATTCTTTATGAAGGAAGAATTTATTTTCACAACTTAAAGATATGGATATACTTGAGACACAATTTATGACCTGCAACTAAGATTGTTTCTTCGTGTACATGCATTCACGAATGTTGACAAAAATTTAAAGGTTCTGATATCAAACACATTAAACTTGTATCTGAAACATTCACAAAACAAGACACCTGAATCTAAGAAGGATAATATTTAACTTGGAATGATAAGAGAAGGAACACTCTGCAAACGATACTCCAAGATAACCTGTAAAGCCTGTAAAACTGTATTAATGTAAAAAGCTGAGTTACAAATCTTTCTCTCTGCAAAAATGGTATGCCAGAGAAGATGAAAAATAAGAACTAGTGAAAAATGACTAAGTCATATCACTTTATACAATAGGCCTCTCAAAGGCATGAAGATGAAACTCAGTGTAGAAATTGATATCTCCAAAGTAGTCCACGAGAAAAAAGCAAAAATCCCTGAAAAGAAGGCTCAAACTCATGCAAAAATGAGTGCATGATGATCCAAACTCAAGTTCAACTCATAATTGAACTATAGAACACTCAAACTGCACCGAAAATCCCTGAAAAAGTGGGCTAAAGTATGCAAAACTGTCTCATTTTTATCAATTCACCCATGATGACTGTGCATGATGATAAAGCAAACTGAAAATCCATCGTTAACTCCACTCATCTTTGCATGATTTACTCCACTTTACTTGTGTTTTCTTTCGCATGGTTTGGAAGAAGGTAATTATATGGTTAAATATTAAAAATAATCATAATAATACCTCAACGCTTGATTATATTGTCCATCTATTATTGAAGATCATGCAAAAAAAAATATAAATGAAGTAATAGTCTTAACTCCATCCAAAACTCGTGGCCCTTCAATAGTCATTAGGTTGACTCACAAGTCAAAACCATGGAAATGATTAAAATGAAATGATTATTTGAGAAACAAAGTCAAAAATTAACTCATCAGCTTAGGGCTTTTAGTAAAAAGCATCGAACCCTAAAAATCATTTCATTTTTTGCATCTGAGTTTAAAGAAACTTCACGTAGACTGGCCGTCGACCTAGGTAGGGTTTGAAGCTCGAACCTCTACCATTTCTTGTTGTTTCTTTGAGATTTTCCTAAAGATTTCAGGCGTCAAACAAGGTAAGTCCTCCATATGTACAAATCTAAGCATTTATGTGTTTATCTTTGAAGCATTTTCTGAGCATTCAAGTCGCGGCTGTAACAATTTTTCTAATATTTTTCTCTATGATTTACCTTTCTGTTGACTTCTCAACTTCTTGGCCGCCATTGAGAGTATTAACTAAATTTTATGGAGGAAAAAGCACAGAGACCCACATGAGTTCATGTGTATTTTCTTCAAAAACAAAAAGGATAAGTTTTCTTTGTTCAAATCTTTGTATTATTTGCTTACTGGAGGCCCCGACCATTACCTTAGCATCCTAATTTTATTGCACTTTAAGAGACAGCAACTCCTTAAGGCATTTTGTCAAACAGTATGGTGCCTTGCCTATGCTTTCATTTTTGCTCATAAAAAAACATTTGATATATATTCTCTGCACATTTTCATCATTATAACAGGCCGTAGTTTTCTTTACCTTGAATCCATTTGGTTTTCCTTTCTAAATCATGAGCTTCAATGCATTCAATCTGGGTTTTTGTTGAATAGGTCGTGGCAATATTTTCTCCATTTGCAAGAGAAATCTGGGCTTTCATTTTTATTTTCTATGCTAATTATACTGTTCTTTGTCATCAACCATTTAGATTACTGTCCTCTCATTGCAAACAATCAGTCCCCTTGCTTTTCCCTTTGGTTATCACTGAGTATGCGTACCTTTCTTTCATATTTGTATGTTACTTATGGCGACCTCCATTTACTTCATTGTCATTTCATCTACTTTGCAAAAAACTAGGAATTTGGAACCCTAGGACATTGAAATCTCAGGCCATGAATGCATATTGTATTCTTTTGGTTTTGCAATTCATGCCCTATTTTCCATTTTACCTTATGTTGAGAATGCCAGATATAGGTATAATGCATTAAAGGTTATGGATGTTGTCATGCTTTGCATTATCTACAGGCTCACATTATGCATGGCTATCATAGGACTGTATTGTGAATTAATTATTTTACTGAGACCTTGCATACTGACTGTCCCTCCAGTGGACCACACTTATGAGGTCACTGCCCATGATTGAAATTACAGAGTTCTGTCTTTGCATGGTTGTTGTTTATTCTATTGGACTGCATTAAACATATAAGCATACTCTGTTCTAAAACATTGCTCTAAACTGTACCTTCACTTGTTACTGTGCTTCAATGTATGACTCTTGGAAGAAGATGAAAGCTTTTGTATCTTGTCTTTTTTAGATCACTACTTCTTCACATATCATCTAGGATAGTCTTTAGAAATGATTGCATTTCTGCTTTTTGACTATTGCATATTGATTATTCTGGGAGTGTAAGCACTGCCACTGCTCATATGCATTCTTTTCCTAAAACTGCCTCCTCCTCTATTGATTGTGTTGTTCATTTTATGATAGTTGATGCTAATTCTCCATGCCATATTGTTACAAATAGACTTTCAAAATAAATATTTTGTCTTCATGTAGTTGTATTTTTGCAGTCTCTCCAAAATACCTTCATTGAAATGATAGAATTCAAGCCTTATCCTGACGACAGTATTATCAAAGCCTTCCTAATTTCTGAATGAAATTGTTGAATGATTACTACAATCCATAAAAACTTCAAGTATATGCAAAGTTGTAGTAGTTATCAAGTGTATGCACTGTGTATTCAAATTTTTTAAAAGAAGTAGCAATATTGAGATTAATCCCACATTCCTCAAAGAAGAACAACCTCCATGGTGATCATTTATAAGACTGTCCCTTCCTTGATTGATTGCGCCATATGACAGTCCTGTAGCATACTCTTAACTGATAAGTCATGCCTCCATGATCTTGATAACTCCTTTTAAATGAAGAGCGGATGTGGACTTGTTCTCTTATGATGATGTTGTGCTTTCGCTTAGTGTACATATCCATGAGTTACATAAAAATATCCCATACATGTGGGATAGATAAATCATACAAAGAATATCTAAAATACAAGATGAATATCTGGTACAAGCTCCATCTGAAGGATACTATGTAGAACGAACGTTGATGGGGAACCCAACGGGTGCAAAGCATGTTCCACCCGACCATGTGGGTTTTAGAAAAACCCACCCCTCGTGCTCAAAGGTGACAAGGAAGTGATCGCGACCAAATATGCCAACAAGACTAACTCCAATAATAATAACATAGCAATAGTAACTCCAATAGCAACAACAAGAGAATACATAGATCATAAATAACAACAACCAAGATCCAATCATAATAAACACAAGACCATAAAACACATCATAAATAAATAAAAGGCAACAACCATTAACCACTTCCAGAGGCAAGTAAGAAAGAAAATCATAAGGGAAACTAGTGGAGAGTGTCATCGCATAGTCCTACATGGGTTATCCCGGTCCTTCCTCCTACATGAGGCGCCGACCCCCATCTATGGTTATCCTAGCCCTTCCTCCTACTTGAGGTGTCAGCCCCACAGGGTGACTCATACAGAGCCGTTAACCTCTCATGAAGACGAGGTAACGACCTTGCCAACCACGACCTTCTCAGTCTACCATTAGTCTGTGAAAGCCCTAATGGATAGACGAGGTATCCAAGATTATCTTATTATGTTATTACTACCCATCCCCCTAAATTCTATTATTAGGTTTTCACTTGTTAATCTAACTCTCACGTGGGTTATCCTGGCCCTTCCTCCTTTTGAGGCACCGACCCCCACGAAGATCCACTCTCCCTAGAGACCCAAAAACATATACCAAAACCAAGGGTTGTACCACATAAAATGAGCATTAAATCTCAACAGAAAACATGCAAGGCATTACCCATCTCGCTAAAACACATAATCAGAGTCTCAACAATTCCCATACAACCCTTTCAAAATAATGATACTCAATAACTTGCCACATCAAAAGTACATAAAGAGAGATACATCGATTAACAAATAAGCTCAAGCCTCTAGAAGCCTAAGGTTCACAATATCCCTAAACGGGTTCCTAAAACAAACTGGGTTCCCACATCGACAAACCAAAATGATACTCAAGAAGCCAAAGCTAATTTATAAGATTCCAAAATACAAAACAACACCATAATTTTCACCTATTGCTATAACGGAATCAGACTTCCAGATTCACAATTTATTCAATTTCCTTCCCAAATAAACAATGAACTTTAATCCCCAATTTTTAATAAAGTATTTTTGAAATAAAAACTTAATAATAACTCTGGTATTTGAATATGTTTTGCCCATTTTCCAAGAAAAAATTCTTCACAATAAGAAAAAAGACTATATAACTACATATTTATATTTTATTTATATATGTATATATATATATATATAATATAAATACACACACACATATATATATATATATACATATATAAATAAAACATATATATATATAAGTACATACACATTATGATTATTTTATTTTATCTTGTTATTAAATCTGGGAGAGAAAAAAAAACTTCAATTAAAGACAGGATATTAAAAATATTAATAAATATATATATATAAATCGATAAAAAAAAAATCATTTAAAACAAAGACAACCATTGATGGCCGCGGTCACGCGCAGTCCAAGGGACTGCTCACAGCAGTCCAAAGGATTGCTGCGCACAACAATTCGATGGGCTGCTGTGGCAGTCTCTTGACTGCCGCTCAACCTCAAGCAAGTGGCTGGGGAGGGGTACGACCAAGGCCGACCACCCTACCTAGCATACGAATTTTTAAATACTGCCGTCGGCTATAATATGATCCGGCCCCAATGAGATTTCGCAATAAAATAAAATATTACCCATATATATTTATATATACAATGTGTATATATATATATTTCGTAAAAACAACATTTTCTTTTCTATAATATATACATTGTATATTTATATATATATATATATATAATATGTATGTATATATATATACCTATATATATATCTGTATATGAATATATACATAACCCATTTATTTCAAAAGGGGAATCAATTTTCCCATAGCAAAATCATAAAAATATTGAACACTTTCAGAGACCCAAATAAATTTCTTTCATTTATCTGTTACCCAACAAATTCTAAAACCTCAAAAGATTTTTTTTTTCCTTTTTTTTTAATTTTTTTTTCAGAACAACATATTTTCCATTTCAAATTTAACAAGCAATAAAGATTAGTAATGGAACCTGGAGTCATGTGCTTGCTGAGAAGTTGATGAAGCTTTCCTTTGATTCGAACCAGCCTTTTCGAAGAGCTCTCTTTCCTTCTACAGAATGTCTCCACCAGATTCTTTGATCCAACTTTTAATATATTTTTCTATTCAAAAGAGCCTCTTTCCCATAACAATGAAAAGAAACAATTTTTACAGAGACCAAAGAGAAGATGCAAATTTTTCCATAACCCAATAATTTTTGAAGCTTCTGTCAATATTCTTGTGAATGAAAACCTCTCATTTTTGCTATTAAATAAAAAGATATCTTCTTTTTTGAAAACTTAAAAAAAACAGAATGAATAGAAATCTTCTATTTCTTCACCAGCTTTTCAGCCAAAAATCTCAAATTCATTGGTCCTTTTCTTCTTTTCTTGATTTTTTTCTATTCGAGCTGCACTTTTTGTTTTAATTTCAATTTTGCTAATTTATACTTGCAATTCACACAATTTAACTTATTTAATTATTTTATTCCATTAATTATCCTCAACATGCTATTTTCATTAAATTATCTAAATACCAATTTTAAATAATTTAATTTACACCTTTCAATTTATTTATCCTTAATAAATTACACGACTTTTAATTTAATACTTTTATATTTTAATAAAAACTATTTCAATAACTATTATTAACATTTATTATAATCATTTAGTTATTTAAATTACATCATACAACAACACCAATGTAAAATAAATAACACAATTACTTTCACAAAAAACAACTGTCATAAAATGCAAAAATGACTAAGGTCAAAGACGCACAATACCACTAGACACAAAACGGGTTAACAAACTTGGGACGGGGTGACTTCCTTGTCATCTTTGTTTCAACTTCATGCCCGTTGGGTTAATTTGATGCTCGCCCTGTCCTGCCGAAGCAGGTGGAATCGAGACTCTGTTTCTGCAATTCCTACATACAAACAAGGTTGTGCACAACATGTATATATATAATCAAATAAATCACATCGTGAGAAGGAATCATGGCGTAGCAGGGCACTCGCAAACGAGTGGTGCTACACTGTCCCCTTACCAAAACTATAATAACAATTACAACATCAAGTATAAAGTAACATTGCTAAAATAAATTGATCACATCATATCATCATAAAATGATTATTAATCCACTGCATCACAATATACTACTAAAATCAAATTAAACATCACCAAATCAAATGTAACCATAATGTCATATCATAATATCCATGTCATTAAATAAAGTAGCATAGTCATCAAGCACTCTAAACTATCCAATCCACCAATCCAACTAATAAAAAGTAACTATCAAAGTCTCAAAGTATCAAGCAAAACCACAAAAAATATCAAGTCCAAACAACAACATGAGGGGTATTACATCCTCCCCCCCATGAATTCGGCTTACTCCTGGAAGCCAATAAACAGGTAAGGATAAGATTCCCTGATATGGGAGGCATCCTCCCATGTTGCTGAAGTCTCATCATTGGGGTCCCACTGGACCTGCGCCTGCTTAATATACCTGCCTCTGAGGGTGAGTCTCTTGTGCTGTAGCACGACTATGGGCTCGAGAGCTAGCTGCCCATCCTCAACCTGTAGAGCATTCCAATCAAGTACATGAGTAACATTAGGAAAATATGGTTTAAGGAATGAAACATGAAAAACATCGTGAATCCGCGACAGACTGGGTGGCAAGGCCAGGCGGTAGGCAACATGAACAATTATTTCTAACACCTCAAACAGACCTACGAACCGAGGCGCAAGCTTATAACCCTTTCCATAACTAATAGGGCTCTTCCGTGGACGAACTCAAAGAAACACTCAATCTCCAACATAAAACTGTCGATCAACTCTGTGTGCATCAACATACTTTTTCTGTCTATCTTGAGCTACTACAAGATGCTCTCCGATGCAAGCTACCTACTACTCCATATTTCAAATCATTTTAGGTCCAAGAAGAACCCTATCCTAGCTTAAAGGGGTATGACAAGGATGACCGTATAAAGCCTGAAAAGGAGCCATGCTGATCAAACTATGGTAACCAAGTGCAGATAATCTTCCCAACGTGATTGTTGGTCCATGACATACATGCAAAGCATATCCTCAAGCACCTGATTGACTCTCTCAATTTGACCATCTGTCTCAGGATGGTAGGCAGAACTAAAGTTCAATTGAGCCCCTAAGGACCACTACAAAGATGTCCATAGCGTAGATGTGAATACCGGGTCTCTGTTAAAAATGATTCTTCGTGGTATCCCATGCAAACGAACAATGTCCTCCATGAACACCTTGGCTACCAAAGAAGCCGTATAGGAAGATTAGACAAGAGAGAAATGGGCTACCTTGGTTAGTCTATCAACAGTGACCATGATAGCATCGTGTCGCCTAGAAGACATAGGCAAGCCGACAATGAAATCCATAGAGATAATGTCCCACTTCCATTTTGGAACAAGATGAGGCTGCAACAAACTTGCTGGATGATGATGCTCAACCTTAACCCTCTTACATTCTAGACATCTACCCACAAAATCGGCGATATCACACTTCATTCCTACCCAAAAGTATAGCGATCGAAGATCCACATACATTTTCTTAACTCTGGGGTGTGCTGCATAAGGTGCCCTATGGCCTTCAGTCAAGATTAGGGTGTGAAGACCCCTTGCAGGAGGTACATACATCCGGCCTGCATAGTGCAAAGCACCATCTGTATCCAACGAGTAGCCAACAAATTTTCCTTCCATAGCTCTGCCCGACTCAATTTCAGATTTCACCTCTTGATACCAATTGTCTGAGCAAAGAGCTGGGAGGATATAACTCCTCAAATCAACCTCAAGAGCCACAACAAAAATCTCATGTCTATGTCGGCTCAAGGCATCTGTCACCACATTCTCTTTGCCCTAGATATACTTTACTTCAAAATCATATTCGCAGAAGAATTCCATCCACCTCCTCTGTCTTGCATTCAGGTTCGGCTATGTGAAGATGTATTGCAGAATACGATGATCTGTATGCAACTCGAACCGATGCCCTAAAAGGAAGTGCCTCCATCTTACCAAAGCATGAACAACTGTGGCCAACTCAGGGTCATGTGTGGGGTAGTTTAGTTCATGATCCTTAAGTTTCTGAGATTCATATGCAATCACTCGCCCTTCTTGCATCAAAATGACCCCTAAGCCTTCCAAAGAAGCATCCGTACATACTACAAATTCCCCCGTAGGGTCAGGTACTGCCAAAATTGGTGCATTAGTCAGCTTTTCCTTAAGAGTTTGGAATGCTAACTGACATTGATCTGACCAAAGAAATTTCTTTCCCTTCCTCTGGAGAGAGGTGATAGGATGGGCAATCCTTGAAAAGCCTTGGATGAACCACCGATAATAGCCTGCTAGTCCCATGAAACTGCAAATTTCTGAGACATTTGTGGGTGCGGGCCAATCCACAATGGCCTGAATCTTTGTAGGATCAACAAAAATTCCCTCTCCTGAAATCACATGGCCCAAATATTGAACTTTAGTCTTATAGAAGTCACACTTTTCCAGATTGGCATACAACTAATTGTCCCTTAAGCATTGCAACACCTGTTTTAGATGTTCCTCATGTTCTTCCATAGACCTAGAATAAATCAGAATATCGTCAAGAAACACAAGGACGAATCTATCCAAGTACGTTTGAAACACTCCATTCATTAAGCTCATGAAGACTGAAGGTGCATTTGTTAACCCGAACGACATCACAGTGAACTCGTAATGTCCATATCGAGTGCAAAATGTTGTTTTATGAAATCTGCATCTGCAATCCGCAACTGATGATATCCCAATTTGAGATCAATCTTAGAAAATACCTTCGCCCCTTTTATTTGATCGAAAAGATCATCAATTTTGGGCAAGGGATATCGGTTCTTCACTGTTACTTTGTTCAACTACCTGTAATCAATACACAAGTAGAGAGAACCATCCTTCTTCTTTATGAATATCACAGGTGCTCCCCAAGGGGAAACACTTGGGCAGATAAACCCCTTAGCCAACAACTCCTCCAATTGCAGATGAAGTTCTTGAAGTTCCTACGTTGTCATATGATATGGAGCTCGAGATATAGGCTTAGCTCCAGGAACCGGATCAATCCTGAAATCTATATCCCGTTTTGGCAGCATACCAGGTATCTCACCTGAAAAAACATCTCAAAACTCCGCAAGGAGAGGGTAATCATCCAATGACACCCCTTGACTATCCTCTAACTCAAGGTTACTCATTGATACTGGAAAAAGCTGACAACCTTGTCGAAAATGCCTTTTTAATTGCATGGCCGAGATCATTCGCAATGAAATGGGCCTTTGAATACCCACGATCTCCACCTCCTTTTTGGAATCATCAATGCACTGTACTGCTTTACGATGACAATTTATCATGGCATGGTGTGCACTCAACCAATCCATTCCCAAGACGACATCATATGAACCAAGTGATAGGATTCAGAGGTCCACCTTAGTTGTCAATGCCCCTATATCTAGACTACAATCCTGCACAAGCTTCTCTACAACAACCTTTGACCCTGAGGCTAATTCAACCTGCCATTTTATGCCTTTAATAGTTGCCACTAGTCTACATCGCTCAACTACTGAAGGAGATATAAAAGAATCAGATGCATCGGAATCAAATAGTATAGAAATACTAGTGTTATGCAACACACCTATTGTATCAACGACGGTGCTCTGGTGGTCTGCCTGTCGATTATCCACTGTCACAAAGACATAATGAGCTCTCCCAGCGTCGCCCACTGTTGGCTCTGACCGAACTGGTCTCTGATTAAATCCTAAGGTGCTCTTTTGTGGAGACAATCTAGCAATATGCCCTTGCTGCCCACATGAGTAGCAACTAGTACCTCAGCCAAATCCTCTGCCCCCGGATGGAGCATTTGACTGCTGAAAGCTTCCTCGACTCGACGCTAATTGAAAGTTTGGTGCGAGCTGCTCAAAACACTCATGACGAGCTCGGTTATGATTCCGATCCCTTCGAAACTAAGAATTGCCACCCTGCTGAGATGGAGAGTTTTTATGCTTTAGCTGCGACTATTGTTGCTGCTGCTGTTGACCCCCTTTAGAGGGTGCATGTCGGTTCCTAGAAGATCTTGTAGCTTGTGTCTGACCTCTGCGAGTGCCAAAGCTAGGTGTAGGCGCACTGCCAATCTACACTCCAATGTGACCACCCAAGGCCATGGTCAAATTTTCTTCTACCAATCGAGCCTTTTCAACTGCAATTTCCATCGTCTTCGGTTCAAAGACTCGCACACCACCACTAATTCGAGCGTTTAAGCCCCAAACAAAATGTTGCACTAACATCCCTTCATCATGGCTGATCCCTGCATGTTGCTTCAATTCATAGAATCGCCGCTCATATTGTTCAACGAACATCGACATTTGCTTAAGGTCATGAAACTCATCTGCCCTATGTTGCCTCCAATGATCTGAAAGGAAGTGAGCCCTGAACCTATCCAGAAATAGCTCCCATGTGACCATGCTGATATCCAAATGTAACTTTTTCTCTTCCAGCCACCACCAAGTGGGTGCAAAGCCTCATAGATGCATGACTACGCACCGAGCTTTGGTATTGCTATCATAGGGGTGCATCGCGAAGCATCGATCCAAATTAATTAACCATGTTTTCGCTTCCAAATCTCCTCCAGAACCATGGAATGTAGGCGGGTGTGCTCTCATCAAGTCTCTGATATGACCAGCTAGCACTGCATCTTGATCTTTCATTGTTTCCCTCTACCTCGATGACCTTTCCCTTTCTCTCTCGACCCACTGCTCCTCCTCTGGCCTGGGTCCCAACCGATCAAGAATCTCCCCCAGAAGGTGTTGCAACTGTCCATCTAAACCAGGCTATTCCGGGTTCTGACCACCACCTGACAGATTGTTTTGAGAACTCTATCGTTCCTCATGCTCAAAACCATGGGAACTTGGAGCTGATCAACTTTTCCGGTTTGCTCTATGATCGACACCACGGCCTCTTCCTCGGCCACGTCCTCTACCTTGAGGAATATTTCTGAGCAACAAGATAAAGGTACAAGTGAGCTCAAGATTCAAACACAAAGGTTTCCTAATGGACAAAACTACCCAGAGACCCCAGTGTTTGCAACCTTGGACTTGATACCAAGTTGTAATGCCCGTCGTGCAAACCCCAAAGGACAACAACTATGCACACATTTAAAAAAAAAAAAATACAAAGTAAACATATAAAGAACCATTAAACATTATTACATTACACGATAACATCATAAACATCTAAGTCCTTTGGGGCACACGAGGTCACATTGCATAAAACCAACCCATAACAAAAGATACATATAAAGCTAAATAACTTAACTAACTTTACATCCATCATAGACATTAAAATAACCATAGCAAGAGATAACATCCATACATTCATAAGCATAAATATAAATACATCACATGATACAAACCATAATAAATCTCATAAATCATGAATGATTACAAGGGTGCATTTAATTTACATCATATTTTAATACAATACATGTTCATATCCATGAGTTACATAAAAATCTCCCATACATGTGGGATAGATAAATCATACAAAGAATATCTGAAATACAAGATGAATATCTGGTACAAGCTCCATCTGAAGGATACTGTGTAGAATGAACGTTGATGGGGAACCCAATGGGTGCGGAGCACGTTCCACCCGACCACGTGGGTTTTAGAACCCACCCCCTGTACTCAGAGGTGACAAAGAAGTGACCACGACCAAATATGCCAACAAGACTAACTCCAATAATAATAACATAGCAATAGTAACTCCAATAGCAACAACAAGAGAATACATAGATCATAAATAACAACAAACAAGATCTAATCATAATAAACACAAGACCATAAAACACATCATAAATAAATCAAAGGCAACAACCATTAACCACTTCTAGAGGCAAGTAAGAAAGCAAAGCATAAGGGAAACTAGTGAAGAGTGTCATCACATAGTCCTACATGGGTTATCCTAGCCCTTCCTCCTACATGAGGCGCCGACCCCCATTTATGGTTATCCTAGCCCTTCCTCCTACTTGAGGTGCCGGCCCCATAGGGTGACTCATGTAGAGCCATTACCCTCTCATGAAGATGAGATAACGACATTGCCAACCATGACCTTCTCAGTTTACCATTAGTTTGCGAAAGCCCTAATGGATAGATGAGGTATCCGAGATTATCTTATTATGTTATTACTACCCATCCCCCTAAATTCTATTATTAGGTTTTCACTTGTTAATCTAACTCTCACGTGGGTTATCCTGGCCCTTCCTCCTTTTGAGGCGCTGACCCCCATGAAGAGCCACTCTCCCTAGAGACCCCAAAACATATACCAAAACCAAGGGTTGTACCACATAAAATGAACATTAAATCTCAACAGAAAACATGCGAGGCATTACCCATCTTGCTAAAACACATAATCAGAGTCTCAACAATTCCCGTACAACCCTTTCAAAATAATGATACACAATAACTTGCCACATCAAAAGTACATAAAGAGAGATACATCGATTAACAAATAAGCTCAAGCCTCTGGAAGCCTAAGGTTCACAATATCCCTAAACGGGTTCCTAAAACAAACTGGGTTCCCACATCGACAAACCAAAATGATCCTCAAGAAGCCAAAGCTAATTTATAAGATTCCAAAATACAAAACAACACCATAATTTTCACCCATTGCTATAATGGAATCAGACTTCTAGATACACAATTTATTCAATTTCCTTTCCAAATAAACAATAAACTTTAATCCCCAATTTTTAATAAAGTATTTTTGAAATAAAAACTTAATAATAACTTTGGTATTTAAATATGTTTTTCCCATTTTCCAAGAACAAAATCTTCACAATAAAAAAAAAGACTATATAACTACATATTTATATTTTATTTATATATATAATATATATAAATACACACATATATATATATATACATATATAAATAAAACATATATATATATAAGTACATACACATTATGATTATTTTATTTTATCTTGTTATTAAATCTGGGAGAGAAAAAAAAACTTCAATTAAAGACATGATATTAAAAATATTAATAAATATATATATATAAACCGATAAAAAAAATATTTCATTTAAAACAAAGACAGCCATTGATGGCCGCGACCGCGCGCAGTCCAAGGGACTGCTGCGTACAACAGTCCGGTGGACTATTGTGGCAGTCTCTTGATTGTCGCGCAACCTCAAGCAAGTGGCTAGGGAGGGGTATGACCAAGGCCAACCACCCCTGCCCAGCATACGAATTTTTAAATACTGTTGCCGGCTATAATATGATCCGGCCCCAATGAAATTTCACAATAAAATAAAATATTACCCATATATATACACACACACTGTATATATATATATATATTTTGTAAAAACAACATTTTTTTTCTGTAATATATACATTGTATATTTATATATATATAATATGTATGTATATATATATATATATATATATATATATATATATATATATACATAACCCATTTATTTCAAAAGGGGAATCAATTTTCCCATAGCAAAATCATAAAAGTACTGAACACTTTCAGAGACCCAAATAAATTTCTTTCATTTATCTGTTACCCAACAAATTCTAAAACCTCAAAAGATTTTTTTTTCTTTTTTTCAGAACATATTTGCCATTTCAAATTTAACAAGCAATAAAGATCAGTAATGGAACCTAGAGTCCTGTGCTTGCTGAGAAGTTGATGCAACTTTCCTTTGATTTGAACCAACCTTTTCGAAGAGCTCTCTTTCCTTCTACAGAATGTCTCCACCAGATTCTTTGATCCAACTTTTAATATATTTTTCTATTCAGAAGAGCCTCTTTCTTAGAACAATGAAAATAAACAATTTTTACAGAGACCAAAGAGAAGATGCAAATTTTTCTAGAACCCAATAATTTTTGAAGCTTTTGTCAATATTCTCGTGAATGAAAACCTCTCATTTTTTCTATTAAATAAAAAGATATCTTCTTTTTTGAAAACTTAAAAAAATAGAATGAATAGAAATCTTCTATTTCTTCACCAACTTTTCAGCCAAAAATCTCAAATTCATTGGTCCTTTTCTTCTTTTCTTGATTTTTTTCTATTCGAGCTGCACTTTTTGTTTTAATTTCAATTTTGCTAATTTATACTTGCAATTCACACAATTTAACTTATTTAATTATTTTATTCCATTAATTATCCTCAACATGCTATTTTCATTAAATTATCTAAATACCAATTTTAAATAATTTAATTTACACCTTTCAATTTATTTATCCTTAATAAATTACATGACTTTTAATTTAATACTTTTATATTTTAATAAAAACTATTTCAATAACTATTATTAACATTTATTATAATCATTTAGTTATTTAAATTACATCATACAACAACACCAACGTAAAATAACATAATTACTTTCACACAAAACAACTATCATAAAATGCAAAAATGACTAAGGTCAAAGACACACAATACCACTAGACACAAAACGGGTTAACAAACTTGGGATGGGGTGACTTCCTTGTCATCTCTATTTCAACTTCATGCCTGTTGGGTTAATTTGATGTTCGCCCTGTCCTGCCGAAGCAGGTGGAATCGAGACTCTGTTTTTGCAATTCCTGCATACAAACAAGGTTGTGCACAACATGTATATATATATAATCAAATAAATCACATCGTGAGAAGGAATCGTGGCGTAGCAGGGCACTCGCAAACGAGTGGTGCTACACTGTCCCCTTACCAAAACTATAATAACAATTACAACATCAAGTATAAAGTAACATTGCTAAACTAAATTGATCACATCATATCATCATAAAATGATTATTAATCCACTACATCACAATATAATACTGAAATCAAATTAAACATCACCAAATCAAATGTAACCATAATGTCATATCATAATATCCATGTCATCAAATAAAGTAGCATAGTCATCAAGCAGTTTAAACTATCCAATCCACCAATCCAACCAATAAATAGTAACTATCAAAGTCTCAAAGTATCAAGCAAAACCATAGAAAATATCAAGTCCAAACAACAACATGAAGGGTATTACAAACCTATCTTCAAGACAAGAAAATAAGGACCAATGGTTGAGGTAGGTAAGACCTCTTTCACTTTTTCCTCTACAAAATGAAGGGGATTTTTCCTTAAGGTGTTGAGTTGATGATTGAAAGACTAGGAAATTACCATATAACAAACTACACCCACTACACTATAAGGAAGTTAAGGTACTGGAAAAAATTCCTGCACTAGCCTTGAGAGGAGGGTATTGCAAAAATAATCAAATATTTACAATAATTACATAAAATAAACATAAATAATAAAGATCATACATACCGCAACACAATGTTCATGTGGGGAAAACCCTTTCAGGAGAAAAAACCCACACACCAAAAGCCACCCAATATATTATTGAGAAATCACAAAGATTATAATATACTTGTAGAGTAAGCTTGTCACAGGAATATCACCAACCAAAGATCCATAAGCAAGACAACTTTTAGAATCTCATAATACATCACAATCTATAGTAGTAATACAATGCCCTCATAAAATAGGGTTGTCTTCTAGGGAAAGACAAGCCAAAAAAATATCTACCATAAGACCTAAGACCTAATGATGAATGGTCCAAATTCACAAAATTAAATAAATAAATAAATATATATATATATATATATATAATGTGGCTTTCATGGCGCTACCCCCAAAACCCCCCATTAGGGTGATGGGCCTCTCAGACCTTGTAGAGGGGGTGCCCCCTTGCACTCCCATGCTCAAATATATTAACCTATTATAATTACAAGGTTGAGAAACCATTTTTCCTAACATTCTCCCACTTTTCAAACACCTTGCAAGAGAAACGAGGGGATCAATACCATGATTTAATTACTAGGGGCTAAGAGGTCCATAGACTTTGAATTTCTCTGTGCTCACAACCATATTTAACGAATCTGCAACATTCATCAAAGTCTCTAACTTAACTAAATTAATCGTGTGATCCTCAACCATATCTCAAACAAAATGATATTACACATAAATATGATTAGTCCTGGCATGAAATATTGGGTTCTTAGCTAGGAAAATAACACTTTGACTATCACAATAAACTTTCATTGCACCTTGTTTTATTCCAACATTTGAGCACAATCTCTAAAGCCAAATGGATTATTTACAAGCATGAGTAGCTTCCATATACTCACCTTTAGTAGTGGATAAAGAAAACATAGTCTATCACTTACTCATCCAAATGATTGGACCACCAAATAAAGTAACAGATAAGTATTGATGGATAGTATTTTATCAAAATCAAGTACCTAGTCTAAATCCACATAACCATGAATATCAAGGGAAATTCTATCTCCTATAAAATTACCATGATAACACAAAGAATACTCTAAGGTACCCCACAAATATTTGATTTTTTTTTCAATTGCATCCCAATGAACTTTACCAAGATTAGACATATTTGGAAAGAACTCCCACTTCTTGGGAAATGTGTGGTCTAGTGTAGACCATGGCATACATCAAACTTCCAACTACACTTTGGTAAGGCACTTTTCTTATGTCTTCCATCTCTGATGGGGATTTTAGACAATCTCAAATAGATAAATTTATTTTAGATGTAAAAGGAACACACAATGGACTACAATATTGCATGTTAAACCTCTATAAAACTAAATTGATCTATACTTAATCTGGTCAAGCCATAGATTTATGTTTACTCTATCTCTTCTAATTTTCATCCCAAGAATGTGTTTAGTTGCACCAAGATATTTTATTTCAAATTTATTTGCAAGTTGATACTTTAGTTATGAAATAATTCCTTTCCCTCCACCAACAAATAACATATCATCAACATATAGTGTAAAAAATAAGAAACAATCACAATCAGTCTTATAATAAAAATAATGATCCGATTTAGAACAATCAAATCCCAAACTGAATACATATGTATCAAATTTTTAGTACCACATCTTAAGACTCTGGTTGAGGCCATGCAAATATTTTTTCAATTAGCAAACCAAATTACTTTTACCTTTCATCATGTAGTGCTCTAGTTGTGTCATACAAATATCCTCCTCTAAATCACCATGAAGAAAAGTCATTTTCACATCCATTTTCTCAAACTCTAGATTATAAGAAAAATAAATAGAAATTAAGAATCTTATGGATTTAATTTTTGCAATAGGAGAAAATATCTCACCATAATCAACACCCTCAACTTGAGAGTAACCTTTTGTAACCAACAATGCTTTGTAATTCTTAATACCTCCATCTGAACCAATCTTTTTCTTAAACACCAATTTACAAGCAACATGTTTTTTTCATTCAAGAAATGGTACTAGATCCCATGTGTCATTCTTTTTCAAAGTTTTCATTTCTTCATCCATAGCAATCTTCTAGAATTCTACATCATTCATAATTAATGCCTCTTCTATAGATCCGGGTTCATCCATGTTATCAATAGATTTGCACCCTGCTAAATGCAAGATTCAGCAACCTACTGAAACATGGAAACCTCCTTCAGATGTGGGTGATCTGAGTGAAGAAGGAATCTCCAGAGTGAGCCGGTTCTCCGAATGATAAATCCTATTCTAAATAACCTCTGGGGAAAAGGATAGAAAGATGGAATGAAAACAAAACTTGAATCTAACTGGTATTTGACTTAAAGTTATGAAATTCAAACATTGACACTCACAACAGCTTTTCTATCACAATGAATCTCACAATCCCACTGACACATACTTCCATCAGTATTTTGCATGAAGATTCCTAAATGAAATGCAACAGGCAACCTGAAACTATGCAATTCTGAAACACAACTTACAACAGCAAGACATAAAAGGATTCTAATTTGAACCACAAAGACATCAAATTGCTATTATAAAACTGAGACAGAAATGAGAAGGAGAATATTGTCGCTTTATTAAAACTGAAAGAGTGAATAATTCTGAACTAAGTACAAAAGGGTTCACAAGCTCAAAAATGTGTATGAGCAGGAACTGCAATCTCTACTGCGAAGGAGCGCCAAAAGACCAAGTCTTTCAAAGACATAACTCTCTAGAAACCCTAATCTGAGCTCACAAAGAAGATCCAAGAAAAAAGCTTCAAACTGTCTCAAAAACTGCATAAAAGCAGAAAAAAGCATACTGCTTTTAGGATCAAACTGTCAAGCCTCTAAAAATAGGCTAAATCTACTTTAAAAGCCAAAAAAAACACCTTATCTCTTCAAGATAAGACTCAAATCCGACCAAGAGGGGAGGTCAAAATGAATCTGCTAAAAATAGCAAGAAATCATAAAACAATTTATAAAAGATTGCTTTACGATTCTACTTTACAGGATTGCAAATTTTACAATTTATCTATTTTTTGCAATTAAAGATTATAAAATCTTTTGCAAAGAAGAAAAACATTCTTATTTCTCTATTACAATGCTTTGATTTTCTCAAAAAATCATAAAAATATCAATATAATAATTATTCTCTCACCAATACCTCCAATTGATTTCTCTAAAATCAATTAAAATTAAAAAACCTAAGTGGACAATTGATTTTCCTTTGAGAAAACAAAAACCTAAGTGATAACAATATCCACTTCTAGGTCATAAGGCATTCACCATGCATACCAAATCTTCAATTTTCCTAAGGCACAAGACACAAGCCCTAAAGACTTAAAGGATCGACCAACCTAGGCACTTGAATTTGGCCCCCTCTAATATTAACCTTCAGACTTTAATAAATCACAATACAAGGCTTAACCTAATTCAAAATCCCATGTGCTATTTTCCAATTGTGAATATTCTGGATGATTATGATGTTGGGTCGAATTAGGGCATGAGGAAAACAAGGTCAAACCCTAAATCATTTCATTTTGCACTCCTCACTTTGAAGGAAAAGAGCTCTGCCTGAGAGCACGCCGCCATGATGGTTGAGCTCGGTCTAAGAATCTACATGCTCGATAATCTTCATCTTTTGCCTTTTGACAGTCGAAACTTCAATGGGTAAGTCTTATTTCTTTGTCTTCATAGCTCTTTGCTCCCTTCAAGGCATAAGAAAGTCCATTAAGGCCGCGGACTGTCCATGCTTCTCTCTGACTTTTCCTTACATTTTTGTGCTTTGTTCTTCATGGCCGATATGCACGAACTTGGGCTTTGTCTGGAACTTCATGAGAAAACTTGTTTGAGGGTTCTCATTCCTTATTGCATACAAAGTGAGCCTTTGTTCATCTTTTGAGACTTTAGCCACGGCTGAGATAGTATCTAATTCATTTTTTTTTACTCTCCGGGCTTATTGTTTTGCTATCTGGGTTTTTCGGTGCTTTCCTCCAGCCGCCATGGTGAAAGCTCTAGAATTTTGAACCTTTTGTGAATGCTCTGGCCACAGCCTATGTGATCTCTTGCGAGCACAAAATGGTGAGTCACTGTTCTAAGTGTATACTCTCCTCTTCAAAAAGCTCGAAAAATTTCTCCTCCACTTCAGATTTTAATGTAAAAATCACATACGAGTTGCTTCTGAAAGTTGCAATTTCTGTGCTCAAAACTAAACCTCGAATGTGGGTATATGAGATTCAAAATCTGCATATTCATTTTATAGGATTTTATGGGCTCGACCCAAAATACTAGTTGTCTTTATTTTACACTTCTAAAACAAAAAAATGACATGGGTATTCATATTTTTTGAAGAAAATGTATCTATTCTGATTTCTCTTGCAGAGCTCGACCACCAGTTCTTTACATTTAATTCCTGTTATTTACTTAACAAACCCTCTCATGGGTATCACTGCAAGTTGAAACTTCATGGTTTTTATACATTCTGAAGCTCGACCCAAGAATAAAATCCCATCAATATACCTGTTACTTCACATAAAATTCTCATCTGGGTTGATAGAACAAATAGTTTTGTTGTTGTGATAAAAAATACCCACATGGATGACTGGAAACAGTGAAAATCTGTATATTTACTTGAAACCCCAATGTGAGTACTTGTTGTTTGTTGTATCATTTTCCTTCAGAAACAAAAACCCCTGTGAGAGTAACAAAATCTGTGTATTTATCTGTACTTAGTTTATGGGCTCGACCCATTATAACTAATGCTTTACTTTGATATTCTGTTTGAAAAGAAAACTCACATGGGTAAGCTGGAAATATATCTGTTTGTCTTTAATATTCTCATTAAAATTAGCTCAACCACCATTGTTTCTTTTGCACTTTCAGTTGCAAAACTTAGACTTGGCATTTGTTACTAAAATTGGGTTCGACCCCTCTCTTATTTCTGCATTTTCAATAATTGTGTAAAAACTGAGCCTCTTTTAGCATTTGAATTTTTGACATTCAACACATAAGTGTTTGGAAACTTAGAAAATCTATGTCATCCCATTACACAGGTATACCACCATATGATAAGCTGAAAGCTTGTTTAAAACCCTCCCATATCTGCATTTGTCTCTTTATGAAGAAAAGAACCGCAGGTTCATGAATGCTGGAATTGTATATGCTATTTGCATTACTTGAATAATGATTTCATGTTGTTTCATTTTCGCACACAAATTTTTTTGGATTCCTTATCTTTACCATATAACAACATTTGCTTTCTATTCTTGGACTTTATGTAGAGACTTTAAATTGAAACATTGTAATATTATGGACTACATCTTACCTGATTTCTTCAATGCATAATTAACACCTCTGAGACACCTTTGTTATGCTTGATCTTTCCTCATCATTTTGGAATGATCACTTCATGTTGCATCCCCTAATGCTGCATTGTATCATCAGTCAAACTGGAACTGATCGTTCCTTTATTATTTGAGTGCATTGACTGTCTTTCATACTCTTGAGCTTCAACATGGCACTCTTCATGCATTTTTATGTTCCACTTAACAAACTGTTCTTTAAATCTGCTCTCCTCCGTGATGAAAATCAAAACAAATCCCTTCACTAAGGCATAATGTATGCCTATTCACTGTCCTTGGCTGTGAAAAGAACACTGATGAACTGAACCTTGCATGACATATATGATCATGATGAACAAATAACACATAACGTGAACTAGACAACAATGTTTGACATAATGGTACTCAGTTAAGTGATTGAGTGAATTAAACTCATTGTTCACCGTCCTTTCAGAAGGTATCCACCTGATTGTTATGAATGCACAGTTGGTTTAGTAGCTCGATAGATAACTATGCTTTACTCTTTCAATTATATATCACTTCTTTTGATGAATATGATGATGTAATCTTTAAATCGGCCCGTTTATAATGAATAGGGCAGCATGCCGAGCTCTACCCTTGTGGGAGCCCATTTTTCTCCACATGCTTGGTCTTCAAATAATGATCAGCTTCGTGACTTTACCTATACCTGCACAAGGAAACAAACAGTGTTAGCATAAAAACACGATATGATGATCATGATGATGTTTTTCTTTTAGCTCATTTCTTTTGTACTTCTTTGATTTCTTCAGTGTATGATTAATAATAGGCTACACTATTGTTGGTGACTCATATAGGTTTCTTCATAATCGGAGCCACTGACACCCCCCTCTTCTCTCTTACAGGTCGACGAAACTCGAGAAGACAAAGGTGCACCATTCACCATCGACCATCGGCCAAAACAGGCAATGATGATTATGTCGTTTACTTATGTGATTTTTCTTTTGCATCTTCAATAGTGTAGTGTAGTATTAATGGTGCATTGTGACAGTCACATCCACGGCTTGTGTGGATATTTGATTTCATCTTTATGCTTTTCATTTGAAAAGAAAATGCATTTCAATGCAATGTTGTAATATCATTATGATTCTTGCAATCAAATGAAAGTATGTAAATATGAATCTCTCCATGAAATGAACGAAAGCATTTAAAATGCTTTGTTATTTATATGCTCAATTATGTACTTCATTTAATTCTAGAACATCTGAATAACACTCTGAAATTCTAATTCTTCCTTTAAATGCACCACTGTCACTTAATGAATAATGATAAAAATTCAAAACAACACTCAAACATAATCTACAATTTCACCTCATGATATAATAATGTTCAGCTAGCTCCGCCAATCAAGCTGTGGTGAAAAATTGGTAACATTAGTATTCAAAGAAAATAAACATCTCCAATCATTAGGTGAATACCTTTCAAGTGGTTATCTATTCCTTATAGACCTTCAAACAAGTTGAGTTGGAGGTTCTTACTCCTCCTTTGAAGATTCAAAGCTATATGAGCTATCCTCAAATTCTTGTCTATCTAGGGGCCTCAATTCAACTTTTTCAGGCATAGAGGGAAGTTGAATCACATAATTCTAATCAATTTGTTATGGTCGTAATGTAACATAAGAAAAATTAGTTTCTATAAAAATAACACTTCTACTATATATTACCTTCTATGCAATATGATCCCAAAGCTTGTATCCTTTCACATCATAACTATATTAGATGAAGATAAGTTTCATAGCCTTGCTCTCCAACTTTGTTTGCTTCTCCTTTGGCATATTTATATATGTCTCACAACAAAAATCTCTAAGATATCTCAATGAAGGCGTGTGACTCGACCATGCTTGTATAGGTGTCTTATTAACAAGAGTTTATGTAGGAGACTTGTTAATTAGGTAACAAGCAATGGCAAAAACTTCAACCCAAAAACTTTATTCTATACTAGCACCACTTAACATACTCCTAGCCTTCTCCATTACTGTCCTGTTCATTCTTTCTAAAAATCCATTTTACTTTGGAGGATACAAATTTTTCTTTTGTTTATGAATGCCACAACATTTATAAAATCTATCAAAATCATTAGAAAAAAAATTACTGCCATTATTAGTCCTAAAAGAAAAACATTTTTTTAGTTTGCAACTCATCCATTACTCTAAATTATTTAAATCAATTAAAAATTTAGATTTACTCTTTAAAAATATACCCATAACCTTCTATTATAATCATAAATATATGAAACATAATATGTGGATTTTTCAATTGACGAAACATCTATGAGACCAAACAAATAAGAATAAATAAGATTTAATCCACCACAAGATTTATGAGAACTTGAGTAAAATTGAACATAGTTTAGTTTTCCATAAATGCATTACTCATAGAAATCAAAATCAAGATTACAATTAGACAACCCTTCAACAAGGTTTTTATTTTTCAAGGTCCTTAGACCCTTTTATCCAATGTGGCCAAGTCTCTAGTGACATAACATAGTATTATCTATAGGTAAATTTGATTCAAAAAAAGAGCAGCCGTGGGTACCTATAAGCCATGTCCATCTATTGAAGATGAAACCCTCACCTCTTCCAATGAAGCAACCACAAACTTGTTTTTCATATAAGTACTATTACACTCAACATTACATACATCAAGATTATATAATATTCCATATCTGACACCTCTAACAATCAACATAGAACCTCTAACCATCTTGCATCCTACATCAGAAAAGACTACTTGCACACCCACATCTATTAGTTTTCTCACATATAACAAATTTTGTGATAATCTAGGGATATGCAACACACCATGAATCCTTTTTATTCTACCATTAGGAAACCTAATTCTAAATTTACCACAACCAATAATATTTAAACAAGAATCATCACCCAAGTACACCTTACCTCCATCAAATTCTTTATATTCAGAAAGACAATCTCTATTAGAGGTCATATGGAAAGATGAAAGATGCACTCAAGTCAATTAACCATGCATCATTACCTACATGAGTTGCCAAAGTTTCAATGGATGCATAACCATCTTCCTTCTTCTTCTTTACACTCCTTATGGAAGTGTCTAGGCTTACCACAATTCCAACAAATAACTTTGGAATTTCTAGGAGATTTGGATCTCCCCTTGGACTTGGATTTGTCATGCTTCTCATTCTTCCCGCCTTTTTCCTTAGGTCTTTTAAAAAAAATTAGGGCCTCCTTGTCATTGATGAATACCTTTCCCCTCATATCTTTAGAAATAAAATAACCCACCATGTCTTTAGTCTTCAAGATAACATAAGTAATCCCAATAGCCATAACAAGAGAATCACACAAATTAGGAAAAAAATTAAACAAGATATGACATTTCTTGCCATCATCCATTTTGACACCAATTAATGTCAATTGAGCAACCAAAATATTGAATTCTTCTAAGTGGTGTGTAATTTTTCCACCCACTTCCATTCTCAAGGAATA
Source organism: Sequoia sempervirens (assembly GCA_007258455.2). Classification (NCBI taxonomy): domain Eukaryota; kingdom Viridiplantae; phylum Streptophyta; class Pinopsida; order Cupressales; family Cupressaceae; genus Sequoia; species Sequoia sempervirens. The sequence continues at coordinate 152,795,959 of VDFB02358134.1, read as the reverse complement.
CAATTTATTCCTCAAGAAAATATTATTCACTAAAGTTTTTCTTGATACATCTCACCAAGTTTCTTCCATGATTTCTATATAGAGGTATCTTCATGGATATTTATTAAAATAGAGTCTACCAAGTTTAATTTGATCAGACCCTTGGATTTACAGTCCATAACATCATATTGAGTAGCCAAAGTAGGATTTGTGGGCCTTAAAAGTTTCCCATCAGCAACATCCCACATATCTTGATCTATCAACATATCTGTAAACGATGATTTTGGCACCTTAATGCTCTCTAACTCTTCTAGGGTTTTTCGCCTAAAAGGAGAGAGATGGGCCAAAATGTTGTCTATACTCAAGATTAATGCAACAAGGGATGAAATGTGTCTAAATTTAATGTCCTAAGTGCAATAAACTAAAAAAGAAAGATGATTTATTAATGTATAACCTAAGAAATACAAAGTGTTGGAAAACACATTGTGATATGCAAACATGAACTAAATGACCTAGAAATGCAAATAAAACCAAATAGAAAGTTGTAAGACAAAAGGTGTGCACCTGGAAGTGTGTTGCAGACTTGAAGCAACTCTGAAATTCTGAAAATTCTGATTTTTAAGCCTAGCGAGACACTTAGGCCAGTCTAAGCAACTTAGTCCACTTTCAAAAAAATTATGGAAAACTGCACCAAAGCCCGTTTCAGCCAAATGGGTATCCAAATCTATAAAAATTTCTGAAAAATAGGTTCAATGGGACTAAGTCGCCACTAGTGGTGACTTAGTCCACTTCTGAATTTTTGAAAATTTAGAAGTGGAAACAGAAGCCCTAGGTCCGCACTCTAGTTTCCCACAAGTATTCGCTTCTGAAACTCTGATTTTCGGGCTTGGAGGTGGCTTTTAGTGGATATTTTTGGATTGGTCAATAAGGAGTGGTCTTCAATAAGTCTTCAACCTTATCTTCAATGATCTTCAAACCCTTAAAGTTCCTAAATCTGCAAACACACAAAGATAGAAGGAGAAAATGTTGATTGTTAGGGCATGGGGGTTTGCCTTGGTCAAACCCCTTTTTAGGTAATTAAACCAAATGAAGAAAGAATGCAATGGAGCATGCAACAATGGAGTTATTACCTTTCCATGATGATTGATCTTGTTTTTTTGTAGCAATAGTTGAAGAATTTTCCCTTGAATGTCTTTGGAAGCTATCTTAATGACTTGGAATGAAAAAACCCTAGCTTGCTTAAGAAGAATAATGAAGATGAATGATGAAAGAAAGAGGAGTGAATGAATTAGGTCAAATGAGAGGGAAAACCCTATATTTATACACAATTATTCATTAACTCTTGAAAATACCTCATCACAGGCCGGCCTTAGGTCTTATGGAATAAAAACCCGAAAGAAATTTAAATTGATTTTGATTTTTGTGCCACATGAGACTAAGTCACCCAAGGTGGCGAATTAGTCCACCTGGGCAATTTTGAGTGGATTTCGGAGATTAAGATGTATTAAATGTTATTTATCAGGTTCTTCAACAAGACACTTAATTAAGGCCTATAAGTGCATAAAGGGGCCATTTAAAGCATAAGAAAGGTGTACAAATAGACAATCAGAGAGCCAAATTTAAAAGCATCTTCTTTTCCTTGGTCATTCTCAAGTTCTCAAGCAATTTTTGTTGGAGAAGTTCACATAGATCATAATCCATACCATTAACTGCCATATCAAAACTTGTATAAATTGTTGTAGCAGATACAAAATTATCTCTATTCGTGAAGCAGATTTTATGTTTGATCATGATTGTAGCATACTTCATAGCTGGATTAGTGATAGGATTTGTAGTAAGAGCTCTCTTGTCATATGTAGCACTAGTAAGTTCCATTAATACTTCATTCTTTACAAAATTTAGCACAGGTACTGGTCTAGTATCACAAAGTTCGATAACAACCTTGATCACTTCCTTAGAAATAAGGTGAGGACTATTAGTCCACAAGAATTTATCATGTATTTTGTTGAGAGTTGGTTTTAATACTTGTCATCTAGTATGGAACTAAAGTTAGGAAAACGATTCCACTGATCCAACTTCTTTGAAACTAGGTTTTTATACTCTGGCTTTAAATAGAAATCATCTTTGGTGAGCTCATTCTGCCATATTTCAATCAATTTGTTGTGATTATACTCCTTGGTCTTCACACAAATGTACATTCTCATGTCTTCAGTCAACATAACTCCATAAGGAATCGATGAGAAGGCGCCCAGAGGGTCTTCTTCGAAAACCTTCATAGAATATTTCCTATAGGATGGTCTAGGTCTTTCTGACACATTAACAACTATAGGAGTTTCCATTCTTCCAAAAATCGAGCTCAAACAATTTCAAAAAGATAATTCACACAAACCCACAACAACACAAAAGAAAAAATACCTTTTTCTTCGCGAAAACCAGAACTAGGGTTTGCACAACTCACTCTTCAATTCACCTCAAGAATGCTCCAACTCACTCTCCAATTTCATCAAAAGAATAAGTGATTAAAATTTCATTACAAATTCATTTTATAAACCAACGGTCTACCCTATTTCGCATTAAATGTGGTAACTTGTTTCAAAAAACTGCTAAAAACCCTTTCTTCACTGCACTGAGAAACCCTAATATGCTCCACAAATGAACATCCCTACACATTTTCTTCTAGTTCTTTTCCAAAACCTCTGCCTATCCATGTCTCACAACATATCTTCGTGTCAAAGGACGACACACCAAATATCCAGGGGGTCTAAACAATTTTTTGTTAGAGCTCCCCCTAAGACCATGCTAGATCTAATTACCAAAGGAATTGTCTGCACCAGATGGGGGCATAGACGCATCTGATGTTTCAAGCTCTTCTTTCTTCCTCCATATCTTGTTCATCTCTTGCTTAACTTAATTCTTGTAAATTTTCTTCACAGGTTCAGATTGCTTTCCCTTTTTGCTTCTACAAACGCTTGAAATATGTCCCAGTTTGTTACAATTATAGCAGACAACATTTCTCTGATTAGTTTGACTCCCATTTTCCCTTGATCTGCATTGATTAGATTTGTGTCCAAACTTGTTACATGTATAGCAGTAGCCATTAAAAGGTTGATTTATTATACCTCCATTAAACTCATTCACCATTCAGGTTCTACATTCACTAGCTCTATGTCCAATTTTCTTGCATGAAAAACATTGTCTAGAGAAGGGACTGGAAAACTAATTCATCCTACTTCTACACTCAATTTCCCTATGACCAAATTTATTACATGAGAAGAAAACACCATTGAAAGATAGACCCGGTAGATTATAGAAGTGGGAGGCCCCAATTATAGTTAGTTGGGAAGACCCCACCAAAGGCACCAACCCTCCATAGAATAGTAGGGCCGACCATTGGCGGGTATGGTCAGTGGGGTCCTAGGTATGGTCGGTGGGGTTGGGGCCTAGGTCGATGGGGTTGGGGCCATGGGTAGGGTACCTTTGAGCATTTGGTTGTCTGGTAGGTGGTTTTCTAAAGTTCTTTGAATTTCTTTTTTGCTTCCCTTTATCTTGAGTCTTCTAATTATCCATTGTATTTTGCACAACCTTGGAGCTTTCACTGGTATCATTTCCTAGACCACCTTTGTCTTTAGAAAGTATATGCTCTTCAATCAACTCATTAAGTTTTTCAGAGCTAGATTTGAAGCTATCTTCATAGAATTTTGCTTTCTCCAGATCTATTTTCAGATTTGCCACTTCTTGTGCAAGCCTAGTGCATTCATCAGACTTTCTTTGCACCATTTTATTTAGACATTATTCAATTCTTCTCTTTTCATCCACTTGCACTTTCAAAATAGTGACCTCTTCATTAGCTTGCTTCAATTGTTCACCCACTTCCCTATGCCTTTCTTTGAATTTACTCAATTGCTCTTTCAATTTTCAGACACATTCATTTGCCTCATTAATATTTTCTTTCAAATCTTTGTTTTTACTTTTAGCCTTGTCAAGATCTTCAAGTGTAGCCTAGAGCTCTTCTTTATCATCCATTTTTTCAATCTTTAGAATCTTCCTCAAGCTATTAGGCTTCTTTGGAGGAACCAAGCTCTGATACCAATTGTTGAATACCCAATATACTGAGAGGGGGGTGAATCAGTATCTTCTTAAACTTATTGAACAAATACCATCCAATTACTCCAATGCATATAACAGTCAAGATAAGCAAGGGAATTAACAAAACATGAAAGCACACAACACATGACACCAAGATTTTTATGTGGAAAACCCAAAATGGGAAAAACCACGGTGAGTGTTAGCTCACAATATAATATAACTAGTTATAAGATATTACACAAAGAGGTGGCTCACTGTCCAAAACAGGAAGCTCACTACCTACAAAAATTATAAAATCAAAGTGGCTTACAACCAAAAAATGAACTAATAGAATACACCTAACAAGTGTTGATTCAGTTCCTTTGAAGTTCAATAAAATGACTTAACACACTTCATCATCTTCACACTTCTTCATATTCACAACTTTGCAACAACACACAATCATCAAAATTGTTCAACATATATATCTGATTCTTCCATAAGCATTAGTTAGGTCACCTAATTAGATGCAACCAAAAAGAATAATTGTTGGCTCCAAGCATTTACAAAATATTTCTAGAAACAATTCAAATAGTCAACACACTATATCATGTCGGCATGGACCTAAGATAGGTCACCCATACATTCGCAATACAAAATTAATTTACCATAACACCAACTATCCATGAGGTCAGCCAGAGATAGGCTCAATAGTGAAAAGCAACAACAGAGTAATGCCAATACACCATATGAGCATTTTTGCATGTGAGATTCTAAACAAACAACCTTTTGACATCCAAAAATGTTTCCCAAAAACCACAAGCAATAGTAATCAACAGTTGAGAACTGCAGACCAACACACTAGAGGATGGTAACTGCATACCGGTCTAGAATACCAGATCAAGCTATGAATCAATCTTGCAGTTCCCACTCATATACCATGGTGACATCAATGACAACACAAAAGTTGTACAATAATATTTTCTTCATTTTTCCAACATCTTATTGAACCAATCATGTCCTACGGATATATCTTTCCTACAATGGACATTATCACTACCGAGAACCTATTTTATGGGAAGAAATTTGATAGTTTTTGATTTGTTTTATCTTTGAGTCCTTTTATTACTTTATTTATCTTATTGTATTATTCCATTGTTCCTCACGGATGTCTCCAAAAATATTTAGAGGAGCAAGAATGGGGCAAAGTCATTGCTTTAATATGATGTGTTTGTGGAATGTTTTTGAGCTGCTAAGATAGGTATGTTTCCCTATGTGTATTGGACTATATTCAAGCATTAATAGATCACCCCATTTATATCAATTACCTTTATGCATTAGGGTTATAATTTTGTGAAGCTATGTTTCCTTACATATTCTGACAAGGTTCTATCATATCTAGTATATTTAAGAACAAATCCTTGTTTTTTGTGTCTTAGTACTGACAATGGATACTGAAGTCACCAAGATTTGTCTCAACTTGGTGTACATATATCCACTTGTCTCTTATCAAACTTTAGGAAAAAGGAAATAGACTTCGTCATCACAATTCAAGCCTTGGTGTGCATAAATCCGCTTGCCACATAATAAAACACTCTATGATGATAATTGTGCACTAATGAAAGCTCAAAATCTAATCTCTCAATCCATTTCCAATCTTCATCCATTTCATTCAATCTCATGCTATCTATTCTATCCGATTAATCAAGCTTATTCACATCTAATATCGACCAAGTTAACCATTCTTCACTTCTTACTAATATTTTCTTCTAGTTAACATTTCTTCTGTCAATCCTCGCACTTAGGCACATCAAATTGGCTTGTCAGTAAATTTGGCCAATTTTTCAAAATTTTCACCAAATTTCCTGAGGGAGCACCACACTATCTTGTTGTCACTAGGGCACATTGGGGCAAGCCTTGAGCAAATTTTTCTTTGAAATAATGCTCAAAATCACATTGTCTCAAAGAGGGGGAAAATGTAGACACTAAAAATTGTCCTAGGGTGCAAGCGACATTTTTATAATAATTCTCATCTTATCTATATGATTTTTTTTTTGATTTGTAAGAGAGTTTTGTATATGAAAAGATAAAATCAAATAACATAGAGAAAGCCCTTGTCTTATCTATATGGTTAAATAATTATCAATTATTTAATTATTACCAATTTCATATTCTATTATTAATTAAATAATATCATTTTATTTAATTAATTCACCTTACTATTATTCTCCCTTGATTAACTAAATAAATTTCATTTATTTATTTGCGTCACTAATTATCCTTATTCCTCTAAATTCATTAAATAAATTATAATTATTTAATTAATTATCCATTATCCCTAATGAAAAATAAGTGAAGATGAATGAAAAGAGTGCAGGCGTGAAGAAGGATTGCAACGACGAGGAGACAAACACGCGTGACATTAGGAAGGTGTAAAAGACTTCTACCAAAGCTTGTGTTAATGGCACACAACAAACATCTGGAGTGGATGGTTGAGGCTGCGAGGTTAGGGATGGGTGTCATCGATACCCTCTTAGATCTGGCGCTTTCATGGATCATTCATGCCTCCCTGAGCAAACTCTAGGGTTCGATCCCTTAGGGAAATTTGTTGTGGCTCCTATAGCTACCTCTCCTCCACTTGCGTTGGACCCTTTGGTGGTTGCTACTTGTAGAAATAGGTCAAATTTGTTTCACATTTTCTTTGCATTTTGTCTAGAGTAGATCAAGCACTCTTCTCCCTATGTTCCTCCCTCTAGTGCTTTAACGATTTTGCATTCTTCCCCCACTTCTGTGTCAGTTCCTCAAGCTGACGACCCTTGTCTTTCCCTTGGGGATTCTACAGTGACTTTCTCTGATGAACTCAAGGAATTTTGCATTATTGACAACTGCATAGATGTGAGATGCCCAAGATAGTGGCAAGCATTCCCTTATTCTATGATGCCTGTGTAGGCACCCGTTTATGAAATCACTCTTGGAATGGATTCAAATCGATTGGAGTAACCTGCCCACCCTGACTATTGAATCGCTAGACTTCAATTTTTTTTATCACTTTTTGTTTCGTTGTGGACTGTGAATTTATTCTCCAAAATGGTCCTTGGCTCTTTGGTCATTCTAGGATCTTCATCTCTCCGCAGTCTCCCTTCTTTGATCCAGCCTTTGCTAAAATCACTTACGTCTCGATCCAGTTCAGGCTTTAAAATCTGCTCCTAGTGCTGTGAAACAAAGACTTACTTTGTGATTTGATTAATCAAATTGAATCTTTTGTCAAACTTGATTCTGAAGGGTATTTTCCTGATCACAGATTCTATAGGGTCTGTGCATTGATTGACATCTCAAAACCTTTGTCCCACTCTATTCATATTCAATCTTCTCATGGCATCTGGACCCAATATCTAAATTTTAAAGGACTATTGTTTCGTTGCTTCTGATGCAGCAAATTGGGACACAAAATTGAGGCTTGCACCATCCAACAACAGCCTAGGCATATGTATGTCAGCCTTAAAAAATGGGTTAAAAGGGATGGGTCTCTAGATGTTGAATTCATCTGGCGAAATCATGGTCAATTTTTGGACCCTCTAGACCCCCATCAGACTTCTCAAGTGGATCTTGATCCTTCGCTGGAGCCTTCTTCTCTGCCTATTATTGTTGTCTAGGATCCTCTATCAGATGCCTCTCTTAATCTGATTGCGGATGATTCTGAGTCTGATGGTACTTTTTTCTTTTATGGATGACTTGGATAATCCCAATCATGATTTTTTTTAGGATGAATTAGTTCTAGATCCGCCTTGGAAACTTGGAATTTCCCAAACAACTAGTAGCAAACTCAAACCTGATTGTGAAGCGAGGAGGAAGAAGGGAAGGAAAACTGATATTGGAAAAATTCAAATTGAAGGCATGGAAGATGTGGAAGGGGAAACCCAATGGAAAATGGATGCACTCTTCTCCTAAAACAACAAAAAATCCTAAGGGCTCATGTTAGAATCGTGATCTTCTAATGTGTTTTCCACTCTTTGTCTAGATTTTGATGATGTAATTTTTTCTTTTGCTGCTGCTGAGACCTTTTGTCCTCTCTAGATCTTCTTGGTTTCTCTCTACCTTGTGGTTCTTGTCTAGCCGATTCTCTATAATTTATTTTCCTTATGTTTTAATAAAAGGGTGTGGGCCCTCTTCTCATTGCTTACAGATCAAACAAAAAAAAATCCATTATCCCTTTCCTAAATTAAATAAAATTATTCATTAATCTCTCAATGTTATCTTCTTCAAAAATAAATAATATCATCTATTTTATTTATTGAATCCAATCTTGCACATTCAAATAATAATTGAATTTATTTAATTATTAAAAGCTTATGCAAATTCCACTTTAGTTGTTAACTAAGACTTACTCTCAGTCCACTAATCAATCTAATTAGTCAACTCCTCAATCAAATCCACTTTACTTCCACTCACTTCGATTTCTCTAAAAAATAAATTCAGTTCACTACCACTCAGTCTGAGTTAACATCCCAATCAATTCTCTTAATTGAATCATGCAATTAGTTAACTAAAATCATACAACCACTTAACTGACCCTAAAATCCTCTCATCAATTCTCCACCATTGATCTCTTCAATTCTACCTCGAATATAGACCATTCATCAAACTTGATTTTTTTTATAAAATCAACCTTCATTCTTATTTGAAGGCTAACCACAATCTTCAATATTTTTCTATCATATCAATATGAGCTTATTGTAATTATGCACACACAACATCTAAGAGAAAATGAAAAATGGAGAAGAACAATGGAGGTTATTGCTATGACTCGTTGTGTTCGATGTAACCCTCTGCCGAGTGGGTTGGTCTTGCTGACGGGTAGATATCTAATGGTTATCGGGGAGACTTGTGGTGACAATAGTTATCGGGGAAAGATATGAACGTTCGATATGAAGTCTTACCGACAAGAGATGTCTCACTGAATGGTTATACACTTGGAGTCATCGGTGTAACATGTGACTTCGGTAAAACGTCTTAGCGACAGTGTAAGTCTCGCCGATGGGAATACTGGTGTCGATGTGACTTTTGAACATCGGTATGATCTTTTGGCGAAAGCGGTGGTCTCATTGACTGTTATGAGCTTGGTATGACCTCTCACCGAATAGCGGTAGTCTTGTCGAATAACGCTACATGTGTTGGATATCGGTATGATGTCTTGGTGACAAGGGGAAGTCTGAGCGACTGTTTTTGAACTCAGTGTAACCTCTTTCCGAAGGTGATGACTCTTGGCAATATCGACAGTTGGGCTTTGTGGCATTGGGGAGACACGGTTAGTGTCTCACCGACATGCAACACAGGTTGAACGTTGCTGACCGATTGGAAGACTATCCTACGTGGTGTGTCTTCGACCAATCAGGGAGCAGAATGGAACCACTAGTAGTTGAACTGTTATGACCATTTCTGTGAGGAAGTTCAATAGACCAGGGTCGACATGGATATACTCTGAGATCGATGATGATGTTCGATTGGACGATTAGTGGGATGAACAATTTGGTGAACAGTCAAATGAATAGTTCGATGGGTGATCAGTGTGTGTGAATTCAATTCTGAGAGCATTGTAACTGTAATGTTCTGTACAAGGTTGATCATTGAATCTGCTATTGTAATTTTGACATCAGAAAGATAAGTCTGATCTCTGTATGTAATCTCCATTACCGTAATACAAAGAGGCTTTTCTTGGTGTGGTGGGTTTTTCTCCTATAAGGGTTTTCCCACGTAAATTTTGTGTTCATCTGTGTATGATTAATTTCTTTGTTTCAGTTATTTCTTTCAAGTGTATCTTAATTGGACTGTAATTGAAAATTTAAAGTCACCTCTGCATTCTTCCTTGAGGTTTTGACGTTAGGAGAGTTAGTTCTACACCTTAGCTTTCCTTACAAGTGGTATCAAAGCTTGGCCAGTTGTGTTATCCTTGTGGGTACATTGGGTTTTTTGTGTCAATTTCTATTCAATGGGAGTCTTGTAGAAGTTTGGTAATTTGAATTACAAGTTAAGATGGTGAGCACGTCAGGAAAGATTGAAATTGAGAAATTCAATGGCAGCAATTTTGAGTTGTGGAAACTTAAAATGGAAGATATGTTGGTTGATCATGATCTTTGGATTGTTGTGTCTGGAACGAAGCCTACAGGCATGAAGCAAGAGGATTGGGACCTTGCAGATAGAAAATCAAAGGGCCTGATAAGACTGCTTAGAAGACTCGCTCGAATTATGAAGAAAAGACGATCTTCCTTGTGGAAAAGACTGCGCTATTTATTAGGGCAAGTCCTTGGTGAATAAATTGTTCTTGAGGAAGAAGTTGTACACTTTGAGAATGTAGGAGGGTCTATTGCTGATCATTTGAACGCATTCAACATGTTGATTGCACGCTTAACATCCGTGGGTGTGAAGATTGATGAAGAAGATCGATGTTATTATGTTCTTTGCCGATTCTTGGGATCACTTGGTGATGGCTATTGGGAGTACGACATCCACTTTTAAGATGGAAGATGTTGTTGCTTCTTTGTTATCAGAAGAAATGAGAAGGAAATCTTCTGAGATGGCGAAGAAGGCTCTTGCTGTTAGAGGTAGATCGAAAGAAAAAGGCAAGAAGAAGGACAAGAAGTCCAAATCCAAATTAGAGGGGAGGTAAAAGTCTCCTGGCAAGAAGTCCAAGGTGAAGTGCTAGAATTGTGGGCAACCTGGTCATGTCCGAAAGGATTGTAAAGAGGAGAAAAAGAAGAAGAATTATTTTGACAATGATTCTTCTCAGAGTGATGCAGACGCCTTCATTGCAGCCTTGGCTACACAGGCATTAGATGATGTTTGGTTGATTGATTCTGGAGCATCCTTCCACATGAAATCTCATAGAGACTAGTTCACGAAGTATAAAACCTACGATGGTGGAAAGGTGTATTTGGCAAGTGATTCATCTTTGAAAATTGTTGGCTGTGGAAGAGCCAAAATTCAATTCCCCGATGGAAGAGTGAAGGGAACCAATGATGTAATGCATATACCAGGTCTGGCTCAAAATATACTTTCTGTTAGTAAGCTGAATGATATTGGAGTGCAAGTCACGTTCTTTGGAAATGGCTGCAAGATGACTAGAGGCTCAATGGTGCTAGCAAGGGGTGCTCATATTGGTACCTTGTATAAGCTGGATGCACATGCTGTACAATGCAATAGTGTCTCTGTAAAGTCACAAAAAGCTACTCATAGAGGAAAAGAGGAAAAAGTTCATGATGGTGTAAACTCTATGGAAGTTAAACTTCCAGTAGAAAAGACTATGCTCTGGCATCATAGGCTAGGCCACATTAGAGAGAAAGGTTTAAAAACCTTGAAGAATAAAAACCTGGTTGAGGGGCTTGAAGATTGTAACCTTGAATTCAAGTTTTGTGAACATTGTATATATGGTAAACAACACTGTGTTTCATTTTACTCCAGTCCTCACAAGTCTTCTAATTTACTTGATTACATTCATTCCAATGTTTTTGGTCATGTGAATGTTCCTTCTTTGTCTAAGTCAAGGTATTATGTATCGTTCATTGATGATTATTCAAGAAGAGCATTTGTTTATTTTTTGAAAAGTAAATCAAAAGTGTTCAGTCGGTTTAAGGAATTTAAGAACCTTGTAGAAAATCAGACTAAAAGAAAAATAAAATGTTTAAGGAATGATAATGGCGGTGAGTTTTGTTCTGATGATTTTGAAGGTACTGTAAAGATCATGGGATTAAAAGACATAAAACTACACCTTACACTCCGCAACAAAATGGAGTTGCAAAAAGGTTCAACAGGATAGTAATGGAAAGAGCACGAAGTATGCTGAGCAATGCTGGCTTGGAGGAGAAGTTCTAGGCTGAGGCAGTTGCTACAAGCATGTTACTTGATAAACCGTTCTCCTAATTCTGCTCTTGTTGAGAAAACACCTTTGGAAGCATGGTCTGGTAAGAAGCCCTCTTTGAGACACATTCGTGTTTTTGGCTGTGAGGCATATGCATATGTGTCTAATGAGAAAAGATCTAAATTGGAGAACAAGGCTGTTAAATGTATTTTTATTGGCTATAGTGCTGGCATAAAAGGATACAAGCTTTGAAATCCTGATACGGGGAAGTTTCTATACATCAAAAGTGTTATCTTTTGTGAGCTGAAGCCTTCTACCTTGGATCTGCAGTCAGGGACAAAGCTAGAAAATAAAAAGGATGTAGTTGAAATTCCTCCTACACCAGATAAAGAGGAATTGAAAATTCAAAATATACCTGAAACTGAGGAGAGCTCAAGTAGTTCTGAGAGTTCTGAAGAAGAACAACAACCTTAGCCTCAACAAGTGAGGAGGTCAACTCGTGAAAGAAAGCAACCTGATAGGTATGGGTTCTCTTTGATAGATTCTACTTGTGCCTATGCTTTAATTTCTAGCACTGATGAGCTTAGGACTATGAAAGAGGCTTTTAGAATGTTTGATTCAAACTCTTGGTTGGAAGCCATGAATGAAGAAATGGCATCATTAGAAAAGAATGATACTTGGAGTTTGGTGCCCTTGCCTAAAGGCAAAAAAGCTGTGGGCTGCAAATGGGTATTTAAAAAGAAAATAGGCTTGGATGGCAGTGTGGAAAAGTATAAGGTGAGGTTGGTTACAAAAGGTTATTCCCAGATAGAGGGAATTGATTATGGAGAATTTTTTCTTGAGCTAAGCCGACATCTATCAGATTTCTTGTCACATTCAAACAGATGACTTAGAGGTTGAACAGATGGATGTGAAGACAACATTTCTTCATGGTGATCTTGAAGAAGAAATTTATATGTCCTAGCCCAGCACTTTGTGGAGAAAGGTAAAGAAAACTGGTTTGCAAGTTGAAAAATATCAGATGGATTAAAGCAGTCTCTAGAATGTGGTACCAGAAATTTGACACTTTTGTTTGTCATTGGGTTTTGTAAGATCAAAATATGATCATTGTGTGTATTACAAAGCTGAAAGTGATTGAGTTCTTATTATTGCTCTCTATGTTGATGATATGTTGTTCATAGGCAATAGTAAGTTAATGATTTCTGATCTTAAGTCTCAATTGTCTGCAAAGTTCAAAATGAAAGATCTTGTGCAGCAAGGTATATTCTAGGAATGGAGATAACCAGGGACGGAGTAGTAGAAAACTTTAGCTCGCATGATTAAGTATATTAAGATTGTTCTAGAGAGATTTTGTATGAATGATTGCAAGCAGCTAGTTGTTCCAGTTTTGCAGGGAACAAAGCTATCTATTGAAGACTGTCCAAAATCTCCTACTGAGATGGAGGACATGACCAGTGTACCTTATGCTAGTGCGGTTGGCAGTCTAATGTATGCAATGGTCTGTACAAGGCCAGACATTGCCCAAGCAGGGGAGTACTTAGTCGGTTTATGGCTAATCCTAGAAGGTCACATTGGGATGTTGTGAAAAGAGTATTCGATATCTGAAGGGCACTTCGAATGTGCATTGTGTTACCATGGAAATTTGGTTGAATCACAGAGGACTCTTAGCATTCGAGGCTATGTGGATTCTGATTGGGTAGGGGACATTGACAGTAGAAGATCCACCAGTGGATATATTTTCATGTTGAATGGTGGTGCAGTTAGTTGGATGAGTAAGCGGCAGGTTGTAGTCGCTTTGTCCACTACAAAGGCAGAATACATGACAACAACACACGCCTGTAAAGAAGCAATATGGTTAAAACATTTGTGTTCTAACATTGGTTTTGATGCAAGGAAAATAACAATTTACTGTGATAGTCAGAGTGCTATTTGTTTGGCAAAGAATCCTACTTTCCATGCCAGGATGAAAAATATAGATGTACAATATCATTTTTTACGAGACATGGTGGAGGATGGAAAGGTCTCTTTAGAAAAAGTGGATACTCTGGAGAATGTTGCAGATGCATTGACGAAGCCAGTGAGCACAAACAAGTTCAGGTGGTGTGCCATTTTGATGGGCCTTAGTGCCCATGAATTTCAGTAGTTTTGTTGTGCTCTGGAGGTACCTGTGTGATCTTCGTCAAGTGGGATTTTTTTGGAATATTGTGCCTCAATCTCACAGGCTGAAACCTCTAAAAGAGCCAAGTCAGTGTGACATCCTTATTGTCTCACCGACTAGCAGTTGTGCAACCTTATGAAATGTTCAGGTCGTTGAGACCTTGTTGTCTTGCCGATTGGAGCTATTTTTGTGACTCGTTGTGTTTAGTGTAACCCTCTGCCAAGTGGGTTGGTCTTGCCGACGGGTAGATATCTAATGGTTATCGGGGAGACTTGTGGTGACAATAGTTATCGGGGAAAGATATGAACGTTTGGTATGAAGTCTTACCGACAAGAGATGTCTCGCCGAATGGTTATACACTTGGAGTCATCGGTGTAACATGTGACTTCGGTAAAATGTCTCAGCAATAGTGTAAGTCTCGTCGATGGGAATACTGGTGTTGATGTGACTTTTGAATATCGGTATGATTTTTTGGTGAAAGCGGTGGTCTCATCGACTGTTATGAGCTTGGTATGACCTCTCACCGAATAGCGATAGTCTTGCCGAATAACGCTACATGTGTTGGATATCAGTATGATGTCTTGGCGACAAGGGGAAGTCTGAGTGATTGTTTTTGAACTCAATGTAACCTCTTGCCGAAGGTGATGACTCTTGGCGATATCGACAGTTGGGATTTGTGGCATCAGGGAGACACGGTTAGTGTCTCACCGACATGCGACACAGGTTGAACATTGTTGACCAATTGGAAGACTGTCCTATGTGGTGTGTCTTCGACCAATCAGGGAGAAGAATGGGAACCGCTAGCAGTTGAACTGTTATGACTGTTTCTGTGAGGAAGTTCAACAAACCAGGGTCGACATGGATATACTCTGAGATCGATGATGATGTTCGGTTGGACGATCAGTGGGATGAACAATTCGGTGAATAGTCTGATGAATAGTTCGGTGGTGATCAGTGTGTGTGAATTCAATTCTGAGAGCATTGTAACTGTAATGTTCTGTACAAGGTTGATCATTGAATCTGTTGTTGTAATTTTGACATCAGAAAGATAAGTCTGATCTCTGTATGTAATCTCCATTATTGTAATACAAAGAGGCTTTTCTTGGTGTGGTGGGTTTTTCTCCCGTAAGGGTTTTCCCACGTAAATCTGGTGTTCATCTGTGTATGGTTAATTTCTTTGTTTCAGTTATTTCTTTCAAGTGTATCTTAATTGGATTGTAATTGAAAATTTAAAGTCACCTCTGCATTCTTCCCTGAGGTTTTGACGTTAGGAGAGTTAGTTCCGCACCTTAGCTTTCCTTACAGATTCAATGTTGGCATAGGAAGGAAGGTGTTGCTTTGATTTATTGATTTCTTATGTTACATTGTGTTTCATTGATATATTTGACTTATATTGCTTGAATCTATATATTTAGTGATTGTTGTTAATGATTCATGCTTATTTATCTTGATTTATGGTCATACAATGAGAATAGTTTTTAGCCCTACTATGTCTAAAGGAGCACTAGTCTTTTCCACTCACATCTAGAGTGACTACCAAATTATACTATTTTATTTTATTGGGTGCCTAACTAGACACCTAATGGAGGAGCTAGCTAATATTAAGAGGTAGGGTGATGTGAATTCTTCCAAATGGTATTCTTTGCTATGTTATATTTATCTTTTCATTACGTTGGTGCTTGGACTTCCAAGTTGAATGCACAACCATGTGAGAATGGGACTAAGAAATGTGATTACATGCATATAAAATTATAGACCAAAAATTTGGATAAATTTGACCCCAAATCAAAATTCTACATCTTTCAAGACTACTTTGTGGTATAACAACTAGCTTTTGATAGACTAGGCTCCCTACTGGTTTTCAAGAATTTTTTAGACCTAAGAACTAATAACTATAAGTTAAGGATCTACATAATTAGGGAAATTATTGTTTGCATGAAGGATACATAATTATTCATGTATTTGGAGCTTCAAATATGTAGCATAAAATACCATACAAGGTGCTACCTATATTTTCCTATTTAGAGCCCTTAAGGAAAATGAGTACAAAAAATATGCAACTTCAAGTTACATTAAAGGAAGAGAATCCTAGCATCCCATGCTAAGGTGGATAAATTCACAATCCTAGGCTTGGAATAATTTGAGAGGATGGAATATATCTTTAGTCAAGTGGGTTTGGAATTTGATACTCAAAGGAAATATCACCTTGAAGGCTTTATCAATAAGATGAGTTGAGAAGTGGGTCTTGATAAATATGAACACTAATTTTATGAATTGGAATTTACCTTTTTAGAATCTACAAGGATTCCAATAACAATAAAGAGAGAAGTAAATGGTTCAAGACTAAAAGTGTTGAGAGAAATATTATGGAGATCAACCTTCAAAAATTCAAATATTTTTGGATGAAGTTACATAATCCTCTCCACATAATGAAATCCTTATTGCAAGACTGGATTACCATTTGTGAAGTTTTGACAAGGGAAATCCTCAATTTATTTTACATAAACCTCTAGAAGTATAGTTACTCAAATAGTCTAAAAAGTAGAGGCCATTCATCAAGGATTGAATGTGTGGGAAGCCCAAGCAAAAGGTAAGGAGATATTGATTGATAAATCCTCTAGATTACAACCAAAAGAAAAACCAGTGGAGGATTCTCAAAATTTTCAAGGTCCACTAGGATTTGAAGGAAGTTTTGAGGAAGTTGATCTAGCTAATAGATATCATTAGAGAAATAAAATCCATAGAACATTCATGAAAATTTTAGGCCATTGTCCCTAATGCTATGACTATATTGACAGAGAACTAAAAAGTGAAGGTTCAATTCAAGAATAAGACCTTCATGGCTAATGATCAATTTATCAAAAATAATGAATTCAAAATATTTTCCTGAATTGATATTCAAACTCAACATGATTATGTAAAAGCATTAGTTTTTGATCGTAACATTGAGGGTGGAAATTTATTGTTTGATGTGAACATTAGCCAAGTCACCTTAGATTAAGCTAGGAGACTAGTAAGAGATAGTAGATGCTTGTTGCCTCTTGAAATGGAATTAGCCTCTTCTTTGGACTTCAACAACATGATAAGGAATGCTAAGGGAGATGATATTTTCTAGGACCCTAAACAAGAAAAAAAATTCAAGTTCAAAATTTTGTCCAAAAGAGAACACCTTGGATTTGTGGTCAATTGCTCTAAAATACTTTAAGACAACCATTTAGGAGGCTTCCAAAGGATTAATTAAAACCTAAGTGGTCAAGAGAGTGGTAGATACCCCCATTCTTGAATCACTACAACAAATCCATGTGATTAGCTCCCTTTTTTGCTCTGTTTTTTGCTTCCACCCACTGTTTTAATGTATTTTTCTCCAATTTTTTGAAAACATCGGTGCTGTTTATTGGGATGGTACTATTTTTGGCATTTTTGTGCCGATCAGTACAAATCAACACTAAATTAGGCACAAATTAGCACCTAAATTAACGTCTAAATTAGCACCTAGATTAGCACCTAATTTAACGCCTAATTTAGCACCTACTTTAGAGCCTAATTGAGTGCCTAATTGTTATGATCTAGCAAGGATTAAGGGTTAAGGGAATAGGGGTTTTAGAACAAAAAATACTTCCCCAATATCACTGGCCTTCAATTGGATGCCTACAATTCACTTGCATCAAAAGATCCCTCAACCCTCAACCCTCAACCCTCAACCCAAATCCCTCAACCCTCAACCTTAAACCCTAAACCCTCAACACCTATACCATCTACCTTATACATTTGACCCTCAACCCTAATCCTTCAACCATATACCCTCAAACCTATACCATAAACGTTCTACCCTCAACCCTCAACCCTTAACCCTTAACCATCAACTCTAAACCCTTAAACCCTAAACCCTAGTTAAACCTAACTTCTACTCTCTACCCTCAACCCTAATCCCTCAACCCTATGCCCTCAACCCAATACCCTAAACCATCAACCCTATAGGTCCTCAACTCTATACCCTCAATTCTCAACCCTCTACACCTATACATTAGATCCTCAACCCTCATATATCTTTGTCCCTCCCTAGTCCTCTTCTCTCCTTCTCTCTATCTCACTTCTCCCTCCATATCTCTCACTCCATCCATCCCTCCCTCTCTACCCTAATCCCTCAACCCTAAACCATCAACCCTTAAACCCTTAAACACTCAACCCTAAACCCTAAACCCTCAACCCTTATCCCTTAAACCCTAAACCATCAACCCTTAAACCCTTAAACACTCAACCCTAAACCCTAAACCCTCAACCCTCAACCCTTAAACCCTAAACCCTTAAACTAGCCTCTACCCTCAACCCTTAGACCCTTAAACCCAAGTAAACTCTCTACCCTAATCCCTCAACCCTCAACCCTTAATCCCTCAACACTCTAGTTAAACCCTCAACCCTCTACCCTCTACCTCAACCCTCAACCCTATACCCTCAATCCTCTACCCTAGTCAACCTTAAACCCTCTACCCTAGTCTACCCTCTACCCTATACATTAAACCCTCAACCCCCAATTCTCAACCCTCAACCCTTAATCCCTCAACCCTCAACCCTTAAACCCTAAACCCTCAACCCGTATACCCTCTACCCTATACATTGGAACCTCAACCTAATCCTTCAACCATATACCCTCAAACCTATACCCTAATCCTTCAACCTAATATTTTCATTGTGTTTAACATTAAATGGAACAATTTGTGTGACAAGATCCATACTCTCACTAACATTCCCTTTGTATATACCCATTTATTCCTCCAGATAATCATAAACAAAGAAATTTTTTCCTTTACTGCAGTACCGCAACATCAAAATAAAGGCACTACGGGATGGCGACTTCTAAGTTAAGAAATAAGCCTTTACCACCATATCGCTAAGAGATTATATAGCTTGCACGGTAAAGCAGTACTCACTGCCACCCCATGGGAAGAATTATAAGGCAATGTGGTAATGTTGTACCTACCACCATCCCACATAAGGTGATTCAAAGGAATGCAATAAGATGGTAAACAACAAGAAGATAAAGCATACACCGCTATACCATCATGAAGGTGAGAAACATATGCAGTAGAGCGGTATACACTACAACCCCGAAAAAAGAAGTCTTGAGCAAGGTGGTAGAGTGGTAAGCATTGGAAGAAAATTGGACATCGTAGTACTGCGTGAGGTGGATAATATGGGTACGGTAGAGTGGTATACACCACAACTCCGTAGTAAGACATCTTAAGCAAGGTGGTAGTGCAGTAAACAATAGAAGGGAAGGGAAAAACACCGCCATACCGCAACGGGTATAATAAGAGACAATGGTAGTACAATAATCATTACAAAATGTGGTAATAAATCTAAAAAATCATGTTAGCCACCTTGACGCACGAATCCAACGGTGTAAAAATTAAATGCAAGAATTTGAGCTTACATTAAAAATGATATGATTGAATATCGTGCCATCCAAAAACAAGTGAGTTTTCCCAATATCGCACTCAATTGCAGTGCACTAGCATGGAAGGAGCTAAGGATACGAGAAGAAGAAGTCCTGCAAGCATCAAATACTTGGGTAAGTGCACGAAAACTCTCTGAAAGAGCTCTGTTAATATAAAAAATCTTTCAAGGTTTTGTCATCTGAAGCCATAGTAGAGAAAATTGAAACATGCCTCCTAAAAGAAAACAATCAGAAGTAAAAGAAAGTCAACATAAAATTAAAGATGAAGAACCTAAAGTAAAGAAGATACCACTCCATAAGTCCATATTAGATATACTTCCAGGGTCTACTAAAGAGGGTAATAAGAAGTTTCTCATGGACACCACACAAAGTTGTAGGGATGCCCTCATTCCCAAATCTGGATGGGACCTATTTTGGTACTTTTACAGTAAGAGAAATGAGAAGATTCCAGTGTCAAACCCTTGGATGTTGGAATTAGCAAGGTTGATTATCCCAAATGTGCTTGTTGATGTAGAATTTATTAGACTGCTAGCCAAACACTATCACTCAACTACCAAAACAGTAAGGTTTCCAAATGGCACAATATTGGTAGAAGTAACCAAAACAACCATCATTGAGTGTTTTGACTTAAACAAGAAGGCTCTGACCAAGATAAACTTGTAGAAAAGTGAGGAGGATTATGCTAGGTTAAGAAAGACTTATATAAGTGATGAGCTACCCCTATATATGAAAAGAGGCATTGGTAACAGAACATTCCCCATCTCTACTAGCACTATTGAACCATTTACTGTGAAATTTTTTTAGTATTACATTGTGAATACATATTTTTCTCTTTGCCAAGTGTTGGGGATGGATGCTCAAGATAAAATGCCAATAGGCCTAATGATGACGGCCATGAGAATTCAAAACCTGAAACTAATATTGAATATGACTTTGCTTCATACCTTGAGAAGGTGTTAGATGATGAATTCTCCCAAGTTATAGAGGATAGAGCACTGATTACATTCAAACACTATTCCCTACTATGTCATATGATATTGTACCAGAATAGGGACAATTGGACTAAAATAATGGACTTGGCTAGAGTAGATGAGCAAGAGAATCCCACAATTGTCCAAAAATGGTGCTATATGTGGGACAATCGGTGCAAGAATTCAAGATTTGTTGTATTCTATGAAGACTTTGTACACAGAATCCTTGGAGTTCTTGGGTATGCAATACCAAGATTTTCAACCAAAATGTTGCAACTATTGAGACCTTTGGCTTTAAGACTAGAGTAGGGTCAGATACACAATTTTGGAGATTGGTTCTTCCTCCCAAAAGTTACAATAATAAGAGTTTATGGATGACCTATTGCTCCACACATACTCCCAAAATTTGTGCCCCACAAATTAGAATTTCTTGAATTTATGTGGAAAATGATGTGGATGGATAAAGATGTAATGCACAAGCAGAAGAAAGGCACTTTCCTGCCACACCAAACCAAGGGTGAAGATTGGAATGTAGGCTTAGACACACTAGAGGAGTTCTAGTATTATTTTAAGACAAGATATACATTGAATTCTGGAAAAGAAAGAGCCTTGACCTTGAAAATCATATGAATAACATAAGGCACAATCTTCTTACCAAAATGTTAGTGGCACACCAAGTGGGTTATGAAGAAGATGTCATAAGGAACTACATTGCTTATAATGATGTATTTAGTAGATGGAAAAAATGGGAATATATGAAGAAGCTTGAAGAAAGGAAGAAGTAGAGGTTCAAGGATTTTGTAGGATACTTTGTTGAGGAAAAGGACCCCATCAAGAGGATAGATTTGATAATGGGTAAATTTGAAAAATTGTATAGTAAGAAGGAAGCATATCTCCAAGAACATGATAGTGGTGCAATTGTAGAGCATACCCCAGGTGAAACCTCTGAACCTCCCATGGAGCAGTTACCACCCAAAAGATAGAAGATAAAAAGCATTGAACAGTTAGTACCTTATGAGGAGAGTGAAGAGGTGGGCGATACTGAGGAAGTGGCTACAATACTGCAGTCATTGAAAGGTAATATTTAGGTTGATCATCCCATCCATGAGACCAGTGCCCATAAACATGAGGAAAGGATGGGTGATGTAGAAAAAAAAGTACAGAGGTACATGAAGATGAAAGGGAAATTGTAGCCAAGAGATTCATAGAAGATGACAAATTCATTAAGACTCTTGATTTTAGGGGTTTCTGGATGAAGATGAAGATGAAGATAAAATAATTTGAAGAGAGAATGGAATCAGCTAAAGCAGGAATTGAAGAATCATAGAAAATCAAATGGTAGCACAAAATTTCTAGGAATTAAGAGTTGACAACATTGACATTAGGCCCGAGAAGGATAGAGAAATGGTCTTGAAGAGCAATATGCTCATTTTACCTGGCTTGGAATTAAAGAAAGTGTTTCTTCTTGATCAAGTGCAGGCTCAGGAAGATCCAATGCTAGTTGTAGAATTTGACTCTGATGAAGGAGTGAGTGGAACTGGTTATAACCCAAAGATTGAAACCCTAGCCATATGGATCAAACAAAAAAATACATAGAAGCCAAAATTATTAGATGTAATTCAAGAGATGAAAGGAGCAACGATGGTAAGGACAATACAAGATGCCACCCCTTTGGAGGAAGCCACAATGACCATGCATTCAACCATGTTCACTCAAGCAACTATTAAGGGATTAGAAGATAGATTGAAGGAGTATGAAAAGGAACAAAGGTTCCTAAACGATGAAGTTAATAAACTATTCATGGAGAATTTCAAATTGAAAGAACAATTAAGAGGAGCAGGACCCTCACAAAGCAAGGAGATGGTGTTATATAGGTCTCCTATTGCTCCAATGGATATTATGCAGAAAATTTCTGTAGAACAAGTAAAAACTCCAGAGAAGGAGGTGGATGATGTAAAGAAGGCCATCAATCAAACCCAAGATGAAGTGAAAAGGCGAATTTGTGAAGTTATGGGAAAGATTCTTGAGCACAGGATAAAATCAATTATGGATAAACTAGAGAATGTGCATGATAGTTATAAAACACTTTAGTAGGAAATGGATCAAATAAAGGTACATATGCTTGTATTAGATCCTTTGTTCAAAAGGTGGCAGCCTATTCACCACACTTTGGATAAGTTATGCAAAGTTCTATAAAGAAGTCCTGATGCTCCCACAACATTAAAGCCAACTGAACAAACTATGAAGATGATTATTGATGAATTTTAGTATATACAAGGGGAAGATAAAAATATTGTAACACGAATGGATTTATTCCATACCTTGAAACAGTGGTATATACCTGAAATCGTGAGAGATGGTGATCAATTGAAGGACTTGGATAAGTGGAAGAAAGAATTTAGTTAGGTTATTCATAAGTGTGTAACTCATATATAGGAGGATGATGATACCAATCTTCATAGGGTAAATCAGATCATGGATGGGTTGATTGTTCTTGATGCGGGATATCTAAAGCTTTTCAATGATACGAAGGCACTACTAGATAGTCGATGGAAAAATCATCTTGCAAACATGCCAAAGATCCAAGAATATAAGTGGCCATCAAATTTTATGGTGTATCAGTGGGAGGAAACATATTTGGCTTCAGAAGAATAGGACATTGAGGCAAGAGCATTTGGACGTTCATCATGGAGAGGAAGACTTTTCCAAATCAATGATCATGGGTCTTCTACGTTGAATAATGTAACCATATGTCAAAATGTCTTAAGTCTTGTTATTTCCTTAATTATGCTAATTACATAGTTGTTAGTAAAAGAAGTAGTTATGAAAAGTCATCTGTTTTTGTAAAAGGCCTGTCGCTTGTTGCTTCCTATATAAATAAGAAACCAAGGCCTAGTTTTAAATCATCATCATCTTATTATCAGAGATTCTCCATGATTGTATTATCATTTTGTATTATTCTTATGTTTTCCATACTTATTTCTTCTTATATTTGAATGAATATTAGTTATTGAGCCTCAATACTGTGCTTATGTGAATGAATATGCTGATACAATAAAGCATTTACTGTTGATGTTTTCAGTTACATGTTCAAAAATATGTTCAACATAAAAATGGAAACTATTTAAAAATAATAAAGTTAACAAAGTTGCTTATTTAAATAATTGTGAGTTACGTGCATTAATATTTTATTAACTTTTGTATCTTCACGAACATATGTTGATACAAAATGAATGGAAGAAGCATCCAAGTAATCCTATTTTTTTCTGCCAACAATTCATACTAAAGATTGAACAATTTAAGGATATTGCAATAGGTAATTTGTATCGACACAAATAATATTACTCAACCATTTCAAAATTTAGGCCATAAGAATCATCCTTTTTTAAACACGAATTGCAAATAATTCTGAAAATTTAGAAGTCTTGGTCATTAACATTATTGTCTGCTACAATGTCATCCAGTGTATCATTGTCAATGTTCATATGTTCTTTCAAGTATTTATATATTTGAATGAATATCAGTTATTGAGCCTCAATATTGTGCTTATGTGAATGAATATGCTGATACAATAAAGCATTTACTGTTGATGTTTTTAGTTACATGTTCAAAATTATGTTCAACATAAAAATGGAAACTATTTAAAAATAATAAAGTTAACAAAGTTGCTTATTTAAATAATTGTGAGTTATGTGCATTAATATTTTATTAAATTTTGTGTTTTCACAAACATATGTTGATACAAAATGAATGGAAGAAGCATCCAAGTAATCCTATTTTTTTCTGCTAACAATTCATACCAAAGATTGAACAATTTAAGGATATTGCAATAGGTAATTTGTATCAACACAAATAATATTAATGAAGCATTTCAAAGTTTAGGCCATAAGAATCATCCTTTTTTATACATGGATTGCAAATAATTCTGAAAATTTAGAAGTCTTGGTCATTAACATTATTGTTTGCTACAATGTCATCCAGTGTATCATTGTCAATATTCATATTTTCTTTCAGGTATTTATATATTTGAATGAATATCGGTTATTGAGCCTCAATATTGTGCTTATGTGAATGAATATGCTGATACATTAAAGCATTTGCTATTGATGTTTTCAATTACATGTTCAAAATTATGTTCAATGTAAAAATGGAAGCTTATTTAAATAATTGTGAGTTACATGCATTAATACTTTATTAACTTTTGTGTCTTCACGAACATATGTTGATACAAAATGAATGGAAGAAGCATCCAAGTAATCCTAATTTTTTTTGCTAACAATTCATACCAAAGATTGAACAATTTAAGGATATTGAAATAGGTAATTTGTATCGACACAAATAATATTACTGAAGCATTTCAAAGTTTAGGCCATAAGAATCATCCTTTTTTATACATGGATTGCAAATAATTATGAAAATTTAGAAGTATTGGTCATTAACATTTTTGTCTGCTACAATGTCATCCGGTGTATCATTGTCAATGTTCATATGTTCTTTCAAGTATTTAATATTATCATCATCCTCATCTTGACCTACATCATCTTCATCATCATTGAAATTTAACTGTAAACCATCTATATTGTTACCAAATGTATTTGGATCATCATTTTATATACCATCCATATTGTTGTCTTCCATAACATCATCTAACTCTGGATTGATGTCTTCTTGTGCCTAAACATAACCATCTTCAACATCATCATGGATGTAAAATTATTTGATGTTCTCTAATCCCTCTCTCTCATTTTGTTGGCCATCATTGTTTTGCTCAGTATCCACTAATGCATCATCAAATACATGCCTTAATCTTGGATCATAATGTATGGAAAATAGCCATTTCGGGTCCGAAATATCTTCATAGAAAAATACCCACACATGAACGACATACATATATTAGATGTATGTTATAACAATTTTATTGATTAATAAACACATGTATATATTCACAATAAACTATTAATTAATAGATTAATGATCACTACCACTTCTTGTTTGAGTTAAAGAAATACCTGCTCACAATGAATTGGTAGAACATAAGGCTCCTTATCCTCCAGTAGGAACCATGAGGAATCTATAGAAAACAATCCACTATGGGTATCATGTCTTCGTGTCCTCTCAAATGCTTCATACCATCTATAATTAAAATACAACATTTAAAAGAGCAGTAATCCAACTCAATAATTTCTTGTATTTTCCCAACATATTGTAGATTCCCTTCAATTATATTCTTATCTTTTGAGCTTGATCAACTGGATTGCTTGAAGTCAACCATAATGCCACAATTGAAGGATCGTCTCTTTACATCTACACTTTCAACACGGTAATGTCGACCATATGACCACATTGTTGGATACTTCCTCACCTATGAAAGACTATTTATTTCAGTGAAAATAAATATAATGATGAATATTAAAATAGTTAATAGTGTCAAAACTATAAGGAAACAACATTTTGTAAAATTCCAACTGTACCTTTCTTTCACATCCGCTAGACATATTGATTTCATCTTCTGTTATGTTTGAATCTATACCTGCATCTTCTATTTGATTTTGAATTTGTTCAGTAACCCATTCTAGTGTGCAATCTTTTCCCCATTACCCAAGCAGATCGGTGGGAAGTGGAGTATTCCTTGGGTTCGATCTCTTAATTTGTCTCCTTGCTTCTAACACTTCTTCTCTCTTTTTATCATATAGATCAATCCATTTGTTCATAAAGTCCATACGGTAAAGAATGAACTTGTCGAGTATAGCACTTTCGTCTACACCTATTACATGTCAACATGCTTATTTCAAAATTCAAATGTCATGCTGTTAATTTGACAAATAAATTACAGAGTAAATTAATGATTGTAAGAAAAAAACCACACTGATCTTGAATTTACTTACTAATTTCTACTTGAACACCATTAGATTGTGATTTTTCTCCATCAATAATATCTGATGCTCGTTCTTCATCCCATAAGCGTAGCCCATCTTCAAAATCCTTCCTAAGGAATTCACACAGGAAGAAAAATGCTTCATTCAATACATACCCTTCAACCATGCAACCCTCTAGATGTGCCTTTTTTCAGACATATCTTTTTAGAGTTTTCATATACCTCTCAAAGAAAAACATTCACCTTGTTGATACGACACCCGCCAATTTAATGCCATTGACTAGGTGTATAAGTAAATAGACTTGTAGGTCCATGAAACTTGTAGGGAGCTCCTTCTCAAATACACATACAATTTATGCAATTTCCTTCTTCTATTTTGGCACTTCACATTCGTGGATCTCCTTGGAGGTCACCCACCTAATGTAAGAACAGTAAATTAGTATGAACCTTTAGTCAAAAATTAAAATGCAATTTAATATCTCTATGTCTCTCACACATGAACATTTCATATAACCACATACTTTGTAAATGCTGACAATTGACTTATAACATTCCTTAAGTCAACTGTAAGACATGAATCCCCCCTAATTGCCAATGGCATGATATGCTATCAAACACATTTATGAAAAGGTCATTAGTAATTTTTTCTCACACAAAAAAATATCAAAATATATTTAGTACTTAATCAATGTTACCAGTAAATGTTAAATGATGATATGTAATACCTTCATAAAATTATGAAAATCATGTGATATGTCCATCAACTATAAAAGCTTTAGCCAATGACGAACCATAGCCAATAGGCGTCCTTATTGAATGAATGACATTTTTTAGTTGTTTTAGCTCTTTTTTTTTTCAAAATCCATGGAGCTTTTGCATATGTTTCATTTTCCTTGTTTGGCCACAAATGTTTTCTATCAATTTGGTATGCAAAAGAGCAATATCTCTCCTCAAAGACAAGGTGTCCTTCTCTTTTCCTGATATATGTCGAAATATAGAATCTGGGACATTTTTGAAGATGTGCATAGGATCTAATAGGTGAGATATTAATAGATCCTTCTAGTAAGGGAGCTCATAAAATATGGATTTCCTTTTCGTTCCTTCTGGAATATTAACTACAACTTGTTATGGTTCTTCAATTGAATCACCCTGATCAAAAAAAGCCTCCCAAGCTTTCAATTTAGCATCTTCATACTTCTTAAGCCAATCACCTAGACCCATAATCATGGGAGGGCCTCTATTTTCAACTTTTCCATCAAATTGATTCTTCAGGCGATTTCTAAACTTATGATCTAGGGGTAGAAAAACCCTATTGTTTGCATAAATAAATGTATGTAGGTCTTTAGAATACCAACCTTGAAATTATTCTGCACATCTTGGACATGCAAATATCCCCTTTTTTTGAAGCCCTACAATTCAATAAGTAATGTTAATAACACAAAAAAAATAGTATAAAACTAAGTATGAAAGTTGGGATGAAAATAAATTATGAGTGTAAATATGTAAATATTTTATCTTACCAGAACAAACACCAAGTCCTGAGAAATCATGTATATTCCAACATAGCACACCATACAACATGAAGGACCTATTTGATGGAGGACGTTATATGTCATACATTCTTATGCCTTTCCATAACAGTTGCATCTCATCAATAAAAGGCGCAAGATAAACATCCATGTTTTTAACTTGATGTTTTTCTGGAACAATGAGAGTCAACATAAGGTGCTCCTTTCTAACACTCATCCATGGGGGAATATTGTATACTATCAATCCGATTGGCCAAACACTATAATTTGAGCTCAGGAAAGAGAATGGGCACACTCCATCAATTGCAAGACCAAACCTGATACTACGAGGTTCATCTTTGAATTTTCTTGGCCATTTTTCCTCTATGTGTTTCATTGCTTTGAATTCAATCCAAATTCACATGAATCCATCTTTACTCCTATTCTTTGCATGTCAATCCATCAATTGTACAAGTGACTTGCAACGAAACATTCGTTGAAGTCGAGGTATAATTGGCATGTGACGTAAAACCTTCTTTGGAACTGTAGGAACTTGTACATCTGTACAATATCTCTTCTCTATGCATACATGGCATTCTACCTTGTTTTGATATTCATCTTTGTATAAAATGCAATCATTTTTACATGAATGAATTTTCTTATATTCAATCCCCAACTCAACCAACAACAGACGCGCCTCTCTGCAAGTTGATGGCAACACATTCTCTTTAGGGAATATTTTATTTTTAGTGCCCTGTAAGATTGTCAAAGATTAAATCAATTGAATGTTTGACTTATGATGAACATGTTTGATATGTCAATCTATACTAGGACTGTTTATATACAATATATGGTTTTAAAATCCCCTTAAAAAAATATAAACGAATTTGATGAATGTTTACGGATTATGTACACCAATTGACAATGCAAAGTAAGAAATATATTTCAACTCACTTTAGTAGGGTAGTGAATCCTTTGTCTGACCAACCAAATAGTGACTTGATTTCTAATAATATTAATGTGCATGCCAGTTTGAGGTTCTACTTGCACCTTATTTGAACACGGGTGTCTTCGTTGCTTGCTTGATGGAGTCTTTTAGGTTGTTATCATCAACATTACCTTGGTGGTAATTACCCCTACTATCATTGTTATTGTCAACCATATGATCATTATTTTCATCATTGTTTTCATCCCCAAAGAAACTTGTAAGCATTTCATTCAATCCTTCTTCATGCACTACATTTTCACTATCATGATCATCATCATTAAGGCTAGGTGGCATGTCATAAGTGTATGTGGATCTCATCATCTCTTCAAATTTCTTAGCTGGTAGTATTCTCTACAATGATGCTCTTTTCACCCTGGTATTGTTTAAAGGATGGTTTGGATCATCCCGTCCAAATCTTAATAACCCAGTTGAATCTTGGGTATTAGTATGTGTTTCATCATCTTCTACCTATCAACAAACACAAGCATTATTTAATGTTTTCCAATAATTGGATAAATCATAAATGTATCAATTTCAAAGAAATATAATCAAATATGGCTTAAAAAATAAAAATAAAAATTGTATGGACATATATACATCAATTGAATAATGGAACATTATTTTATAGAATACCTTTTTTATACAATAATTTAAATAAAACACAATTTTGACAACATAGTTTATAAAACATCAATCCACACTCATTTATTATTCTTTGGTTTTCTACCCTTAAGAACATCCTTAGGGATACCTTGTTCATCCCTTCTCTTTCATGCAGGAATGCGTTTTAAGAAGGGGTAATCAATCAATAAATCATCCCCAATGGTAAGGTCCATAATATCCTCAACCATTATCAATCTATCAACCTCTTTTTCCATATCTCCATCTTTATCATTTATAACCTCAACAAATCGACAATTCAATCTTACAGTAGGGTCCCTTCCCTTACTACTATTTATAAATCCTACAATATTTTTGTGTGTGTATGCACATTCATTTATATACATAAGATGACCTCTATTCGTTTCTTTTCCACTTTCCAATTTGATATGATGTGTATACATATTCAAATTTAGACCATATGCTGACATGCTAGGCTTATATTCTACTAGCCTTCTCCATTCACCACTGTAATATGATGGACCATAATATGGCATTAATCTCCTAGTGGTTTGTTCTGAATTGTTTCTATGTTTACATCCCACATGTACATTTTGGACAATAAAGAGGCCTAAATTCACTCCATGAATATTGGAGGGTCATATAATGTAGCTGTATCCCCAAAATTGAAACACCTCTTACACTCTAGGTAGTTGTTGATCACTAGGCCAAGCGCAATATAGTCGATGATCAAATGTCTCTTTGTAAATTGATCTCAAACTCAGGGGCAAGTCATCATCTCCATCACATTCATTCTCATAGGGTATGTAGTCCACCTTCCCCCTACCTTTAAGAAAATTTTCTGTTACTTATTTTCATCAATTCCTCATCTTTCGAGCTGGTATATTGGCACATATTTTTGTTAGATGTATCATCTAATAAATGATCATTGCCCTCTAGGTTGGAAGTCGGTGATCCAGGAAACTTTAAACCAAGAACTTTATCCTACAAGTATCCATTAAGAAAAAAATTAGTTATTTAAATAATATAAAACAATGTTTAAACGAAGTATACATGTTATTTATATCAATTTGGAAAATTCCTTACCATAATTCCTATTGGATTTGAGTCGATTGTAGGAGGCATACTACCGAATGGAAGCTCATCATATATGTAATGTATTTGTACAATTTCTCGTTTGAATTGTTTCTTTCCACAACATACAAAACATCCAAAAGCAACAATTTTCTCAAAGTATTCATCCCATGTACTATAGTCCTGACCAACCTCTTGTTCAGTGCAATCATTTGTTGTGTCTGTAGGATCCATTTTCATATCCTCTTCCACCTACTGTCCTCTACATGATTTAACAGTTTTAGGTCCATGTCCACATACATATCTTTTTTCTTTTGGTAGTTGAACGCTCAAGATCTACATTTTCTCCACTCTCCATCTAAAATAATCAACATGCATTAATTTATGTCAAGATTGGATAATACATTATAAATTTCAATAATACCGTGAAAAAAGATGTACGTATCACAAAATGCCATCAAATCATTTTTTTCTAAGTTAAGTCAAAATTTGAGTACTTGATGTCCCGCTTCATTCGTTGTGTCCTCATTTGATATGACATGATTTGTTGCCATGGCCTCTTCTCAACCCCATAATACACAACGTAGTAAATAATGTTTAGTACACCAATTATATCATTTAAAAAAATATGCTATCCAACACAAAACCTCAATTTAGTCGTATATTTGACATATTGATATCATGTTTTGGCCATCCTAATTTTCAAATTTTTCCCTTGATCATAGAATCACATTTAATCACCATTCCTGTGCATTTTCAACCAATAAGTTTGACCTCAGAGGCCTCATGGACAAAAAAATGGCTTTATTTGCTCTATGTTGTAGCAAATTTGTGAATTCATAAACACCTTCTTCCTTTGGTTGAGGTTGCTTTCTCTTCTTACCTCTATTGTATCTGCAGATTCCATTGTCATATCTATTTCCACCCACTTTCCTCTCTGCAATTTATTAGTTCTACGTCGTCCACATCCTCTCTCCATGGTCTCCTCTGGATCCTGTAATACACAAAAATGACAATAGTCACATAACAGTTGTGCACCAAGAGAATATTGTTGAAATTATCTTGTTAATACGCTCGCTTTTCATTAAGACGCACTATGAAAAACAAAATAGGACATTACAACATTTTTCTCTTCACAAAAAATTTACACGCGGAATCTTG
Organism: Sequoia sempervirens; assembly: GCA_007258455.2. Taxonomy (NCBI): domain Eukaryota; kingdom Viridiplantae; phylum Streptophyta; class Pinopsida; order Cupressales; family Cupressaceae; genus Sequoia; species Sequoia sempervirens. Next base: position 152,764,252 of record VDFB02358134.1, on the reverse strand, counting down.
ACAACTAGAGCTCAAATCTCTCTAGGAAGCATGCAATATGCATAGGATGTTGATGCAATGTCATTGTCACATGATAATGATTTAGTTCTCATAGATAATTTTTCATAATTCCCCAATAAGCCCTATATCTAAGATGATAGTAATGAATTGGGGTTTGTCCTTTTATACAAATTTGTAACATGCAATTTGAAATATTTCACACTTTAGATGACTCATCTAGTTGTATAGGGTGAACATGGGCCCATTTAAATTTAAATTTAAAAGTTTAGGGGTCATTTCCGAGTTCACAAATCTAACCTCTATTAGTTTTGCACCCACACAATTGACATGGGATAAGGAATAGATAAAATAGGGAACCATGATTGCTCCCTTCGAACATATGAAGATGAAGTCAATTTAGGATCAATTTATTTATCAACTTCCAAGCAAAATACATCATTTTTCACTGCTAGGCGCTAAATTAGTCACATTTTGCACCGCCTTTGGCACCCCAAACATATCACATTTAGGGCTAAAAGTTGGTGCTAAATTCGGCGTTAACTACGCCAACTATAGCACCGACTAATGAATCAAAAACAAAAATGAAAAACTTCCTGCATCAAGGAAGAGATGACAGGAGAAAAACGTCGTGCAAAGGAAGAGGAGAAAAAAAGGGAAAAACGGCTCGAAGGAGGGCTACAAGCAAGTAGATGAGGAATTCGATTTAGTTTGCGACACCATAGATAAGGTTACAATTTGTTTTTTTCGTTCCCACAAATATTTTTGTTTGGATTAAATGGAGAGGATTGTGAAGAAAGGGTTGTGAATATTGTTTTTTTTACAGGCGAATCATTGAAGTCTCATGTGGTTGCAAAGGAGGAGAGTAAAATTGTAGACATTGCATTATTTCCACCGTATTTGAGAGCAGTGAACACATTTTTGAAACCCCAATGCCACGATTCGCTTAGCATTCCCATCCCAAGCTTTCAGATTTCGGTTCGATTTCAAAGACCTTCCTTCCATACCTTTCCTTGAAGACAACTTTCTCGCTTCCTTCCTAAAAAAGTAGTCAAGTGCTTTCAAGACAAGTCATTAAACTGGATCCGCCCCACTGCAGCCAGGTTCCGTGGGAACAAAGGTTGGTTGAGACAATATGAGGAGATAGCGATTTTGAGACGAGGGTGATCGAATTAAAATTAGGCTTGGAACTATAGATTCCCTCCCAAGGAAACAATTGATTCATAGGAATTTAAATCCAGAAATAGTCATTCAAGGTAAAGCTTGCTCATTAATCACCTGTTTCTTTTAAATCACCTTTTCTTTTAATTTCTTTGATTGGTGGCTTTCTTTCATACCATAAAAGAAAACTTTCATACCAAAAATTGGACAAAAAATTTCATACCTAACAGTGTGTACTTTGTTTGCCTCCACAGACTAGACGAAAATAATTTTCCCTAGGTCACCTCAAAATGTCAAGCAATAGAGGGAAAAGAGCAAAGGGAGCAGACTCTGGCCACAATGAGGTAATTCATTGTCAATTTATAGATTTGTAAATGTTTCCATTGTTTCTTTCATATTTAGTTTTTAGTTTTTTATTTTTAGATTTAAAAGAAGAAATTTATTTTATATATATATAGGGACATGATACTGACAAAGATAAAGAGGCATTGGCTTCCATATTGGGGGTAGAAGCAATGAACAAATTGGATGTTGTGGACTTGAAAATGCTTACCAAATACATAGAAAAATGATCTAGTGAAGCCCCTCAAACATTGCAACCAAATCAACTGTGTCAAAGGGAATCAATTGATTCCCCAAGAAATCTTGGATTGAGCAAAATATCTAGGAGGAAATCAATAATAATAAAATCTAGGAATGTGGAGCAATGACCAGAGACTTCCAATGTCCCAGCCACTTCTGAGACACAAAATTCTTCCACCACACGATGTTTTGCATCTTGTATTGGTAGTTGCGATACCAAGATAGAATACGATGTGGTTTCAGGGGAAGTCCGAATGACAAATGCTAGAAAAATGTTTGTGAATAGGTTGAAGGAATCATGCCTTCAATAGTGCAAAGACCATCTACATATGCCATTCTCAAAGATACCCATGCACCTACAAAAAGCAGTTATCCATGACATGGAGATTGAATTTGGCATAGGTTGGTCTGTAAAGAAGATAAAGCTACGAATGTCTCAAAATTACAAGAGATTTCAATGCAACCAAACAAAGAAGATAAAAAAACTCCCTCCCGAGCTAAGGCTCAAAAAAGGCCAATTGATGTAAGTGTGAAAGTATGGAAAGAGCTTGTAAAAGCATATGAGAATTCCGATGCATGGAGGAAGTCTGATGAGGAGAGTACGTAGGTATTTGAATTTTCTCATAAGATTATATCAAATTTATTAAAATATTTTTTAAATTTTATTTGTGCATAGATAAATTGAATTAGTATATGTTTCAGGACAAGGCCTCCAAGGCTAGGCTTGAAAAACTTCATGCCACGCATCATAGTGGCCAGAAAGGTTTACATGCCTTGATCTGTACATTTGTAAGTATATTTAATATGTTAAACGATATATTTTTTTTCTTGGAAAAAAGTAAATGATTGCATATTAATTAGTTTAACTAGTCCATGTGCCATGTTTTGACAAGAGGAGAAATATGGCCAGCATCCAAAGCAATTTGAAAAGGAAAAGTTACAAAGCAAAAAGTGGGCCAATTTTGTAATCTGGATGGAGAATGAGGTATCAATAGTTGACTTTCAATAACTTAGTTGGATATTGTTGTGTTAATATGTCAATTTGCATTTCTTGTGTTGAGTTGTTAATTGATGTATAGGATGAGTTCTAAAGTGCTTCTCTGTTTTCCCTAGATACCACTCAATTGTCCCATTATTTCATGTTGAGGAAAAAAAATTGTTTGTCTTAAAGGGAAGTGGGTGTCATTCATGCCTTATTTTCATCGCATATTTTAATTAATGACCATGGTCTTTTAATATCTCTTAAGTGTCATTTAAGTTATGAGTTGTATCATTTAAGTAACTTAGTCCCATGTTTATTTGATTTATCTTCTTTTCTCTCAAACATGGTATCTCAAGGAGTGCTTCCTTGAATTCATGTTTCCATTCTACTAAGTGATCCACATGCATCTTTTCCATCCTTCCTCATGATGCTGCCATTCTTTTAAAATGTAAGAATGTTTTGATGCATCTTGGTACGCATCCTATAGATCTAACACATCCTTTTATTCTACATCACTTGGCATAGCTAACTAGCCACTTAATTTGTCCATCTAATTTTAAAAAAGGCAATAAATTCCCGTCTTCCAAGTTAAAAAAAATCCATAAATAAAGAAATCAGTAGTAAAAAACCTGCAACCTGATATGATCAACATAGGGAAGCGTGTAATACTAGACTTCTTAACATTCAAAAGATAAATGGAATGCCTTAACACCCAGTAGAGCTATCCAAAAAAGCTAAATAAAAACACAAACGTGCTCTCGCACGCAATGGCCTAATGGTCGGTTGTCATAGAAGTCAAACTACCGAAGTAACAACACTAATCAAGTTAACATATATGCATCATTTGCATAAACAACTGAACCATTTATGTGCATGAATAAATAGTAGAAGGATGTAGATGAACTCAATTCATTTGACTTTATGCCTCTTGGCAGGCATTCCTCTTGAATCTCTAATATCAAGTGCCTAAGACTTCCTTGTAGTTTTTACCTTTCGTTGCCTCCTTTCCTCTTCATTGTCAGACTCATCTCCTTTTTCCTTATCTGCATTTCTAGCTTCAACTTCTAATTCATCCCATGTTTTACCTTCCTCCTCTTCAGAATCTTCTTCTTCATCGACCTCATCTAACTCCACAAGAGATTCATCTTCTAAACCTTCCTCATCTAATTTTGATTCCTCTTCTACATCAAAGGGTTCATATCCTTGACCTGAATCTTCTAAATTATTAGAATCAGAATCACTAGCTTCCATATTCAAAAATCCCAACCACCATCTTCGATAAATTTATCTGGATCATCAGTGATAGTCTTCAAAATTGGCCGCTAGTTCAAGTTCATTTTGCTTTCATAATACTTTATATCCATGGAGTTCAACCATTCCTTGATGCCATCAAGCGAAGATTGAGGAATGGCGTCAATGCGAAGTACATCCTGCTTGAAGTCTTTGAAAACAATAGCCATATCAAATATATTTTTCCCAAGTCCTACTCTCAAGGTTAACAATCTCAATCTCACTAATAGTGATTACTAAGAAAGGTAATTCCACCAACTCTACCAAACAGTTTACCTTAGGAACAATAAAAGCAGAGGATTTGAAAGGAACTCCATGAAAACCAAGCTCTCTAAATGGTATATAAAACTCTAGTTCAAAATCTTTTAGATGAGGTTGCTCCCATAGCTCTGTTACTCGCTTGACAAATCCTTGAAACTCTGCATTGATTTTATTTTTCCTATCCCTCTCTTGTTGTTCTTCCTCAATTTCATCAGGATCATATATTGACCTTCTTTCTACTCCTAAAGTTTGGACCACATCCATTACCTCCACATAAAATTGGACATCCTTGGTCTTCTTGGTTCCCACCATGATATGGTTATGCAAATGAAAATGAAGCAAAGTAATCATCTCCTTCTCTGTTGACTAGAAGAATGCATGCTTAATGTTTTGATACATGATATCAACTCTTTCTTCTGCTCTCATGGTTGAATACCAAAATCCATTATGGTGGGCCTCCAGAGTTCCAGTCATCTTTCTTCCTCTTCCACCAAATGTTGGCTTGATCCACAAGTTTGCTAGCCTAATTGCCTTTGTTTTTGAAAGCTGAAGTTTCCCCTAAGTCACCAGTGTAGCTCTCTTTTCCTTTTTAGACTCTTTAATTTCTATAGATCATCTATGGGATTTAATCACTTGTACCACATGGTTGATGTGCTTTGAATCCTTGGATCTAAAGGAAATTTTTGTAACATAAATATTGCTAAGGAATTTCAATGTTGGCATGTAGTTGGCATTAAAGTCGGTACATGGAACATTGAAAATTATCCTTATATAAGAATTTCCTCCATCTTGTTCGCTTGTAACACTCTTGATGGTGGCTACATGAAATGGAACCATGATGCCAAATATGGGTACCAAAACAACATCATTTTTTGTATCAACCTGAATTATGAGCTCTCTAGAAACGGGGATATCATCCACATTTTTATAGGAAACCATCTCAGTGGATGGCTTGGAAGAGCCATGTCCATCTCTTGTACCAATGCCCCCTGCAACAAATCTTCTTGCAGTCTCCTCATTTTTTTTCCTTGCAAGTTTTGCTTGGTATTGTCAGCATTTCTCTTCTTTAGTCATCTCTTGATTATCAAATTGTAAGGTTTCCTTGGAGATGCCCGATTCTCCTCCATTTACCTCAGCCTTGGGTTTTTGTTTCACTTCCTCATCTTCATCATCATCATTAAATGAGTATGCAACATCAGTGAATACTTTGGAGCTAACCCCAGTTGCATTTTTAGGCCCTTTATCCTTAACAACCACAGTGTCAGCAAGGAGCAATGAATAATTCTGTGTTTTGGGGTTACCAGTCTACAAATGCAAATTTTGAAACCCAAGTGATACATTAAAAGCCATTCTAGCCTTCACAATTTTGTCATTTCTTGAATTCAAACTTAAACCAGACTCTCAAAATTCAATCCCTATTCCTATTCCTGAAGACTTTGTAAGATGAGGCAAAAGTTCAGGGCCATCTCTTTGAAATACCTCCATAGCTACCTTATATTAACATACATGAACATGATATGAATATATACATGAAAAGGTCACTTAAAAATAGTATAATCAAAGTACAAAATGTCCTGAAGAACTATTCTCTATATGCTCAAGTATTGTTGCATGTCATAGCTTGCTTACAAACAAAAAACTAAACCATAAATGTTAACTCTCAAATATGGGGACATATAGACTAGTTAATTCTTAAAGAACCTTTGAAGCATATTACGGTGCCAAAATGTCCTAGAAAAATATCCATTTCTGAAATATAGGAGAAGATATATAGACCAATTAACTCTTAAAGGATCTTCGAGGCAAACATAATCATATATAGCACAAAATTTAGAGGGTTGGTGCTTAAGGTTATGTAATAGAATTTACAGTTGATAGTTAAATTGTATAACAATTTTTTTTATGATCTTCACTAACGTTTATTAGAATTGTTGCATGTTTTACATCATTGGAATGACATATCAACTATAACTTTTTTGAAAATTTATTATGGTATGAGAAGTTTGATATGATGTAATATAATTATGGTTTCATTTCATATGTTGTAATATTAGATATATAACATAAAATTAAATTATTGCATGAAATAAATAATAACTTTTCATTTTAAATGTTCTTTTTTTGCAGAACATGGGTCTTCTAGAAGATCAAGATGATCCTCATCATGATATAGATCTAGAAAATATTGGTTCTGGTACAGATCACATGGCAAAGGATGATGATGACATAGATCTTGATGTGTTTTTTATGCACTTCTCAACACAGGTAATGCGTAGGTGCATCACCTCTCTTGAAAGGCAATATCCAACAACAAGTTGCTGAAAATCACCCCAAGGTCTCTCGGGTGTCAGGTCATGACTTGCTTGGAATGTCTTAGTAGTTTTGATGTGATTTGTTGGAATGACAAGGTAGACTTACGGATGAGTTAAAAAGCGTGGGAAGTTGGGTCTGCAAATGAAGTTCCAAGGTGTAGAAATTGATGTGCAATTGTTGTAGGTTCAAAACAACAGTCTAGAACTCTATTTTATCATTAGATTTGGCTTTACAATGTGCAATGAACCTTTCCTAAGGTCACTATTAAAAGAAAATTCAAAAGGGCAGGGAGGAGAAGAAGTTCCTAGACTTGAAACTACGAATGAACAGTGATCATGGAGGCTGCTACAGTAGACAAACTTCCTAAATTGAGTTTTGCTTGGCCAAGAGGAACCTACAGTTACACAAAACCAGTGCAATCTTCTAAGGACTACAGATTTTTAGATTGCACACACACATCATGGGCATGCAATTGAACTAAGTTGCAACAATGAAGTAAGGAAGCTCAAACTAGCTTTACAAAGTGATTCATCATCAACAAACCACAAAAAGCATGATCTAGAAATTCATCAAATACTGTAACAACGAACACCATTATCACTTCCATTCAAGAAACTAACAACTAAAACTAACATGGAAGTAGAACCATGCATGCATAATGAACAATTTCAAAAGAAACACCCATAAATCATGCAGTGTTGCTTTCTATTGCTACAAAATGCCTTTACACCAGTTCTCCAACCATTTACAAATGAGGGGGAGACACCTATTTATAGTTTTCCAAAGCCAAAATGAAGGGATAGGATTAATTCGCATTGTGTGGTTTAGATTTGCTTTACACTAGGGTTTCACCTACCCCCATTATATAGCAATTTAAAATACATCTTTTGTCTTTTCCCTGTTTTGTCCTCTAGTGCCCATCACTATAACACTTTTGTCCTCTTGCTGATTTCCCTTTTTACTATAGCAAAAATTGCTTGAAGGTTGCATTCTATTTGATTGACTTGCAACATTCTTCATTAGATCAAACAGGCCCCGTTTACATATTTGCATCATTGTAAAATAGATAAGCTATCTCTGATCTGATGGGGCAGCTCTTGATAGGTCACGATCATTTGATGAAGAACAAGACAACTTCTCCTTGCTTCCTTGGCACTATCCCTCTTTGGCGTATATTCTTGAACAAGGAGACTCTTCACTTTGGTATCTCCAGACTTCTATTTGCAATATAATATCCTCCGCCATCATCTGTTTGATAGGTCCTTGACGATGAACGCTCACATGTCGGTTACCTTGATAATCCTTAATTAGTTATTCTGCACAAAAAAATAAATTCATTAGTTTATCATATCGTAATCAATGCAATTATTAATAAAATCCCTTTGAGTTTCCCTTGAGTGCGTCGTTCAATTATTCAGGAGTCTTGAATAAAACTTAGGAGAAATGAGCCTGGTCTAGCCACACACTTTGTCCTCCCTCATGATATTTTATGCAGATAACATAATGCAGAATCCCGCTGCTTCAATGTCGTCCATGGGTGAGAAAGTGCAGGGAGGTGTTGCTTGATTTCTGTCGAGGGGTGCACGAGACGGTCGGGAGGAGTGCGAACCCCACAGTAAAGAAGGATGTCGCCGCTAAGATATGATGTAGGTGGCCATTTCCTAAAGGCGGAGATGAAGGAAGACTCTACAATCATGGAACCCACAAGGAGGATGGGCGGGAATGGTGAATGGGGCACCATGGCTAGAGAGTCGTAAACAACGACACTGTGAGAGATGTCCTCTACAAGTGCAAAAGCCACATAGGCAACTTTTGCCAAGGAGTTTGTGAGCGAGAGAAGGCGGAAAGCCCAGGAGAGGGCGCCACCCAGAAATTAGCCAACTATCAATAGCAACCCACCTAACTGGTTCCGTGAGATAGACACCCTCCGATGCACACAAGCCGAGCTCGTTCCTTTTTCTCTTTTGTCACAAGTGATACGAGCAAGTCATTTATTGTTCTTTTGTAACATTTGATTTTAAATAGGCATCATGCGCTCATCGTGACTTTACTGTATCACTTCTTCATGGCACCACTTAGTGTGATGATGATAGTAATCCATTAATCTCTTTCTACACATTCAAAGATTAAATACATGTCGCCTCAAAATGTTCATTCATGGTGTACACCGATGTCTCCTCTAGTGGCCCCGTAAATCTTTCCACTTCTACTTCAGTTGTTTATATTTTCCCACACATTGAGCATTTTGTGATGTTTGTGTGATCACTTCCTTGGCCTTTGTGAGGGAGCTTCCAAGATAAAAACCATTCGAAGGAACAATGAGATCGGGTAGAGAGGTCATTCAAATGGCCATATGAGTTGTGGAACCCGCAGACGATGTTTCTGTCATGGATATGTGAAGGCGAGCATGTAAGCGGGATGAGAGTGAACATCATCAAGAATATGGCTACAAAGAACGTTGGTTCCACAAGTGAAGACTTCGGCGGACAAGAAGATGCAGGTGGACGTATTGAGAGAGTTGCCGAAGAGCAACATTGAGGGGAGAGCGGAAGACATACAGAAACCCGCATAGCTAGCCTCATGAAAGTGATAGCCGCTATCATTAATCTTGAGTGACATTGTCCATTGAAGGAATACCCCGCGAATCAGTGAACGAGAGATCGGTTAAAGAAGATGAACATGCCCCTAGGCGTAAGTGCATAATCAAATGGTCATCGTTACATGAAGTATGGTCCCATTGCAATCTCATTATTGGGTAATATCTGTGTGGGTGCTCACGAGGCAATGACAACATAGGTGAAGTCCCCCTAAGACTTGTAACGTTAGTATGTGAGTATTTCTCGTCATGCAGTCATCAATCAATGCAAACCCTGTATTATTCATAGACTCCCCCCCAAAGGTACCCACATCCAAACTCCAACCGCCGTTTTGGCAAGGCCACTGCAGGTGGTTGTTATAATGGTGATGGGAAGACGCAACAAAGTAACTAACAGTCTCTGGAAGCAAAGAGCTCGTAAGGAAAGAAGTGATGTGGAGGCTTGTGGTGGGGAAATGACGTTGGTGGGTTGTGGGCCCGCATAGTGGGGAGGCGGCAAAGGTTTGTAGTTTTAAACGACGTCGGGGTGACGACCTCCCACAAATAGTGGTCCGTGAGGGCAAACCCTCCGGCAAGCGTGGACCCAATAATTCACTTGAGAAAATGATATATGCATGAAATTTTAGCCATTAGGCGAAAAAGGTCAGGCGGGGCGAGCCGCGCACAAAGACCCACAACGTTTCAGACTTAGGCAATTTTGGAAATGCATTGGGTCAGGTTTACTTCAGTGACGACAATGATAGGGTTGACAAGCATAATGCAAAGCCCATCGTGCAGGCGGCGACCAAGGGTCGGCCACCACTGAAGCAAAAAATTGGGGACGAAGATCCGCATAAGGTGACCCAAAAATGCAGGTCTATGAAGGTTGATTGACGCAGCGGCGAAAACTGGTGTGAGGCTCACACACCGGGCAGATGTAGGAGCTTGGCTGTAGGTGAATGATGGAGTAGAATGACAAAGGGAAAGAGGAAACCTGGGAACGCAGGTCCACAGGGGTCGATGGACACTGGGGCAAGGACCAAGGGGAAACCCACAGGGTCCAGCCCCCAAAAGCAAAAGACTTGGTGAAACTTAGGTGGGTGAGTCAGGCCATCATGAAATTGATCGTTTTTAGGCTCAGGGTGAACTTAGGCTAGGAAACGAGGGTGCACAAAATGAGACGAGGTGAAAATGACTCGTCATGAGAAAAAAGAGGAGGTCCCTGCCTTTGGCAGGGTGGTTGTGCAAAACATGCACAACAAATGGCGACTCGCTAGGGGGAAATGCTCGAGAGCATTTCGATGAAAAATTGGAATCATGAACTTAGAATCTCTGGTTCCAATCCTCACGAGGGAAAATAAACTAGATACTTGACCAATGAATCAAAATCATTAGTCAACCCAACCTTCGATATGTTAAAAATCTAAGTGTGTGCATATGCGTTAATTCCCATCCTTCAGTGGCTACAAAATCATAAGCTCTGTCAAGTTAAGCTACATAGTTTATTCTAACTTCAAAATCATCTGGGACATTTCCTCGCTGCTAGTTAGGTGTCCAAAGCCCTGACAAGGTTGTCGCTGTGATTCTCCTGAACATTGCTCTATTGTCGGCCGAGCGTCCATAGCCTCGGTAGAGTTGCTCGAATCCCCCTAAAAAGTTGAATTTCTTTTCTTTTGATTTTCAATGCTTTTCTTTTCTTTTCTTTGATTTTCTTTTCTCTTTCAATTCTTTTCATTTCAACCCACAAGCAGTAAAGCTCACACTCAAGGCTGAGAATCACAGTGGCGTTGAAGTAGAATTTTAGATTTTTCACTTAGCTAGACTTCAAAAAGGACCTACAATGACCTTAGGATTCTTAAAGTATGTGAGATATATAATATTTCATAATACGCCAGAGTCTGACCAACCAATGGCTTATCCCCTTCAGACCAAACATCCAAATCACTTGACACTAACAGAAGATCCTCACCGTCCACTTTGATTTAACTTGATTAAAGTTTGACAAAGAAATACGTAGAACACCACTAGGCAATAAGTATGGTTGTTGTGCACACATATGTGCCCAGCTAAAAGTAGAGGGACCCCGAGCAAAGCAGCAACAAAGCGGTAGCAAAACAAAAACAAAAATGGAAAACAAATAGAAAGCATACACTTACACTAACCAAAGTAGGAAAGCGAAAGAAAATGAAAGGGAAAACTAATCTAAAGCAAACCTAACCTACAACAAACCAACTACTCTATTGAAAGCAGGAAAGTGGGACATATACACAAAACCTACAATACGTAAAATTATCTATGTACAAAGATATTTACAGAGCACTATGTTCAGGAAAGGAAAGCCAACATTCATGTCCATTGGATCTCGTAAGGCATGCACAAGCAAGAGAGTAGTCGTAATAGTTCTAAGCCATGTAGATTTATCCTTATATTAAAAAAAAAAGAAATTCAACATTGCAACATTCAAATTCAATCTCATAATCTAGAAAGATCAATAGTTGAGGTGATTCATTAAATGCATGGTTAATCCATAAACATGTATGTTTTACCTTGTTCCCATAATCAAAATGATAAGTGCAATTATAAGTATTCATAGGAGCAAGGAACGATAGAACTTGGATGTCATCATGTGAAGGCAAAAGTGTTTGACAAGGGAGAGCGAGCACTACATCGTCGATCGTTGTATTAGCAGCCTCGGGCGGGTGCAGTGGAGGGTACAACGTTTCTAATCTTGGGCATGGATAGGACTGGGAGGACAGGGCAGAAAACACGTCTTCCAAGTTTTGTGTGGGGTCCACAACCTCTATTGGTTGTTCTTCGAGGAATTACAACTCATCTCATTGATCGTCTACAAACCTAGCATCCCCTTGGTTGTTGTTCGTAGATGGCAACATGTTGTCCCATTTCCTTTCCCAAGTGTTGTCCTCATTTTTGTGATGTTCAATGTCATGAGACAATGACATGCATGAATTTTTCCTAATGCAGCCCTCTGAACATGTGAGAGTATCAACAATGGTCAAGGTGGAAGGACCCCCAGTTAAATCTCATAGTTGACCGAGCATGTCATGTTCGTTGGCAGCCATCAAAATACCTCTGCCTTTATCTTCTTCTTTTTGTATTTCATGCATCTCACTTGGATGTTCAATCATTTCTTCATGGTCACTATCGTTGTAAATGGAGAAGGAACCCCTCTCCCATTTTGGAGATTCCAATATTTCACCGCCTGGGGTTTCGTTTAGTATATCCTTACCATCGTCGTCTTCTGAAATGAACTCTTCCTCAACATCAACATACCTTTGTGGCGCAATCCCAGGTGGGAAGAGAAAAGCAAGAGACATTGTCCCATCAAGCGGATCGACGTATGACAAGCGGTCCACCTCTAGAATCCCTCCATACAACTTGTCATCCATTACATACAAGTGTTCTACAAGAGGGAAGGATTCTTGGTAATCTATGGGCAACATTCCTGCTTGATCCATTTCATCATTTGGAAGCTCGGGGCTGTGCCATTCTTCCACTATTGTCCTAATGCCTTCTTGAGGACTACTTCCAGCTAAGTTGTCATTTGAATCTAACTCTTGGTCCTCTTGTTCAATCCTAAAAGCAGCTATAGGAGGTGGTGTACTAGGCCACCCCACTTGTTCTTTAACTTGTTTGACAACCTCTTGGCATAGTTCACAGGTGAACTTTGAGTGTGATGAATCATGGAGTCTGCACCAATTCGGTAGCAACAACACCTCCAAATCCACTTGATGTTTTAGTTCGGAACAATCCCTTGCTAATCTTGAGACAAGCTGGTTGTATCTTTCCACTATTGGGTCCTCATCATCACTTGGGAAGGAAGTTGGAGAGTGGACAACCGCAACACATGATTGTTCCCACTCCTCCAAATCTTCATTTTCGGGTGCTTGGTCACTGTCGTTCATGAAGGAGAGGTCTTCTATCCTAATCTCACTTATGCATTCATCATTATTTTTTGCCGCCCCAGGACTTTCATCCTCTTCCTCTCTGTGTTCTTCAGCATTTGTGTTGACCGTCTTAGCATATGTCGCTACAAATTTTGTTAATTCATTGCCAACTACCAAAGGCCCCTCTTCTGGAGTGGAGGACTGTTGTTAATTGATGGATGGAAAACCCTCTAAATTAGTTTCAATCAAATTTTCACCAAGGCACTTTGTTGTCCCAGTGAAATCAACTTCTTCCTCTTGGTTCTCATCCTCTATATCTACTATCCCAACACTGACTTGTGTCAAATTTCCTAGTTCATGTTCAATGTATTTTCCCCTAGATGTTGAAAACTCTTTTGCTTCATGGGATGACTCGTCCTTATTAGGAGTTGGCTGCTCCAACTTGTGAAAATTGTCCTTTTCTTGAGTGATAATATTTGCACATGATGAACAAGTTAACTTTGAGTGAGGTGCATTGTGAAATCTGCACCAGGTAGACACTAGTACTTCCTCCAATTTTAATACATCTTCGGTGCCCAAACATTCTTGGATTAGCTCCTTGAATGCCTTAGCTTCCATGGTTGTCAATTCTTCCTCAAGGTCTGCAAGGGCTAAGGGTTGATATATTTCCCAAAAGGGAATTTCTCCTTGCAAGACCCTTTCAATTCTGCTCAAGAAAGTTAGACATCCCAATTCGTTGTGTTTGCGTGTGCCATGGATCTGACATTTTTCTACCAATTCAAATTGTTGCAATGGTCTTCTCAATCTTCTATTCAAATCTGCATGTAGCTGAGTGATGTTGAGTTGCAAATGCTGCTCCATCTCAGCTTAGCTCTTGTTTGCCTTCAAAAAATTTTGATTTTAAATTTTTGGCATATAAGGAGATCTCCCTATCTTAGATTTCTTCTTGAAGGTGTTCTTTCAATTTCCAATTCTCAACTTTGTAGTCTCAACATACCAACCCTCCTTCTAGCACCAGTTCTGTTGATGTGTTTTTTATGCACTTCTCAACATAGGTAATGCGTAGGTGCATCACCTCTCTTTAAAGGAAATCTCCAACAACAAGTTGCTGAAAATCACCCCAAGGTCTCTCGGGTGTCAGCTCATGACTTGTTTGGAATGTCTCAATAGTTTTGATGTGACTTGCTGGAATCACAAGGCAGACTTATAGATGAGTTAAAAAGCGTGGGAAGTTGGGTCTGCAAATGGAGTTCCAAGGTGTAGAAATTGATGTGCAATTGTTGTAGGTTCAAAACATCAATCTAGAACTCTATTTTATCATTAAATTTGGTTTTATAATGTGCAATGAACCTTGCCTAAGGTCACTATTAAAAGAAAATTCAAAAGGGCAGGGAGGAGAAGAAGTTCCTAGACCTGAAACTACAAATGAACAATGATCATGGAGGCTACTACAATAGACAAACTTCCTAAATTGAGTTTTGCTTGGCCAAGAGGAACCTACAGTTACACAAAACCACTACAATCTTCTAAGGACTGCAGATTTTTAGATTGCACACACACATCATGAGCATGCAATTGAACTAAGTTGCAACAATGAAGTAAGGAAGCTTAGACTAGCTTTACAAAGTGATTCATCGTCAACAAACCACAAAAAGCATGAGTTGGAAATTCATCAAATACTATAACAACAAACACCATTATCACTTCCACTCAAGAAACTAACAACTAAAACTAACATGGAAGTAGAACCATGCATGCATAACGAACAAGTTCAAAAGAAACACCCATAAATCATGCAGTGTTGCCTTCTATTGCTGCAAAATTCCTTTACACTAGTTCTCCAACCATTTACAAATGAGGGCGAGACCCCTATTTATAGTTTTCCAAAGCCCAAATGAAGGGCTAGGATTAATTTGCATTGTGTGGCTCAGATTTTCTTTACACTAGCGTTTCACCTACCTCCCATTATATAGCAATTTAAAATACATCTTTTGTCTTTTCCCTGTTTTGTCCTCTAGTGCCCATCACTATAACACTTTTGTCCTCTTGCTGATTTCCCTTTTTACTGCAGCAAAAACTTCTTGAAGGTTTCCTTCTATTTGATGGACTTGCAACATTCTTCATTAGATCAAATGGGCCCCATTTGCAGATTTGCATCATTGTAAAATAGATAAGCTATCTCTGATCTGATGGGGCAGCTCCTGATAGGTCACGATCATTTGATGAAGAACAAAACAACTTCTCCTTGCTTCCCTGCCACTGTCCCTCTTTGGTGTATATTTGTGAACAAGGAGACTCTTTGCTTTGGTATCTTCAGAATTCTATTTGTGATATAATATCCTCTGCCATCATCCGCTTGATATTTTCCCGACGACGAACGCTCACATGTTGGTTACCTTGATAATCCTTAATTAGTTATTTTGCACAAAAAAAAAATTCATCAGTTTATCATATCGTAATCAATGCAATTATTAATAAAATCCCTTTGAGTTTCCCTTGAGTGCATAGTTCAATTATTCAAGAGTCTTGAATAAAACTTAGGAGAAATGAGCTTGGTGTAGTTGCATGCTTTGTCCTCCCTCATGATATTTTATGTAGATAACATAAAACGGAATCCTACCACTTCAATGTCATCCGTGGGTGAGAAAGTGTGGGGAGGCGTTGCTTGATTGTCGTTAACGGGTGCACGAGACGACCGAGAGGAGTGTGGACCTCGCAGCAAAGAAGGACGTCGTCGCTAAGATATGACGCAGGTGGTCGTTGCCTAAAGGCGGACATGAAGGAGGACTTGACAATCATGGAATCTGCAAGGAGGATGCGCAAAAATGGTGAGAAGGGCGTGATGGCTAGAGAGCCGTAAACAACGACATTGTGAGAGACGTCCTCTGCAAGTGCGGAAGCCACATAGGAAACTTCCTCCAAGGAGTTTGTGAGCGAGAGAAGGCAAAAAGACCAAGTGAGGGTGTCGCCCAGAAATCAGCCAACTATCAACAACCTGCCTAACTAGTTCCACAAGATAGACAACCTCTAATGCACGCAGGCCAAGCTCATTCCTTTTTCTCCTTTGTCACAAGTTATATGAGCAAGTCGTTTATCATTCCTCTGTAACATTTGATTTTAAATAGGTATCCTGCACTCATCATGACTTTACTGTATCACTTCTTCATGGCACCACTTAGTGTGGTGATGATGGTAATCGAATGATCTCTTTCTACACATTCAGAGATTAAACACACCTTGCCTCAAAATGTTCGTTCATGGTTTGTGCCAGCGTCTCCTTTAGTGGCCTCGTAGATCTTTCGACTTCTACTTTAGTTGTTTATATTTTCCCATGCATCGAGCATTTTATGATGTTTGTGCAATCACTTCCTCGGCCTTTGTGAGGGAGCTTCCAAGATAAAAACCATTCGCAGGAATAATGAGATCGGGCAGAGAGGCCGTTCGAACGACCAGATGGGCTGCAGATCCCGTAGACGATGTTTCTACCATGGATATGCAGAGGCAAGCATGTAAGTGGGCAGAGAGTGAACATCGTCATATGGATACGAAGAACGTAGGTTCCACAAGTGAAGACTCTGATAGATAAGAAGATGCGGGTGGATGTATTGAGAGAGTCACCGAAGAGCAACATTGAGGGGACAACAAAAGACATACATAAACCCACATAACGAGCCCCGCTATGTTGACAGTCGCTATCGTTAATCCTGAGTGACATTGTCCATTGAAGGAATAATGAGAGCTCGGTTAAAGAAGATGAATGTGCCCCTGGGCGTAAGTGCATAATCGAATGGTCATAAGTACATGAAGTATGGTTTCGTTGCAATCACATTATTGGGTAATATCTATGTGGGTGCTCACGAGGTAATGACAACATAGTTGAAGTCCCCCTAAGACTTGTAATGTTAGTATGTGAGGATTTCTCATCATGCAGTCATCAATCAATGTCGACCATTTATTAATCATAGACTCCCCCTAGAGGTACCCACATGCAAACTCCAATCGTCGTTTTGGAAAGGCCGATGTAGGTGGTTGTTATAATGGCAATGGGCGGACGCGAAAAAGTAACCAGCAATCTTTGCAAGCAAAGAGCTCATAATGAAAGAAGTGATGTGAAGGCCTGCAGTGGGGAACGACGCTAGTGGGTTGCAGGCCCGCATAGTGGGGAGGCGGTGAAGGTTTTCCGTTGTAAACGACGTTGGGGCGATGACCTCCCGCAAACAACGGTTCACGAGGGAAAATCTGCTAGCGAGCATGGACCCAATAATTCACTTGAGAAAATGGTATATGCGTGAAAGTTTAGCCGTTAGGTGACAGAGGTCGGGCAAGGCAAGTCGTGCACGAAGACCTACAATGTTTCAGACAGGAAATTTTGGAAATGCACTGAGTCAGGTTTACTTCGGCAATGACAATGACAAGGTCAGCAAGACATAATGTGGAGCCCATCGTGTGAGTGGCATCCAAGGGTTAGCTGCCACAGAAGCGGTAAATCGGGGATGGAGATCCGCATAAAGTGACCCGCAAATGTGGGTCCGCGAAGGTTGACCGACGTAGCGGCGAAAACAGGTGTGGGGCTTGCACACCGAGCAGACACAAGAGCTTGGCTACAGGTGAATGGAGGAGTAGAATGGCAAAGGGTAGGAGGAAACTTGGGAACATGGGTCCGCAGGGGTCGACGGACGTTGGGGCAAGGACGAAGGGGAAACCCGCAGGGTCCAGACCGCAAAAGAAAAAGACTTGGTGAAACTTAGGTGGGTGAATCAGGCCATCATGAAATTGATTTCTTTTAGGCTTAGGGCCAACTTAGGCTAGGAAACGGGGGTGCGCAAAATGAGACAAGGTGAAAATGACTCGTCATGAACAAAAAGAGGGGGTCCTTGCCTTCGGCGGGACGGTTGTGCAAAACCTACACAACAATAGATACGGAAGACACTAAGGCCGATGACAATGATGATGACGTCGATGATGATCATGATGATGACGATCACGATGGTGATAATGATGATGATTAGGCAATTGTTGGTAGTAGCCAGTGACATTCATGATCATATAGACTGCATCATGGATCATTGTTGATATATTGTTATGATGCCTCTTTTCATGGTTACTATCATATGTATCATTTTCACAGCCTGTAGTACCATATTATTGAGTTGTATCATATTGACATGTATCATTTTCACTTATATCATTTGGACATGTATCAATTTGAGTTACATAATTTATCATTTTTACTTATATCATTTGTACATGTATCATTTTGACATGTTATTGATCTACTAGCATATTATAATTTCACTTGTTTTAGTTATATATGATGATGATCTTATCAGTATTGACTTGTCAATTTATATATATTAAAAGTGGTCGTTAATTTTTGGATGGATATTTATTACGTATGATGATTTTAATTTACTGCTCAGGATGGATGTTGTCAAATTCAATTAAATTATAGATATTTGAGTCACTTGTTTTAATTATAGATGATGATCATGTTATAATAATTATCTTTTTATTTAATCATATGAGTTAAATAATTAAATTACTTACTCTATAATCATATGAGTTATTTAAGAGGAATGATACATTTAACTAATTAAATTGAAATAAAACATATTAAATTAATAAATGGAAGCAAAAAAAGAAGCATTGTTAGAAGCAAAAAAGGAAGCAACAATGAAAGCCAAACTAGAAGCAAACCAGAAGCAATCTTGGAAGCAAAACTTGGCGTTATCTAGGAAGCAAAAACAAAAGTAATTAAGGTAGTAAACAAAGAAGTAATAATGGAAGCAATTTTAGAAGCAACAATAGATGCAATAATAGAAGCCATATTAGAAGCAACAAAAGACACAAAAATGGAAGAAAATCTTGATGCAACAAGCAATGTTATATCGAAATTAAAATTGGAAGAAAAACTAGAAGCAAAATCGGAAGCAAAACCAGAAGCAAACCTAGAAGCAAAACGAGAAGCAAAACTAGAAGCAAACCTGGAAGCAACACAAGAAGCAAAACCAGAAGCAAAATCGGAAGCCAAACTGGAAGCAACAAAGGACGTCATAATGGAAGCAAAACTGGAAGCAACAAAGGATGCCATAATGGAAGCAAAACTTGGCATCAATTAGGAAGCCAAAAAAGAAGCTATTTTCAACACCATACCAGAAGTAAAATAGGAAGCACAACTGGGAGAAAAAATAGAAGCAACAATGGGAGTAGACATGGAAGCAAAACTGGAAGCTAAATTGGGCGCTATTCCCGGTGCCAAAGGCGGTGCTATTGCTTGCGCCATTTGTCCAGTGCAAAATCTGGTGCTAAAGTCAGAGCAAAATCCGGTGCTAAAGTCGGCGTAAAATCTGACACCGAAGTGAACATGCAGTTTGGAACTGAGTTTTGCGTCAGTAGATGTGTCCAATTCATGAACTCAAATGCACTAAATTCTAGCACTATTTTAGGTGCTAATTGCCTGTTTTGTTGTAGTGAATCCATATCATTGAGTGTGCACACTAATGAATTCAATGAGTTTATAACAAAAAAGTTAGAAAAATATCATCTATGATTTCTACTAGGATGTCATCAAACTGAACCAAGAGTTGAAATAGAAGAAAGATAAATAAAAAATTGTGTTTATCTGATTAGAGAACTAAAAATAATCCCATATTAGGTAAGGGAAATTCAATAAAAATTTCATTCAAGTGATCAAAAAATATTGCAGGAGAAAATTAAAAACATTAAGGGTAAAATGAAACAATTGGTTCTAATGGTTAAACAAGATGATGAGGAACTTATCCTAGGGAAATCCTCAAGACAAATATTTTAAACCTTATTAGAATTATTGATGACTTCGAGGAATGCCATGTGAACTTGAGAAGTGCAAACTATTATATAAATGAGGTAAATCCACAACCAGTTGAATTGGACATGAAATGGATCCCAAGAATGGTGGTCTTAAATATTATTATTAGGAATACAAAATATAATCCATGCAACCCAAATCCAATTGTCACTATATTTGAGACCACCTACCTTTCCAATGGAGTATCTACTTTTTTATGCAAGTTATAATTGTTGAGCTAAAAGAGAAAGGAGAGAATTTTGATGGGTTACTCAAATTAGGATTTCCATATGTGATGGTTTCTAGTAGTTAGTCAAAATAAATGGGTATCTACAAAGGTGACTTTGAAAATCTTGTTCCTATGTGGTTGAGTACTATTGTGCTAAATGATAAAAATTACCCTTTGTTGTTCAATTTCCAAGTAGACAAGGTCATTTCCATTGAAAATAGTATAAATGATTTCACCAAAGGGGTAAGGATCACGTTAAATGTGAAGTACACAACCAACATCAAAAAAATTAACATAGTGTTGGAAACTAGGTGGCCATTAGAGGAAGAGTTCAAAGATTAAATATAATGGTATGCACAATAATATTAGTTAGCTAGTTATCTTTTCTCCTCAATCTTGAATTTATTCCCATACATTTCGGAGCATACCAATGTGTCCAATTTAATAATTTCAATATTTTATAGTAGTCTAGATGGTAGCAATATTTCATCCCTTATTCTATAAGGTATACCTATTGGAGAACAAGAAGAAATTTGGTGTGAGGTATGTGTTTATGTCATATGAGTGAATTTATCCCTTTTTTATCAATCCTTGAAGTGAAATTTACTACATGAATTCTTTTAATAGAAACTTTGTGTGCTGCATATGTGTACTAACTTTCTTCTACAAGTATGAAGTTATCTTATGTGTGTAATAACTATAGAATGAGAGGGTCTAGAAAGAGCATTGAGTTTTATTCACTAAAGTATAGTCCATCAATGATCTCTTCCTTGGTCTCCTACCTCTTCGAGTTGTATGATTATTTTAAATTATCTCTGCAACCCTAAAATCATCTCTCAAAGTATAGGTAGCCATAGTTAGTGTCCCACTTTTCATCCCTTTAATGATTTACAAAACAATGCTAGGAGAAAGTTGTCTCCCTTGTGTTATCCCATCAAGGAGGGTTTAATGAGGCTTGTTTTGACAACATGGTAGCTTAGGCATCCTCCTTTCTATATTTTTAGTCATCTTGATGCTTCAAAGGATAAAGATCGGGATTTAGTGGGTCTATAATGTGCATCCTCAAACTTTCCATAACTAGAGGATTGAAGGAATGTGACCTATTTCTATTATTTTCCTATGTTACTATATTCAACAACTCTTAGATGTATTTCTTCATTGTATGGTGCACTTTCTTGGTATCATGTGTATCTGGTGAGGTTGTTCTTGAAGAAGATGCTTTTATAGGTTACATTTCTCTTCTATTTTGAGTGATGAATAATGAGTTGAGATAGGAGAATAAGACAGAGTTATCCCCTATGTTTTTTTCATGTGCCCTTAAAAGGGATCCTCTACCACCTATTAGCTCACTCAATCAAAAAATTAGGCACGTAAGAGCATTCATATGAACACTAACTATAGTACTTCATATTGTATAAGAAGGTGACAAGTGCCAATCATTTATGTGATATGAGCATTATCACATTATATAAATGGAATATTCTCATAGATTTATGAGAGAATTTTGTGAGAGGGAATTTCATGTAACTCTAGTGTAAAGAAATAAATAAGAAGCAACACGAATTCATAGGATTGTATCTATTATATTTCTCGTGAATTGTGAGTTTTCAAATAAATTAATATAAATAATTCTTCACTTATGGTCTCGGGATGATCTATATTGCTTTGAATGTCATTATGTGGATTAAGCATTATCTTTGAATGAACATTTATTTTATTTCCTATTGAAAGCATGTTAGTTGGATATTTCAACAATATCACAAAATACTAGTTGAATGTTGTGTTTAACATGGTCTCTTGCATTCTTCAATAGAAAAAATATTTTTACTATGATGGATAACTAAGTAGAATTATATATTTAGTGAAGGGTTTACTTCTAACATTGATCTCATAAGGTGTGGTTGATTATTTTTTTAGTCACTAGAAAAATATTATGTATTTCTCAAGTTTTTCATAATAGTTAAACTTTTAATTATTGACATTATATTGTGGAATATAATGGCACTATTCATGTTCCTCCTAGATCTCCATTTATTTTTAAAAATAATACATCACACTACCATAATTTAAATAATTTGAGTAACTATGATATAGCATAAAAGTTACAAGTTGATATATATTGTATTATATCTTTAGACCTTGTATTTGGTCATGTATTCTTTTATCTTGTTTGAAATCCTCTACATACTTTGTAATAAGTTAACCAACGTGTACTACTGACAATTGATTTAGGTGCAAAACCAAGTTTTCAAGCTTAGCCTATGAATTAGTCACCCTAGTTGGCCATGTTTAAGAACTACTAGTTTTAAATCTTTAGAGGAGCAAAAGGGAATACCTCCTGAGCCTGATAGAGTTCAAAGAAAAAGAAGAGATGCCTCTCTCTCTCCCTCTCATGTGGTGGTCATTTCCAACCTTGGTATGAAATGTCCATGGATTCCTTGCAACCCTAGAGTACAATAGCAAACTAGGTTAAGGTCTAAAATAAGAAAAAAACTAAACAAGTTTCATTTTCACCATTCATTCTCGTTGTTGTGAAGCGCATAATTACAATTATAACATTGTCTTACTACACATAAATGCTTAAGAGAGCTAAGCTGACTAAGGAATCAAGTAAGTAGTTATGAGGTAAGAAACATATAAATGTACATAATATAAAAGACAAGGGGAAAATCATATAATTTTTAGTATACTTAATTTAAATTTAATTCTTTTCTTAAATAATATGATTCAACATAGTCTTGTGGTGAGTACAAAGAAAATGCTAGCATAATTAGTCTATGAAATAAAAAATTATGTGGCATATTTAAAGGTTTTAGTATAACGGTTGAGCACAATTTGTGAGGGTGGTGGTATATTTTTTCATTGATTCATCTACCATAAATATCTTAAGGTGAAATAAATAAGGGATGGGGATGATATTGTGTCTTGAATGAATCTAGCAGAATGGTTACCTCTTAGTCAAAAAAATTTGGTGGAATGGTTACCCCTTATTCCATAACTCTAAGTTGACAAATTTAGCACAATACTTATCCTTCAACCCTTGACCCTAAGGAAATATGGTTATATGGTCCTTGATTCTAAACCAAATGAATTTGGTGTATGGTTATTGTTGGAGATCAGGATTGCACCCTCAAACAAGTTGGGCTTGTTTATCCTGCCTCAACATGGAAACGCTCTAGACTTGTGGGTAAGTCTGTGCAATAGAGCGAATCTCCAAATCAGGGTTGGTTCCCTCTAGATAATAACCTAAACTATGAATTTTTTGAGGAAAAGGAGACAAAAAATCTAAAAATGAAAACTATAGCTAATGATGATCAACTAGAAATTTGAGACTTTGACAAAACTGACTCACAACACCACTCTCACAAAGCAATTTGTTCTCACAATCCACTTTAGAAAACCTAGCAAATTAGTATTTTGCATAAAGATTCTTGAACAATGAATACAATATGCAACCTGCACTATTTGTCACTCTTGATTATAACTCACAATAATAAGACTAGGAAGGATCCGCTACTTTGAATCACAAAAAAAATCAGATTATTACTATGAGCCCATGACAAGCAAAGTGGAAGGAAAACTCTGGTGCTTTTATTGCAAATGAAGGAGCCAAAGCATCAAAATCTGATTCAAAAGTTTACAAAACTCTCTCTACAATGCATGGGAGAGTAAGAAACTGAAAATGTAAACCCTGAGAAATTCAAAATTTCTCCAATATAAAGGCATCAAGTGACCCAAGGTGCCAAAAAAGAAAAATCAGGCCCAAAAAGCAACTCATTCAGCATTTTCGAGCTCCTCCAAAAAGCCTGAATAATAGTCTCCAAAACAGCTCCAAATGGCATCCAAAAGATAGAAAGTTGTCATCTCCTAGGGGTTGATCCAAAAAGCCCCTAAAAATCAGGTTCCAACTATCCAAAACTGAAAATAGAAAGCTCAAACTGCCACCCCTTTTCCAAATCTTCCTAAGAACTTAACTCAAAATGGAAATTTTTGTTGTCACGCAAGTGCATCATCAAACTGCTTAAAATAACAACTAACTTAAGCAATTTATAGAACCATTGCTTAGCTAGTGTTTTACAACTTTGCAGTTTTCTAAATTTCAAAAAGAAAGTCTCTCCCTATTACATCTAATTCTTTCCAGTTTTTCCTTCAAATCCTTTGATCTTCCTCTTTTGATCTTCAGTTATATTGATTTTTTCATTTTTTTTTTTGCAAAAAATCAATACATTACATTCAATGCTCCTTTACATGATTGATTTTTCTATAAAAAATCATAAAAATATTTTCCCTCATTCACTTAGGAATTTTTTTTTGATGACCTAGAGTCATCATTTGATTTGTGAAGGAAACTAGGTATGAAATTTTTCCTAAGGCAACAAAGGAGGCTACCCTAGAAGGGACCAAAAGTGCATCATGTGATTGATTTTCTAAAAAAAAATCAAAAGAAAAATAAAAATTATAAGCCATAGGCTTATGTCATCCTAGGAAATGAAATATCAGCAAGGCAAAGCATTGAAAAATAAAATTAATGTGATAAAATCACATAGGCCGATTATAGGGTGAAAACCCTAACACACAAAAAGGCCTCCATTCGTTTCACTTGCTAGCCATTTTCATCACCGACCTTTTGGAGAAGAATAAAACCCTGCTTGTGCACCACCATGGAGAGACTAGGGTTTCATTTTTTGCCTCCATTCGATATGTTTCTCCTTCGAATCTTGAATGTATTCGGCCCTCCTCATCTAGTGGTAAGTATTGACTATGTTTTGTTCTTGTTGGCTTCATTAGATGAAAAAATATGGCCTTAGAGGCCACGACTGTTGTGGTTTTTGATGCATCTTTTGTGTTGTTATGTGGCATCGATGCTTTCACCATTCCTATGGCCGACTATGGAGTTTTGTTTAAGCCAACTGTGAGGCTTTGACTACAGCTTCCCATCGAGCTTTTCAACAAAAAAATGAAGGTAAGCTTTATCTTCCATCTCTTAATGGCATTTCCCTCTTAAATAAAGCTTTATTCAAGCTTTCTTTGCAAAAAACATGAATTCTGTGAGGAAGAATTTTGAAGGCCATTGCACAGGCCACAACCCCACTGTATATTATCTTTACTTTTGCTTAATGAAAATTATGGGGCTCAACCCCTATGACCTGAATGATGTAATTTTTTCATTTTGTGGGTTTTCAAAACCCTCATGGCCGCTGGTCTATAGCTTTGTCTCCACCATTTCTTACAAATTTCTCTATTGTTTGAGGCTCGATCCCTAGTTGCTTCACCCTGTATTTGCATCTTGGATAAAAACCCTAAGACATGGGTATTGTGACTTATGAAGAAAACTTTGTCCTTCCATGCCGCAGGTCTGAGAGCAACCATTTGGGCTTTTCCTGAACCTGAAAATTTTCTCCACTTTGCATTCTGAACACACCACATTGAAAGGTTTTGTTTCAAAATTGATTTCACACCATGCATTTGCTTTCATTTGAAACTTTGTCTTGACATGGCACCACTGTAGCATGAATACATGATTTTGGAATGATGAAGTGATTTCTTTTGTGCTTTTTCCACTATTGAAGCTTCATTAGGAAAAATGCAGACTTGCTTTTTATGCATTCAATAATCATCATTTGATTTATGTTTCTTTAGATTGAAATGCACAAAGGAATTTTTTCTCACTTGTCGCCTTTGAATAACATATTAAGCAAACTTCATCCATTTTTTATTATACTTCTTATATGCCATTTTCATGTTGTTTGTATTCACCTGATTGCATCCAAAACTTCAGAATGTATCTCCAGTTTCTCATTTAAAAATGAAATGACATCTTTTATTTGCTTCAACTATTAGAAATACATATTTCTCTGCAAACTTCATTCCCTAATGATGTTTCCCTACATTCAACTACACTTGATATTCTGAAACACTCCTTTTGCTTTACGATGTGATGTAGCAGGTTTGATTCGATGCTCTACTCACTTCAGTGATGTTTCCAGTATTTCATTTGTGGCCACTTCTCATGATTCCAATGCATTAGAATGCTCCATGAAACAGTGATATCTTATATTGCATTTATTTCCCAATACTTGACACCTTGCATTTTGATTCACCATACCACTTTTGCATTCATTTTCTTCCTTCAATAGCTCTCTTATAGCCACTTTGTCACTTTGTCTCTGATGGAGCCAGCCTCTCCTCTGTACTCTTCATGCATTTTTATCTCTTGAACAACCACATGATGATATGAATGCAATGTTTGCATGGAAGATTTTGAAATATGAAGCACTTTGTTATGATGTTCTGGAGATTTTCATTTGCTTCAACTGTAACTGATGATTTATACACAAGGCATTATGTATGCATGTTCACTATCACATTATGAGATTATGCACTTGAATAGTTGATCACTCATGATTTTCAATTCATTGCACCTTGAGAGTTGGCTGTCCTGAATGGTCAATTGTTTGAGTCCTCTTGGCACTTTATGATGCACTTCATCTGATGGATGTCTTTCCTTGAGATTTTTGGATCTGTTTCTTTATTAGTCCCTCTTTGAATGCTTGAGGGATAGCATGATGAGTCTCAACCCTTGTGGGAGCTCGTTTTACACCACATGCTTTATGATATTCAATCTGGATCAACAACATGGCTTGTCCTATACCTGCACATGGAAACAAACAATGTTAGATAAAAAACAATATATTATCATGATGTTTCCTCCTTGGCTTCTGGCACATTTCTTGTTATTGCTCAGTTGTTTCAATGTATCATTAGCAGCATTCTCCATTATTGTTGATAATTCACATAGGAATATTCATAGTCGGAGCTCTAACATCCTTTGATATCTTTTGCAGGTCTATCAGGAGCTCGGGAACAAAGATGGTGCACCATTCTAGAATTAACTTGAAGACTTACAGGCAATGATGATTATGTTCATTCTTATGTGTCTTCTTTTCTTTCATCTTCAATAGTGTAGAATGCTTATGCTGCTACATTGTCACAACTACTCCCATGGCTTGTGTGGTACATTTGGTTCTTCATTACCCAATGAATATAAATACAACATTTGTAAATCACGAATCAATTCTGTACTTTTCTTCTTTATGTAAAAATAATGTTTGAACATTGCAACTGAATACCATAATGAAAGAATTTCTTTTCCATTTCATGCAATGCTTAATGTTGTAATTGATATCAGACAATTTAAACACATTGCATTTCAAAATCCATAATAACTCAGATACTTGCAATGGTTAAACATCTGCAGAGATAAATTAAAATTTCCACCTTAAAATGAATCTTTGAACAAATCAGCTCTGTCAAATTGAGCTGTAGTGAAAATTTGATAATAGTTACCTCTCAATTAAACTAATTTGATGGAATATTCTTCAATCCTTAACTTTAAGTTGACAAATTTAATAGAATGTTACCCTTCAGCCCTTAACTCAAAGGTGAAACGGTTACTTACCGCTCAATCCTTGACTCTAAACCAAATGAATTTGGTAGAATGTCTACCTCTTAGTTAGACGAATTTGATGAAATGGTCTTCAATCCTTAACTCTAAACTAACAAATTTAGTAGAATAGTTACCCTTCAACCCTCAACTTTAAGGTGAAACAATTACCCCTCAGTTCTTGACTCTAAACCAAATGAATTCGATAGAATGGTTACTACTTAGTCAAATGAATATGATAGAATGATCTTCAATCCTTAACTCTAAATCGAAAAATCCTTCACTCTAAACCAAATGAATTCGATAGAGTGGTTACTACTCAATCAAACAAATTTGATAAAATGATCTTCAATCCTTAACTCTAAATCAAAAAAATCTTTCACTCGAAACCAAATGAATTCGATAGAATAGTTACCTCTTAATCAAACACATTTGATAAAACGGTCTTCCAATCCTCAACTCTAAATCGAAAATATGACAAAATAAGTATCCCTCAACCATTAATTCTAAATCAGAATCCGAAAATATGACAAAATAAGTATCCCTCAATCAGAACCCCATCGATCCTTAATTCTAAACCAAAAATGGATTATTCATATACCGAAAATATACATTTACTTTGCCGTGCACACTACCGGTGTGAAACATTCTTGCGATTAATCAGCTGTTATTATGACACTCAATAACCCAGATATCATCTCCACTGCCTCTGTATTATGCATTCAAATTTTGGAATTACATACTCCCCTTCATATCCGTAATTATTGGAGATGGATTAGTTGTTTAAAACTAACTTTCATCATTACCCATGCCGCCTGCGTGCCAACCCTCTCCACCAAGAAAAGTCGGTGATGTTCACATCAGCAGGGGGGAGAAAAGCACGTCATTCAAAGAGCATGAGCCCATTTCCTTATTCAAGTTCCTCCATCCTCCATTGCTGCTGTACCTCGACCTCTCTAGTCCATTTGCTAAGCAATTACACTTATTCTCAGAACCTTGGAGATGGCCGCAATGCAGTTCCTTACCACTCTAGTCCTACTATGCCTTTTGGGTGCAAGCGAAGCCCAGGTCAGCAATGTCTCGGACCTGGATATTGCACTGGCGGAGATGAAGGGCGGATCGTATTACGGGTTTGTGATGCTGCTGCAAGTGTTGGTGAAGTCTGGCAGCGGCATACCCAGTGGGGACGTGACGTTCCTGATGCCCACCGACAGGCTCCTAGCCGACCACACCTCCCTCGCCTTCAACGACCTCCCTGACTTTCTCCTGAGGCACTCCATCCACCAAAACCTGAAGTTCAACAATCTTCAGCACTTCCCCACTGGATCATTGATTCCCTCCTCTCTTCCCGACTACATGCTAAACGTCTCTAACCACGGAAGACGCAACTTCTTTCTCAACAACGCCGAAATTGTGAACCCCAATGTCTGCAGAGCCTCGCTTTCTATTGCATGCCATGGAATTAGCGAGGTCCTGATTGCCAACAGCACCCCCACTCCTCCTCCTCATCCTTCTCCATTTCCATCTCCATCTCCTGTGCCTAAATCGCCCTACAGCGCCCCCCCTCCTCCTCCTCCTAGCGCGCCAGAACCACCGATTCCAGTCCCCCAGCCTGCTCCTGCTCCTGTGCCCTCTCCGTCTTCTAACGAGGCCACACCCAGCGCATACACTTCAGTGCTTCTGCTCTTCATTTGCTCCATTTTAGCTCTTGCACACCCATGATCTATGTCCTCCGTGCTTTTTCATAGTCTTCACAAGTTTGCTTTCTGTTTTTCTAATCGCTATGTAGCCTACACTATATTACCCAAAAAAAAATATATCAGTTGTATGTAGTTATTGCTGATATTGCTTCTGTGTTTTGTAATCGCTATGTAGCTTACACTATATTACCAAAAAATATGCTAGTTGTATATGAGATCTGCAATATATTTCAAGTACAATACGAATGTAGCGGATGGGCAATGTTATGATTTATGAAATATGTCCAACTTTATTCCTTCTGCTTTTCTTCTGTATTCTCTGTCACTGTTATTGAAGCTACTCTAGACTTTCACTTGGTTACATGGCTGGCTCATCTGAAATCATCTGCACTGCTTTTTCTTTTTTCTAAAAAGCATATGAGAATTACGTGGGTTGAGATCTTTCCTATGATGGTTGTTTACCTGTTATAGGTATGTTGATGATATAATGGTAAAGATATGGGACGACTAAATACAGCCATTGCTTGGTTTTGTACTTAAGTGAAATAGAATATCACATATAACTGGTGTATGAGACTGTGTACATACACTTCAAGCTTTCTGCAATGAACAAGAAATAGCAAGATTAATATTCAAAATGAAGCCATCCATACAGATCACAGTGGAGTTTTTACTGCACATTTTAAGACTCTTTATTGCACATGAGAGTGTGAGAGCTATTGTGCATGGCAACTTGCCACTTACATTATATGGTTCACGCTTTTCGGTTACAACTCTGAGAAAATATCTAGTTTAATTTCCTCATTCCTTGGTTTTGCCACGTCCAATCTTTAGAACTGAAATTTGCTGCGAGAACAAACTTTGGATGATCTCCCGAGATCACCCATAGAGCATTACAAAACGCTTGTCATATGACATCTTTTCTAACTGATTAGTATTTTCTTATTATAATAAGTAGTAGGATTGGTCACTTGTCATATGATGTTTTCTACCTGATTAGTATTCTCTTATTATTAAGTAGTAGGATTGGTTCTTCATAGTGTGCCTGGGAGTTTCCTAAGAAGAAATCATAGTCTTACCCTTCAAAAGAGCATGCCATTTTCCAAAATGAATTGGGTTAGTCAATATTCTTCTTTCTAGTAAAAGCTTTTGATGCATATAATTGTATTAAGTTTTTTCTTTAGAAAAATAAATAAATAGTAGAGTTGTTTTGTTATAAGATGGGTTTGTGAAGTTTAGTTACGATGGAGTTTCATATCATTATGATGGAGGTTTATATGGTCTTATTAGCCTTCTTAAAGTTAATCTATGATTGTGTGGCTTATATAGAAGGACAGAAATTGATTTCCAATAATAACCGTAATTTTAAAGAAGACTTTCTTAAAAAACTTGAATAGTTGAAAGGGTTGAGATTAATTGGTTAAAGCATTGAGTTCTTATTGTGGAGACAAAAGTTCAAATCCCAAAGAGACATCTAATATGGAATTCTAAGTTGTGATTTAGTCTTCCATAGTTGGATTCAAGTGTGGAGGTAGTTTCTTAATAAGTGGAGCTCTAAGTTGTGACTCTTGGTCTTCCATAGGTAGTTCCTAGTGTGGTTGCTTGAAAGGAGCTTGTATTAGTCTCATGGTTACACTCGCAAGATCTTGTATTGGTCACATGTTGATGCTCATATAAGTAGAACATTTATAAATAATTAGTAATGCAAAAAAGAAGCTTCAATATACTTTCCAAGAGATATTCAAAGCTAAATTTTTTATTCCTAAAGCAAAGGTGATGGGAAAAGAATGACATGTTCTTATTAAATGAGATTTTAGAAAGGGAAATGCCAACCTTTAAACAAAATTAGATAAATAAAAGATGGTAATATGGAGCACCACTAGAAGGGACTAGGTAAAGATTGACTTTAGTAGAGCCTCCGAAGGAAATTTTAACATTTAGAGGGAATACAAAGTTATTAGAGATCATAATGAAAGATATATTATCAGTTTTGCTATCAATATCCTTAATGTCATTAATAACATGTCAAAGGTATGGGCTCTCATTCATGGTTTGAAGGGAGCTATCAATTTGAAATTTAATGATATTAAAGTTGAAGGAGATTCTCTCCTTATGATCAACACAATCAATGATGCAAGGAGGATTAGTTTAATGCTACAAACCCTCATTGATTAAGTTCATAAGTTGTAAGGCCATTTCAATTCTATTGTCTTATAGCATTATTATAGGGGATCACTTACATAATTCCTAAGCCAATAGATTGGTGAAAGGTGATGCCACTTTATCCCATAATTACATTCGATTAGAAGAGCTTAACATCATCCACTTGTGAAAAGGGTCTTAACCACAATATGGTACAAGATTGGAAGGGTTTAGACACACCTTGATCAATCTCACAACTTATAATTTTGATGTCCTTACCTCTAAGCCTATCCTACAAGCTACACAAATCTATCACAAGCATACTTCTAAAATGCTTTTGGTCTTGATAGTAAGTTAAACTATACATTATTTTGCTAGATTAGATGAGGATTTAAAAAAAAGTGAAGTAAACTAGATAAGATAGTGAAAATATTGTAAAAAAAAATTAATAGTACCCTAAGTGTGTCAAGGGTCAAAGAATTTCCCCTAAAGATTGAATTAAGTCTCTCTCTTAGGCCTATCTTTAAACTATTATATTATGGGCCTCAAATTATATGTCTATGTCATCTCTCTTACCATTGTTATCCTAATTATTTCAATAACATAGGTAATACTTTGGATTTGATTAATCAAAGATGTTCGCATCCTAAAATGGGTTATTCCTAAACTTTTTTCTAAGAGGGCATGAAGGCTATCCAAGCCAAAACTATGAAAGGCATTCTTATTTTTTACATTATAATTAGCATGCTAATAATCCTATAGAACATTTCAATCTAATGTGATTATTAGTAGATAATATTCCTATTTGTGTGACTCTAAATAATTTTTTGAAGATGTTGTCATGATGAAGCTAACTTGAGATTACCAAATAGTTGTGATTTTTTACAATTTTTCTAATATCTTATTTTCTTGTTTACACATTATCCCATTTTTACACTTTTTTTTGTACCAATCTGGTGCCATATGCTTGTGGGTACAAGCATGGTGATGTGAAATATTTGAGAATTGTGAAAGTATTACAAAATTTGGTTTGGATGAAAAAAATTATATCCCTAAACCTCTCTTAAGCCTTTGATGCATAAAATATTTCACTATCCCAAACTCACCCAAAATCCCAACATCAATCTCCCACTCATGTAGTCCATGATGTGATGAGACAAGTACACTTTATAATAAAAAATGTGTAAATTAGACCAAAAAGTTTCACAATGCCATGCTTTCACCCTTGCTCCTTTCTAGTTTTTCATGTTAGTCAACATGGCTTCTATGTATCCTCTCTCTTGAAGCCTGTTTTTGTATCTAAACATTGGTATCAAGTAGTTTATTTTCATGCTTCACCTTTCACTTTTTTGTATATGGGTGAGGTCCCTTTGCTTATTTATCATATAAAAAAAGATGAAGATTTGGGTGTAATTCCTATTTAGCAACAATAGTTTCAATTTAAGGGATATTTTGGGGTAGTTTATCAATGACAAATATTTATTTTTGGGCATCAAAACTTATAATAAGGAAAAATTGGATGTTATGCTAGGAGTTTTATATCTAGATGCTAAAGACTAATCATAGAAGGTGCTTCATATTTTTCATCATTAGGATAGCCAAGGGATCCATAGCTAATTGGAAATTGAACAAATAATTATCTTAGGCTAGCATCATTTGAATTAAATTTGAAGAATTTTTCTATACATTTACTATTTTAGGGAAGGCAATAGCTACATAAGTTTTCTTGTAAATTCAAGAATAGACTAGATTCCATTCTTAGCTTTAGTGAGTGACAAGATGAATTATTTGGAAGGTTTGCTTCCACTCATCAATGAAGATGCCTTCCTAAATAATAATTTTCCTTATAATTTACGGATGACAGATGGCTTTAGTTTCAAAGGGAATTTTGACTATTCACATGCATGGAGATTAGCATTACCACCGTTCTCCCCCTTTAGAGAGGTAAATATTATGATAAGTAATATTGACTCATCCATGTGGACTAATTGGTAATTTATTACATGTCTATGTGCTCACTTATTGATCTATAATTTCATCAAATAAGTTTTATAAATTATGAAATCACTAAATTAATAATTATTGTTATACTTGCTTAGAAACATTGATAGTTGATGAGGAAAGAATGTTATTCTAGACACAAATATATGGTAGAAAAACTTGCAAAATAATACACAACACCAAGATTTTTATTCCCTAGAAAACCCCACAAATTTTCTTAGATATCTATTGTTGATATTATTGTCAACAATATAAGTATTGATAGGGGATATGACCAAATATCGTTCCAATTTATCATTATCAAGAATGCACACAATCTAATACATTTAAAAAAAAATATTACACATGTACGACACTCAATAAACCCTTGCACTAACTTATCTATTCCTTCTTATGGATTCTTGGAATCTTTCTCATAATCTAGAAAACTCCAATTTGGAATTGGAAGCACAAAAATTCTTATAGAGTGTTTCAATTTTCATGTTCCCTATCATGATTAAATTATGAGTTGACACTATGTACCAATTTCATAACTTCCTCCTATCATAATGCAACACTTTCTTTATCTAGACAAAACCACTTTTTTGTAGTTTTCAACTTCTAGAAATCATTTAACTAATAAATTTATTTACTATACCAATATATATGGATCATATCTCCCTTCTTATAGATACTTTTGGTTCCAAAAAATCTTAATAATCCACCAAGTGATAAAATAATTAAATCCTCACTTTCTCCTTGAAATACCCATTCACTTGCTTTAACTATTATTCCTTGAGTCTAATTTTTCAAGACTCTTGGGTTCCTATTTAGTTCTCCTTCATCTTTCATTATAGCACCACATCCTCCAAAATTATTACTTATTTTTCATACACCAATCACTCCAAAGATGGATATGTTTGATTATATTCATCATCTAACATAGATGGTTTATAGAGACTTGCAATTCAATATTGAATGCATCTACATGAAAAGAGGTAAATCAAGTCTAAAATGGATTTACTCCAACTACTTCTAAGAGAAAAAAATCATTTCTCAATGGCTTATCCTTCTTGGCTTATTCTTGCAACCTTTATTTCCCTAAAGATAGAAAAACTCAATCCCCCCTTGATATTATGCTCTAATCAATGTTGTTCACAACTAATATTGTATTTCTCTCAATACCTTTTAATTTATTTATCTCACCTCAAGCTAGATTTTTAAAAATTTCTCAACAAGTTTCATTACTTTATTCATCTTTGAGTATTTTTTAGTTTTCTCCTTGGGCTATCCCAACATAACACCAAGTGAATTAATAGTAAAATACCTCAAATAAGCCTCAAATGGTGAATTATTTGTAGAAGAATAAATTTATCTATTGTAATAATTTTGGATGTGGGAAAGAAACTCATCTCATGCCTGAGGATATATATTTATATAACCCCTAGAGAGATGTACAATAGACATGTTGACTAATATTTTCCAACTTGCTTGAGGATGGAAAGGTATGTTCTTATAGAGATTGGTATCTATTTTTTCCCAAAAAGTAGATGAAAACTTGTTAAAAAAAAGTGTACATCCATTAATAAATAGTTGACTTAGGTAGCCCATAGCTTATTCATAGATTGACAAAGATTGAATCAACTAATTCTTTCCTTGTAATTGTTTTCTTTCATGGAATTAGTTTGTGTACATCTTTTTAAATGTATCCAAGAACCTAAAAATAGTCATGCTTATAATTACTAACAGGTAAGCCACCTATAAATTCTATATTAATCCTTTCCCATGGTCTTTAAAGTGTACTTATTCATAAATACAATCTTTTTCTTATCTTATTACAACACATTATAATCTCCAATAAATCTAGCTACCCCTAAAATTAAATTTTGGTCCAAATCACATAAATTTTGTAAACAATCCATTATAATTATGTGTCTCCTTGTGAGAATAATCCTTTGTGCCTTTGACACACAATTTTTTGAAGTTCCTATAAATCAAATCATACTTGATATAAGAGTTTTCTTCACTCTTTTCAATTCCTTGAACTTGCACATGACTAAACTTCTCCCTAAAATATGCATCATTAAGACAATATTCTACATAGGATTATTTTGTTAATAGCTCAATTGAACCACCATAGGTGGTAAGTGTATGGATATGTGAGCCAATGTAAGCTCAAGTGGTCACTTTATTCTTGAAAATAGAAAACCATGAACTTTGATAATTAATTTAAGATGTCTTTGCTCAAAATTCAAAGACAATTTAAAATTAAGAATAATAGCATTTTGAGTATAACTACTTTTTTTTAATGGTAAAAATTAAATGGATCGAATATTTATTGTTGTCACTTAGATTTGCACCCTATTGAATCTGCTATTCAATATTTTAGTAAAACATGGGAATGATCTCAAGATGTGGGACCTTGCAAATGAGATCAAACCTCCAAAGAAGGTTGGCTCCTTTCTAACCTAGATGTAGCAATGTTAAACCAACGTAACACTTCATAAACCTACAACTAATAATATTCTACTAATCACTAGGGAAAAGGGAAGAAAGAAGGCATGAAAGAAAGGGGAGGTGATGCACCTAGATTAATGGTGTTTTTTCTTGCTTGTTTTAGAATAGAGAAGCAACAAAGATGTCAAGAAATTCATAGAGTCTGAATAGTTTTACTGACTCTTATGAGGTTATGTGAAGGTTAGGGTTTGATAGATACTAGGAGGTAAGAATAATCCATAGATAACCCTGTAAATAGGTATTAAAATAACATACAAGCACACAAAAATAGAGAACATGCACTCAAAAATGAAGGCAAGAATTTTATGCACAACACAAAAGAATGGAAGAGAGGAAAAATAAACAACTTTTCAATAGAAGCTTGAAGACTTATTACACTAGTAGAGATGAAAAATTTGTAAGTTCTTGTTAGAGAACAAAAATAAGAACCTTTTACAATGAGGCTTAACAACATTTTTATCTACTATTGGGCATACGAGAGAGATAGGGCACATGACTAGGTAAGAAACCCTAGCCACGACCCAACAAAACATGTGGAGACATGTTTCCACCTAAAAAATTGAGTTGAAAGCTTATGAAAATGAAACTAACATCTACACCATTCCTCCACATTGATGAATATGTGGATAAAGAGCATAAACCCCCACAAAATATACAATCTTAGTATGGAACTTTGATAAAAGGGGTGCTTGTATATCATAAATGAGGTAAGGCATCTCTCCCATCTTGGATCTATTCCAAAATGAATTGAATTCCACCTTTGTAGCCTTAGGAACTAAGATCTTATGTCTAAGAGGAGTCTTTATGCATTAAAGATGTGTTTTTATTCATTATAGCACCTCTGCGAGAATTTTTGGTACATCAAAATTGGCTATAGGAATCTACCTTCTATCGGGTCATTAAAACTTGCAAAATTGACCCTTCTAGTCTAAAAAATTGGTCAATCCAAAGGACCCCTGAATTCCCACAATGGCGAAAAAATGACCCTCATCAAAATTGAATGAAAAAACATCCTTAATTTATACCTATGGAAATGTCAACAACTACTACACTTTGGGTTAGTTCACATGAAAAACTCTACAAACTATCCACTAGTGGAACCTTTGCACTCATCAAGACCATGTGAGAAGATGGCCTCCATCTTTCCATTAAACTCTACTTAACGGCTTTCAATTCAAATAAGCCTCAATAGGAAATTGGGCTCCATCTAAACCATTGCAAAACTTTCATCTACAACTACACTTGAATGATGTCTAGTTTCAATGGGAAAACCCACAAACTGTTTGCATCTAATTTTTTTGCAAACACAAACTTGTGAGCTTTTACCCACCATCTAGACCATGCAGGAAGATGGCCTTCATCTTCCTGCAAAGAAACACTTATCTATTTTTTGCATTTTCTTCCTTTTGTATAAAAAAAACCATCTACTATGAATGTTGCAGAGAAAGCAATCTATATCTGCACCTTTAACCTAGTCATGTTTAGACGGAAAATCCCAGCAATCCACTTGGCCACCCAATTCTAGCAATGTGGAAAAAAAAAATTCTTTTGATCCAAGTAAAAAAATGTCTTAACCAAACCTTTGTGAGAGAATCAATCTAAACTAAACCTATCCAGTTCACTTGAAGTTTTCATAGAACCACTTGCAACAGGGAAATATGCAAAATATGCACTTCCAATATTTTGACCTACTTTTGGATAATGTAGGAAGATGAGCTCCATCTTCCTACAAAACCTTAATCATTTCATATTTCAATTTACATGTGAAAAAAATCATCTGATTCACCCCTATGAAAAAATGAGGTGAAGAGGGATTGTAGGGATCTAAGAAAGATCTAGATGGGCTAGGAAAACCCACAACTTCATAACTTGGCTATTTTTGCATAGAAATTCCTCAAGGTTTGGAATATGGGTACCCATTTAGCCTACCTACAAGATGGCAAGCTCAAAAATTTCCAACACAATATTTTTTTTATTTAAATTGGGGTACTTTACTAAGGGGAAAACAAAGGAAAACCATAACACTAAAGAGAAACTAACTCATATACCCTCAAAGATCTCTAAGATCGATTATCAACAATGGGAAAATAAGGGGTGCACAAAGTGTCAACATTCTTGGCAACTTCTATGAGATTCTTCCTACTAAACATGGGGACCTAGAATCCTTAATAGTCCATTTGGCAACAAAGTCATAAGGATTTGTAACTAAAAAATGGGGTTGTCTCAACACAACAAAATGAGAACACAACAATGTGTGGTTTGCACATGTGAAGGAAAAATAAACTATAACTAAAGCATTATGCAATCAACACTTGGAGGAACATAGAACCTACAAACCTAACCTAGCCTACATTAACCAACATTGAAACTACTCAAACAAAACCATTAAATGGTTTGGAAAATAAAATGCATTTCATGATCAACTCTTGATGCTTCACATGTATATGATTAGTCAACCATGGATGGAAAAAAGACAAATATCTAATAGGTTGTTACAATGTTTCTATAATAATGAGAACAAACTCACTTACCCATTCATATTGAATGACCATGTTGTTTTTAAATGAGTGGATAAGTAGAATTTGTTCCCCTTGATGTTCAACTTCATGCTTACGAGTAAGAATGACTTGTGGTGCTTTGTTTTCCTCCAATTGGGCTAGATTTGCAATGGGGCATCCTCTTGAAGGTGATGGGTCCAAACAACTAACATTGAACTGATGTTCAGGGCCTACCTCTTTGATTTCTTGTTGACCAGTAAGGGTTATTTTAGTGATTCATCTAGAAGCACATAGACCTCCTCCTCATGTTGTTGCTTTTGATCTTATAGACTAGGAGGTGAAGGTGTGATGTCATGGTCTGAACAAAATAACCCATCTCACACTACAATAGGTCCTCATCAACCTCCTCTCTTCTCTTTGCTATGAAAGGGCTCATCTTCACCTCATAGAAACTTCTTTGATGATTTGAAATGGCATCAAGACTCTCCTCGTGGGATGTAGGCTTTGATTTAATTTATGCTCAAATTGGGGAGCAACCTCTTGCACATTAGCTTCCACATTCCTATAGATGAAGGATGTTTTTTTGCTCAATCTCAATTAGGGTTTTTTTTTACAAATATAGGAATTGGAGGATTTAGGATTGATAAGGTTTTTTAGACTATAATGGTCGATTTTATAGGTTTCAAAGACCTAATGGAAGGTAGATTCTCGCAGTCGATCCTAATGCACCATGAATTCTTGCAGAGGCACCAAAATGAATAGAAGCATGCCTTTAATGAATAGTGAGTCCTCTCAAACATTATATCTTAGTTCCTAAGGCTATGGGGGTGGCATTTAATGAATTTAGGCACGGATCCAAGATGTGAGAGGTGTCATACCTCATTTTTTATTTGTAAGCACCTTTTTTGTTAGAGTTCCTTATTGATCATAGATTTTGTGGGGGTTTCTACTCTTTGGATTATTTCACATGAAAACTCCACAAACTATCCACTTATAAAACCTTTGCACTTGTTGAGACCATGCAAGAAGATGGCCTCCATCTTCCCATAAAAAATTACTTAACCATTTTATATTTAAACAAACCTTGGCGAGAAGTTGGGCTCCATTTGGACCATTATGGAACTTCCATTGCAACTCCATTTGAATGACATCTAGTTTCAATGGAAAAAAATTCAAACCACCTATATCTAAATTTATCGCAAACACACACTTGTGGGCTTTTACTCATTGTCTAGACCATGAGGGAAGATGGACTTCATCTTCTTGTAAAGAAACACTTACCCTTTTTGCATTTTATTCCTTCTATGGAAAAAATATTTGATATGAACCTTTGAGAGAAAGTAATCTACATCTACACCTTTTAACATAGTACTATTTAGATGGAAAATACCACCAATCCACTTGGCCACCCGATTCTCCCAATGCAAAAAGTCAGTCTTCATCTGATCCTAGTAGAAAATATTTTTTGAATTGAACCTTTGTGGGAGAATCAGTTTGAATTGAACATGTTTGGTTCACTTTAAGCTTTTTGCAGAACCACTTGTAGTAGGGGAATCCACAAATATACGCTTGTAGGATTTTGACCCGCATCTAGATCATGCAGGAAGATGAGCCCCATCTTCCTGCAAAACCTTAATCATTTTCGGATTTCACTTTGCCTAGAAAAAAAATCGTTTGATTTGTCCCTATGAAAAATGAGGTGAAGAAGGATTGTGGGGATGTAAGGAAGATCTGAATGGGCTAGAAAACCTGCAGCTTCATAACTTGGTTATTTTTGCTCATAAATTTCTCAACTTTTTGAATACGGTACTCATTTGGCCTCCCTACAAGATGGCAAGCTCAAAAATTTCCAACACTATTAATTTCTAGATTTGAATCGAGATACTTGACAAAGGGGCAAATAAGGGAAGACCATAACAATGAAGTGAAATTGACATATATACCCACAAAGATATCTCATATTGATTATCAACAATGCAAAAACAAGGGTGGAACAAAGTGTCAACATTCTTAGCGACTTATGTGAGATGTTTTCTTGCTAAATATGGAAACCTAGAAGCCTTAACAATCCATTGGGCAACAAAGTTATAAGGGATTACAACTGAAAAGGGAGCTACCTCAACACAACAAAATAAGAATGCAAAAATATGCATGGTGTACTCGGAGGAAAATAAAACTGTAGTTTTGAGAGAGTGTGTTGCAGCAGCAAATGGATTATGAAATCCATGGCTGAAGATCAGCAAGTTGGTGATTGAAGATTGTAGATTGGAGAGCTAGTTTCACAGTGCATGGAGATGATTTGAAAAAGAAAAATTGTAGCTTGATTTTTGAGGTTGTTTGATGTCTCATAGCAGATTCTAATCTGTTTTGCATTGATTTATTTCATCTTGTATGGCTGCACAAACTTGTGTAATCAGATTTTATTGAAGTTGAGAAACTTTGTTGCAAGTTAAATAGAGAAGATTAATTATGTTGTTGCAAAATTCCATATCTTGTTTGTTGTTGGTGGTGTTGAATGATTTCGTGTGAGGGTTATGTGAGTTTTTCCCTCCATCACATAGGTACATTGTGCCAACCGTAATAAGTGTACACTATGTAGTGAGCATGGTTTGTAGCAAGTTCATTATTCAATACTTATTGTATCATGTAATTTAGCACCTTAGAGAAACACCCCTTGGTTTTGTAGAACCAAAAGTGAAGGAGGTCTTACCCACCTTAATAATTGGTACTCATTTTCCCAACTCAAATTTAGGCTTCATGCTATTCTTCCCAAGTTTGATATCCTTGGCATAGATACTATCCAACTTTACGGATTTGGGATCTACAACTTGGAACACCAATAATGTTAATGATTATGCCAAAAATACCCAAAATTATATTAAAAGAATCGAATACAAAATGATATAAAAAATGAAGGAAGATGTGTCAAAGAAATGTAATTTTCTTTTCCATGAGATTTAACCTTCAAAAATTTAGACTAAGATCCATATCATGCTATGCAAGCTAAGGATAAAAATATGTTTCCTTTAACCTCAAGTAACAATGGTCTTTTATTACCACGTGGATATAGATTTGAAGCTAAATATCAAAATTCAACTATTTTACTTAACAAATGTCACACAATGGTTGGTATCTACCTTTGAAATATTATAATAATAGAATTTTGTTTATAATTTTGAGTGAGAAATATATATTATTTTTGTTGAATAATGTAATGTGTATGAATTCACATTATATTCATTCATCTATATTGAATTCAAAAAGTAGTGGATCATCATTAAGTGTAGCTCAAATAATAGTTGATCAATAATTTTGATTTGTATCAAATGTTGCATATAATAAGTACCATGTGTTGTATTATATGTAATTCTTGCCCATGTAATTAATAAAACCTACCTACTATTTGTTATTATAGTTAGTAAATGTTGTAGTTAATAATGTTGGAAGATACAAAATTACTATTTGATAAAGTAATTTATATCGATGCAATTAACATGTAGAAATAAATAATAAGAAAATTAAAATTATAGTAAACACAATATTATTATTAGAAAAAGGAGCTTAAATTGTAATAGGTAAGTTGAAATTAAAATATGTTGTAATTTTCATGTCAACTCATATTTTTTATTTAAAATTTAAGTTAGGGTTAGAATTGATCTTCAAGTTTGATTCTAATTAAGTGTAGATGGGTTTGAGCTTGAGTGTAATTTTTATCCTTATCAATCACAACTACAACTAAATTTGATAGTGAGATCCCTACTAGCATAATTGAAGTTGAGTTTGTTCCTTAGAAATATTTGTTAGGATAATTAAAATTAGGTTTGATTATTAGTTGTTTGTGACCAAGTGATTTCTTAGTACAACACCTTTATAGATTGATTAGTTGATAGTAATCAATTAAATATAAATAAATATTAATTATTATAATTACTTTTCCATGATATATGTCTTAAAAAATTATTGCAACACTTCCTTTTTATTGTAATTGAAGAAAATTGTCCTTATTTTTACAATCATACCATTCATGGTTGGGTACTCCAATCCAATCCCAAATTTTAAGCATATCCAAGCATCAAAGCACCATTCAAATCTAATCTTAATCAATCCCAATAAATCAATTGAATCCATCATTCAAACCAACTAGTCCTTAATCTTTGACACTTGGAGCATCATCTATCACCAATGGTATACCATCAAGTGCCTATATCTACTTTCTTTGAAATGAAATTGATTTCTTCTTAAAATCACATCATTTCAAACAAGGGAAAAAAATAGACACTAAGATCTCACATGTGCTCATCTTCATACCATTACCTCCATTTGAACACCTGACAGCATAATCATTCATCCACTCATTAAATAATTCATCTCACCTTGATTAATCTACTTTATCAAAATCTAATTAATTAAATAATATTTATTATTTAATTAATTAAAACAATCTCTATTATTTCATTTATTTAAATAAATCATTTTAAATTATAAATATTCAAGAATGATCTTATTAAATAACTTGATAATACTTTGGCATAGATGTGGATCTTGGATCTTCTCAAAACACCTAACATTCATCAATATATATTAAATAGAGTCTTGAAGGAGTCAAAGGTTCCCAATCACATCAACCCCTCTCAATTCCAAGCACTTATTTCCCATCTAACCTTTTATCATTGTATCACCTTCAATCCTAAGGACACATCATCTCTTGACCCTTACCATAATTCCCCACTCCATATTAAAGCCATAATCACTAAACATAAGATTAAGAGGGTAATTATAGATAACATTTTTTAGGCTCAATAATTGCACTTTACAGTTAGTTATACTTACTAGATACACAAAAAAGGTCATGGAACCACATATCACAATTAAGGCCCATGATAATGTAAAAAGAGAGACAAAAGGAAACATTTATCTTCCTAT
Organism: Sequoia sempervirens; assembly: GCA_007258455.2. NCBI lineage: Eukaryota > Viridiplantae > Streptophyta > Pinopsida > Cupressales > Cupressaceae > Sequoia > Sequoia sempervirens. The sequence continues at coordinate 152,720,927 of VDFB02358134.1, read as the reverse complement.
CTAGGTTGGACCTATTGGACAAGACAACCTTTTCCATGTTACTAATATTGACCTATTGTACTAAATTCTTCTATGCCACCCATGGATACATGTTATAAAAGTCATCCCTTATGTTGGTAATCCAAAATTTTGTCTCTTTTTATACCTTATCCATATTTTCCCAAATGTATAATTGATATGAGATATTAATCATGGGTAATTTTATGTTTGAATTTCTTAGCACTGGTGGGTAGACTACTGAAAACTAAGCCCAATTAATTTTTGAAGTTTTGAAAAATAATATAAGGGGTGAAAGTTATGCCCCATGTGGCTTTTATATTCATTTGTTTAGTCCCAGTTCCTCGCAATGTCTCATCTAGTTGGTTTCTCCCACAAATGTGTAATTCGATTAAAAATATCTCCAAGAGGTTAAAACGTTAAAAAATTGACCAAGTGTCTCCTCATGTGAGATCTCGGTGTCCATCTGAATATTCTTATTGGATTGCTTTCACTTGATTTAGATGGGGTTTTCCTCATCTTATAGTTTTGTGGGCATTTGGTTGACTACCAATTCTATGGAGCTTTTATGTTGAATTGAATGTGTTGTCTTCTAAAGGTTTACTTGGGTTTTCCTACTTTGTGGGAAAAAAAAATTATCTACATTTTTATATTTTTCTATAGGAAGCATCCTTGTCCAGTTGTTACTGATTTTCTACTCCATCCACATGTATTTTTTCCACAAGCACAGTCAACCTCAATAATCAGTTAAGTTATTTCTTGAAGGAGGATGGAGTCCATCTTCTCACCCTAATGATATCATCATCCCCTACACACTCTCCCCATTCATATAAAATTTCATTTCAAATCCTTTCATCTAGTTTAGATGAATATGTTTGAGCCTCTTTCATATCATTTTTTCCCATATGCACCTTGATGACATTCTACTGACATCATCCCACCTTACTTACATCATAATAATATCATTGTATCTGAAGCTCCATAGTCCATTTCATCCCTCTTTATTGACGTCATGCTAATGTTATCGTTGTTGATGTCACTTGTGAGAATTTCCATGTGAACCAGATATTTTATCTTGGTAGATTCACTTTTTTTGCCTGGTTCATATAGATGTTGAATTTATGAAAAAGGCATAAAAAAGAGAGGAAGGTGATATAGAGATTGGTAAGTGAAGTGGATAAAAGGCTCAATGTGAAATTTATCTAATATGGGTCATTTCCTCGCAAATTCATTTGGTGGAAATTTTCCCAAAATATTTAGTCTTGCAAAGTTTTCAAGTGTATTGGGATCATGTAGAGGTTTTATGGATCAAGGTATGTGATCAATGTTGATGGGGTTTTCACACATCCTTTTCTAGTTCATTTTTATGATTGCTCAAAGAAGGCCCATGTAAATTGAAATCCCATGTTAGATGATGTGTTGGGATCCCAAGGTCATCAAGACCTTGCAAAGATAGCAATAGGGTTTGGATACGCTCAGTTTGGGCCCAAATATTTTCCAAGGCATTTTGAGTTAGTTTTTCATATTGGTGCTAATTTGACTTGTTTCATGGGCCCAATTCTCATGTTGTGTCCTAGTCTAGGTTGAAGTTTTACATCGTGTAGGGGGCCTGATTTCCACAAGGAGAAAAAATAAAAGGAAAATGACTCTCAACTACTGCCATTAACACTTAATCACCACTAAAAATACTTTAACCTCGATCCAAGGACATCACCTAATGGACTTTATGGAATTTTGGCACAAATCTAAGAGATGTTTTGGTGTCTATCAATTATCATTTGCAAAACCCTTTTTGGTATGTTGCACTTTCAAGATGCTATTTCTAGTGAGTTTCATGGGGAACTCTATTGTTTCTTTCACTCATTCCCATGAAGTATCAATAAAAATGTATGGAAATGGTTAGGGAATGTTCACTCACATTTCCTATCAATCAAATTAGATTTGTAGAGGACACTTGGTTACTATGCATTGATAAAGGTTGTGGCTAGGTTTTCTCAGGTAACACAAACCTCTAATATTTTTTAGACTTCCTAGCCATGGGTATATCTACCTTGGTGTGCATTTTAAGAAAGAAAGAGACAAAGCATAACTCTTACAGAGAGAAGTAGTAACAAATTTAGCAGGAAAATATATTCACAAGAAGCCTTAGGTTTTAACTTCTAAGTTCAAATATTGATATTTTGATATTGTAAGGATCTAGGTTTGTCTAAAACTTTGAGCTAACACTTATAAATTTTGTATATTTACTAGTTAATAGAAAAACCAACCTTCATTGAGTGTCTCCATATGTATATTTTGCATTTTTTGATGTGTGTTATTTAGTTGGCCAACTGGAAGACCATAAAATCCTTGCAAATATTTTGTAAGGAATATTTCCATCATAATAAAGAGAATGTATTTGCATAATCTTGAATTACTAAGTAGACTCTCTTAATATTTTGTAATTGTTTATGGTTTTCCTGAATATATGTGTAAAGCCTAGCTTGCTTAGCATTCTGGAAGACCTAGTATTTTATGGTGGATTGGTTAATGCATCACCTTCATTTCAATTATTTTAAGTTTTGTATGAATGCAAAAAATCTTAAGTCCAATTAGATAAAGGCATAAGTTTGGAGTTGGATTTTTCTCCTAACATCCTCAACACATGCAAAATCAAATTATTTAAACACCTTTAGTTTTCCTTAATGTGTATTTTTTTCTTCCATGTCTGAATGTTTGAAACAAGCTAATAGGGGTTATCATAAAAACTCGTTTATTGACAAGTATATGACATATTATTTGTTAAGTAGGTGTTCATCCTTACATATCCAAATTAGCATGTAGGGATATAGTGACATCGATATTGGGATACATTGCGTGTATGTTAGCAAAAATGGTGACTCAACCTTATGATTATAATAGGTTAATATATTTGAGCGTGGGGGTGCAGGGTGGGGCTACCCCCTTATGGGGTCCATGGGGCCCATCCCCCTAATAGGGGGTTTGAGGACCATGTGCCCTAAGGAGGTTTGGGGGTAATTCCCTTGAAAACCATATTTTATGTATAATGTATTATTGTAAATCTAGACCATTCATCATTAGGCCTTAGATTTGTTAGTAGATATTTTACTATCCTTTTTCCCTAGAAGGCAACTCTATTTTATGAGGGCATTGTATTGCAATTGTGCATCATGATGTATTATGAGAGTCTGATATTTGTTATGTTGTCTCTAGATCTTTGGTTGGTGACACTCTTATGAGAAGCTTTCTCTACAAGTATTTGTAATATTCATGATTTTTGAATAATATTTTGGGGGTTTTTTGAGTGTGGGTTTTTTCTCTTGAAAGGGTTTTCCCCATATGAACATTGTGTTTTAGTATGCATGATCTCTATGCTTATTTTTGTTTAATTTCTATAACTATTGTAAAGATCTAAAAAAATTGCATTACCCTCCTCTCAAGGTTAGTGTAGGATGTTGTTATGCTACCTTAGCTTCCTTACAAGTGGTATTAGAGCCTGATCACCTTTGGTTTCAATTGTGGGTTGTTGGGTTTTTTTAACTAATCCATATTTGAGTGTGAGCTTGTAAAGAAGATACTTTATGATCCTGTTGCATAAATTTTCAAATGGAAAGTTCATCAAAGATAATAGAGGCAGAAAAAAAATCTAGAAATAATTTTGAGATGTGGAAGCTAAAGATGGAGGATATTGTGTTGTTAAAAAGTGTATACTTTTCTTGATATGGGAATAATTGATGACAAATTGGACTTAATGAGGCCTTGATTTGGTGTTGTGAGGTGTCTACACATCCACACTAGGTCTTGGACCCTTGCAAATTGAATAAAATACATTTATTGATGTCTTGTAAAGGTGTTGTAAGGTGTTGTAACACATCCTCACACTTTTCTAGGACCATAATGTTATAATTCACCTAAATAACCTTACCAAGACTTATTTCAAAGTGTTGTAAAGTATTGTAACAAAATTTCACACTTTCTTAGGCTTGTCATCAATATTTACACCTTTCTTATGCTTTAAATGGCCCTTTTATGCACTTACAGGCCTTAATTAAGTGTCTTGTTGAAGAAGAGCCTGATAAATAATATTTAATACATCTTAATATTTGACATCCACTCAAAATTTCCCAGGTGGACTAAGTCACCACCTTGGGCGACTTAGTCCCATGTGGCACAAAAATCAAAATCAATTTAATTTTCTTTCGGGTTTTTATTCCTTAAGACCTAAGGTCGGCTTGTGATGAGGTATTTTTAGGAATTAATGCATAATTGTGTATAAATATAGGGTTTTCCCTCTCATTTGACCTAATTCATTCACTCCTATTTCTTTCATCATTCATCTTCATTATTCTTCTCAAGCAAGCTAGGGTTTTATCATTCCAAGTCATCAAGATAGCTTCCTAAGACATTCAAGGGCATATTCTTCAACTATTGTTGTAGAAAAACAAGATCAATCATCATAGCAAGGTAATAAATCCATTGTTGCATGCTCCATTTCATTCTTTATTCATTTGGTTTAATTACCTAAAACGGGGTTTGACTAAGGAAAACCCCCATGCCCTAATAATCAACATTTTCTCATATCTTTGTGTGTTTGCAGATTTAGGAACTTTAAGGGTTTGAAGATCATTGAAGATAAGGTTGAAGACTTGTTGAAGACCAATCCTTGTTGAACAAGCCAAAAATATCCACTAAAAGTCACCTTCAGGCTCGAAAATCAGAGTTTCAAAATTGGATACCTATGGGAAATCAGAGTGTAGACCTAGGGCTTTGTTTCCACTTCCAAATTTTTAGAAATTCAGAAGTGGACTAAGTCACCACTAGTGGCGACTTAGTCCCACTGAACCTGTTTTTCAAAAAAAAAAATAGATTTGGATACCCATTTGGTCGAAACAGGCTCCGGTGTAGTTTTCCAGAATTTTTCTGAAAGTGGACTAAGTCGCCCATACTAGCCTATGTGTCTCGTCAGGCTTAAAAATCAGAATTTTAGAGTTGCTTCAAATCTGCAACACACTTCCAGGTGCACACCTTTTGTCTTACAACTTTCTATTTGGTTTTATTTGCATTTCTAGGTCATTTAGTTCATGTTTGCATATCACAATATGTTTCCCAACACTTTGTATTTCTTAGGTTTTACATTAATAAATCATCTTTATTTTTTAGTTATTTCACTTAGGACATTACATTTAGACACATTTCATCCCTCATTGCATTAATCTTGAGTGTAAACATTAGCATTTTGGCCCATCTCTCTCCTTTTAGGTGAAAAACCCTAGAAGAGTTAGAGAGTATAAGGTGCCAAAATCATCATTTACATTTTGGTGAACTTGCTTTTCGAATACTTTTCATTTTTGATTTGGAGTCCATCATAGATCTAGCTCGCATTAACCTTGCATTAGGATTTGCATGCTAAGTTTCAACTTTTGCATTCATAAAAAGTGCATTTAGGTTGCATTTTTTACATCTACAATCATTACAATTTTCTACAAATTTGCATTTTCCTCTTAGGTCTGCATCATACCACCTCTAAAACATCAAAACCTATTGAAAATTCCTAAAAAATTTCCAAAAACCCTAATTGGGACTAAATCGCCAGTCTTGGCGACTTAGTCCCAGTCCAAATTTTTTCAGTGTCTGATATAGCATCAGAAACCTCATTTTTGTGCTTCCTAAGCCTCCTAGTATCATATACTATAAGTCTAGAAACTTTCGGGAACATTTGTTTTATGCATTTAGGTCAAAAACATCAATTTAGGGTAGTCATTTTTGAAATCATTTCAATTCTAAGCATTTTTGTATCTTAAAATCTCTTAAATTTTACATTTGCATCTTAGTACTGCATTGTGTAGTACAGAGACGGTCAAAATCCATCAATTTTTTTTGAAAAATCCCTATTGGGACTAAGTCGCCACCTTGGGCGAATTAGTCCATGTTCACCCCTAAAACAACCTTTTACAGAGCTGAAAACCCTATTTTTAAGCTTTTGTTTGGTGCCATTACCTATCTATATCAATTGGTTGAGTTTTTGTAACATGCATTTCATTAGATATAGCTTAAATTAGCTCATTTCATGCATGGTTTAAATTTCACATTTGCATTCTCATATTGTTACATAGCATAATTAGTCAATTATCATCTAAAAATTGCATTTCATTTTAGCCTTTTACATTGCATTTTGAGTTAGTATAGATTGTTCTTTCAAAATGTTAGTTTCAATCTTCTCCAAATTTCCAAAGAAAAATTTATTCAATAAGCATGATCATCATTCATTCAATACATTTCCTAGTTATGTGAGTCTCTTAGCACAAGAGAGTGACAATGACACCGTTAACCTTAAACTCACACCCTCTCCTATATCCCCCATTTGTGTGGATAATGTGATAGAAGAGCATACAAACATAGATACTTATGATGATCATAATTGTCTTCTCCTAATACCTCTCATTTTAGTGACAAAGGTATCTTTCCAAAAGAAGATACAATTGTTGAGAATCATGAGGATCTTGTTTGTCCTTCTCCTCATCCCCTTTGGGAAGATATTTTAGCAAAAGAGAATGAAATGATAGACACATTCTTAAACATCACCTTACCTGATTTCCATTGTGAGGATAATTTTGAGGAAAATGAGATTATAAACGATGAAGACATGTTGGTTTACAACAACCCTCTTTATGATCCTTCCCCTACCTCTTCTATTTTGCAAGACATTAGGGAACAAAAGAATGAATCCATAAATGTTCATGATAATCACATTTGTTTTTCTCCTAGTATCTCTCCTAGTTGTGAAGAAGATACTTTGTTGTTAGAAAACACAACAAATGAGGGTCACGAGAATCTTACTTGTCCCCTTTCACCTAAGCAAGATAATTTCACCATTGATCATTCCCCTACTTGCGATTAAGTCATTTTAGAAGAACCAATCCACGAATGTCAAAAACCTGTGATTTGTAGTTCTCCTAAAAACTCTCCTAGGGAGAATATCATAGTAGAAAATGACAACAATAATCATATGTCTTCCTTAGCTCACGATAAAAAGGTCATTTTATATTTCCCTTCATTAGAGATACATCAAACCAAGACTGTTGAGGTTATGAATGCGCAAGTGTCCATTAGATCCCCCTCGATCAATGGACCTCATACATACCCCGTGGGACATCCTAAGAACCCTCTAATTCTTTACCCGCCTTCACACAAACAACAAACTTGACAAAAACCTAAACTCATCCTTTACCCACCATCACATACACCTCCACCTCCACCTAAACCTGAGTTTACCCTTTACCCACCTACGCATGATGACATTTCTCACACACACTACACTCGAAACAATCCGCGACCACAACAACCAACCCCAAGTTTTGTACCTTTTCCTAATTTGCATCCTCCTCGATTAAGGGAGTATGATCTTGTTGAACAACTGAAGAGCACTCCCACAAAGATATCCCTATGGGATTTACTCCAAAATTCACCTACCTATCACACTATGCTTCAAATGGCCTTACAACAAGTCCCTATCCCTTCTAATGCACAACCAAATGACATAGCATCCATAATTCAAGGATTGAATGTTGACATTGTTTTCCACCAATGTGAACTCCCCCATTTGGAAGTGCGAAAACAAAATTATGCTTTCATGATCATTGCTCAATACAATACCATAGGGATAAAGTGAACCCTTGTTGATAATGGCTCCACTCTTAATGTGTGTAGTCTAAACATTCTAGACAAGCTTAGAGTGGATAGATCAAATATTCAACCTGATTCTTTATCTATCAAAGGCTTTGACAATGTAGCACAACAACCGCTTGATGTGATCACTTTGCCTATTATAGTTGGAGTGGCCACATTGAATACACCAATCCATGTTATGCCGCATGAACTTTCATATAATCTCCTTCTAGGAAAGTTGTTGATTCATGAAATGAATGGTGTGCCTTCCACTCTTCATTGTAAAATGAAATACATTCACAATAACAAAGTGCACATACTTGAAGCTGACCTTGATCCCAATAGTTGTTTGAACATTGAGAAAACAAAGCGAATTATTTAAACACATTAACACCAATTACACAAGAGGAACCCGTCCACCAAAAACACAAACAACAACGCATTGAACAAGTCACAAAGCTATTGCATGATGACTGGGGTTCCTTATACTTCACACCACCACTCATGGACAATCCTTCAAAAGCATCCACCTCAACTACTTCAGACAACAAAACAAACTACACAACAACCTTTGATTAACACAATAATGAACAACCACCCAATTCCAAAGTAATGAAAAAGCTTTATGGAAAAGGTTATGAGCTTATGAAACAACTTGGATATAGTGGAAAAGGACGTGGTGCTAACAAACAAGGTATCCACAACCCTATCGATCCTATCACACAACAAACAACTCATGGTCTTGGTTATTTTCCTTTGATAGAAGTAATCAAGCCTTCCCTCAACATCAATACTATCACAAAACATCCTTCTATGGCGATAAACACTAGTGGTCTTGATTGTTCTCCTTTACAAAACATGAAACACACAACTACACCTTCGCTTAATGTTAATGTCATCTCACAAAATTCTCATGATTTGAATTCATTAGATTTTTATATCCTCCTATAATGGAGAAAATAAAATATCACAATCTAAAGAGTCTTGCGTAGATATGACAACCACTACTAAGCAAGGGGTATCTATGTCACATACCACTAGACCACCTTCTACCATTGATCAAGAGGGTATTTTGTCAAGACTCCTCCAAGATCACTTGATCACCCTCCCTCCCAGAACTATAAATAAATGCTTTTCCAAGACTTCATTCTGCGCCTATCATAGAGTTCATGGTCACTCCACTAGTGAATGTAAGGCTTTGAGTCGTAAGATCCAAATTTTCAGGACTTTGGTATGCTTCCCTATGTGGGGGCACCTCCTTCCTCTAACTGATACTGATTTTCACTCTAGCATACATTTCAACAATCGGCTCACCTTTGTCTTGCACTAAGTGGGGGCAAGGGGTTTGATAGCCTTTTCCTCATATGTCACGTGTCAATGCCTCCTTTGGATAGTCATGAACTTTTAATGAACACATAAGAGCAAGCTTTGGATGTGGACAACATGCCTTAAGTTGGCTCACATATGACATACTTCTCTTTTTCATGACGTAGCTTATTAGAAACATATGACTTGGTATAGGGCTTTCTGAGTAAGCTCTCATGTCCTCTTCTTCTACTTTAAAGCAATTGCTCATAGTATTGGTGCTCACAACCACTTTAAAGTAAGGGGAATACATCACCACTCACATTTCATTGTGTGATTTATTTTTTCGATGCGTCCTTTTCTTAGTGGAGTCATTGGGCTTGATTCCCTCCAAGAGCATGATACTTCTTTGACACATCCTCTCTTGGAGATGTTAAGCACAATGTCCCCTAAGATGAGACCTTGCACTAATTAAGAAAAATCCCTTTGAACATTCCTTACACTATCCTGCATTAACAATGTCTATGAGTGTCAAGCATATGAAGTTTTGCTTACTTCATAGAGCTCGAAAATCATTTTTCATTGTGGTTCCTTATTAAAGTTATCAGGAGGTATAACTTTGATATGGTTAAGTGGGAAGCCCAACCAGCGGCATGACTTTCCCCATAGCCACCTATGTATTTGTGAGTGCATACCAACTAGCATATGTATCTCCCCCTTTGGTATTTCTCACCCTGTAGATAACTATAAGTTTTGTGGCCCCAAAGTGAGTATACTTGGACTTTCTCACTCGGAAAACAACCAAGAAGTTTTGTCGGCCCAGAGCGAGTACATATTTTCAAACAAACAAGCTTAGATCTAATCCACAACATGTTGGATAGACGGTCGAAGCTTGATCCACCCCTTTTCATCTTTCTTTTCATCCTAGTTCTTGCCATTGCATGATTATGTATCTTGATGGTTTGACTTAGGATCTTGGATCCTGGGGGCTTGTGCAATCTCCTTTGATATTTTCATCTTCATTGGTATGATTGAACTCTACTTGAATGGCTACTTTAGTGAGAGTTTGAAGCAAGTTCATCTGCTCACTAAAGTGGGGGCTTAATGTGTTGCCAAAAAGTGTATACTTTGCTTGATATAGGAATAATTGATGGCAAATTGGACTTAATGAGGCCTTGATTTGGTGTTGTGAGGTGTCTACACATCCACACTAGGTCTTGGACCCTTTCAAATTGAATAAAATACATTTATTGATGTCTTGTAAAGGTGTTGTAAGGTATTTTAACACATCCTCATGCTTTTCTAGGACCATAATGTTATAATTCACCTAAATAACCTTACCAAGACCTATTTCAAAGTGTTGTAAAGTATCGTAACAAACTTTCACACTTTCCTAGGCTTTTCATCAATATTTACACCTTTCTTATGCTTTAAATGGCCCCTTTATGCACTTACAGGGCTTAATTAAGTGTCTTGTTGAAGAACCTGATAAATAACATTTAATACATCTTAATCTCCGAAATCCACTCAAAATTTCCCAAGTGGACTAAGTCGCCACCTTGGGTGACTTAGTCCCATGTGGCACAAAAATCAAAATCAATTTAAATTTCTTTCGGTTTTTTATTCCTTAAGACCTAAGGTCGGCCTGTGATGAGGTATTTTCAAGAATTAATGAACAATTGTGTATAAATATAGGGTTTTCCCTCTCATTTGACCTAATTCATTCACTCCTCTTTCTTTCATCATTCATCTTCATTATTCTTCTTAAGCAAGCTAGGGTTTTGTCATTCCAAGTCATTAAGATAGCTTCCAAAGACATTCAAGGGAAAATTCTTCAACTATTGCTACAGAAAAACAAGATCAATCATCATGGAAAGGTAATAACTCCATTGTTGCATGCTCCATTGCATTCTTTCTTCATTTGGTTTAATTACCTAAAAAGGGGTTTGACCAAGGCAAACCCCCATGCCCTAACAATCAACATTTTCTCCTTCTATCTTTGTGTGTTTGCAGATTTAGGAACTTTAAGGGTTTGAAGATCATTGAAGATAAGGTTGAAGACTTATTGAAGACCACTCCTTATTGACCAATCCAAAAATATCCACTAAAAGCCACCTCCAAGCCCGAAAATCAGAGTTTCAGAAGCGAATACTTGTGGGAAACTAGAGTGCGGACCTAGGGCTTCTGTTTCCACTTCTAAATTTTCAAAAATTCAGAAGTGGACTAAGTCACCACTAGTGGCGACTTAGTCCCATTGAACCTATTTTTCAGAAATTTTTATAGATTTGGATACCCATTTGGCTGAAACGGGCTTTGGTGCAGTTTTCCATAATTTTTTTGAAAGTGGACTAAGTTGCTTAGACTGGCCTAAGTGTCTCGCTAGGCTTAAAAATCAGAATTTTCAGAATTTCAGAGTTGCTTCAAGTCTGCAACACACTTCCAGGTGCACACCTTTTGTCTTACAACTTTCTATTTGGTTTTATTTGCATTTCTAGGTCATTTAGTTCATGTTTGCATATCACAATGTGTTTTCCAACACTTTGTATTTCTTAGGTTATACATTAATAAATCATCTTTCTTTTTTAGTTTATTGCACTTAGGACATTAAATTTAGACACATTTCATCCCTTGTTGCATTAATCTTGAGTATAGACAACATTTTGGCCCATCTCTCTCCTTTTAGGCGAAAAACCCTAGAAGAGTTAGAGAGCATTAAGGTGCCAAAATCATCGTTTACAGATATGTTGATAGATCAAGATATGTGGGATGTTTCTGATGGGAAACTTTTAAGGCCCACAAATCCTACTTTGGCTACTCAATATGATGTTATGGACTGTAAATCCAAGGGTCTGATCAAATTAAACTTGGTAGACTCTATTTTAATAAATATCCATGAAGATACCTCTATATAGAAATCATGGAAGAAACTTGGTGAGATGTATCAAGCAAAACTTTAGTGAATAATATTTTCTTGAGGAATAAATTGTATTCCTTGAGAATGGAAGTGGGTGGAAAAATTACACACCACTTAGAAGAATTCAATATTTTGGTTGCTCAATTGACATTAATTGGTGTCAAAATGGATGATGGCAAGAAATGTCATATCTTGTTTAATTTTTTTCCTAATTTGTGTGATTCTCTTGTTATGGCTATTGGGATTACTTATGTTATCTTGAAGACTAAAGACATGGTGGGTTATTTTATTTCTAAAGATATGAGGGGAAAGGTATTCATCAATGACAAGGAGGCCCTAATTTTTTTTAAAAGACCTAAGGAAAAAGGCGGGAAGAATGAGAAGCATGACAAATCCAAGTCCAAGGGGAGATCCAAATCTCCTAGAAATTCCAAAGTTATTTGTTGGAATTGTGGTAAGCCTAGACACTTCCATAAGGAGTGTAAAGAAGAAGAAGGAAGATGGTTATGCATCCATTGAAACTTTGGCAACTCATGTAGGTAATGATGCATGGTTAATTGACTTGAGTGCATCTTTCATCTTTCCATATGACCTCTAATAGAGATTGTCTTTCTGAATATAAAGAATTTGATGGAGGTAAGGTGTACTTGGGTGATGATTCTTGTTTAAATATTATTGGTTGTGGTAAATTTAGAATTAGGTTTCCTAATGGTAGAATAAAAAGGATTCATGGTGTGTTGCATATCCCTAGATTATCACAAAATTTGTTATATGTGAGAAAACTAATAGATGTGGGTGTGCAAGTAGTCTTTTCTGATGTAGGATGCAAGATGGTTAGAGGTTCTATGTTGATTGTTAGAGGTGTCAGATATGGAATATTATATAATCTTGATGTATGTAATGTTGAGTGTAATAGTACTTATATGAAAAACAAGTTTGTGGTTGCTTCATTGGAAGAGGTGAGGGTTTCATCTTCAATAGATGGACATGGCTTATAGGTACCCACAGGTGCTCTTTTTTTGAATCAAATTTACCTATAGATAATACTATGTTATGTCACTAGATACTTGGCCACATTGGATAAAAGGGTCTAAGGACCTTGAAAAATAAAAACCTTGTTGAAGGGTTGTCTAATTGTAATCTTGATTTTGATTTCTATGAGTAATGCATTTATGGAAAACTAAACTATGTTCAATTTTACTCAAGTTCTCATAAATCTTGTGGTGGATTAAATCTTATTTATTCTTATTTGTTTGGTCTCATAGATGTTTCGTCAATTGAAAAATCCACATATTATGTTTCATATATTTATGATTATAATAGAAGGTTATGGGTATATTTTTAAAGAGTAAATCTAAATTTTTAATTGATTTAAAGAATTTAGAGTAATGGATGAGTTGCAAACTAAAAAAATATTTTTCTCTTAGGACTAATAATGGCGGTAATTTTTTTTCTAATGATTTTGATAGATTCTATAAATGTTGTGGCATTCATAAACAAAAGACAAATTTGTATCCTCCAAAGTAAAATGGATTTTTAGAAAGAATGAACAGAACAGTAATGGAGAAGGCTAGGAGTATGTTAAGTGGTGCTAGTATAGAATAAAGTTTTTGGGTTGAAGTTTTTGCCATTGCTTGTTACCTAATTAACAAGTCTCCTACATAAACTCTTGTTAATAAGACACCTATACAAGCATGGTCGAGTCACACGCCTTCATTGAGATATCTTAGAGATTTTTGTTGTGAGACATATATAAATATGCCAAAGGAGAAGCAAACAAAGTTGGAGAGCAAGGCTATGAAACTTATCTTCATCTAATATAGTTATGATGTGAAAGGATACAAGCTTTGGGATCATATTGCATAGAAGGTAATATATAGTAGAAGTGTTATTTTTATAGAAACAAATTTTTCTTATGTTACATTACGACCATAACAAATTGATTAGAATTATGTGATTCAACTTCCCTCTATGCCTGAAAAAGTTGAATTGAGGCCCCTAGATAGACAAGAATTTGAGGATAGCTCATATAGCTTTGAATCTTCAAAGGAGGAGTAAGAACCTCCAACTCAACTTGTTTGAAGGTCTATAAGGAATAGATAACCACTTGAAAGTTATTCACCTGATGATTGGAGATGTTTATTATCTTTGAATACTAATGTTACCAATTTTTCGCCACAGCTCGATTGGCGGAGCTGGCTGAACATTATTATATCATGAGGTGAAATTGTAGATTATGTTTGAGTGTTGTTTTGAATTTTTATCATTATTCATTAAGTGACAGTGGTGCATTTAAAGGAAGAATTAGAATTTTAGAGTGTTATTCAGATGTTCTAGAATTAAATGAAGTACATAATTGAGCATATAAATAACAAAGCATTTTAAATGCTTTCGTTCATTTCATGGAGAGATTCATATTTACATACTTTCATTTGATTGCAAGAATCAGAATGATATTACAACATTGCATTGAAATGCATTTTCTTTTCAAATGAAAAGCATAAAGATGAATCAAATATCCACACAAGTCGTGGATGTGACTGTCACAATGCACCATTAATACTACACTACACTATTGAAGATACAAAAGAAAAATCACATAAGTAAAAAAATAATCATCATTGCCTGTTTTGGCCGATGGTCGATGATGAATGGTGCACCTTTGTCTTCTCGAGTTCTATCAACCTGTAAGAGAGAAGAGGGGGGTGTCAATGGCTTCGATTATGAAGAAACCTATATGAGTCACCAACAATAGTGTAGCCTATTATTAATCATACACTGAAGCAATCAAAGAAGTACAAAAGAAATGAGCTAAAAGAAAAACATCGTCATGATCATCATATCTTATTTTTATGCTAACACTGTTTGTTTCCTTGTGCAGGTATAGGTAAAGTCACGAAGCTGATCATTATTTGAAGACCAAGCATGTGGAGAAAAATGGGCTCCCACAAGGGTAGAGCTTGGCATGCTGCCCTATTCATTATAAACGGGTCGATTTAAAGATTACATCATCATATTCATCAAAAGAAGTGATATATAATTGAAAGAGTAAAGCATAGTTATCTATCGAGCTACTAAACCAACTGTGCATTCATAACAATCAGGTGGATACCTTATGAAAGGACGGTGAACAGTGAGTTTAATTCACTCAATCACTTAACTGAGTACCATTATGTCAAACATTGTTGTCTAGTTCACGTTCTGTGTTATTTGTTCATCATGATCATATATGTCATGCAAGGTTCAGTTCATCAATGTTCTTTTCACAGCCAAGGATAGTGAATAGGAATACATTATGCCTTAGTGAAGGGATTTGTTTTGATTTTCATCATGGAGGAGAGCAGATTTAAAGAACAGTTTGTTAAGTGGAACATAAAAATGCATGAAGAGTGCCATGTTGAAGCTCAAGAGTATGAAATACAGTCAATGCACTCAAATAATAAAGGAGTGATCAGTTCCAGTTTGACTGATGATACAATGCAGCATTAGGGGATGCAATATGAAGTGATCATTCCAAAATGATGAGGAAAGAGCAAGCATAACAAAGGTGTCTCAGAGGTGTTAATTATGCATTGAAGAAATCAGGTAAGATGTAGTCCATAATATTACAATGTTTCAATTTAAAGTCTCTACATAAAGTCCAAGAATAGAAAGCAGATGTTGCTATATGGTAAAGATAAGGAATCCAAAAAAATTTGTGTGCGAAAATGAAACAGCATGAAATCATTATTCAAGTAATGCAAATAGCATATACAATTCTAGCATTCATGAACCTATGGTTCTTTTCTTCATAAAGAGACAAATGCAGATATGGGAGGGTTTTAAACAAGCTTTTAGTCTTATCATATGGTGGTATACCTGTGTAATGGGATGACATAGATTTTCTAAGTTTCCAAACACTTATGTGTTGAATGTCAAAAATTCAAATGCTAAAAGAGGCTCAGTTTTTACACAATTATTGAAAATGCGGAAATAAGAGAGGGGTCGAACCCAATTTTAGTAACAAATGCCAAGTCTAAGTTTTGCAACTGAAAGTGCAAAAGAAACAATGGTGGTTGAGCTAATTTTAATGAGAATATTAAAGACAAACAGATATATTTCCAGCTTACCCATGTGAGTTTTCTTTTCAAACAGAATATCAAAGTAAAGCATTAGTTATAATGGGTCGAGCCCATAAACTAAGTACAGATAAATACATAGATTTTGTTACTCTCACAGGGGTTTTTGTTTCTGAAGGAAAATGATACAACAAACAACAAGTACTCACGTTGGGGTTTCAAGTAAATATACAGATTTTCACCGTTTCCAGTCATCCATGTGGGTATTTTTTATCACAACAACAAAACAATTTGTTCTATCAACCCAGATGAGAATTTTATGTGAAGTAACAGGTATACTGATGGGATTTTATTCTTGGGTTGAGCTTCAGAATGTATAAAAACCATGAAGTTTCAACTTGTAGTGATACCCATGAGAGGGTTTGTTAAGTAAATTACATGAATTAAATGTAAAGAACTGGTGGTCGAGCTCTGCAAGAGAAATCAGAATAGATACATTTTCTTCAAAAAATACGAATACCCATGTCATTTTTTAGTTTTAGAAGTGTAAAAAAAAGACAACTGGTATTTTGGGTCGAGCCCATAAAATCATATAAAATGAATATGGAGATTTTGAATCTCATATACCCACATTCGAGGTTTAGTTTTGAGCACAGAAATTGCAACTTTCAGAAGCAACTCGTATGTGATTTTTACATTAAAATCTGAAGTGGAGGAGAAATTTTTTGAGCTTTTTGAAGAGGAGAGTATACACTTAGAACAGTGACTCACCATTTTGTGCTCGCAGGAGATCACACAGGTTGCGGCTAGAGCATTCACAGAAGGTTCAAAATTCTAGAGCTTTCACCATGGCGGCTGGAGGAAAGCATCGAAAAACCCAGATAGCAAAACAATAAGCCCAGAGAGTAAAAAAAAATGCATTAGATACTATCTCAGCCGTGGCTAAAGTCTCAAAATATGAACAAAGGCTCACTTTGTATGCAATAAGGAATGAGAACCCTCAAACAAGTTTTCTCATGAAGTTCCAGACAAAGCCCAAGTTCGTGCATATCGGCCATGAAGAACAAAGCACAAAAATGTAAGGAAAAGTCAGAGAGAAGCATGGACAGTCTGCGGCCTTAATGGACTTTCTTATGCCTTGAAGGAAGCAAAGAGCTATGAAGACAAAGAAATCAGACTTACCCATTGAAGTTTCGACTGTCATAAGGCAAAAGATGAAGATTATTGAGCATGTAGATTCTCAGACCGAGCTCAACCATCATGGCGGCATGCTCTCAGGCAGAGCTCTTTTCCTTCAAAGTGAGGAGTGCAAAATGAAATTATTTAGGGTTTGACCTTGTTTTCCTCATGCCCTAATTCGACCCAACATCATAATCATCCAGAATATTCACAATTGGAAAATAGCACATGGGATTTTGAATTAGGTTAAGCCTTGTATTGTGATTTATTAAAGTCTGAAGGTTAATATTAGAGGGGGCCGAATTCAAGTGCCTAGGTTGGTCGATCCTTTAAGTCTTTAGGGCTTGTGTCTTGTGCCTTAGGAAAATTGAAGATTTGGTATGCATGGTGAATGCCTTATGACCTAGAAGTGGATATTGTTATCACTTAGGTTTTTGTTTTCTCAAAGGAAAATCAATTGTCCACTTAGGTTTTTTAATTTTAATTGATTTTAGAGAAATCAATTGGAGGTATTGGTGAGAGAATAATTATTATATTGATATTTTTATGATTTTTTGAGAAAATCAAAGCATTGTAATAGAGAGATAAGAATGTTTTTCTTCTTTGCAAAAGATTTTATAATCTTTAATTGAAAAAAATAGATAAATTGTAAAATTTGCAATCCTGTAAAGCAGAATCGTAAAGCAATCTTTTATAAATTGTTTTATGATTTCTTGCTATTTTTAGCAGATTCATTTTGACCTCCCCTCTTGGTTGGATTTGAGTCTTATCTTGAAGAGATAAGGTGTTTTTTTGGCTTTTAAAGTAGATTCAACCTATTTTTAGAGGCTTGACAGTTTGATCCTAAAAGCAGTATGCTTTTTTCTGCTTTTATGCAGTTTTTGAGACAGTTTGAAGCTTTTTTCTTGGATCTTCTTTGTGAGCTCATATTAGGGTTTCTGAAGAGTTATGTCTTTGAAAGACTTGGTCTTTTGGTGCTCCTTCGCAGTAGAGATTTTAGTTCCTACTCATACACATTTTTGAGCTTGTGAACCCTTTTGTACTTAGTTCAGAATTATTCACTCTTTCAGTTTTAATAAAGCAACAATATTCTCCTTCTCATTTTTGTCTCAGTTTTATAATAGCAATTTGATGTCTTTGTGGTTCAAATTAGAATCCTTTTATGTCTTGCTGTTGTAAGTTGTGTTTCAGAATTGCATAGTTTCAGGTTGCCTGTTGTATTTCATTTAGGAATCTTCATGCAAAATACTGATGGAAGTATGTGTCAGTGGGATTGTGAGATTCATTGTGATAGAAAAGCTGTTGTGAGTGTCAATGTTTGAATTTCATAACTTTAAGTCAAATACCAGTTAGATTCAAGTTTTGTTTTCATTCCATCTTTCTATCCTTTTCCCCAGAGGTTATTTAGAATAGGATTTATCATTCGGAGAACCGGCTCACTCTGGAGATTCCTTCTTCACTCAGATCACCCACATCTGAAGGAGGTTTCCATGTTTCAGTAGGTTGCTGAATCTTGCATTTAGCAGGGTGCAAATCTATTGATAACATGGATGAACCCGGATCTATAGAAGAGGCATTAATTATGAATGATGTAGAATTCTAGAAGATTGCTATGGATGAAGAAATGAAAACTTTGAAAAAGAATGACACATGGGATCTAGTACCATTTCTTGAATGAAAAAAACATGTTGCTTGTAAATTGGTGTTTAAGAAAAAGATTGGTTCAGATGGAGGTATTAAGAATTACAAAGCATTGTTGGTTACAAAAGGTTACTCTCAAGTTGAGGGTGTTGATTATGGTGAGATATTTTCTCCTATTGCAAAAATTAAATCCATAAGATTCTTAATTTCTATTTATTTTTCTTATAATCTAGAGTTTGAGAAAATGGATGTGAAAATGACTTTTCTTCATGGTGATTTAGAGGAGGATATTTGTATGACACAACTAGAGCACTACATGATGAAAGGTAAAAGTAATTTGGTTTGCTAATTGAAAAAATATTTGCATGGCCTCAACCAGAGTCTTAAGATGTGGTACTAAAAATTTGATACATATGTATTCAGTTTGGGATTTGATTGTTCTAAATCGGATCATTATTTTTATTATAAGACTGATTGTGATTGTTTCTTATTTTTTACACTATATGTTGATGATATGTTATTTGTTGGTGGAGGGAAAGGAATTATTTCATAACTAAAGTATCAACTTGCAAATAAATTTGAAATAAAATATCTTGGTGCAACTAAACACATTCTTGGGATGAAAATTAGAAGAGATAGAGTAAACATAAATCTATGGCTTGACCAGATTAAGTATAGATCAATTTAGTTTTATAGAGGTTTAACATGCAATATTGTAGTCCATTGTGTGTTCCTTTTACATCTAAAATAAATTTATCTATTTGAGATTGTCTAAAATCCCCATCAGAGATGGAAGACATAAGAAAAGTGCCTTACCAAAGTGTAGTTGGAAGTTTGATGTATGCCATGGTCTACACTAGACCACACATTTCCCAAGAAGTGGGAGTTCTTTCCAAATATGTCTAATCCTGGTAAAGTTCATTGGGATGCAATTGAAAAAAAATTCAAATATTTGTGGGGTACCTTAGAGTATTCTTTGTGTTATCATGGTAATTTTATAGGAGATAGAATTTCCCTTGATATTCATGGTTATGTGGATTTAGACTAGGTACTTGATTTTGATAAAATACTATCCATCAATACTTATGTGTTACTTTATTTGGTGGTCCAATCATTTGGATGAGTAAGTGATAGACTATGTTTTCTTTATCCACTACTAAAGGTGAGTATATGGAAGCTACTCATGCTTGTAAATAATCCATTTGGCTTTAGAGATTGTGCTCAAATGTTGGAATAAAACAAGGTGCAATGAAAGTTTATTGTGATAGTCAAAGTATTATTTTCCTAGCTAAGAACCCAATATTTCATGCCAGGACTAATCATATTTATGTGTAATATCATTTTGTTTGAGATATGGTTGAGGATCACACAATTAATTTAGTTAAGTTAGAGACTTTGATGAATGTTGCAGATTCGTTAAATATGGTTGTGAGCACAGAGAAATTCAAAGTCTATGGACCTCTTAGCCCCTAGTAATTAAATCATGGTATTGATCCCCTCGTTTCTCTTGCAAGGTGTTTGAAAAGTGGGAGAATGTTAGGAAAAATGGTTTCTCAACCTTGTAATTATAATAGGTTAATATATTTGAGCATGGGAGTGCAAGGGGGCACCCCCTCTACAAGGTCTGAGAGGCCCATCACCCTAATGGGGGGTTTTGGGGGTAGCGCCATGAAAGCCACATATATATATATATATTTATTTATTTATTTAATTTTGTGAATTTGGACCATTCATCATTAGGTCTTAGGTCTTATGGTAGATATTTTTTTGGCTTGTCTTTCCCTAGAAGACAACCCTATTTTATGAGGGCATTGTATTACTACTATAGATTGTGATGTATTATGAGATTCTAAAAGTTGTCTTGCTTATGGATCTTTGGTTGGTGATATTCCTGTGACAAGCTTACTCTACAAGTATATTATAATCTTTGTGATTTCTCAATAATATATTGGGTGGCTTTTGGTGTGTGGGTTTTTTCTCCTGAAAGGGTTTTCCCCACATGAACATTGTGTTGCGGTATGTATGATCTTTATTATTTATGTTTATTTTATGTAATTATTGTAAATATTTGATTATTTTTGCAATACCCTCCTCTCAAGGCTAGTGCAGGAATTTTTTCCAGTACCTTAACTTCCTTATAGTGTAGTGGGTGTAGTTTGTTATATGGTAATTTCCTAGTCTTTCAATCATCAACTCAACACCTTAAGGAAAAATCCCCTTCATTTTGTAGAGGAAAAAGTGAAAGAGGTCTTACCTACCTCAACCATTGGTCCTTATTTTCTTGTCTTGAAGATAGGTTTGTAATACCCTTCATGTTGTTGTTTGGACTTGATATTTTCTATGGTTTTGCTTGATACTTTGAGACTTTGATAGTTACTATTTATTGGTTGGATTGGTGGATTGGATAGTTTAAACTGCTTGATGACTATGCTACTTTATTTGATGACATGGATATTATGATATGACATTATGGTTACATTTGATTTGGTGATGTTTAATTTGATTTCAGTATTATATTGTGATGTAGTGGATTAATAATCATTTTATGATGATATGATGTGATCAATTTAGTTTAGCAATGTTACTTTATACTTGATGTTGTAATTGTTATTATAGTTTTGGTAAGGGGACAGTGTAGCACCACTCGTTTGCGAGTGCCCTGCTACGCCACGATTCCTTCTCACGATGTGATTTATTTGATTATATATATATACATGTTGTGCACAACCTTGTTTGTATGCAGGAATTGCAAAAACAGAGTCTCGATTCCACCTGCTTCGGCAGGACAGGGCGAACATCAAATTAACCCAACAGGCATGAAGTTGAAATAGAGATGACAAGGAAGTCACCCCATCCCAAGTTTGTTAACCCGTTTTGTGTCTAGTGGTATTGTGTGTCTTTGACCTTAGTCATTTTTGCATTTTATGATAGTTGTTTTGTGTGAAAGTAATTATGTTATTTTACGTTGGTGTTGTTGTATGATGTAATTTAAATAACTAAATGATTATAATAAATGTTAATAATAGTTATTGAAATAGTTTTTATTAAAATATAAAAGTATTAAATTAAAAGTCATGTAATTTATTAAGGATAAATAAATTGAAAGGTGTAAATTAAATTATTTAAAATTGGTATTTAGATAATTTAATGAAAATAGCATGTTGAGGATAATTAATGGAATAAAATAATTAAATAAGTTAAATTGTGTGAATTGCAAGTATAAATTAGCAAAATTGAAATTAAAACAAAAAGTGCAGCTCGAATAGAAAAAAATCAAGAAAAGAAGAAAAGGACCAATGAATTTGAGATTTTTGGCTGAAAAGTTGGTGAAGAAATAGAAGATTTCTATTCATTCTATTTTTTTAAGTTTTCAAAAAAGAAGATATCTTTTTATTTAATAGAAAAAATGAGAGGTTTTCATTCACGAGAATATTGACAAAAGCTTCAAAAATTATTGGGTTCTAGAAAAATTTGCATCTTCTCTTTGGTCTCTGTAAAAATTGTTTATTTTCATTGTTCTAAGAAAGAGGCTCTTCTGAATAGAAAAATATATTAAAAGTTGGATCAAAGAATCTGGTGGAGACATTCTGTAGAAGGAAAGAGAGCTCTTCGAAAAGGTTGGTTCAAATCAAAGGAAAGTTGCATCAACTTCTCAGCAAGCACAGGACTCTAGGTTCCATTACTGATCTTTATTGCTTGTTAAATTTGAAATGGCAAATATGTTCTGAAAAAAAGAAAAAAAAATCTTTTGAGGTTTTAGAATTTGTTGGGTAACAGATAAATGAAAGAAATTTATTTGGGTCTCTGAAAGTGTTCAGTACTTTTATGATTTTGCTATGGGAAAATTGATTCCCCTTTTGAAATAAATGGGTTATGTATATATATATATATATATATATATATATATATATATATATACATACATATTATATATATATAAATATACAATGTATATATTACAGAAAAAAAATGTTGTTTTTACAAAATATATATATATATATACAGTGTGTGTGTATATATATGGGTAATATTTTATTTTATTGTGAAATTTCATTGGGGCCGGATCATATTATAGCCGGCAACAGTATTTAAAAATTCGTATGCTGGGCAGGGGTGGTTGGCCTTGGTCATACCCCTCCCTAGCCACTTGCTTGAGGTTGCGCGACAATCAAGAGACTGCCACAATAGTCCACCGGACTGTTGTACGCAGCAGTCCCTTGGACTGCGCGCGGTCGCGGCCATCAATGGCTGTCTTTGTTTTAAATGAAATATTTTTTTTATCGGTTTATATATATATATTTATTAATATTTTTAATATCATGTCTTTAATTGAAGTTTTTTTTTCTCTCCCAGATTTAATAACAAGATAAAATAAAATAATCATAATGTGTATGTACTTATATATATATATGTTTTATTTATATATGTATATATATATATATGTGTGTATTTATATATATTATATATATAAATAAAATATAAATATGTAGTTATATAGTCTTTTTTTTTATTGTGAAGATTTTGTTCTTGGAAAATGGGAAAAACATATTTAAATACCAAAGTTATTATTAAGTTTTTATTTCAAAAATACTTTATTAAAAATTGGGGATTAAAGTTTATTGTTTATTTGGAAAGGAAATTGAATAAATTGTGTATCTAGAAGTCTGATTCCATTATAGCAATGGGTGAAAATTATGGTGTTGTTTTGTATTTTGGAATCTTATAAATTAGCTTTGGCTTCTTGAGGATCATTTTGGTTTGTCGATGTGGGAACCCAGTTTGTTTTAGGAACCCGTTTAGGGATATTGTGAACCTTAGGCTTCCAGAGGCTTGAGCTTATTTGTTAATCGATGTATCTCTCTTTATGTACTTTTGATGTGGCAAGTTATTGTGTATCATTATTTTGAAAGGGTTGTACGGGAATTGTTGAGACTCTGATTATGTGTTTTAGCGAGATGGGTAATGCCTCGCATGTTTTATGTTGAGATTTAATGTTCATTTTATGTGGTACAACCCTTGGTTTTGGTATATGTTTTGGGGTCTTTAGGGAGAGTGGCTCTTCGTGGGGGTCGGTGCCTCAAAAGGAGGAAGGGCCAGGATAACCCACGTGAGAGTTAGATTAACAAGTGAAAACCTAATAATAGAATTTAGGGGGATGGGTAGTAATAACATAATAAGATAATCTCGGATACCTCGTCTATCCATTAGGGCTTTTGCAGACTAATGGTAGACTGAGAAGGTCGTGGTTGGAAATGTCGTTATCTCATCTTCATGAGAGGTTAATGGCTCTACATGAGTCACCCTATGGGATCGGCGCCTCAAGTAGGAGGAAGGGCCAGGATAACCATAAATGGGGGTCAGCGCCTCATGTAGGAGGAAGGGCTAGGATAACCCATGTAGGACTATGCAATGACACTCTCCACTAGTTGCCCTTATGCTTTGCTTTCTTACTTGCCTCTAGAAGTGGTTAATGGTTGTTGCCTTTGATTTATTTATGATGTGTTTTATGGTCTTGTGTTTATTATGATTAGATCTTGTTTGTTGTTATTTATGATCTATGTATTCTCTCGTTGTTGCTATTGGAGTTACTATTGCTATGTTATTATTATTGGAGTTAGTCTTGTTGGCATATTTGGTCGTGGTCACTTCTTTGTCACCTTTGAGTACGGGGGGTGGGTTTTTCTAAAACCCACGTGGTCGGGTGGAACGTGCTCCTCACCCATTGGGTTCCCCATCAACGTTCATTCTACACAGTATCCTTCAGATGGAGCTTGTACCAGATATTCATCTTGTATTTCAGATATTCTTTGTATGATTTATCTATCCCACATGTATGGGAGATTTTTATGTAACTCATGGATATGAACATGTATTGTATTAAAATATGATGTAAAGTAAATGCACCCTTGTAATCATTCATGATTTATGAGATTTATTATGGTTTGTATCATGTGATGTATTTATATTTATGCTTCTAAATTTATGGATGTTATCTCTTGCTATGGTTATTTTAATGTCTATGATGGATGTAAAGTTAGTTAAGTTATTTAGCTTTATATGTATCTTTCATTATGGGTTGGTTTTATGCAATGTGACCTCGCGTGCCCCAAAGGACTTAGATGTTTATGATGTTATCGTGTAATGTAATAATGTTTAATGGTTCTTTATATGTTTACTTTGTGTTTTTTTTTTTTTTAAATGTGTGCATAGTTGTTGTCCTTTGGGGTTTGCACGATGGGCATTACAACTTGGTATCAGGTCCAAGGTTGCAAACACTGGGGTCTCTGGGTAGTTTTGTCCATTAGGCAACCTTTGTGTTTGATTCTTGAGCTCACTTGTACCTTTATCGTGTTGCTCAAAAATATTCCTCAAGGTAGAGGACGTGGCCGACAAAGAGGCCGTGGTGTCGGTCATAGAGCAAACCGGCAAAGTCCATCAGCTCCAAGTTCCCACGGTTTTGAGCATGAGGAACGACAGAGTCCTCAAAACAATCTGTCAGGTGGTGGTCAGAACCTGGAATAGCCTGGTTTAGATGGACAGTTGCAGCACCTTCTGGGGGAGATTCTTGATCGGTTGGGACCCAGGCCAGAGGAGGAGCAGCGGGTCGAGAGAGAAAGGGAAAGGTCACCGAGGCAGAGGGAAACAACGGAAGATCAAGATGCAGTGCTAGCTGGTCATATCAAAGACTTGATGAGAGCACACCCGCCTACATTCCATGGTTCTGGAGGAGATCTTGAAGCGAAAACATGGTTAATTAATTTGGATCGATGCTTCACGATGCACCCCTATGATAGCAATACCAAAGCTCAGTGCGTAGTCATGCATCTGCGAGGCTTCGCATCCACTTGGTGGTGGCTGGAAGAGAAAAAGTTACATTTGGATATCAGCATGGTCACATGGGAGCTATTTCTAGATAGGTTCAGGGCTCGCTTCCTTTCAGATCATTGGAGGCAACACAGGGCAGATGAGTTTCATGACCTTAAGCAAATGTCAATGTTCGTTGAACAATATGAGCGACGATTCTATGAATTGAAGCAACATGCAGGGATCAGCCATGATGAAGGGATGTTAGTGCAACATTTTGTTTGGGGCTTAAACGCTCGAATTAGTGGTGGCGTGTGAGTCTTTGAACCGAAGACGATGGAAATTGTAGTTGAAAAGGCTCGATTGGTAGAAGAAAATTTGGCCATGGCCTTGGGTGGTCACATTGGAGTGCAGATTGGCAGTGTTCCTACACCTAACTTTGGCACTCACGGAGGTCAGACACAGGCTGCAAGATCTTCTAGGAATCGACATGCACCCTCTAAAGGGGGTCAACAGTAGCAGCAACAACAGTCGCAGTTGAAGCATAAAAACTCTCCATCTCAGCAGGGTGGCAATTCTCAGTTTCGAAGGGATCAGAATCATAACTGAGCTTGTCATGAGCATTTTGAGCAGCCTGGACCAAACTTTCAATCAGCGCCGAGTCGAGGAAGCTTTCAGCAGTCAAATGCTCCATTTGGGGGCAGAGGATTTGGCTGAGGTACTGGTTGCTACTCATGTGGGCAGCAAGGGAATATTGCTAGATTGTCTCCACAAAAGAGCACCTCAGGATTTAATCAGAGACCAGCTGGGTCGGAGCCAACAGTGGGCAACGCTGGGAGAGCTCATTGTGTCTTTGTGACAGTGGATAATCGATAGGCAAACCACCAGAGCACCATCATTGATACAACAGGTGTGTTGCATAACACTAGTATTTCTATACTCTTTGATTCTGGTGCATCTAATTCTTTTATATCTCCTTCAGTAGTTGAGTGATGTAGACTGGTGGCAACTATTCAAGGCGTAAAATGGCAGGTTGAATTAGCCTCAGGGTCAAAGGTTGTTGTAGAGAAGCTTGTGCAGGATTGTAGTCTAGATATAGGGGCATTGACAACTAAGGTGGACCTCTGAATCGTAACACTTGGTTCATATGATGTCGTCTTGGGAATGGATTGGTTGAGTGCACACCATGCCATGATAAACTGTCGTCGTAAAGCAGTACGGTGCATTGATGATTCCAGAAAGGAGGTGGAGATCGTGGGTATTCAAAGGCCCATTTCATTGCGAATGATCTCGGCCATGCAATTAAAAAGGCATTTTCGACAAGGTTGTCAGCTTTTTGCAGTATCAATGAGTAACCTTGAGTTAGAGGATAGTCGAGGGGTGTCATTGGATGATTACTCTCTCCTTGCAGAGTTTTGAGATGTTTTTTCAGGTGAGATACCTGGTATGCTGCCAAAACGGGATATAGATTTCAGGATTGATCTGGTACCTGGAGCTGAGCCTATATCTCGAGCTCCATATCAGATGACAACGTAGGAACTTCAAGAACTTCGTCTGCAATTGGAGGAGTTGTTGGCTAAGGGGTTTATCTGCCCAAGTGTTTCCCCTTGGGGAGCACCTGCGATATTCATAAAGAAGAAGGATGGTTCTCTCTGCTTGTGTATTGATTATAGGTAGTTGAACAAAGTAACGGTGAAGAACTGATATCCCTTGCCCAGAATTGATGATCTTTTCGATCAAATAAAAGGGGCGAAGGTATTTTCTAAGATTGATCTCAAATTGGGATATCATCAGTTCCGGATTGTGGATGCAGATATTCATAAAACAACATTTTGCACTCGATACGGACATTACGAGTTCACTGTGATGTCGTTCGGGTTAACAAATGCACCTTCAGTCTTCATGAGCTTAATGAATGGAGTGTTTCGAACGTACTTGGATAGATTCATCCTTGTGTTTCTTGATGATATTCTGATTTATTCCAGGTCTATGGAAGAACATGAGGAACATCTAAAACATGTGTTGCAATGCTTAAGGGACAATTAGTTGTATGCCAATCTGGAAAAGTGTGACTTATATAAGACTAAAGTTCAATATTTGGGCCATGTGATTTCAGGAGAGGGAATTTTTGTTGATCCTGCAAAGATTCGGGCCATTGTGGATTGGCCCGCACCCACAAATGTCTCAGAAATTTGCAGTTTCATGGGACTAGCAGGCTATTATCGGTGGTTCGTCCAAGGCTTTTCAAGGATTGCCCATCCTATCACCTCTCTCCAGAGGAAGGGAAAGAAATTTCTTTGGTCAGATCAATGTCAGTTAGCATTCCAAAATCTTAAGGAAAAGCTGACTAATGCACCAATTTTGGCAGTACCTGACTCTACGGGGGAATTTGTAGTATGTACGAATGCTTCTTTGGAAGGCTTAGGGGTCGTTTTGATGCAAGAAGGGTGAGTGATTGCATATGAATCCCGAAAACTTAAGGATCATGAACTAAACTACCCCACACATGACCTTGAGTTGGCCACAGTTGTTCATGCTTTGGTAAGATGGAGGCACTTCCTTTTAGGGCATCGGTTCGAGTTGCATACAGATCATCGTATTCTGCAATACATCTTCACATAGCCGAACCTGAATGCAAGATAGAGGAGGTGGATGGAATTCTTCTGCGAATATGATTTTGAAGTAAAGTATATCCAGGGCAAAGAGAATGTGGTGACAGATGCCTTGAGCCGACATAGACATGAGATTTTTGTTGTGGCTCTTGAGGTTAATTTGAGGAGTTAGATCCTCACAGCTCTTTCCTCAGACAATTAGTATCAAGAGGTGAAATCTGAAATTGAGTCGGGCAGAGCTATGGAAGGAAAATTTGTTGGCTACTCATTGGATACAGATGGTGCTTGCTATGCAGGCCGGATGTATGTACCTCCTGCAAAGGGTCTTCGCACCCTAATCTTGACTGAAGGCCATAGGGCACCTTATGCGGCACACCCCAGAGTTAAGAAAATGTATGTGGATCTTCGATCGCTATACTTTTGGGTAGGAATGAAGCGTGATATCGCCGATTTTGTGGGTAGATGTCTAGAATGTAAGAGGGTTAAGGTTGAGCATCATCATCCGGTAGGTTTGTTGCAGCCTCATCTTGTTCCAAAATGGAAGTGGGACATTATCTCTATGGATTTCATTGTCGGCTTGCCTATGTCTTCTAGGCGGCACGATGCTATCATGGTCACTGTTGATAGACTGACCAAGGTAGCCCATTTCTCTCCTGTTTGATCTTCCTATACGGCTTCTTCAGTAGCCAAGGTGTTCATGGAGGACATTGTTCATTTGCATGGGATACCACGAAGAATCATTTTTAACAGAGACCCAGTATTCACATCTACGCTATGGACATCTTTGCAGCGGTCCTTAGGGACTCAATTGAACTTTAGTTCTGCCTACCATCCTGAGACAGATGGTCAAATTGAGAGATTCAATCAGGTGCTTGAGGATATGCTCCACATGTATGTCATGGACCAACAATCACGTTGGGAAGATTATCTGCACTTGGTTACCATAGTTTGATCGGCATGGCTCCTTTTCAGGCTTTATACGGTTATCCTTGTCATACCCCTTTAAGCTGGGATCGATTAGAGGATAGGGTTCTTCTTGGACCTGAAATGATTCGAGATATGGAGTAGTAGGTAGCTTGCATCGGAGAGCATCTTGTAGTAGATCAAAATAGACAGAAAAAGTATGTTGATGCACACAGAGTTGATCGGCAGTTTTCTGTTGGAGATCGAGTGTTTCTTCGAGTTCATCCATGGAAGAGCCCTATTAGTTATGGAAAGGGTTCTAAGCTTGCGCCCCGGTTCGTAGGTCCGTTTGAGGTGTTAGAAATAATTGTTCATGTTGCCTACCGCCTGGCCTTGCCACCCAGTCTGTCGCGGATTCACGATGTTTTTCATGTTTCATTCCTTAGACCATGTTTTCCTAATGTTACTCATGTACTTGATTGGAATGCTCTACAGGTCGAGGACGGGAAGCTAGCTCTCGAGCCCGTGGTCGTGCTACAGCACAAGAGACTCACCCTCAGAGGCAGGTATATTAAGCAGGCACAGGTCCAGTGGGACCCCAATGATGAGACTTCAGCAACATGGGAGGATGCCTCCCATATCAGGGAATCTTATCCTTACCTGTTTACTGGCTTCTAGGAGTAAGCCGAATTCATGGGGGGGAGGATGTAATACCCCTCATGTTGTTGTTTGGACTTGATATTTTTTGTGGTTTTGCTTGATACTTTGAGACTTTGATAGTTACTTTTTATTGGTTGGATTGGTGGATTGGATAGTTTAGAGTGCTTGATGACTATGCTACTTTATTTAATGACATGGATATTATGATATGACATTATGGTTACATTTGATTTGGTGATGTTTAATTTTATTTCAGTAGTATATTGTGATGCAGTGGATTAATAATCATTTTATGATGATATGATGTGATCAATTTAGTTTAGCAATGTTACTTTATACTTGATGTTGTAATTGTTATTATAGTTTTGGTAAGGGGACAGTGTAGCACCACTCATTTGCGAGTGCCCTGCTACACCACGATTCCTTCTCACGATGTGATTTATTTGATTATATATATATACATGTTGTGCACAACCTTGTTTGTATGCAGGAATTGCAGAAACAGAGTCTCGATTCCACCTGCTTTGGCAGGACAGGGCGAGCATCAAATTAACCCAACGGGCATGAAGTTGAAATAGAGATGACAAGGAAGTCACCCCGTCCCAAGTTTGTTAACCTTTTTTGTGTCTAGTGGTATTGTGCGTCTTTGACCTTAGTCATTTTTGCATTTTATGACAGTTGTTTTGTGTGAAAGTAATTGTGTTATTTATTTTACATTGGTGTTGTTGTATGATGTAATTTAAATAACTAAATGATTATAATAAATGTTAATAATAGTTATTGAAATAGTTTTTATTAAAATATAAAAGTATTAAATTAAAAGTCATGTAATTTATTAAGGATAAATAAATTGAAAGGTGTAAATTAAATTATTTAAAATTGGTATTTAGATAATTTAATGAAAATAGCATGTTGAGGATAATTAATGGAATAAAATAATTAACTAAGTTAAATTGTGTGAATTGCAAGTATAAATTAGCAAAATTGAAATTAAAACAAAAAGTGCAGCTCGAATAGAAAAAAATCAAGAAAAGAAGAAAAGGACCAATGAATTTGAGATTTTTGGCTGAAAAGCTGGTGAAGAAATAGAAGATTTCTATTCATCCTGTTTTTTTTAAGTTTTCAAAAAAGAAGATATCTTTTTATTTAATAGAAAAAATGAGAGGTTTTCATTCACGAGAATATTGACAGAAGCTTCAAAAATTATTGGGTTATGGAAAAATTTGCATCTTCTCTTTGGTCTCTATAAAAATTGTTTCTTTTCATTGTTCTGGGAAAGAGGCTCTTTTGAATAGAAAAATATATTAAAAGTTGGATCAAAGAATCTGGTGGAGACATTTTGTAGAAGGAAAGAGAGCTCTTCGAAAAGGCTGGTTCGAATCAAAGGAAAGCTTCATCAACTTCTCAGCAAGCACATGACTCCAGGTTCCATTACTAATCTTTATTGCTTGTTAAATTTGAAATGGAAAATATGTTGTTCTGAAAAAAAAATTAAAAAAAAAGGAAAAAAAAAATCTTTTGAGGTTTTAGAATTTGTTGGGTAACAGATAAATGAAAGAAATTTATTTGGGTCTCTGAAAGTGTTCAATATTTTTATGATTTTGCTATGGGAAAATTGATTCCCCTTTTGAAATAAATGGGTTATGTATATATTCATATACAGATATATATATAGGTATATATATATACATACATATATATATATATATAAATATACAATGTATATATTATAGAAAAGAAAATGTTGTTTTTACGAAATATATATATATACACATTGTATATATAAATATATATGGGTAATATTTTATTTTATTGCGAAATCTCATTGGGGCCGGATCATATTATAGCCGACAGCAGTATTTAAAAATTTGTATGCTAGGTAGGGTGGTCGGCCTTGGTCGTACCCCTCCCCAGCCACTTGCTTGAGGTTGAGCGGCAGTCAAGAGACTGCCACAGCAGCCCATCGAATTGTTGTGCGCAGCAATCCTTTGGACTGCTGTGAGCAGTCCCTTGGACTGCGCGTGACCGCGGCCATCAATGGTTGTCTTTGTTTTAAATGATTTTTTTTTTATCGATTTATATATATATATTTATTAATATTTTTAATATCCTGTCTTTAATTGAAGTTTTTTTTTCTCTCCCAGATTTAATAACAAGATAAAATAAAATAATCATAATGTGTATGTACTTTATATATATATGTTTTATTTATATATGTATATATATATATATATGTGTGTGTGTATTTATATTATATATAGATATACATATATAAATAAAATATAAATATGTAGTTATATAGTCTTTTTTTTATTGTGAAGAATTTTTTCTTGGAAAATGGGCAAAACATATTTAAATACCAGAGTTATTATTAAGTTTTTATTTCAAAAATACTTTATTAAAAATTGGGGATTAAAGTTTATTGTTTATTTGGGAAGGAAATTGAATAAATTGTGAATCTGGAAGTCTGATTCCGTTATAGCAATAGGTGAAAATTATGGTGTTGTTTTGTATTTTGGAATCTTATAAATTAGCTTTGGCTTCTTGAGTATCATTTTGGTTTGTCGATGTGGGAACCCAGTTTGTTTTAGGAACCCGTTTAGGGATATTGTGAACCTTAGGCTTCTAGAGGCTTGAGCTTATTTGTTAATCGATGTATCTCTCTTTATGTACTTTTGATGTGGCAAGTTATTGAGTATCATTATTTTGAAAGGGTTGTATGGGAATTGTTGAGACTCTGATTATGTGTTTTAGCGAGATGGGTAATGCCTCGCATGTTTTCTGTTGAGATTTAATGTTCATTTTATGTGGTACAACCCTTGGTTTTGGTATATGTTTTTGGGTCTCTAGGGAGAGTGGATCTTCGTGGGGGTCGGTGCCTCAAAAGGAGGAAGGGCCAGGATAACCCACGTGAGAGTTAGATTAACAAGTGAAAACCTAATAATAGAATTTAGGGGGATGGGTAGTAATAACATAATAAGATAATCTTGGATACCTCGTCTATCCATTAGGGCTTTCACAGACTAATGGTAGACTAAGAAGGTCGTGGTTGGCAAGGTCGTTACCTCGTCTTCATGAGAGGTTAACGGCTCTGCATGAGTCACCCTGTGGGTTAACACCTCAAGTAGGAGGAAGGGCTAGGATAACCATAGATGGGGGTCGGCGCCTCATGTAGGAGGAAGGACCAGGATAACCCATGTAGGACTATGCGATGACACTCTCCACTAGTTTCCCTTATGATTTGCTTTCTTACTTGCCTCTAGAAGTGGTTAATGGTTGTTGCCTTTTATTTATTTATGATGTGTTTTATGGTCTTGTGTTTATTATGATTGGATCTTGGTTGTTGTTATTTATGATCTATGTATTCTCTTGTTGTTGCTATTGGAGTTACTATTGCTATGTTATTATTATTGGAGTTAGTCTTGTTGGCATATTTGGTCGCGATCACTTCCTTGTCACCTTTGAGCACGAGGGGTGGGTTTTTCTAAAACCCACGTGGTCGGGTGGAACGTGCTTTGCACTCGTTGGGTTCCCCATCAATGTTCGTTATACACAGTATCCTTCAGATGGAGCTTGTACCAGATATTCATCTTGTATTTGAGATATTCTTTGTATGATTTATCTATCCCACATGTATGGGAGATTTTTATGTAACTCATGGATATGTACACTAAGCAAAAGCACAACATCATCATAAGAGAACAAGTCCACATCCGCTCTTCATTTAAAAGGAGTTATCAAGATCATGGAGGCATGACTTATCAGTTAAGAGTATGCTACAGGACTATCATATGGCGCAATCAATCAAGGAAGGGACAGTCTTATAAATGATCACCATGGAGGTTGTTCTTCTTTGAGGAATGTGGAATTAATCTCAATATTGCTACTTCTTTTAAAAAATTTGAATACACAGTGCATACACTTGATAACTACTACAACTTTGCATATACTTGAAGTTTTTATGGATTGTAGTAATCATTCAACAATTTCATTCAAAAATTAGGAAGGCTTTGATAATACTGTTGTCAGGTTAAGACTTGAATTCTATCATTTCAATGAAGGTATTTGGGAGAGACTGCAAAATACAACTACATGAAGACAAAATATTTATTTTGAAAGTCTATTTGTAACAATATGGCATGGAGAATGAGCAACAACTATCATAAAATGAACAACACAGTCAATAGAGGAGGAGGCAGTTTTAGGAAAAGAATGCATATGAGCAGTGGCAGTGCTTACACTCCCAGAATAATCAATATGCAATAGTCAAAAAGCAGAAATGCAATCATTTCTAAAGACTATCCTAGATGATATGTGAAGAAGTAGTGATCTAAAAAAGACAAGATACAAAAGCTTTCATCTTCTTCCAAGAGTCATACATTGAAGCACAGTAACAAGTGAAGGTACAGTTTAGAGCAATGTTTTAGAACAGAGTATGCTTATATGTTTAATGCAGTCCAATAGAATAAACAACAACCATGCAAAGACAGAACTCTGTAATTTCAATCATGGGCAGTGACCTCATAAGTGTGGTCCACTGGAGGGACAGTCAGTATGCAAGGTCTCAGTAAAATAATTAATTCACAATACAGTCCTATGATAGCCATGCATAATGTGAGCCTATAGATAATGCAAAGCATGACAACATCCATAACCTTTAATGCATCATACCTATATCTGGCATTCTCAACATAAGGTAAAATGGAAAATAGGGCATGAATTGCAAAACCAAAAGAATACAATATGCATTCATGGCCTGAGATTTCAATGTCCTAGGGTTCCAAATTCCTAGTTTTTTGCAAGTAGATGAAATGACAATGAAGTAAATGGAGGTCACCATAAGTAACATACAAATATGAAAGAAAGGTACGCATACTCAGTGATAACCAAAGGGAAAAGCAAGGGGACTGATTGTTTGCAATGAGAGGACAGTAATCTGAATGGTTGATGACAAAGAACAGTATAATTAGCATAGAAAATAAAAATGAAAGCCCAGATTTCTCTTGCAAATGGAGAAAATATTGCCACGGCCTATTCAACAAAAACCCAAATTGAATGCATTGAAGCTCGTGGTTTAGAAAGGAAAACCAAATGGATTCAAGGTAAAGAAAACTGCGGCCTGTTATAATGATGAAAATGTGCAGAGAATATATATCAAATGTTTTTTTATGAGCAAAAATGAAAGCATAGGCAAGGCACCATACTGTTTGACAGAATGCCTTAATGAGTTGTTGTCTCTTAAAGTGCAATAAAATCAGGATGCTAAGGTAATGGTCGGGGCCTCCAGTAAGCAAATAATACAAAGATTTGAACAAAGAAAACTTACCCTTTTTGTTTCTAAAGAAAATACACATGAACTCGCGTGGGTCTCTGTGCTTTTTCCTCCAAAAAAATTAGTTAATACTCTCAATGGCGGCCAAGAAGTTGAGAAGTCAACAGAAAGGTAAATCACAGAGAAAAATATTAGAAAAATTGTTACAGCCGCAACTTGAATGCTCAAAAAATGCTTCAAAGATAAACACAGAAATGCTTAGATTTGTACATATGGAGGACTTACCTTGTTTGACGCCTGAAATCTTCAGGAAAATCTCAAAGAAACAACAAGAAATGGTAGAGTTTCGAGCTTCAAACCCTACCTAGGTCGACGACCAGTCTATGTGAAGTTTCTTCAAACTTAGATGCAAAAAATGAAATGATTTTTAGGGTTCGATGCTTTTTACTAAAAGCCCTAAGCTGATGAGTTAATTTTTGACTTTGTTTCTCAAATAATCATTTCATTTTAATCATTTCCATGGTTTTGACTTGTGAGTCAACCTAATGACTATTGAAGGGCCACGAGTTTTGGATGGAGTTAAGAATATTACTCCATTTATATTTTCTTTTGCATGATCTTCAATAATAGATGGACAATATAATCAAGCGTTGAGGTATTATTATGATTATTTTTAATATTTAACCATATAATTACCTTTTTCCAAACCATGCGAAAGAAAACACAAGTAAAGTGGAGTAAATCATGCAAAGATGAGTGGAGTTAACGATGGATTTTTAGTTTGCATTATCATCATGCACAGTCTTCATGGGCGAATTGATAAAAATGAGACAGTTTTGCATGCTTTAGCCCACTTTTTCAGGGATTTTCAGTGCAGTTTGAGTGTTCTATAGTTCAATTATGAGTTGAACTTGAGTTTGGATCATCATGCACTCATTTTTGCATGATTTTGAGCCTTCTTTTCAGGGATTTTGCTTTTGCTCGTGGACTACTTTGGAGATATCAATTTCTACACTAAGTTTCACTTTCAGTTTCATCTTCATGCCTTTGAGAGGCCTATTGTATAAAGTGATATGACTTAGTCATTTTTCACTAGTTCTTATTTTTCATCTTCTCTGGCATACCATTTTTGTAGAGAGAAAGATTTGTAACTCAGCTTTTTACATTAATACAGTTTTACAGGCTTTACAGGTTATCTTGGAGTATCGTTTGCAGAGTGTTCCTTCTCTTATCATTGCAAGTTAAATATTATCCTTCTTAGATTCAGGTGTCTTGTTTTGTGAATGTTTCAGATACAAGTTTAATGTGTTTGATATCAGAACCTTTAAATTTTTGTCAACATTCATGAATGCATGTACATGAAGAAACAATCTTAGTTGCAGGTCATAAATTGTGTCTCAAGTATATCCATATCTTTAAGTTGTGAAAATAAATTCTTCCTTCATAAAGAATGAATTATCAAGCATGTCTGTGAATCATTAATGTAGTTAAATTGTTCAATCTGAGTTGTGAAAGTAAGCTTCATGATGAATCAGTTGTGAGTTAATCTGTTTTCTTAAATCAAATAGGTGCATCACCACAATCCAGTTTTTCCAATTTTGCATTAGATTAATTTTTCCCTTTTCCATCAAAGTTTCAAGTACCTAATTGATTATCATATAGGAACCAGCCTAGAATCTGGAGGTCTATCTTCGCCATAGGAATACCCACAGCCTGAAGATAGTTCCCATGTTTCAACAGATTGTTGAATTTAATCATTCAAGCATTCAGGTGCAATCTGATTGACAACAATGATATCGTGTAGATGTTATATCCTCCTCTGCGAGCTAATAAATGACAATGTGACGAAATGCATAATGAAATGTTGAAATTGCTACTGAATGAAATGCAAGAAAAAGAAATATTTTTGGTTGATACAGGATTTCTTTACAACCAGGGATGCTCCTGCATCAAACACCCGGGGTTAGAAGAAAAGTGAGTCCCTCACTTTCCAAGGGTTAGAGGAAAACCAAAGTAATCCACCTCAACCTAAGAAATCTATGATGAATCCTCCACTGGTTTGTATTTGCACTTCACCAAATATTCCTTGTGCTGCTTGTTCCTAGTGCTTCCTCTAGTTTTGTTATCCAAGATCTGCTCAATCTCCTCTATTTGTTGATGTGGTAATTACTCCTTCAAATCTACTTCATTTCTACTGTTATTTGACTATCCTTCATGGTACTCATAAATATCAACAATATTTAAAATGGGTGATATATCTAATGTCTCCAGTAACTCCACTTCATATGCATTTCTAGAAGCAAACTTCCTTAGAATCTTACTATTAAAAGGTGCAAGACAACTGAGATGGGGGGTGAATTAGTTGTCACCAAATTCAAACACAAAACTTCACACACTTATCAACTTCACAACCACACAATTTTTTTATTAAGTATGAACATGAAATGCAGATAACATAATGAAAAATCAACACAATGAACACTAGAATTTTACATGGAAAACCCAATAAGGGAAAAACTACGGTGAGGATTAACTCACAATATAAAGTGATTCCAAAAATCAAATATTTAAGGCTCACTGCCAAGGGCTCACTACCCAGAATAAGACCCACTATCCAAATACAAAATCTCACTACTTACACAAGGAGGCTCATTGCCTACAAAAAGGATTACAAAACAAAATTGGCTTCACAGCCAAAATGAACTGATAAGAGTGCACCTAACATGTGTTGATACAGCTCTGATGATGCTCAATAGATTGACTTAACACACTTCATCATTTTCACACTTCTTCACATTGACAACCTCACAATTTGTCTCTCTCACACTACAATCTTCAAAATTGTTTGAAATATATATCTGACCTATTCACAAGCATCAATTAGGTCAGCCTAATTAGATGCAATCCTTATTTACCAAAAATACCAACTGTTGGCTTCAATCATTAAAAAAAACTTTCCAAACAATAAATGAAAACGTGTAGCATGCTTCATCATGTCAGCATAGACCTAAGATAGGTCACACATATATCCACATAACAAAATTAATTCACCATAACATCAATTATCCATGAAGTCGGCTAGAGATATGCTTAATAGCAAAATGCAATCAACAAAATAATTTCAATACACCATACGAGCACCTATGTATGAGAGATTATAAACATGCATGCTTCCAACATCCATAAACTATTTCCCAAAAACGAAAGCAGCAACAATCTACCACGGAGGATTACGGACCAAAATACAAAAGGATGTAAATTGTATACCAATTCAGATACCGAATCAAACAATGACTTAATCTTGCAGTCACAACTCATATAACATGGTGACATCAATGACAACATATAAATTGTATAGTTAGTCATTCTTCTTCATTCTTCCAACACTTACATGGTCCAAACTTCCTCATCTTCAACTTATTGTATGTTCCAACTAGAAGTCTCTCCTTCCTCAGATATACCATCCCTTCATCTCCAACAATAAACTCCTATGTCTCCTATGCTCATCTGTATTTTCCTTATACTTATTGTTCATGTCTTCCAAATGTTTTTGGACTTGATTATGCAATGTCTCCATGAATCCTACAAACTCTTCTGATTTTGCACTACTCTTTCTCTCCATACTGATATCTCTTAGCTCTACAACTCCTCTAGGATGTACTCCTTATCACAATCTCAAATGGTGTCTTCCCTATACTCTGGCTCACTAAATTATTGTATGCAAATTATGCTTGTGGTAAAACTATGTCCCAATTTCCTACCTTCTCTCCAACCAAACATCTCAACAAGTTACCCAAACTTTTGTTCACTACTTTTTTTTGTTCATCTGTTTGTGGGTGTTACACCCCGTCTCTTAGTTATCGGGTTACTTTTACCCTGTGAGTAAATATGATGATAAATGAAAATAAAAACTTTAGTATCATTAAATAGATGAACAAAATACTGAAATAAGTATTATGATGTTATTTCTTTTGAAGGAATGATTATGTTTTATATTGATGGAAAATGTGATGAATGTATATATATTGCAATGTGAATACTTTTATGCCTATATGATGCAAATGATTTATGATGCAAGTGGATTTCATGTGAATGGCTAACTACTGTCATGGTGTACTAAGATAAATGTAGGAATAGTTCAAACCTCTAGAAGAGAGGGGAAGTATCTCTTAGGAGAGGAGCTTGGTCCAGTAACCCTTGATGAGCCTAATTGAGCATACACACACACACTCACTTCCTAGTTGGTCTAGTTGAGTTGAGTTAGTTCATGAAATTGGGTAAGTAATCTTTGGGTCTTAGTTTTCAGGGATGATTGAAATGATTGAGCAAATGTCTTTGATTTCTTAGATTATTTTTTATTGAGTTATCGTGATTGAATCTTTGGGTATTTTATCTTTTTCGCATAGTTATCTTTACGTCGATTTGTATGTATATTAAATGTATATATGTATATATAATGACTCGTGCATGAGAGCATAAGTGTGTGCACATATATGTAAGTAGAAATACTTATGAGCATACATACATGAATAATCGGTTATATATATGTGTATATATATACACTTAATGTATATGCCTATCATTGAAGATATGTATGTATTTGTGTTGATAAAGGATAGTAAACATGATATATATGTATTTATTAAAATGTATGAATATATTTATATATCAATAATATATACATGCGTATAGATATATAATAATATACACATATATATGTATATAGATATATATACTTGTTAATGCATACTTGTATGGAAATTATTTGTTTTGACATATATACATATTGACAAATAATGATTTGTTAAATGTTTATATATATATATATATAATGTTATATTTGATATCAAAGAATGATTTCATGTATGTATATATATATATATATATTATAATGGTAACATTATAATAAATATATATTTTTATATATATAATATGGAATGTATTTTAAAATCATTTACAAAGTAAAGATGGCATGAGAAATATAGGAAAAGCACTACAAATGTAAATGGAACCTTAGCACATATTATATGTGATGTGCATAAAGTAAGAAAGAAGCATATATTATATGTTGCGCTTGAATTAAGGGGGGTATGGGCTTATTAAATCCATCCAATATACATTTAATGCTATGAAATGAGTTTAAACACGTGAGTAGGTTAAACTGCATATAACACTTATGAGAATTAATTGAAAGCAAAGTGCATAAGCATTATAAATGAAAATTAAATGAAGAGTGCAACGCTAAAAGGAGGCATTGAAATATATTTTTAAACTATTACAAATGAAGCCACACATTATATGAAGTTGTGTAGGGTAGAGAGTGCATAAAAATTTATATAGATGTATAAAGCTAGAATTGAAATGAGTATTAAGATGCTTTGAAATGAAATTACACGTCGCCTCATATATAAATACATTGCTAAGTAAATAGTTTGCGCATAAACAAGGTGAGACCAGGCCAACCAAAGTTTAGAGGCACGTATGGATTTATAACTATTGTGTATACATTGCAAAGAGAGTTAAATGTAGTTTAAATCATTAAGGAAACAATCTACCACACTATTCTTATGGCGTGTCAACTTATGAATGTGGCATCAATATAGAAAAGAATGGAATGCTTAAGAAGTCTGCAAACTATGCATAAGTCTGATAATGCAATATCTTAGCCTTGAGACTCAATCAAAAGTAAACTTGGTAGAAATATGAGAAGGAATTCAATCTAGGAAACTTGCTATTGAGCTTGCTATTCATTTGACTCAATAAAAGAGTCTTGCTATCCTTTGAACAAGTTGACTTAGCCATTTGAAAGGTGAGGACTATTATGTGTTGCAAACATGTAAGTTAGTTTGATGAGTCATTGCATGAGGATAGATAGGTGGAAAAAGCACTAGTTTGTTTGTAGCCTTTGGTTGCTCACATTTTAGTTTATATAGAGGTGTTCATTCTACCATTTGCTACACTTCTCATTTTGATTACTCCATTAATATTCTACTGTAGTTTTTGTGCTAGTGAGTTGTGATCCTGAGAGTTTGTGAGTTGCTTTGTTATTTTGCATTTGTGATCATTGAGAGAATTGGTGAGAGGTTAGAGTGGGAATTAAGTTGATCTTGGAGGGAATATCAAGTGGGATTGATGAATTGAGCTAGGAAGGGAGTTTAATCAATTGGATCTTTTATATAGGCATGCTAGTTTCTATAACTTTGTCTTTTATGTTGGAAAGGAAT
The DNA here is from genome assembly GCA_007258455.2 of Sequoia sempervirens. Taxonomy (NCBI): domain Eukaryota; kingdom Viridiplantae; phylum Streptophyta; class Pinopsida; order Cupressales; family Cupressaceae; genus Sequoia; species Sequoia sempervirens. The sequence continues at coordinate 152,679,693 of VDFB02358134.1, read as the reverse complement.
GGTTTTGAGTATGTTGTGATTCTTTTTTATGCTTGCATGTTCTTGGTTGTTTCTTTCTTTGGTGGAACCTATCTATTGGGTTAATACTTTTATATACCCTATATGGGAATTCATATAATGGTATTTCTATTTAGACTATACGTAGTTAGTCTATACTATACATATGTAGAATGAAATGTGAAATGTGGTTTACATCCATGTCTTGAGGTAACTTGTATTTGTTAGCTTATTATGCTAGGTAAACCTTCAAGGTTAATGAGGTTAGTAATATAATGGGAATGATGGTATGACAGACATGTCATCATCGATAGGATGTGACACCATGCAAACCATATTGATAATCTACACTTGATTGATCAACTTGATCATTACTTTACTTTTGAATGAAACCCTAGGTTAAGAATAACCTATTTGGTTAGGATGTTTACTTGGTTATTGATTAAAGCACATAGGTTGGGATTAACCTATATGACCGGATTGATCTTTTGATTGTTGATTATGTCTTTGATTGAAATTATTTATTGTTGAAGATTATACCTTTGATTGAGGTCATTTATTGATGAGATTATACTTTTGATGGAAGTTATTTAGTGTTAAGATTACACTCTTGAATGAAGACTTTTATTATTGATATTGTACTTTTGAAATAGAGTCATTTAATGATGTGATGTTATGCTTATTCGTATGGTTAATTGGTAAGATAGAGTTAATTTTAGATACTTGTAGCAATGTCATTTAGATATGAGTTAATGGAAAGGTTATTCCTAGGGTTAGGATAATCCATGAGAAATGTAATAACCTAGATTAGAATACTAATGGTTGAATACAAATCGAGAAATTGTAGTGGTGAAAATAGATGACCCTCACTCGAAGTACTGGGTGTTGAATCTTTGGCCAAAGTAGTGTAGGTAGCCACTATCTACACTATCAATTCACTATGATCCAAGTACATACTAGGCTAGAATATCATAAAAATAGAGGTACACTTTATGGTAAGCTCTAGATATGTAGGACACATCACTATGCTTAGGAAAGGCTATATGAAGGATGAGGTTACCAAACCAATCTCTTCATCGAAGGGAGGTCCATCTTACCAAGTTTGGTATATTTGCGAGGGAGTGTAGTTGTAAGAAAAGACTCTAGTGCGGAAATCACTTTCCTAATGTCAATTCATAGGAAAATAATGTAGAAGTAATTTTAATTTCAAACTACAGAGCATTAAGATTCACACATACAAGAATAAACAATAATATCAACAGAGAATAGACACTAGATTTACGAGGGAAAACCCTTTCGGGAGAAAAACCCACCACCAAAGAGAAGTCACTTTATTCACAGTAAAAACAAATTACAATAAAGTTACAGATCCCTCCTTCACATGTATTAGTTCTCTGATATTACACAGCAGCAATACAATCGGCCAACCATAGTCAATCGCAACACTATTACAATGTTCTTTTAGCATACAGTCTACTCAACTATCAATACCAATCGGTCTATCATTCTTCTTGCTATATTCACTTCAACCCTTTGATTTCTAGGAATCTATTGTCCAAACCAATTCGGTATGCTCAACTGCCAAGAAGCTCAACCGTCAATATTATCCCACATTGGCGCAGAATATTAACAATCTTTAGTTTATAAACAAAATCCTGAAGACTTTAGGTATCCACGAGTTATCCATTTTGATTACCAACTCACTCGTATACCCATGATCAAACCAGCCATCCGCATGTCCCAACAAAAGTGAACTCCATTGGTGTGTCGCTCAAAATGATAACTTCATAACCATCGCATACAAGTTACGAATTTACCAATCCTCGCGACCATTGTCGCCTAGTTGGAGAAAACTCAAACTTCATAACCACCACATACAAGTTACAAGGTTACCAATTCCCATGACAAGCCAATACCACTATCACTCAGTCGAGGAAAACACAAACTTCATAACTCCCACTGTTGGTTACGAGTTTACCAAATCCCACAACAAGCCAATACCATTGTCACCTAGTCAGGAAGTTACAAAACTTCCAAACTTCGTGACTTAGGTTACAAGTTATAGAAATCACCGATGTCACGACAACAAAGGAGATTGGTCAGTCGGGAGGTTACAAAACTTCCAAACTCCACGACTTAAGTTACGAACTTAAGAACTCCAGTGATTGGCCGATAATGAAGACTTGAATAGAGATACAAGCCAACAAGTTGAGGCACAATTTCCAACAATCTCCCACTTGACGAAGACTTATTGGCTTCCTCCAAACTCGAAGTTAATGAAGATCATGGGCTCCAAGGTCCATCGAACTAACACACCACATGTACTTGTTTGTGCTCACGAGCTTTTTCAATGCATCTACAACATTTTCTAGAGTATCCACCTTTTCTAAACAAACCTTTCCATCCTCCACTATATCTCATACAAAATGATACTGCACATACATATGTTTCATCTTGGCATGGAAAGTTGGATTTTTCGTCAAACAAATAGCACTCTGACTGTCATAGAAAATTTTAATTTTCCTTGCATTAAACCCAATGTCAGAACACAAACGCTTTAACCAAATTGCTTCCTTACAAGCATGTGTTGCATCCATGTATTCAGCCTTTGTAGTGGGCAAAGCGACTACAGCTCGCCACTTTCTCATCCAACTAATTGCACCACCATTCAACATGAAAATATATCCACTGGTGGATCTTCTACTATCAATGTCCCTTGCCCAATCAGAATCCACATAGCCTCAAATGCTGATAGATCTATTTGAAATAGATGAGTTACCATGATAACACAAAGCATACTAAGAAGTACCTTTTAAATATCTAAACACTCTTTTCACAGCATCCCAATGTGACCTTCCTGGATTCACCATAAACTAGCTAAGAACTCCCACTGCTTGGCAAATGTCTGGCCTTGAGCAGATCCATTGCATACATTAAGCTACCAACTACACTTGCATAAGGCACCTTGGTCATGTCCTCCATCTTAGTAGGAGATTTTGGACAATCTTCAACAGATAGTTTTGTTCCCTATAAAACTGGAACAACTAGCTGCTTGCAATCAATCATACCAAATCTCTCCAGAATAGTGTTAATATACTTACTCTAGTTGAGCCAAAGTTTTATGCTCTTTCTGTCCCTGGTTATTTCCATCCCTAGAATATACTTGGTTGCACCAAGATCTTTCATTTCAAACTTTGTAGACAACTGATATTTTAGATCAAAAATCATAAGCTTACTATTCCCAATGAACAACATGTCATCCACATATAGGGCAATAACTAAGACACGATCATTTTCAGATTTGAAATACACACAATGATCATATTTTGATCTTACAAATCCCAAAGACAAAAAAAAATTGTCAAACTTTTGGTACCACATTCTAAGAGATTGTTTTAATCCATACAGAGATTTTTTCAACTTGCATACCATATGTTCTTTACCTTTTTCCACATAGTGCTCAAGTTGGGACATATAAATTTCTTCTTCAAAATCACCATGAAGAAATTTTGTCTTCACATCCATTTGTTCAATCTCTAAGTCATATGTTGCTGCAAGTGACAGAGGAATTCTGATAGATGTCAGCTTAGCTACAAGAGAAAAGATTTCTCTATAATCAATTCCCTCTACCTCGGAATAACCTTTCGCAACCAACCTTGCCTTATACTTTTCAACACTTCCATCCAGACCTATTTTATTTTTAAATACCCATTTACAGCCAATAGCTTTTTTTCCTTCAGGAAAGGGCACCAAACTCCAAGTGTCATTCTTTTCTAATGATGTCATTTCATCATTCATGGCTTCCAACCAAGGGTTTGCATCAGGCATGTTAATTGCCTCTTTAACAGTCCTAGGCTCATCAGTGCTAGTAATCAAAGCATAGGCACAAGTAGAATTTAACATAGAAAACCCATACCTATCTGGTTGCTTTCTTTCACGTGTTGACCTCCTCAAAGGATGAGGCTAAGGTTGTTCTTCTTCTTCAGAACTCTCAGAACTGCTCGAGCTCTCCTCAGATTCAGGTACGTTTTGAATTTTTAATTCCTCTTTATCTAGTGTCAGAGGAATTTCAACTACATCCTTTTTATTTTTTGATTTTATCTCTGGCTGCAGATCCAAAGTAGAAGGCTTCAACTCACAAAAAATAACATTTTTGTTGTACAAAACCTTCTCAATCACAGGGTTCCAAAGCTTGTATCCTTTTATGCCAACACTATAGCTAATAAATATACATTTAACAGCTTTGTTCTCCAACTTAGATCTTTTTTCATTTGGCACATATGCATATGCCTCACAGCCAAAAACTCTAATGTGTCCAAGAAAGGGCTTCTTACCAGACCATGCTTCTAAAGGTGTCTTCTCAACAAGAGCAGAATTAGGAGAACAATTTAATAAATAACATGTTGTTGCAACTGCCTCAACCCAGAACTTCTCCTCCAAGCTAGCACTACTCAGCATACTTCGTGCTCTTTCCATCACTATCCTGTTGAACCTTTCAGCAACTCCATTTTGCTGTGGAGTATAGGGTGTAGTCTTATGTCTTGTAATTCCATGATCTTTACAGTACCTTTCAAACTCATCAGAACAAAACTCACCACCATTGTCATTCCTTAAACATTTTATTTTCCTTTCATTCTGATTTTCCACAAGGTTTTTAAATTCCTTAAAATGATTGAACACTTTTGATTTACTCTTTAAAAAATACACAAATTCCCTTCTCGAATAGTCATCAATAAAAGAAACATAATATTTAGAATTCTATAACGAAGGAACGTTTACTAGACCAAACACATCAGAATGAATGTAATCAAGTATACCATAAGATTTATGAGGACTAGAATAAAATGAAACACGATGTTGTTTACCATATATACAATGTTAACAAAATTCGAATTCAAGGTTACAGTCATCAAGCCCTTCAACCAGGTTTTTATTTTTCAAAGTTTTTAAACCTCTTTCTCCAATGTGGCCTAGGCTGTGATGCCACAGCATTATTTTCTCAGCTGGAAGCTTTATCTCCAAAGAATTAGCTCCTACTGGAACAATCACCTCTTTCCCTATAGATTTGCATGGTTTTACAGAAGCACTGTTGCATTGAACTGCATTAGCATCCAACTTATACAGAGTACCAATTCGAGCACCCTTTGCCAACAACATAGATCCTCTTGTCATCTTACAAACACCATTATAGAAAGAGACCTGTACACCAGCATCATTCATCCTACTAACAGAAAGTAAATTTCAAGCCAGACCTAGTATATGCATAACATCATTGATTCCCTTCACCCTTCCATTAGGGAACTGAATTCTGACTCTTTCGCGGCCAACTATATCCAGGGATGAATCGCTTGCCAAGTACACCTTACCACCATTGTATTTTTCATACTTTGTGAACCAGTCTCTATGAGATTTCATGTGGAAAGATGCTTCAAAATCAATCAGCCAGACAACATCTGATGCCTGAGTTTCCAAGGCTACAATAAAGGCATCCGCTTCGCTCTAAGAAGAATCATTGTCAGAAGAGTTCTTCTTCTTCTTTTTCTCCTCTTTGCAATCCTTTTGGACATGACTAGGCTGCCCACAGTTCTAAAACTTCACCTTGGACTTTTTTTCAGGAGACTTTAATCTCCCTTCTTATTTCAATTTGGATTTCTTGTCCTTCTTCTTGTCTTTTTCTTTTGATCGGCCTCAAACAGCAAAAGTCTCCTTCGCCATCTTAGAAGATTTTCTTCTCATTTCTTCTAATAACAAAGAAGCAACAAAATCTTCCATCTTAAAAGTGAATGTTGTACTCCCAATGGCCATCACCAAGTGATCCCAAGAATCATATAAAGAACATAACAACAACATACAACGATCTTCTTCTTCAATCTTCACACCCACAGATGTTAACTGAGCAATCAGCATGTTAAAAGTATTCAAGTGATCAACAACAGACGCTCCTTCCTACATTTTCAAAGAATACAGCTTCTTCCTCAAGAACAACTTGTTCACCAAGTACTTTCCTTGATAAATATCTCCAAGTCTTTTCCACGAGGAGGCTACAGTCTTTTGTTCATGCACATTAAGAAGAACAAAGTCTGCCAAACAGAGCCTTATCAACCCCTTTGATTTTCGATCTGCAAGATCCCAATCTTCTTGCTTCATGCCAGAAGGTTTCGTTCCAGACATAGCCATCCAAAGATCACGATCAACCAACAGATCTTCCATTTTGAGTTTCCACAACTCAAAATTGTTGCCATTGAATTTCTCAATTTCAATCTTTCTAGATGTACTTGCTAGTGCCATCTCAATCTATAATTTGACAATTACCAGACTTCTACAAGACTCCCACTAAATAGAATTGACACAAAAATTCCATGCAACCCACAAGGATAACACAACTGGCCAGGCTCTGATACCACTTGTAAGGAAAGACTCTAGTGCGGAAATCACTTTCCTAATGTCAATTCACAGGAGAATAATGTAGGAGTACTTTTAATTTCAAACTACAGAGCATTAAGATTCACACATACAAGAATAGACAATAATATCAATAGAGAATAGACACCAGATTTATGTGGGAAAACCCTTTTGGGAGAAAAATTCACCACCAAAGAGAAGTCACTTTATTCACAGTAAAAATAAATTACAATAAAGTTACAAATCCCTCCTTCACAGTTATTAGTTCTCTAATATTACACAGCAACAATACAATCAACCAACCACATTCAATCATAGCACTGTTACAATGTTCTTTCAACATACAGTCTGCTCAACTATCAATACTAATCGGTCTACCATTCTTCTTTCTATATTCACTTCGACCCTTCGATTTCCAAGAATCTACTATCCAAACCAATTCGGTTCGCTCAACTGCCAAGAAGCTCAACCATCAACATTATCCCACATTGGCGCGTAATATTAATAGTCATTAGTTTATAAACAAAAGCCCGAAGACTATAGGTATCCACAAGTTATCCATTTTTATTACCAACTCACTCGTACACCCATCAACATTTCCCAACAAAAGTGAACTCCCATCGATACATCACTCAAAATGATAACTTCATAACCATCACATATAAGTTATGAATTTACCAATCCCCGCGACCACTATCGCCCAGTCCAAGAAAACTCAAACTTCATAACCACTGCATACAAGTTACAAAGTTACCAATTCCCACGACAAGCCGATACCATTGTCACTCAGTCGGGGAAAACACAAACTTCATAACTCCCATTGTTGGTTACGAGTTTACCAAATCCCGTGACAAGCCGATACCATTGTCGCCCAGTCGGGAACTTACGAAACTTCCAAACTTCGTGACTTAGGTTACAAGTTATAGAAATTACCGATGTTGCGACAACAAAGGAGATCAGTCAGTCGAGAGGTTACGAAACTTCCAAACTCTATGACTTAGGTTACGAACTTAAGAACTCCAGCGATCGGCCGACAGAGATACAAGCCAGCAAGTTGAGGCACAATTTCCATCAATAGTTGGTGGAAAAGCACTTGAGTGATGCTTCTCCTCATGTAGTTGGCGGCCAAGATTTGGGAGAACGACATTCTATACCATTGGTATTTCTAATTCAAGAATTAAAGATGTACACTCCAGTATTGGGGACAACTAGAAGGTATGCACCATGGAAAGGAGACATATAGAATGTATGCACCAATGCTAGGACATTTGTATTAGTTTGTAATTCTAGTTCATGTGAGCTTGTTGAAGCTATGTACGTATTCATGTGTCCATCTATATGGAAAATGTAAATGAGAAATGTTATCTTGAATATATTTATGTCAAGTGAAAATTATACTTATATTATTGAAAAGATTCTTTATTTATGCAATAGAAAAGTTTGGAAAGATTATGTTTCAAATGGTGCATTTATTATTGAAAAGAAAAGAAAATTTGTATTTCTCATTATATTTGATGCATAGACAAATCACTTGTGGGTAAAACATATAAAATTACTAGGTAGAACAATGGGCATGTTATAGTGGGTGATATGTTGAACCGAACTTTAGATCTGTCTTTATCTTCTTCCACAATGTCCTCCAAAAGTATCCAATGAATTTGGTATCCCTATCAAAAACTATACTCTTAGGTAATCCATGCAATCTCACAATCTCCTTAAAAAATAAGTTAGCAACATGCGCAACATTATTAGTCTTCTTGCAAGGAATGAAATGTGCCATTTTAGAAAATATGCTTACTACTACCATGATAGAATCATGTCCTCTATGTTTTCTTGGTAATCCCAATATGCAATCAATGCTTATATCTTCCCAAAGTCTCTACGGTATTGTCAAAGGTTTGTACAATCCAATATTCTAACTACTCCCTTTTGCTACTTGATAAATTCGATAACTCTGAACATACTTCTTGAAATCCTTATATATCTACGGAAAAAAATAGTGTTCACTCACCAAGGCTATTGTCTTATCAACTCCAAAATGTCTTTCTAATCTACCAATATGATTCTCCTTAATCAAATTCTCCCTCATTGAAGTCTTTGAAATACACAATCGATTTCCTTTGAACAACATATCTTCCTGAATGAAATAGTCCAACCATTGGCTTCAGTTTATTAATATTGGTTCGTTACATTCTCTCCAAGCTTCAAAAAAAATTGGATCATCCTTATACATGTGCTTTAGTTCTTCAAAACCCAGTACTTCTACTCTCATCTCTATCAACAAATTCCTTCTCTTGCTCAATGCATCTACAACTTTGTTTGACTTAACACTCCTATGCTTCAACATAAATGTATAACTCTGTAAGAACTCAACCCATATCATATGTATTTGATTCAACATTCCTTGACTATTCAAATACTGCAAAGCTTGATGGTTAGTATACAACACAAAATCCTTACGCAATAAGTAATGTCTCCATTTTTCAAGGCTTGAACTATAGCATAGAATTTCTATTCATAAATTGAATATCTTCTTCTGGCATAATTCAACTTCTCACTGAAATAACTATAGGTCTTCCTTCTTGACTCAACGCTGCTCCAATTGATTTTCCACTTGTATCACAATCAACTTGAAATACTTTAGCTTGGGTAATGCTAATACTGGCTACTTTGTCACCTTTTTCTTCAACAATTCAAAACTCCTTTGTGCTCTAGATGTCCACTTAAATTCCTTCTTGTCTCCTCTCATTACCTTTGTCATGGGTATACAAATTCTACTAAATATTTTGATAGACTTCTGGTAGAAACTAGATAATTTATGGAATGATCTTACCTCTCCAATGTTCACTGGAGTAGGCCAATCAACTATTGCTCTTACTTTCTCAAGGTCTATCTTCAATCCTTCAACAAAACTAACAAAACCCAAGTACACCAACTCTATCTTCATAAAACTACACTTCTTGACATTAATCAATAACTTCTCTTCTCTCAATCTTTGCAATACTTGTTTGATGTGCCACAAATGTTCTTCTCTAGTCTTATTGAAAATCAAAATATCATCCAAGTAAACAATGACAAACTTACCCAAGAATTTCTATAGTACCTCATTCACCAATATCATGAAATTTCTAGGTGCATTGGTCAATTCTAAAGGCATTACTAACCATTCATACAATCCTTTGTTAGTCTTAAATGTAGTCTTCCATTCATCTCCTTCTCTTATTTTGATATAATGGTATCCACTCTTTAGATCAATCTTTGTGAAATACTTCTCCACTCAAATAGTCTATAATGTCATCTATTCTTGGTAATAGGAATCAATACTTGAAAATGATCCTATTGATTGCTCTTGAATCTATACACATTTTCCATTCTCCATCCTTCTTTGGTGCAAGTACAACAGGTACCACACATGGGCTTAAACTTTCTTTGATCAATCCTTTCTCAAAAACTCTTGTATCTGTCGGTTTAATTCTACGTTCTTTATCAATTTCATTCTATGTGTTTCCTTGTTTGGTAAACTTGCTCTCAATATTAGGTCTATATGATGGCTGATACACTGGACAGGTGGTAAGTCATCTGGTACATTCTTTGATATGATGTCTTCATACTCTGTCAAAAACTCTACCACTTCCTCATTCTTTGTGGTAAGACTCTCTACCTCTAGATTATCACCCTTCTTTAGAATCAATGAAAAACACATATTTTCATGCCTCAATCCATCCAAAAAATTCCTTCCATCTACCAAACATAGTCTGATAGTGCTACAAACTTCACTTTTGTCTTCTTCCTCCAAATGTATCAACTTAATTCTCTTTCCATTTGAAGTCATAGTATATTAATTTCTTTTTCCATCATGAATTACTTTCTTATCATATTGTCATGGTCTTCCTAACAGAAAATAACATGCATCCATAGGCATAATATCACACAGTACTTCATCCTTATATGATCCTATATGAAATTTCACCAAACATTGCTTATTTACTAATATCTTATGCTCATCTTCAATCCATGCTATCCTATAGGGGTTTGGATGTTTCAATCTCTTCAAATTCAACTTGGTTACCATCTCCTCTAAAACTAGATTATCAGTGATACCACTATCAATGATAACTTTACATACCTTTCCTTCGGACTTACATCATGTTCTAAATAAACTCTTCGTTTGTGGCAGTTCCTCAGTCACTTCTTCATGCATCAAAGCTCTCCTCATTACTAATGACTCACCTTTCTTAGGGGATTCAACAGGTTCTTCATCCACATGAGTTTCTCTTCTAGTATGCTTAGTTCTCTTTCTGGTATTTCCTTGATGGCATTCAAATGATCTATGTCCTTCACCTCCACACTTAAAATAGGTTCCTCTAAATGGTCTTCTCTCAAATCCTCCATATCTCCAGTATCCATCATTGTAGTATGAATTATGACCTCCTCTATCAGTATGGTAGAAATTTATACCTTCTCTTCCTCTATCGTATGAATTGGCATCATTTTCTTCACTGTGGTAGGGTTTCTCTTCTTTTTTTTATTTGCATAAGGTATTCTTTCCCCAATTTTTGATCCGCTCCTCTAGAATCTTCCTCTTGCACTTCTCTATCTTTTTTCAAACCTCTTATTCATCTTTTCTCCCACCTTTAGTGTAAATTGATATGCTTCTTCAACTGTTGTCATCTTCACTAGGCTTAATTATTCTTGGATGTTGGTTCTCAATACATTAATTTACCTCACAACCTTTTTTTGCTTTCTTCGCTATGACCAATTTTGATGATCATCTTGTAGAACTCTTTAGTATATTCTTTCATATATTTCTCCTTTTTCCTTAGGTTTTGTAATCTTTTCAAAAATTCAAGCTCATAATTAGCAGGTATAAATTTATTCTTCAAATTTATCACCATTCTATCCCATTTGATAATTTTCCCCTTTCCTCTTCTATTTCTATCAAATTGAACTTCCTTCCACCATAAAGCAGCAAGACCTTTCAACTTTGTTTTCATGAATCTAAATCTTTCTCGATCTTCAATTTCTTCATATTCAAAGTATTCGTCCATTTCGTTGATCTAGTCAATCAACTCTTCAAGGTTTAAATTTCTCGCGTAATTTTGAATTTCAACTATAGGTTGCTTACCAATTTTTGAAATGGCTTTCAACATCTTTACATGATCTGATTCTTCTTCTTCTCCTTCTAGAGATTCTTCAATTTGGTTCACGGCATGATCTAGGTCATCATCACTTCCATCTGTATGCCTAGGGTTGAGGCCTCTTCTCCTATCTTCTTCAACAACATCTAATCAAACTCACATTGCTCACATCATTTCCAACATATCATCCATTCTTCCAATGACATTCACCATAGCAGGTGCTCTCCTCAACGACAATGAATGCCTTCAAGACTTGCAAACTTGCTCTGATACCACTTAATGTGGTCATGGATGGAGGATCCAAAAAGAACTATCCAACCATGCAACTTAGAGTCAACACAATGGAAATAACATAAGAAAATATTATGAAAATATGAATCTTTATTGAATTGGGAATCTTTCATGCATCATATTCCTCATGGGTAAATAATTTGGGCTCTCAAGTATGTCGCAAGGGCTTTCAACATTACAACCGTCTGAAGGCCTTATTACAGTCCCTCATGGGATAATGCAAAAATCTGACTATCTAACCATCACTAACTAAATGACTTCTTTCCAAATGATTACAAATTATCTTAAATATGATTCTCCATCTCCAACAAAGGACTATGTCGGCCTCAAAGGTTTACAAAACTCGATGAATGATCAAGTGTTTAGATCGGTCTTAAAACATGAAAGATAATCCTTTGCAAAATGAAATGGATTATGAATCTCCAAAATAGATCCCATTGGACCCATAATGGTTGTATGAAGTTCCATTAAGCTTCGTATGCCTTGAAATAGGTTTGCACTATGAAATCTGGACCAGATCAGCCCCAAATGCTGACTGTGAATTACAGTGAAATTCTAAGAGCGATAACTTTTTGAAAACAAATGCAAATGATCTAAAATATGGATATGATGTAGAAGATGTCATGTAGATGCCATATCCTACTCCGCAAGCTGAGAAATGACAATGCGGTGATATGTGAAATGAAATACTAAAATTTCTACTGAATGAAATGCAAGAAAAAGAAATTTTTTTGGTTGATACAGGATTGCTTTACAACCAAGGATGCTCTTGCATCATATCTTCAATATCAACATTGAAGGAATCTAAAGGATCTTTTTGTTGATCAATTTTCTTTGCTTCCTCCTATTTTTCTTCTTGATCCTTCCTCCACTTCTCCTCTTGATCTTATTCATTATTAAAATCTTCTTCTCTAAACACATGATCTGCCTCTTTCCTAGAAACATAATCCATCATCTCATTATGGGGAGAAAGAGCCATATAGGCTTCATCTTCTTCTTTTTTCTCCTCTTCTTCATCTTCTTGTTATTCCTCTTCTTCCTACTCTTCATCTTCTTCTTGTTGATAAAGTTCATGTATTTCATCAAGATCGAGCTCTTCATTTAAAAGGGGTTGAAAAACCTCTTTTCCTCATTAGGATCCCTATCATTATCAATAACCACATTCTTACCTTTCTAACCAAATAAATTTTTATTTTTAACCACAAGCCTTATCTAGCTTGGAAAACATTCTTCCCCTTAACTTCTTTTTCTCACTATTATCAAATTTTCCTCCCCCATAGGTTCTTATTCCTCATCAAATATTTCAATATCATTCTCCCCTATGATCATACCATCATATTTCTTACTAGCTACCTTAGGACTCAAATCTATAGTGTCATTTTTTACTTGAGTCCCAACCTTTCTATGTGGCTTACTAGTGTGTGACCCATTATGGATGATCGATCTAAGAAATTTTGAATGGGTCATATTGATTTTTATTATTCCTTTGGATGTTGTATTAGCACCTCCATGTTCATATTTTAGTCAAAAACCCCAATTAAAAATCCAAAATTGGTTAAGTATGGATTTTTTGTCTATTAAGGTTTCAGTGTTCCTTCTACTATCATGCCTTCTCTATCGAATCCAACGTTTGCCTTGATCCTCTTTGAAAAAGCTACTAAGTGTTAATTTTGTTAACCTTTCGAGTCATCGTGTTTTCCTCTAATTGTCCACATATTACAAGGTTTCTTGATTCCCTAACCCTCGAAGTCTAAGTCCCTAAATTACTAAGCATTGATCCATCAAACTTCCAGGTTGTCGACTTCCTACTTGCCTTAATCCCTGTTAGGAATTCCTCCCTCTATCTTCCTAACTCTCAATCCCCACCTATTTCCCTTTTCCCATGACAAATTATTCTAATTCATTTTGTCAGAGTTCAAATTTTTCACTTCCCTTCTACTTTATTTGGCATCCATCAAGAGGTATTCCTGATCCCTGACACTTCCCTTCCCCCTTATTTCAATAATTTTCATGTCTTTTAGGGGTCAAAATTTTGGCCTTCCCCTTAACTTGGTACCTAACCAAGCTTCCACCGACTCCAGAATTATCAGTTGCTCCTTTCCTTTTTCCTTTTAACATTTCAATGTTTCTCTTCCTACTCTTCCTCATTAGCATGTGACACACTAGATCTTTGAAGCCCGGTATCTGATGGCTCAATTCCTTTTCAAGGTTTTAGAGATGAATTTGTGTTAGTGACTTGGTGTGATTGATATATGATTTAGTGGTAGGTCGACAACCCAATGTATGATATATTTCTTGCATCAAGTCTTTGGGAGTTCTCATTCTTCTTTCCATGGTTTTATGGTATGTGATGGGATCGATGCTCGCTCCCCAACCACTTCCTTGTTCCTTTGTTATGGGTTCATTATTTTTAATGTTAAGTCCTTCGTGGGTCCAACAAAGTGTAAAGTGATTATTTCAGAGGTTTTGAGGGTATTATTTTCCACTTGCTCCACCAACTCACATTAATGGAACCATTTTTCCTAGCTACCACAAGTAAATATGTCCTCCATCGATTTGGAACACCCATTTTAGGCAATATTTATCCTCAACTACAAGTTTTGAATGTGCTACAATGCAATGAATAGGGTTTGATGCCTTGCAGGTATTAAGGCATGATTTTTTATCATTTTTGAGAGATTTTGGTTCAATTGTGGTCTTTAGATGCCAAGGAAGTTACAAGGAAACCATTTATTCCAATCTAATTCATTTTGTGGGTATAATCCATTAAAATTAAAGAAGATTAATACTGCAAGTGGGTTTTGTTGTAGAATGTATCCAAGGCATTAGGTGTATATTTAGGAAGATTTCTTGGTCACAACCATATATTTTCCTGTGTCACATTTTCTAGCATAAGTGTAATATTAGTTCAAACAAATGTAAAAATATTATGAAAACATTGCAACCATTGTAATGATCTCTCATTTTATACATAAATATATGTAGTTATGTTGTGGATTACAAAGTATTTCTTGTTACAAAATTTTAGGATCTTTCTTGTATGCAAATATAGGGATACATATTCTTTGATTCCAACTTGTTCCTTCTCAATAAGCTATGACTTTGTTTCGCAATAGATAGGTATCAGTCTAGAACCTTAGTCAATCTCACACATTTAATAATAAACGTAAAACACTAGTGTAGGAGTAGGAGTAGTTATTGTACATTCATAACCTCATAATATAACCAAATATTTATCTTTATCGAACCTCAAATGAATTCATTTCATGTGGGTTTTGATTGTATATTTTTATCATCTATATAGGGTTTTTGAGGCGGTCAAGTGTTCTTGGTTCAGTGACAATCTTTGGGACTAAGACATCAAGTTGGGTTTGACTATCATTATTTCATTATTGTTCATTTTATGTGATTTCAATACTTGTTAAGGTATACCCCTAGAAGTACCCTCCTGAGTCTAAGCTAAGCTCGAAGCATAGAATATATAACCCACTCTTATTGAGTTAGCCTTCAACCCTCCATGGTCTATTGATGAGCTAATTTCACTTGCATGATGACAACCCTAGCTTTGCGAGTGATATTTGGTTCTAGGAAGTGGAGCAATGATTTTGGGACCCAATAATGAATATGAACTCCAAGATGATTTCTACATTGGGAAGCTACCATTGTCACAAAAAAATTATGCTTGTTCTAATATGGAAAAAGAGGAATAAATGAGCCACCCTATAATATGGTTATACCACTTTTGTCAAATATAGCTACTTAATAGATGAGTATGTTGAATTATTAAATGCATCATGGTTACATAATGATGAAGAAGACACTTCATGCTTTAAACACGATGAATGTCCAACAATAATTAAAATATGCAAGAATATGAACTATAAGGGAAAAGGCTTAGAATCCCATGAACATGGGATCCTAGAGCCTATTCCACTTTATGAAACAACTATACGGGGATTGGGGTATTTTTCTTGGGATGACGTTGGTATGTGGTGACTGATCATGCAAATATTATACACTCGTAACATATCCTCACCAGGGTTCGAGGTCGATCTAGGCCTTGAGTGGGGATTCAGGGGCGACAACCCCTAACAACAGGGGTTCAGGGGTGGCAACCCCCAATAGCAGGGGTTCGGGGGCACAACCCCCCAAAAAAACATCCTATTAACTCATCAAGGTTTTCTCATTGACATGTCAAATGAAAATGACCTTGTAAAACCCTAATTATGGAAGCTTCCAAAAAGCTCGTAACGTATCCTTGATAGGGTTCAAGGTAGAGTCAGGCCTTGAGCAAGGGTTCGGGTGTGGCAGCCCCTGATAGCGAGGGTTCAGGGGCAGTAGCCCTTGAATTTTTTTTCCATTAACTCATCAAGGTTTTCCTATTGACATGTCAAATGAAAATGACCTTGTAAAACCCTAATTCTGGAAGCTTCAAAAAACCTTGTTCTAAGAGGTTGGGATGTAAGTTGCGGTAGTGTGTAATTCACGAGATTGTAATCTATTTTGCACTGGATAATAAAATCATTGGGTAGTTGAGTTTTTGTGGATGTAGCCCATATTGGGTGAACCACATTAAATTTATGTGTTGATCTCTTTTGTGTTATTCTTCATTGTTATTTTTGGGTTATTCAATCCGCATATAATTGTTAATGTTTATAGCTCCAATTTGCCTGAACCCTAACAACTTGTATCTAAGCCATGTGTATTTTGGTTGATTGGTAAGAAACCTCTAGATTTGAGTGGGAGCAATGGAAGAAGGAAAATTCAAGGTTGAGAAGTTCAACAACCAAAATTATCAATTATGGAAGATGCAGATGGAAGATTATTTATATCAAAAGGATCTATGGCGGCCATTGCAAGGAAAAACAAAGAAAGAGGCTACTATGCCTAATGAAGAATGGGATATTTTGGATAGAAAGGCACTGGGAACCATTTGGTTGTTCTTGGAACCATTTGTGGCATTCAATATAACATAAGCAAAGACAACAGTGGATCTGATGGAACATTTGGCTAAATTATATGAAAAACCCTTAGCCTCAAATAGGGTATTTCTCATGAAGCGTTTGTTTAATCTAAAAATGATTGAAGGTGGATCTGTGAAAGACCATTTAAATGAATTTAATATGATTACCAATCAGTTAACTTCTGTGAAAGTGAATTTTGATGAAGAGGTGAGGGCTCTCTTGGTTTTATGTTATTTGCTAGAAAGTTGGAATAGCTTGGTAATGGATGTAAGTAACTTTGTCTCTAGTTCAAATACATTGAAATTTGATGATGTTGTTGGTGTTATCCTTAGTGAGGAAATGCAATGAAAAATTATAGGTGAGAATTCAACATCGGGTAATGCTTTGACTGTAGAGAACAGGGGAAGAACAAAGGAGAGAGGAAAAATCCCAACAGATCATGGGAAGTCCAAGGGAAGTCGAAGAAAGGTAGATACAAATCCAAAGGAAAAATGTATTGTTGGTACTGTGGAAAGCCAAGACTCTTGAAGAAGGATTGTTGGTCTTGAAAAGGAAAACAAGGAGAAGGACAACATGATAACAGTAAGGAAGCTAATGTTGCAAGTAATAAATTGCAGGATGCTTTAATTCTATGTTTAGATAATGTTAATGATTCTTGGGTAATATATTCAGAGGCTTCATTTCATGCCACACCCCATAGGAAATATCTTGTAGATTATGTTCAAGGTGATTTTGGATAGGTATATTTGGGTGATGATGAACCCTGCCAGATTGTTGGAAAAGGAAAAATAAAAATCAAGTTGCAAAATGGAGATGAATGGTTGCTATAGGAGGTAAGGCATGTTCCAAATTTGAGAAGAAATTTAATCTTTGCAGGATAAATGAGTAGTGAAGGCTGCATAGTTACCTTTACAAATGAAGTCTGGAAGGTCACTGAAGGTGCATTAGTAGTAGCTAAAGGTGAAAAGGTAGGCACATTGTATTTGTGTACTGGTAATACTTATTATACTTTAGTTGCTACAGAAATAGTTGCTACTGAGATAGTTGAAGCACTCGTTGCAGGGACAAAAATAGAATTGTGGCACCATAGACTTGGGCACATGAGTGAGAAAGGGATGAAGAACCTTCACTCTAGAAAGTTGCTACCAGGTCTAAAGTAGATTGACTTGAAGTTCTATGAAAATTGTTTATGGAAAACAGAAAAGAGTCCAATTTCTCAAAGTTGGGAAAGAGAAGAAGAGTGAGAAATTAGATCTTGTGCATTCATATGTATGGGGACCAGCTCATGTATCTTCTCTTGGTGGCTCTTATTATTATGTTACTTTTATTGATGATGCAACTAGGAAAACATGGGTATATTTCCTAAAACAAAAATTAGAAGTGTTTGAAACTTTTAAAAAGTGGAAAGCTTTGGTTGAGAATGAGATAGGAAAAAAGTTGAAATGTCTCAAATCTGATAATGGAGGTGAGTATTGCAGTAGATAATTTGAAAATTATTGTTCATACAATGGAATTCATAGGCAGAAAACGGTTCTTGGAACCCCACAAGAAAATGGTGTCTCTGAGAGGATGAATAGGACCATTATGGAGCATGCAAGGAACATGATATTGCATACTAGACTACCCTTACACTTTTGGGAAGATTTTGTACATACAGTTGTTTATTTAATAAACAAGGGACCTTCAAATCCTTTGGATGGTGGCATTCCAGAGGAGGCACGGATGGGTAAAAGGGTAAACTATTCATTTCTAAAAACCTTTGGCTGTGAATCTTTTGTCCATGTTGATATCTAAAATAGAACCAAGCTTGAGGCTAAGTCTAAAAAATGTACTTTCATTGGATATGGAGTAGATGAATTTGGTTATCAGTTATGGGATTATGAAAATCATAAAATCATTAGGAGCAAAAATGTTATATTAAATGAGAAGGTCATGTATAAGGATCAGCTGCAGGAAAAGAAGCATGAATAGGCCAAAAAGGAATATGTGGTGTTGGATGAGATTCCAGAAAATAAAAGGCTAGTGGTACATGATGATTAGCAACAAGTTATCCCATAGACTCTTGCAAGTGTTAGACATTATATAAGGATAACTAGACCTCCAAAAATATTTTCTTCATCATTATATTATATATTGTTAACTAATTTTAGTGAAACTGAAGGTTATGAAGAAGTAATGTAGGTAGATACCAAAAAGCGGTGGGAGCTAGGCATGAAAGAGGAAATGGATTCCTTGCTGCCAAATTAGACTTGGGACTTAGTCCAATTACCTGCAAGTAAAAGAGCATTGCCAAATAAATGGTTTTATAGGTTGAAGGAAGAAGATGGAGGCAAGAAAATATATAAGGCTAGACTCGTGGTATAAGGTTTTGCACACTAAAAAGGTATAGATTTTGATGAAATATTTTCTTCGATTGTAAATATGACTTCTATTAGAACTATTCTAAGTCTTGTGGCTACAGAAGACTTGCATGTTGAACTAGATGTGAAAACAACATTTCTCCATGGGGATTTGGAAGAGGAAATATACATGCAGCAACCATAGGGATATGAGGTCAAGGGTAAGGAGGAATTTGTGTGCAGGTTAAAGAAGAGTTTGTATGGCCTGAAGCAAGCACCTCGGCAATGGTATTTGAAATTTGATAGTTTTATGGCTGAACAAGGTTACAAAAGATTTCATTCTGATTATTGTGTTTATTTTAAGAAATTGGATAATGACAACTATTTTATCTTGTTGCTTTATGTTGATAGCATGCTTGTTGTCGGGTCTAACATGCAACATATTAATGAACTTAAGTAGAAATTAGCAAATTCATTTTCTATGAAGGATTTGGGTGCAACAAAACAAATCCTTGGTATGAGGGTCACATGGGACAGGACAAACAAAAAATTATTTTTGTCTCAAAGTGAGTATGTAGAGAAGGTGTTGAAAAAATTTAACATGCAGAATGCAAAAGCAGTTAGTACATCTTTGCCTAGTCATTTTAAGTTGAATAAGGAGATGTGTCGAAAGACACAAGAGGAGGAAGACAAAATGTCCAAGATACCATATGCATCAGCAGTTGGTAGCTTGATGTATGCAATGGTATGCACAAGGCCAGATATTGCACATGCAGTGGGAGTCATGAGCAGGTATATGAGCAATCCAAGAATGGAACACTGGAATGTGGTAAAATGGTTTCTCTAATATTTGAGAGGTACTACTTCAAAGAAACTATGTTTTCGAGGAACAAATTCTGCTCTAAAAGGATATGTTGACTTTGATCCGACGAGTGATATTGATAGCAGGAGGAGTACTACAAGGTATGTTTTTACTGTAGGAGGAACTGCATTCAATTGGATTTCAAAACTGCAAAAGGTTGTTGTGCTTTCAACCACTAAAGTTGAGTATGTTGCTACTACGGAAGCCAACAAGGAGATGATTTGGTTACAATGTTTTCTAGAGGAATTCGGACAATGACAAGAAGATAGGCCTTTGTACACAGATAGCTAGAGTGTCATTCATCTTGCTAAGAATTCAACTTTGTATTAATAAACTAAGCACATATAACTTAGATAGCACTTCATCCAGTTAGTTTTGGAGGATGGGCAGTTGAAGCTAGAGTAAATTCACACAAGTGAGAATCCTACAGATATGTTCATAAAGGTGGTTACATGGGAGAAATTGATTTCCTCATCAGTTACTGTTGGCCTTCACGACTAATAATGGTGGACATAAGAAACTAGCCAGACCTATAATCCAACAGGAGCTGCAAGTGCAGCAGTGTCGTCCAAGATCAGTCTCCAAGTGGGAGATTGTTGGTATGTGGTGACTAATCATGCAAATAATATACACTCATAACATATCCTCACTCGGGTTTAGGAGCGGCAGCCCCTGATAGCAGGGGTTCAGGGTGGCAACCCCCAATAGCAGGGGTTCAGGGGTAGTAGCCCCCAATAGCAGAGGTTCGAGGTCGCAACCTCTAAATTTTTTTTCTCATTAACTTGTCAAGGTTTTCCTATTGACATGTCAAATAAAAAATGACCTTGTAAAACCCTAATTCTGGAAGCTTCCAAAAAGCTTGTTATAAGCGGCTAGGATGTAAGTTGTGGTAGTGTGTAATTCGCGAGATTGTAATTTCTTATTTCTATGTTGATCTCTTTTGTGTTATTCTTCATTGTTATTTATGGGTTATTTAATCTACATATAATAGTTAATGTTTATTGCTCTAATCTGCTTGAACCCTAACAGATGAATCCTATGATAACCTTGTCTCTTTAGAAACTACTAAGGGTGCTTCATTTGATGTTAATTATGTCAAAAATTATTACTAATTGTGATCTTTATATTAAAGAAATATTTCAATAAATAAAATATAAACTTCAAATTGAATCACATACTCACCTCTGACATAGTGGAAATATGAATTACATAAATATAATGAATTGAAGATATGATTCAAATCAAAATTCAATGCCTCTTGATGACAAATGGATGTCCTCTAAAAATTATAGAATGCTTGTTTCTCACTTTGACAATATCTACTTGCTTCAAATCAAGATAAAAAAATTATGGATTTGATATCAATTTTATAGATTTTTATGAGATGGATGAATGACTAGGATTTGATCTTGGATCATGAGTTTATCCCCATTGATGGTGGAATGGATGTGAAGAGGTGACAACTATTACCCATTTTCATGGAAATAATTATCTAGTCATCTCATTTAATTAAATTATTGAATTATTTTGATTAATGAGTTAGTCATCTTGATTGATGAGCTAACTGTGTTGATTGATGAGTTGATTATGTCGATTGATGAGATAATTGAATTGATTGAATCGTTAACTAAATTGATTGATGAGTTAATTGTGTTGATTCATTAGGTGATTATGTTGATTGATGAGTTAACTAAATTGATTGAATTGTCAACTAAATTGATTAATTAGTTAATTATATCGATCAATGAGTTGATTTATGGGTTGTAAATCATGTCTTTTATTAAATTTGTAAATAAATTATTTATTTGGATTTATTTTAATATTTTAATAATTGTGGGAAAATTATTTATTTAAATTAATTAAATAAAAAAATATTATTTAATCAATTTGATTTTGATAAAGTGGATTAATTAAGGTAAGATAGCTTTTTTCAATGATTGAATGATTGATTATGTTGTTAGGTTTTGAGATGGGGGAAATGGTATGGAAATGAGCATATGTGAGAATTTAGTATCTATAGGTAGTCTTGCTACTTGTTGAATTTGTTCTATTATAATCTACAATTGATTTTCTTTGATAGTGAACATGGGCTATCAAGCATGAAGTTGGTGAGGGAAATATAAAGATTAATGTTTTTTTTGTAGGTCACATGAATGCCTTTACAAATTTAGGGTTGAAAAAAATAGCCACAAAAGGACTAGTAGAAAGTTGAGTTATGATAGTGTGAGTATTTAATGGCTTAATAGTAGCATATAAAATAAAATTTACATTAATCAAAATGAGCAATACATTAATTTCTCCCAAATCATAAGGGAAAAGAGCATGGGTATGCAGTTTTTCCATTGCAAAAATGAACTATATACTTTTTTCACAAAATTATGTTTATAAATATTATTTATATCCCTTGATTGATAAACAATGGTAAGTTATGTGATACATCATCTTGATCTTAAAAAAACATTTTATTATATTTAATAAAACATTAAAATTAAAAAATTAAAAACTTTAATATATTATATCAATATTAATTAAAAAATTAATTTAAATTCAAATATATGAATCTTGTTTTAATAAAAACCATTTAATTTACTTTGTAACTTATATTATGTGGATAATATTTGAAGTTCCTTTTAGTTTCCAATGGCATTGACTAAAATGATTTAAATTATCTAAGGTTGGGGCCAACAATGATTATATTAACTATAGTGCAAGGTAGGTCATTTGAGTAGATATTCATAAGGATTGGTTGTTGGAAATACATAAAGAAGGGCTTGTTTCTAAACATGTGAAGATTGGTTTTGGATTTGACCACTATATATTGCTTGTTTGATCTATCAATCACATCATACCAATCATGCATTATTTCAAATGGGCTCTATTATTAGTCTTCTTAACTAGCACACAACAAACAGAAAAATTTGGCAAGTTTGGCTTTACAACTTCCAATTGTATTTGCTTGAAAGTTTCTTAAGATTGCCAACAATTGGATTTACACTTGCCAAACACATTTCTTAAATGCTTCAACATCTCTAATTAACCATTTTGTTAAAAAAAAATTGTCTACTAGATCATTTGTGCTAATATATTCGGTTATTTTAGTCTCATAGTATCATAGTATAGTAGGTGTGTTTGTATGCAACATAGATGCTTACAATCTTCTTATTGTTTTCTCACTTTTGTATATTCTAAGTTCTATGTTTTGGCTATGTTTAGTCTTCTTTGACAAATATATATTGTTGTTTCAAAAGATTTTAAGGTTGTACATTAAGCATTAGCTAGATAAGGAATCTGTATATATTATAGTTGGACTAGGGGCTTGACATTCCCCATCACAAAAGATTCTCTTATATTTCCAAAAGAAAAAATTTCCTTCTAGGCTTAGCATGAGTGTAGAGATTTTTTGAGCTTAATTGACACTTGGCATCTTAACACTAGAATTAAACCCTAATAAACAAGATACTTCACTTTCAACTTGGTAAAAATAATGTTTAAAAGGTCATTGGGAGGGTAGAATTAAAGTTATCTTCCCATTGTGGAACATAACAATAGTTATAGACCTTCTTCATTTCAAATTGATCAGTACTCATTGAATACCTTTTATAAGTCAATTCATGTGAAATTACATCAGCTTATGCATTACCTCTTTATTTGCATGGGGAGAACGTGTCAAATTACACATTAAGTGTGTACAATCGCAAGTTAAACATATGAAATAAGTTTTTTATCTCAAACTTGTGTCTTGCATCTATGAAATACAAGTACTTGTATAAAATTAATTATAAGTGGAGAAATTTAATGTACACTTATAATCAAGTTATTTATTATTTGTTGCAACGCACTAATATGACAATCAATGTTTTAAATTTGAAATTTGGTATAGTAATGGATCCACATTGTATAAAATTATTTATTAGTTGTCTCAATTCACATGAAGGTTGTAATGAAAGGTGATTTTTTTAGCTAATAGCATACTAATATTTTTTTATAAGTTTTTTAATTAAAAATGTATATATTTACTTTATAAAAACTAAATATTTATTACACTTGTAAAAACACATAAGATATGATTGGTTAACAAATACAAAAATAATAATTGGTAACAATAACATTTTTACACTAAAGGAGTTCCATTTATAAACCGAATGGGCTGACTTTGTAGATTGACAATTCACAACGTCTAAGAGGCATGCAAAATGATTGAGAGCTTGCTCATCTTTGGATTTTTCCATTGCCATTTTTCCTTCTCACCATATATTTGTTAGTTTTTCATTCATCACTTTTCATATGCCACTAATTTCTCTTTGCTCACATTTTTTATTGTAGTGCAATATGATTGTTATGTACCCCACTATCATCACCACCGACGATGCAATATCTACTCTCAAGTTTACTAAAAATTTAAATGTAGAAGAATCGACATAAAATAAAGTATAGAATCATAGTTTTGAAATTTGAAATAGTATAAAACTACAATCACATCAATTTATATTTTAGTGTGATTCTTTAATGTATAGTTTCCCACTTGTACTAGCATAATTAATACTCGGTTGTAGAAAATACATATGCTAGTTGTGAGTGCATCCATGAAACTATAGAGAAAAATAAAAATCAAACAACAAAATGACTTGGCTTGAGGGATTGATGATATAGAGTTCCACAAAGGCATGCAAGACAATATAATGAATCACAACCTTACATGTAGATTTTCAAATTTTTATTCGTATTTTTTTGTACACTATTTTTTTGTGGGGCTATACAACATGGAGTGCTTGTATTCACATATATTTTCAAAGACTTATATTATTATAACTAATATTCATTATATAAAAATTGAGATATTTATTTTTTTTAAATATGCTTGAGTCAACAATAAGCGGCTCCTTATCAATCACAACAAGGTTTAAGTCTTAGAGATGATTGATATGTAGAGAAGGATTTGTATGGTGTTATAGAGTTAAGTGCAGGTGCAAATTGGTGGAGGTGGACGGACTATGGTGGGTTGAATCCCACAAGATTGGAGGAGGATGTGAATTACACTAGGAGGAGGTGGTCGTCTTATGGTGGAAATGATTCCGCATTCATGAGGTTGAGTGTAGAGTAGAGTTGTCAAAGAAGGGATCTTGTTTCGGTTAAGTGTTGGAAGAGGAGAAAGAAGAACAATTGCAAGTACTAAATTCAGTGATGGAGTTTGTTGAGGATTGCTTGTAATCTGAAAGGGTGGTTCGACCACTCAAATCCATTTTGTGAATCCATACACAAAAAATTTCCTACCCCAGATTAGGAGCATCTAGGGGTACTAGCAATCTTACATCACCAAAAATATTGCTATTTTATTTTTGTTTAATTTCAATAAGGGCTTAGGGGTTAGGTGATAAATATTTTGATTTGCAACTTTGTAATTTCCCTTGGGGTGAAATTGTAATTATAATTTTGGTGGGAAATACACATTTATGAATATTTTATAAGGAAAAATTGGGAAAATACCCCTCTTGGGCATCCAAATTTTTGGTGGGGACCATTTGGGGTGCATGTACTTGTATGTACAATTGTAGGCCTTGCATGTAATTGCATGTTTGTGCCACAATTTTTGCATGTTGTTGCATGGTCGTATTTGGAGTTGTTAGGGCCACCGGGAGTCAAAGAAGGTGTCTTGAATGACCAAGATGATTGGCCAAAAGTTAGGCACCCATGTGTAGGTGGTGAAGGCAATGAATTATTTTATATTTTATTTTCTTATCTCTCCTCAAGTTGGGCATTAGAATTCTTGTTTGTTTATGGAGGTTGTTTTGGGAAACCAATGGTGGTTTTTTCTCACACAATTTCTATATAATGATGCTTGCTCATTTGGAGAAGGGGGCTTTTGGAGAAGTTGTGGTTGCATACCAAAATGTTGTCAGAATGATGCTAGAATGTTGAAGACTATGTTGCATATTTTTGTATGTTTGAAGCCCAGATTGTAAGGAAGCCCATGAGCTTTAGTTTGATGTAATCATTTTATGATTTAAGCAAATAAGAATGTTGTTGATTTTCTTTCTTTAAATCTAAAATTTAATTACATATTGTAGCCATCTTGCAAGTCTCTTTGTGTGAGTTTGATTTCAGATTTGTAAGGGGAGTCCCCTTCATCAATTTTGTTCCAATTAACAAGAGAAATAGTATTACACCAACCATGATCGTGTTCTTGATTTACTACTCATGCATTCTTTTAATTCACTCATCTCATGATATGGATAAACATACAAATAGTTGTGATATCATTCAACTCTCTAGCACAAATATAACCAAAAGTATGCACAACCCCTTTGTGCCAATGGTTGTTACTATTACCTATTTTAGCTACTAGCTCAAACAGGTAGAGCTATTATGTTTTACAAGTGAAAAGAAGGTACATTTTATCTCTGCTATGTCACATTCATGTGCATTAAAGGAAAATTAGAAGATTACATTACTATAGTGTTTTATGCAGATGCATATAACATAGAAGAGAGTGCATAATCTTTTCAGAAAAGTAATCTTTATTGATAATGTAAATGGATAATGTCTCACACAAGCCATGAGACTGACTGTTTTAATGCAAATAAAATAAAAACTATACATTTGCAGATAAAAGAAATGCGCATATAAAGATAGGGGACCCATCATTGCCTGAATGACAAATCCTAGTTGTATGTTTTGCATCAACTTTGATCCTTCATGTTTATCCAGCCTCTAGTTGTTGCTCCTTGTTTCTCCTAGGTTTCCTGCATGAGTGAGATGAGGTTTGGTTAGAGCAATGAAATATCACCAATCTATATATTTGCAAACATCTGAAAACATATAGCTTGACCTTCATCTGCATTAAAACAGCTAGCATACTGCTAATGTCCAGGAAAACAAAGAGAATAATCAAACACATCCATCATATGCTTAGTTTTTATTTAACATGTTTGCTTCTTGTGTAGGTATAGGTGATATCCTTGTTTCTATTTTGTTTCATCTGATTATAGCACATGGGTGAAATGTGGCTCCCACAAGGGTTGAGCTCAACGTGCTATCATTTTGTGTTTTCACAATATAATATTGCGATGTATTTTATGAAATTGTGATGCAATCGAGGATGAATTCATCATTCATAGAAATGAAGTTGATGAATCCGTTGGTATTGTTACCTATTTTTCACTACAAGCTCAAACAGGTAGAGCTGAGTCGGACTCATCATTGATAGGTATAGAAATTTTCAATTTTTGCTGCTAAAGTATTCATTGTTCATCATAAAGATTAGATTACATCTGAATTATAGTTTTATTGTGCAAGTATTTGAAACAGAAAATTGGAAAGTTGCATAATAATGCTTTTTATTCATTTTGTAAAAACATTGAAATCTCGCACAAGCCGCGAGAGTAACTGAATTTGATTTACACAATCAAATGATAGATACAAGAAAAGGAAGTACACTATACAACTGAGAATAAAGAAGGCATAGGGTAGAAAGTGATTTGACATTGCCTGGAATGACAAATCATTGACAAGTTGAGGTCTTTAGTTGTATCTCCAGCTCCAGCTCTAGCTCCAAGCTCCGATGCACCTGCAAGGTTGATAGAAGTGTGCTTAGAGCAATGCAAATCAAATCCTATCATATGCCTATGCTACCAACAAAAATATAGTATACTTTTGATCAGGCATCCGTCAGATGATTCCACTGTTCAAAAGAAAACAGAATTCAATGGAAGCTTTCAGCTTTAGTTATTTTTGCTAACACGTTTGTTTAAGTGTGCAGGTACAGGTATAATCATCATTCCAATCAACAGATATGCTTATGAGTGGTGTAAAATGTGGCTCCCATGAGGGTTGAGCCCAGCTCATAAACAATAACGTGGGACAGCAGTATATACAAAGATATAAAGATACAAGTTGTTGTGCTAGTATATAAACAATTATATATGTAGCATGTAAAAGCAAAGTAATCACAGTTATCATGTTCACAGGTAGATAGTAGCAGCATTATGATATTTTCTCAAGTCATGCCTCAATGAGTGTCTGATAGTAATCATCAAATTCGTAATCATGGAAAGCAATCGTAGAGTCGTAGAAACTATGCTATAAGATGCAACTCTAGCATTTTCATCAAGGGGACACTCATCAAATACATTTTTTGACTTTTGTTTTCATGGATTTATCTATGAATTGCAAGAATGTTTAAAGAACTAATGAGATCTATAATTTCTTGCATTTTTTCCTTCAATGTATAATGGCAAAGGCTCTCAAAAGCCTAAATTATAGCATCATTCTTTAATGAGATGACAACAATACAAAGAAGGTAGTCACCAAGTCAAGAGATGCATACATACAAAGCATGAGTCACTTTTGGTGAGCCAATACGAGCCATTGACAATCACTTCATGGAGGAGCAGTCCTAATTCATATGAAGATCAGAGCTAAAAGATAATCACTAAAGTTTATGACAGTCATTAAAGGTTGGGAAAGCATCCTCAACAGAAAATAGGGTAGTATAATGCAAGAATAGACCATCATTTGTATGAAGAGTACCCTGTTTCATGTAGACATAGATAAGTTACTAAAAGTTTCAAAAGATTATGTAGCATGACAAGGTTCTAAAAGTGTAGTTACGGTACCAAGGCAATTCTTCATTCATGATTAAAGATACAACATATGAGTAGAGTACCACGATCATATATCCATGAGGAGACAACAAATGTTATTCATTCATGGGCATGTATCAAACAAAGTAAAATACCACATATAGTCCTCAAGAGACAGTTATTGTGTTTTGAAAAGAACAAGGATGCACATTGAATTCACCATATCAATTGAGAAGTGAAAAGGAGACTGTGATGCCAAAAATGCATTCCAGTATGAAGAATCATGATAGCTACGAGTCACAATAATGAAAGGACAAAGTTACAAAGCATGAAAATATGTCATGACAGTTTTTAACAATCATTGTCATTACAGTTCCAAGAGCATACATGAAATCTTAAGAGCAGTTGTACATGTAAGGATCAATTATGTTTTCATAATGATCTACTAAAAAGTCATCAAGGTGCTTGGACGACATTAAATGCATCGGTATAAGGCAAAATTCACATTCAACTTGTGGAATATAAAGAAAATCATGCATTCTTTGAGTAAAAGAATGAGAAGATTGACAAGTTATCAAGTAAATGAGACTTTGATTTTTATCAAAATCGTGGTAAATACTGTCAACAATGCAGACCACATAACGGCATTTGAGGACAACATTTACCATGATTAAGCACAGTGACCTCTGCCAACACTTTGTTCATGCCAGAAGGGAAGCCTTGAAGCATTGTGTTAGCAACCATCAAAGCATAAAGGGATAAAGAAGTATGTCAGATGTTGTAATTGTAATTGCATTGGTAGACATGTATACAAAATGTGGAGGGTGCGGCCAGAAAGAAGCTGAAGACATATACAAAATTGGAGGAAATAGACTTACCAAAGCCGCCATGAACAATGTTTTCCAGAAATCCTTTCATAGCATCTATTTACCAGTGCAAGTCGTGCTTTCAAGAGTTCTCATGACGGCCAGAGTCAGAAAAAATGCAGATTTCTTTTTACCCATGTAAGGGTTTCATTCTAAAAATGCAAAAATATAGCGAAATCAAATACCCAGATGAAGATAATTCACAGTGATGGCCAATAAATGAACAGCAACAGAAATAACAAGCCAAGAGGTCGCTTGCAACAAAGAATAATTCAAACTCAAAAACAAGAGCTTAAATTCATTATGGCGGCCTGAAAGAGGTGGAAAATATTCATGAGAAGGAAGGAAATCAAACTTATCAGCGCTACCATAGACTTCCAGAGGTTCTTTCTTGACATGTGTTTGCCAGTGAAATTCATATAACGGCCACAGCAGAGGGTAAATCATAGCAATGGTGTCCAAAGAAATCAACAGGGAAAAGAGAGTAATAGAATATATCAGATAGTGAACTCAGTCGCAGCTTTTAAAGCCTCATAAATGCTATATAATGGAGTTAAGATGCCTCAACTGGTAAAGAACGAACTTACCCTATGAAAATCACAAGATTTAGCTCAGAAAATGTTCAAAAGGTGCAGTTTCGAGCCATTTCATGGTGGAATTCGAGCTTCAAACCCTACTCATGGCGGCCGACAGCTTCCTCATGAATTTTTTCTCCAAACTCAGAAAAAGCATAATAATTTTTAGGGTTCATTATTTCTTTTTCTTCATGGGTCAATGGTTGTTTCTTTTGACTATCTTTTGGCTTTGAAAAAATCATTTTATAAATCATTATGTCTTCTCTCGTGGTCATGACTTTTAAGTCAATGAGCCTAGCAATAGTATGGTCGGCCTTATTCATATATGAACTTTGTGCTAAAATATTATGGCAGGGTTTTAAATTATTGACAAATTTATGCCAAGTGTGGTCGGTTGTAATGAAGAAAGCATATTTTCAAATGTCACATATTTTCAAATATATGCTAGGTATGAGATTAGCTTTATTCTTTTCAAGTTGTTTGCATTAAATAATGTAAATGAATTAATTAAATGATGCGTTATAAATCATTTAATTAATTCATCATCTTAAAATGCAAATAAAGAATGTTATGTACAGCTAAGTCACAATTTTACTTTAGTTACACATCAGACTCAACTGAAGACTTTCACATGAAGATGGAGTTCCAATGTGCATGGGCGAATTGACAAGAATGAGATAGTTTTGCATGCTTTAGCCCATCTTTTTCAGGTATTTCCAGTTCATTTTGAGTTGCAGATTAGTTACATGCTTTATGACTGCAAGTTCAAGACTGAGTTCACTCATTTTTGCATGAGTTTGAACCTTATTTTCAGGGATTTTTTCTTATGCTCAGATTTCACCTTGGAGTTATCATTTTTCTCACTGAAATTGACTTTCAGTTGTATGTTCATGCACTTTGAGGTGCATTATCATTGTATATATTGAAATTTTTTATCTTTTTCGATTAGTTCTAGTTATTCAGCCTTTGCATTCTGCAAAGTGAATTGTCTTGTAACTCAGTTTTCAAATTTAGATATATACAATTTTACAGCTTTACAGGTTACTTTGGATTGTCATCTTGCAGAGTTTTCCTTCGTATTGTTCATTGAGATAGAGTTCACCTTTGCAATTTCAGATGTTTTGTATGCTTGAATGATCTTATGCAAGTCTAATGTGTTTCATTACCGAAACCTTCAAGTTTCTGTCTTATTTTTGCATACTTATACACAATTGTTGTTTGTAACAGGTCATTAATTGTGCTAACACTGGTTCCTTTTCCTATTTGTGAAAAATTAGTTTTCCTTAGAAGAAAGGAAATAAATACAACCTTTTAATGAATTAATAATGTGTTCAGAGAGCTCAAATTGCCCTATGTTAACAATTTTCCCTGAAAGATAGGTTGTGAGTCATTCTGCAAGTTTAATATCAATTAGGTGCATCACCAAGGTTTTAGTTTCAGTTTCATGCATTTAGCAATAGTTCTTCTATCCTTTTTCCCAGTAAGTTACCAGTCAATAATTTGAGAATCATATAGGAAGTCGGCCTAGAATCCAGAGGTTCAATCTCATTATAGGTCACCCACAACCTGAGTTTGATCCAATGTTTCAACAGATTGCTGAATTTAACCTTTCAAGCGTACAAGTGCAATCTAATTGACAACAGGTATAAATGATAAATTGATGCTCAATGGAATCACCTTGTCAAAAAAAAACTAAGCAATGGTACTCATCAAGTACAGTGACATAGAAAAATGCCATATGTAGTTTTACTAAAGCATGATGGTGACAGTTCAAGGGATCATGTTTGTAAGACAACATAAAAAGAAAACAGAGCTATGTATTGTTCATGTTGGATAGTCAAGGATAATGGTTTCATTAAAAAAAAAAACCCTTGAGAATAAACACAGTATACACATTTTCAGATATTTTATATACTCCTTTTGCAATGAGAAGATGCAAGGAAAAGCAATTGTCATAGTGAAATGGAGGGTACGAAGTAGTTTTTATTGTTTAAAATGAAAGGTTGAGCTTGGAGTTTCGAAGTCAGAAACATAGGAGGGCACAAAATGCAAATCCACAGCCTGCTATAGGTATGAGGAAAACCCAGAATTCAAAGGGAGAGCTCGAGCTTCAAGTAATGATAAAACCTCATATGTGTAAGTAAATAAAACCCTCGACTCCTACAGAGAAGAACCCCTCATAGGTACAAAATGATCAAACCTAGAAGCAAGGGGAAAAGAAACCCTCGAGTCTCAACACAACCATTTTAAAATGAATGAAAAAGCAGAGGGCATGACCACATATGTTACTGAAGGAAACTTCAAGAATCTGCAAGAATGCAATCCCAAAAAATATAGAATAAAGAAACCTTTTGTTTTCTTTCTTTCATGAAGTGCAATGGCATGAAAATACAGAGAGAAAAATGTATTTTCTTTTAGAAGCATCGAGTATATGTAATAAACAGAGGTTTTAAAAGAGTCTTCATGATTTTTTCATAACAGAAGCTTGAGATGAGATTTTATTCACAAAAGTAAAAAGAAAGGCACATAGGAGTTCAAACTATCTACAGGAAAAGAAAAACGATGAAGGAAATACAAAGAAAATGAACGTTTTTTCCTTTTTCTGTTCAAGAGGAGCTTGAAACAACATTTTGTTAACATGAAATGAAAGAAAGATACAAAGATTAAATCTACAAAGAGTTTACCCGAGTTTTTTCATATTGTTGTCTGAGAATCTATTGGAGATGCCACCGAAATGTCTAGTTTTCACCACGGAAATCATTCACAGTAGCTCCATGAAAACCCTATGGCGGTGTTTTCAATTTCTCTAGAAGGCTTGAAGTAAAAACATTATGCCTTGTAAAAATTTTACATTGTTTTGTTCATTAGGGTTTCTTACCCTAAAAATGCCGACAAGTAAAGGTATTTTTACCTTTCTTTTTAAAAAAAAATACAATGCGAACTAATATTGCTCGTGGACTAAGACTTCTAAGTCTTATGCCTTGTATTAAGTTCCCTTATGTATGTTATACATAAGAGTTTTGATGACTCTATAAATGTTTGTATTGACTCTTATATGGCCGAGTCATGGTTTTTAAATTTTGCATTCATTTTTGAAATGTAAAGCATTTACTTAAGTGATATTTTATAAATCACTTAAGTTTAAATGTTACTTTGAATGAAAAATGGAATGCATTGAGCTTTCAAGTTACAGTCAAAGGGGAGAATGGTTGAGATTTTATGCTTTGCAAGAATATAGGGGATGTTGATTCAATTGGAAAACATATGCCAAGCATATAGGGAGTTGTTTTTTCCCTTTTTGAGGCTTTTGGAGCAACTTAGAGCTATTTTAGGAGGTGGTTTTGCATGCCTAGATGCTTGGTATGGTCAAACTTATCTTTTTTAACACATGGGAACTCATTTGGAGGGAATCTAGTTGCTAGATTTTAGGCTTTTTGGGGGCATCTGATCCAAGGCAGTTTTTGGTTCCTATTTTGGTGCAACTGCTTGGGAGTTGATGATATAGTCATTCATTTGACTCATTGTATTGAGTTCTTTGTTATGCAGATTTGGGCTTAGTGACTTTTGGAGTCCTTTGTTAGATTTTAGCATGTTTTTGTAACTCATGTTCTAGATATGAAATATAGTGAAGGCCTTGGATATCATTGACATGAAGACTTTTCCTACTTATTCTTTGCATTATTGTGTACATTCAACTGATTGATCAAGTTATTTGTGAGGTAATGTCCATTTCCTTATAACTTTGTCTCAAGTTTTAGAACCTTTATGCAAAAATTATGCTAATGTAGGTTGCAAACTGTGTCAAAAAGGTGTAAATGGATTTTAGATGTGAAGTTATCTTCCTCCTAAGAGTTTGAACACTAGGACCTTTTTATGAAGCACTTATGCAAAAGCATACAGTAATAAGTTGTGCAAGTGTAATTTTTGTCATTGTAGCAAGTGCATGAAATTTTGAGTTTCATAGTCCTTTTTTATGTTTGGTGTATCACCATTTTTAATTTCACTTTTATTTTTTCAGTTATGCATATTTCTCTTCCCTTTTCCTTGTCAATTAGTAGAATAGTGAAGTAATTTAGGTGATAACCAACTAGGAAGTCGGCCTTCTCCGGAGGTTTGGTCTTGCTTGGGGTACCCACACCTTGGGACCATTCCCATGTTTTCACTAGATTATTGAATTTCAGATTCAACAAGGTGCAAATCTAGGAGATAACAGTTACAACCATGCTAGTAGAGTCACTTTCATCTATAAATAACTAGAATGCCTTTGAACTAACATCTATAATCTCGCTTCAACTGTTTCAAACAACTACCATGAAATTGTATATAAATTCAAAATTGAATACTAGGCAATGCCCCTTGTGGAATAATTGGAAGTTGAAAAACTTCAAGAGACATTGTCAACATTCCATGATAGTTGCACTAAACTAGAGGGGCTCTGCACTTTCCCTAGGGGGCTATATTATGATCACCACATGAAAATTATGCAACCTCCTCTATAATCCACACATATAAAATGTATTTGCAAAATATGTAATCAACTATTTTAACTTTTTACTATATAACCCACCTACACCTATCTATGTGTATAATTTGATGTAAATAAAGAATCTTCTATTTTGCTACTAGGTAACCCACCTATACTTATCCATGTAAATTCTCTTCATAATAAATAACAAGGCTTATTTTTACAAGATTTATCATCGACATGATGGATTTGTTGTTATATAGATTGACATTTCATGCATACAAAAGTATCACAACCAACCTTCTTCATTTCATTAAGTCAACATTCAAAAAATGGAATTATAGCTTCAATAAAATTTTAATGGATGCATTTCCTTTCTACTGTGATGATTCATTACTTAAAAAAACACAAGATAGTTTACAATACTTTTATGTGTTGTTATAATAGATGTGTTTCTTATAAAATAAGTATAAGTTAAATTGAGTTGGTAATATTAAAAATAGAATACACTCATTCAACACTAAAAAATAATACACACAGGGGAGACAACCTGTAGTACTTAAATCACATGTGAATGTTGATATTAGTGTTCATGTTATACAATTCAACCAACCTTGAGTTAAAAATAATACTAAGTTCAATTGGCTTATGATCTATTTTAATTTGACATTAATTTTTTCTTTCTATTATGATGACTACCAATTTTAAGAATTATCAAAATATCTCGTCTTTACGAAAAGAAATCGATAGATATCAAATATTCTTAAAAGGAGGTATCATGTGATATTTTAGCTCATAAATTGTTGGGAATGGGGCAATAAAACTCTTTAACCTTATCACTTCATCCGACACTTTTTATTTTCAAACAAAATCACCACACATAATATAAATTTTTATTTATTATGTTTAATAGAGTGAATTGTGGGATTCAATGTTTGTTGATGCTTACATAAGAAACCAAACAAAAAATAAAACTATAGCTTTAGGGAAAAATATTCTTTATTCTTTTATTTTAATATTATGTTGTTTTAAAAATGATATATGTTCTTTGTTTGGATTGACGAACATGAGTGAGGGCGTTGTTTTCCCTGGTGACATTGAGGCTCCTAGTGTGAATGCAAGCTATGGAGAGGCAAAGATATTGCATGGTGTGAGGGAGAAGGGAGTTTCTAGAAGCAAGAAAGTCATGACCAACAACAAGAAAAAGTATGGCGTGGATGTGGGGAACAGGAGGATTCGTTATGCCCTTTGTTCGGTTGCAGGCTCCCTCACTCAGAAACATGTGGATTTTTTGTCCTCATCTCCTCCAATTCGGGGTTTCGATCCCCTTGGTATTGGGTTGGACATTGTGCAAAAGATGGCTACGACAACTTCCCTAGATTTGATTCTAGACTCCATGACAAAATGTAAAAATAGGGTCAATCTATACCATGAATGCAATGCTTTCTTCTTGGAGCAGATTCAAAGGGATAACCCTAGCCCTTCTCCTCCCAAATTTTCACTAATTCTTGTTGTTATTCCCAATGTGGAGAGTATGCAGTGTTCTAATGCCATTCCTATTACAATTGACAATTCATAGGTTGTTTTCATTGAGGAGCCTGCAGACCTCCTCATCTCATATGATTGCATCAGTGAGGTCTCTACTGAATTTAGTGCTTGCTCTTTGGTTTTGAGATTCATGTTCAGGTGTCTATCCATTGACTCAGTTTTAGAGTGGGCCAAAAATACCTGGAATAATATTTCCCTTCCTATGGTAGAATCTTTGGATTTTGGGTTTTTCCTATTTCCTTCATTTCGACTGATGATTGCAATTTTGTGGTGCATAATGGACCATGGTTTTTTGGGATTTTTTGCATTTTTCTTACCCCATGGACTCCTTTATTTGACCCTACCTCAACCAAAGTTATAGACATCTCCATGTGGATCAGGATTTACAACTTGCCTCTTGTTATGCAATCTTTTGATCTCATCAAAAATCTGATCAATTAGGTGGGTTTTTTTATTAAGATTGACTCGAAGGAGGTAGCTTCTTTTCACAGGTATTTTAGGGTATGTGTTGTGATGGAAATTTCCAAACATATTCCCCACTTCATTTGAATCCACTCCTCTAAGGGAACTTGGACACAGTTTTTGAACTTTGAAGGTCTCCCCTTCAGGTGTTTTCATTGAAATAATTTGGGACACAAAGTTGAGGCTTGCACTGCTAAGCGTTCAACTAGCACAAGATCTATCAGTCTAAGAAAATGGGTGAAAAAATCTAGTGTTCTTGATACTGATTTTATCTGGCAGAATCATAAGAAATTCTTTTCTCCTAACTCAATTTTTGAGTCTGTCCCTAAGCCTCCTATGGTGCCCATTTCCTCCCTTCCTACAACTCTAATTATGAACAATGTTGATGTTTTCCTTCCTAACTCAAAAGAGGAGGGATTTGATTTGGATGGCACTTATCCTTTCATGGAGGATCTAGAAGAGCATTTTAATCATTTCGAACATGATTAGTGTTGGTTCCTCCATCGAAACTTGGAATTATTCAAAGGGATTACAAAAAAATAAAACTAGATTACGAGACTACGAGGAAGAAAGGGCGGAAATTAGATGTTGAGAAACTCTGTATTGAAGGAATGGATGTTGTGGAAGGA
Organism: Sequoia sempervirens; assembly: GCA_007258455.2. NCBI lineage: Eukaryota > Viridiplantae > Streptophyta > Pinopsida > Cupressales > Cupressaceae > Sequoia > Sequoia sempervirens. Next base: position 152,642,576 of record VDFB02358134.1, on the reverse strand, counting down.
GATTTGAAATGGACTGTGGAGGCTCTTCTTTCATGGAATGGAAAAAAAGCATAGTTTATTTTTGGTTTGGGCTTAATTCCTCGTGTGCTTTTCTCTTGAGTTCTCTTTATACTCTTTCAGGTGTCTGTGTTTTTATTTCTCTCTTTAGCTCCTCTTAGGCTTTTCTTCTTTCTTCTTGAGATTATCTTGTTTCTCTATTCTTGATTATTTATGGCTTGGTTGGCCTATTGTTCCTTATTTTTATGATTATATAAAAATATACCTCTTATGCATCAAAAAAATATATATATGTTGTTTTCTACTATTTTTTAACATTGACCTTATCAAAATCAATCTTCTACATCAAACATAGCATTAACAACAACCTTATAATTTGATCTTGCCACAAACATTTTTTTTATGTTCTATTGCTACGATATATTGTGCCATTGTTTTATCCATTCCAACATGTCCAATAATCCTTCCTTACAAAATCACCTTGAAAGTTCTAATTGTTTGTAGATATGTATTATACCCAAATCTACCACTAACAACTTCAAACCAATATTCCATAAGAGCCATCCTCCACTTCCTTGAACTTTAACTTTGAATTTGTACTCAAGCCTACTCATGCTAGGTGATGAGCCATAAGAATTTCTAGATTCTTTATTGTAGTTACATGTTTTTATCTCATTTTTACTAAACGTCAAAAGACATTACCAAACCTTTTTCATATGCTTTATGTATTTCAAAGCATTTGAAGATGATATATATTATAGTAATGAATGTGTGTGTGAACTTTTAATTTCTATGAGTTCAATAGAATTTCATGATTGATCATAGTTACTAACAATGAAGAAATTCCTTAAGGTATAAGACCAACCTCTATAGTAAAGAACCTATCAACCCACAACAAAAGGATTCTCAACCCAAAATAGAAGGATGATAGTTCAACATAGCCAGAGGATTTAATCTTCTACAACATGAGCATATTCTCATAATGAGATACAGGTGATGATTTGAGGACATGAACATGGATGGCCAAGTGTCAATCCATCTTTTCAATAAATTATGGAGGAAAACGAAGTATGTTCCAATAAGGAATAGCAGTTATAATAAGGGTTGCCCTGTTAGAGCACATTTCCAAGTTATAATAGTTGTCTTAAATAGTGCAGAGTCCTTTTTCAACTTCTACACTCTTGCTCTCATTAGTTGTTATTCTTTGCTAAAAGGCTTGGTCCTCTTCCTCTTTACATGGGAGAGTCGATATTTGATTTTAGTTTTTTTAGAGTTTTTGAATAAGTGGAATCTCACAGACCCTATATAGGAGGGTACTATGTTTTAGATGTTTTCATACATTAGATTGAATTGGATACTTTGTTACATTTTGTTCAGAACTCTGTGTATGATTGAAATATAATAGAGAAGATATTTCAATTGCATGTTTTCCTTAGTTAAGTAATTGAAGAAGATATTGTGGATGTAACATCTCAAGCAAGAGATACTTGAGGTACTGCAGAGCCACGTTAGTTTAGATTATTAATAAGATTATGCATTGCAATTTCTAATTTATAGTTTCTAGTTTAGATTACATTGAATGCCATATTGTAATTTTTGAATTAAGTCTCCATTTTATGTTTTGTTCAATGCTATTAGGTGATTAGTTGAATTAGGATATGTTGCAGCATAAATAGTCATTAGTTACAATCATAAATGATAGGTACCTATAGCAGTTAACAGTAGTTAGCATCTACTTATCTTGTTCTTAGATAGGAGCTATTTTTAGTTAGAATATTTTGATGAGTTTATTCTTATTCAATCACCTATACTCAGTCAATGAAGTCTAGAATTCTTGAATGCATATATAGTGCCAACATCATCTTAAGTCTATGATTACCTGGTTGAAAATTCAATGAAGCCCTCTCTTGGATAATGAACTCCTTAGTTTAGGGATCTGTAGATTCATTAAGCCACATGTATGATCATCTACATCAGTTAATTAAACACTAGGGGAAGCTCTACATTTTTGGTGTTGTTGTTGAGGATGGTGCTAAGTTTAGAATTCATATTTATGGTTTAAATTTACTTTCATTTATTTTTGAGATTATTAAGTTTTCATTTCTAGCATTAGGATTAATAGGCAATCACAAATCAACCAAGAACTATTTACTAACAGTGTGCAAGGAAAACCATTTAAAGATCAAATAACTATTGTATGTGGAGGTAGAGAGACACTTTAGGAAGGTTTCTCCCATCAACATAAGAAGAATTTGAAGATATTGATGCAAATGAGGAACCTATTGATGGAATCAACAAAATAGAAACACCCCTAACACCAATACCTAGTCCAGACCTAGGGGGGACTTTTATAAGGAATCTTAACACTGTGACAGAGGAAACAGTGGAAAATCTAACAAAACACATTACATTTGAGTTTCCAATCACAAACTAAGAGAGGGTCGCTTCTCTCAAGAATATACCACCCTCGACCTTACCAATTTTCTATAGATTAGTTACTAAAGACCCAACACATTCTTATTTGAATTTGATGTTTTGTGTAGAAGTTATGATTACACAATAAATGCTCGTAGATTGAAACTCTTTCCAACAACATTGAAAGATGTTGCTTTTTTATGGCTTATGAGGTTGGGAAGAAATGCAATACCCAAAGTAGGAGAAAATGAAATCCAAATTCTTGCAAAATTAATAAGATTATTGTAGAGGGAAAAATAGAAAGAGAGATGACATCTTCAAGATGTTATAAGGGGAAGATGAACCACTTGAGAATTATGTGGAAAGATTTCAATTTCGTCTAAAAAAATAACACTAGAATAGGCTCTCTCTTGAGTCATTAAAGCTATTATTTTTATGAGTATGTAAGGCCTTTCTAACATCTAATTAACTTGGTGTTTGCAAGTAGACACACAATTCAGAGGATGGGTTCCTAACTAGACAGTTCATCAAACCTTCACAAAAAGATTCATTTAATTATCAACCAAGGATCATAAGCTTTTGATAGGGTTGGCACTATATGTGCATTCAAGGATCCTATTATGCCCTATATCAATGAAACATAGGTGGTCACACATGTATTGAAAACAATAAAAACTAGAAAAGGAAATAAAGCATGAAATTTTTGAGTAGGGGAACTAACATAAATCTACTTCTTATGTTGCGGGGACTTATTTCTTAATAATATAACTGATAACTATTAAATTTGAACCTACAGCTAACTGATAGTATTAACTACTAACATCTAACATCTAACTCCTAACTTTTGACCTCTAACTTCTCCAAAGAATAAATCAATGTAATTCATACTACAAAATATCATTCATGAAATTCATGTGCATATAATTGGAAACTTATCTTAAATGAATTCAGTAATGTAGCATCTAATCTAGTAACAAAAAATAAGGTGGGTTGGCAATACTTTGAGTGGCCCTTGCTTGAGTTGTTGTGCCCACAAAAGATATCAAATGTGTACGACTTAATCAATAATTCATGAAAGTGAACTAAACTCCTTTATTACATAAGAACTGAACTTCATATAGTTTGACAAGAATCTCTAAAATATTTCTCATTCAAAAGTACATATCCATTGCAACTTGATAACAAAAAAACTAACAACTATTAATTGGTAAAAAAACCAATCATAATATTACTACTACTAGATCTGCTCCTCAACCATATATCCTAATAAATAGGCTCGAGAGGAGTCTTCTTCATACAAGGACTAAAAATAGAACATTAAGACATACGTCCACTCACCCTCAAAGATAGGATGAGGACAAGTCTTTGAAACATAAAACCATAAATATGAAATAGAAGAAGGAAAATCAAACTAGGACTCTGCCCATAACGGTTAACTGGTATGATAGGAACATGTTTCCTAGAACTGTCACGTCATGGGTTACTCCTATTTGGAATATACTTCTTCTAGTTACATTATTGATGGATAGAAGTGTATTTATAGTGACTCATGGCTAACCATTCAATAGCCACCTTTGCTTCCTTCTAGAATTGTCGTTCTTCAATTATTCTGGCTCTCCCCTGCAACTGTCCACAATCCTTACTGTGGGTTGGAAATCCAGTTGTTGCGGGCTACAATCTTCTTGGCTGCAAGATGTTAGTTTTGCTACCAAGGCATTCGCATAATTAATAATCACAATTAAACCATAAAAACATACTAAATACTATGAACATTCATACATCCACACAAGCATATATCAATATATCATATTTATATTTCCACATATTTAGGTCTGTCAAAGTGCGTAAAAGGCATATGAAATATGTATGAAGTCTTGCAAATGTTTGTGAGACTTAGCAAATGAAATGATAATGATGAAGGAAAAACTAGTCATTATCTAGACTCATCATTCCCCCCAACTAAAGTATTTTCTTGTCCTCAAGCAACTTTTAAGATCGAAGGTTATACTAAAGAGCTATCTCCCTGAAATCAACTACAATGTCAACTCCCTTTTTTTGTTTCAGATAATAGCCTTTTTGATCCATGTGCTTTTCCAATTTGGTGTTCTCTGCTACTTATTCCTCCCCATAATTCTTCCATGTCTAGTGTGGTAGTAGAAAGAGGAGAATAGGTGGATGAAAGATGAGTGGAAACTATGCAACTCAATATTTCCTTGCAATGTCTATATACTTATGAGATCTTTGGACAATGGCTACAAATTATAAAGGGAGTGTGGCTCATTTTTCTTCAACTCGGGTGTTAGCTCTTCCCATATCTTCTATACAAATTTGAAGGCTTGATTAATAGGTTGTGTAGCTAATCTATTTATTATCCTATTTTCTTATATTCATTATCTTCTTTTCTACACATCTGTAATTCAAAAGTTCTATCCATTCTTCTATGACTGCATTGGGATCCACTAATTCTTTTATGAGCTACAAAGCAATAGATTTTCCCTTTTCATGGTATTCTTGTAAAATTTTGCTTCTTTGATGTTCATTTTTGATATAGGAGGTCAGAGGTCTGATTTTTAGATCTCCTACAAAAATCAAGGGATTCCAAGCAGTTTCATCTAAAAGAATATAATTATGTAGATAAAATTCACAAAGTTGATCTTGCATTTCAGGTGTGGAATTATGAAAAGTTTCTAAAAACAAGAATTTCCTATTCATTGCTACAAGAAGGTCACTAATTAATTGGCTAAATTAAAAACACAATTTATTTTTTTGCTGAAATAAGGTGTAAACCCTAGTAGGTGGCCTGCACTTTAGCAATTGTGCAGTTTTGTCTACTATTTCCTCATTTTTCACCTTCAGCATTTTTACTTCAATTTCTTGTTTCTCTAATGCTCTAGTGTGATTGGAAATCATTTCATTTTTCTCCCTTTCCCACTCTTTTTCTTTTTGGGAGAATTATTGTGTTCTTCTCCAAAGCTCCACACCCAAGGACACCACAATTGGCCCAGTAGGGGTTATGACCTGAGGAATTAGGCCTTGGGATACTGGTTCTTTATTTTTTCTTCTACCATAGCAAGTTTCCAGTACCTACAATTTTGACCCATTCTCAAACTTATAAATCTTCTCCTTCAATTCTTTAATTATTGCATCCCTCTCATTATCCTTTTATTGATGTGTATTTATCAATTCTTCCAACTATTTTATTCTTTCCATTGCTTCTTTCAATTCCTTTCTAATGTTTATTTCTTCAATAAAAGGTTCTTTTTTCCAAAAATTTCTCATCCCCCATTGCACTCATGTATTCACAACCCTCTAAAACATGGTTTTTTTGAGACCTTTTCCTTTTCTTTTTAGCTACAAAAACATCTTTTGAATCTAATTCAGAAGTGCTAGAAAAATATGATGGTTGCACAATTGGTAGTTTCATTTCATCATCAGGGACATTCCCCTCTAAATTTTCATCTATTTTTATTTCATGATCAAGGGTATTCCCTTCTGAATTTTTATCTATTTCTACCATCACAACATCTTCTTCTTGTTTTTCTTTTGTTTCTTCTATTACAACATACTCTTTTTTCTTTTTAATTGATCCTCCCATGGCTCCCTTCTTCTTTAGGTGTTGTGATTGCCTCTTGGATTGAGTGGGCCTATTTTTTTCCCTTACGGATGCAAAAGTAGAAGCCCTACACTTTACTTTCTTTGTTTTTTTCCCCTTCTTCTGCCTCTTTATAGGTGTAGAGGTAGAGGCTTCACTGTTTCTCTTTTTACTGCTTGGTGGCCTCTTAGAAATAGGGGTGTCCTAATTGCCTTCTACTGCAAGTTGCTCATCAAAGGCTATAGATTGGGTTTCTTGAAAACCCTCCTCTTCTAGTTCCTCCATGTTGCAAGTAGGTGTTGTAGTAGGGGAGCTAGAGGGTATTTCTCCCTTAGAAGCAATAGCAAGCTCTTCAACTATTTGTTCTTAGCCTCTGTTTCTCTCATTAGGAATTTGAAGGATATCGTTGATATTGCTACAATTAAGAAAGTTTTCCCAAGAAATATTTGGAAATTGAGCCCTAAGACTCCTCTTTATCAACACTATAACTAAACAGAAATGAGATAATTTTGTATTGTTTTTTTTCCTCTTGTATTCAAATGACATTCTCTTTAACAAATTGTATAAGAAATTAGGAACATTTACATGCCTATCATGGCATAGATGACTTAATAGTTTGAAATGAACTGTTTATAACAATGATTGTCTCCCATCACAGGTCAAATACTTAACTATATAAGAAGAAACTAAAGCCCAAAGCCAGGGTATAGACAATCATTTAGTACCTTGGGAAGAAGAATCTAGGTTTTCTCTTGGTTGGGAGAATTTATTTCTTCTAGTAATGGAATCTGCCCTAACTAGAAATTCTTCTCTTATCTTTGGCAATCCAGATACTTTAGTTATAACAGCTTCTAAGGAATCTATCCTTAGGCCCCTAACAATTGCTTCATCATGTTGCAATGTGGCTACAAATTGTAAGGTCATAACCTTATTAAATTATATCAGCCTCATAAAATATTGCATTTGGCTAACCCACTGGAAAATGGATAAACATAGTCTGTTATCTAGCAACTGGTTATGTTTTTTTAGTTCTCTACATATTATATCACCTCTCATTATAATGCTCTATGATTTTTCATTCACTTCACAATTACTTCATAATTTTTCTTTGTTATGTTCTCGTTCTATCACCCCAATTACACTACTTATGTTCTGCTATAAGCTATAACACCCAAATACACCTCTGAATTCCTCTACTAAGCTCTTTGTATCTTGGTGATGGTGGAAAATAGAAAAACAAAGAAAAAAAAGCTTGAAATGGCAAAAAAATTTGAGGAATGATCTTTAATACCCTCCCCCCAACTAAGCCTACTAAGTGTCCACACTTAGCTCGTACGAATAGGGGCAGAGATATAAATGGAAAGTAGTGGAAATTTAAAATGAGCTATTTGACATGCTTAAATGAACAATAAATATACATTAAATCAGTAATCTTAAATGATAATTATGATTGTTAAAGTGAAGTGTACCTGGAATTATTATTTGAATTAATTTTCAACTTGTGTGTAGAAGCTAAATTGTGTCGTGCAGGTAATTTTTGAAAAGACTTGCCATAATGGATATGAGCTATGTGCAGTTATGATATGAAGTGAATGTGTGACACATGGGAATTAGGCTAGAGAGATGGATGAAAATAAAAAGCTACATAAAGTACACTTTGAGTGAAGTGATAGTTATTGTTGGGTACGGTAGAGATGAAAATGTGATGTGATGGAATTGGCTATATGTGCATGTGTGAATAAGATGATGTAAATGTAATATGAATGGATATATATTATGATGGATATGTGAATCCTACAGGTACATTTAACAATGGGTTCCTTTGTGATAGTTCTATAGGTTTGTGTTGTCGCAGGTCCCTTCTGCTTCTGCTCACTGGTTGAAGAAACAAATATTGGCAATTGTCACCCGTGTTGTGTGTGCATGTGAAATATGTGAAGAAATTATACCCATGGAAAATCAGTGGGTGAGTTGTGTAGCTCATCTACTAATACATTTGTAGAGCTGGTTGTTTTTGTTGTTGAATTTTCCATGTCAAGTTCAAACTATTGTAATGTAAGAAGGAACTCATCCTTTTGCAATGGTTTTTTATAAAGCTTCAATCTGTGACCATTGAATAGCAATGAGAAACTTACTTCATTTATTTTTTGTAGTTTCACTAAACCATTTGGAAAGATTTTCCTTATTTCATATGGCCCAAGCCATCTGGTTTGCAATTTCCCTCTGTAATCTTTGTATCTTGAGTCATAAAGTAAAGCCCAATCACCTAACCCGAATTTCTTTGTCTTAATAAACTGATCATGCCAACGAATCCTTTGGTTTTGGGTAACTTCAACATTTTGGATGGCTTTTTTTCTTATTTCATCCAATGCATTTAGGTTGTGCAATATCTCTTGATGTGTTGTTGACAAATTTGTGCCCAATTTGACTGTTGTCTATAATGTTTTATACTCAAACTCTATATGAAGTATTTCCGTTTTACCATACACCGGTTCATATGGTTTAAAGCCTTTGTTGTCTTCCAATTTGTTTTGTAAGCCCAAATTTCCTCAGGTAACCCGGTTGCTCAATCCTTCCTATGAAGTTGCACTGTCTTTGTGAGGATGTTTTTAATTTCCCTATTGTGACTTCCACTTGCCCATTTGCTTGAGGGTGATAAGGTGTGGACTTTATGTGTCTAATCTCATATTCTTGAACTAATTTGGTAATCAAATATGATGTAAAATGAGGTCCTTGGCCTATGAAAATTTCTCTTGGAACTCCATATCTTGTGAATATGTCTTCATATAGAAACTTTGCCACATTCCCATCTCTTGCAAACTATAAAGACTTAACTTCTACCCATTTTGTAAGGTAATCTATACAAACTAGTATGTATTCTTTGTTGTTTGATGTTGGAGAGATGGGACCAATAATGTCTAGTCCCCATTTTTCAAATGGTGTTATTGCTAGTATTTAGGTTGTGCAATATCTCTTGATGTGTCATTGACAAATATGTGCCCAATTTGATTGTTGTCTATAATGTTTTATACTCAAACTCTATATGAAGTATTTCCTTTTTACCATACACTAGTTCATATGGTTTAAAGCCTTTGTGGTCTTCCAAGTTGTTTTGTAAGCCCAAATTGCCTTAGGTAACCTGGTTGCCCAATCCTTCCTATGAAGATGCGCTGTCTTTGTGAGGATGTTTTCAATTTCCCTATTATGACTTCCACTTGCCCATTTGCTTGAGGGTGATAAGGTTTGGACTTTATGTGTCTAATCTCATATTCTTAAACTAATTTGGTAATCAAATATGATGTAAAATGAGGTCCTTGGCCTATGAAATTTTCCCTTGGAACTCCATATCTTGTGAATATGTCTTCATAGAGAAACTTTTCCACATTCCCATCTCTTGCAAACTATAAAGACTTAACCTCTACCCATTTTGTAAGGTAATCTATACAAACTAGTATGTATTCTTTGTTGTTTGATGTTGGTGAGATGGGGCCAATAATGTCTAGTCCCCATTTGTCAAATGGTGTTATTACTAATTGTGGTTGCAATGACATTTCATCTATTTTTGTTGGCCTTCCCATTCTTTGACATCTATCATAGCTCCTGGTATATTTTACTGCATCTTTATGAAGAGTTGGCCAATAATAGCTAGTATTGAGAATTTTAAGATTTTTCCTCTTTGTTGCAAAGTGTCCCCCATAGGGTTCATCATGGTATGCTCTAAGGATATCATATACTTCATCTTCTCGGATCCATCTTCTCATTATGTTTTCTAGGCCTATGTAGAATAAGTACCTAGCTATCCATGAGCAGGGAAAACTATTTTGAAATAATTTCCTCTTCTCCCTTGGTGAGAAGTGGGGTGGTATCTTTCCTGCTACAAGATAGTTTGCAATGTTTGCATACTAAGGTGTATGTAGAGATAGAGTGAATAAATTCTTATCTAGGAATGAGTCATCAACAACATCTTATTTTGATTTGGTTGGTAGTCTAGATAGGAAAATTTTCACTACATTGGCTTTACCTAGATTATCTACAATGGTAATGTCAAATTCTTTGAAGTAATAGTAACCACCTGACAAGTTTGACACCAACCATTGATTTGTTCAGGAGATACCTTATTGGTGTATGGTTAATGTGTATGAGCACTAAATACCCTAAATGTAATGTCTAAATAATTTATTTATTGCATGAACCACTACTAACATCTCCTTTTCAGTCACTGTATAATTGAATTCTACCCCTTAAATATTTTTGTTGATATAATATATGGCATACTCTTTGTTTCCTTCCTTGTGTCCTAACACTTCTCTTATAGAAAAATCAGAAGCATTTGTATAAATATGAAAAAGGAGATTCCAATTTTGTCCTCTCAAGATAGGTGTCTTAGTTAGTGTTTCCTTGAGAGCTTCAAATACAGTTTGAAAAGTAGGTGTCCATTCAAACTCTACATCTTTAGATAGTAAGACAAATAGTGGAGCTGCAATTTTGCTAAAATCTTGTATAAATCTTCTATAATATCTAGCATGGCCAAGAAAACTTCTAACATCCTTTTATCTTTGAGGCATAAGGAGTGTTGATATTACCTTAATTTTGTTAGGATCTATTTGAATTCCTTCATTGGAAACAAAATTTCCCAAATTAATTCCCTCAGTCATCATCATGAAGTATTTCTCATGACTTGGGGATAGGTTATGTTATTGAAATCTCTTTAGTACCTTCTCCAAATTTCCAAGTGCTTCATCATAGGTATTCCCATAAGTTGTGAAATCATCCTTGTAAAGCTCCATGGAATCATGCACAAAGTTTGAGAATATGCTCAGTACTGTCCTCTGGAAGGTGGTTGGTGCATTACATAGCCCAAATGACAAGATAAAATAAGAATATACACACCAATAGTATGTGAAATTTGTCTTGTCTTGGTCTTTTGGGGCTATCTTAATTTGATTGTAGCCACTAAATCCATCCAAAAAGGAAAAGTACTTCTTGCCTGCTAATGAATCAAGTACTTGGTCAATGAATGGAAGTGGAAAGTGGTTTTTCCTAGTTATAGAATTTAACCCACGGTAGTCTACACACACTCTCCATTTCCATCATTTCTTAGGCACAATCACTAGTGGAGACACCCACTGACTATCATAGATAGGATAGATAAATCCCACATTGATTTTTTTTTTATAATTCTGATTTGACTTTATCTCGAACTATAGGGTTCATTCTCCTTTGGGATTGTCTAACCAGTTTGAAACCATCATTGATATATATCATATGCATGCACAAGTCTGGGTCTATCCCTTTCATATCATGATAATCCCATGCAATGGTTGTTGTACATTCCTTCAACGCAACCAACAATGAGGTCTGTTGTGTTGCAGTTAGTTGATTGTTTACATTCAATGTTTTTCCCGACATAATCTCTAAAGTCAAGGATGATGTTTGACAAAATGAAATGTCAAGTCCTACTATGTTTGGGATACAATGTTGTGGTAAAAAAGTATGGAAAATTTGGGAAAATTACAAATGAATTGACAGGGATTATATTTTGTAGATGATCTTCTTGACATCTTAGATAGTCATGTTGTTGCGGGTCCCTACCATAGTTGTTTTGCATGATGTTTGCAATCAATTCATCTTCATCTTGGTTTTCTAATAAGGGGTTGTGTTTAACAGTCATCAAAGTTTGTAAGAAGTACTAACCTTCCTCATCTAGGGTTGGCCAGATAGTTTTTTCTAGGTCTACATGTGGCTGGGCTGGTGGATAAAGGACTAATTTCTTAGTCACATTCTCATTGAAAATGATCATATTTCTAGACCTCCAACCTATGAATGCACCTATTGTTGCCAACCAAGGTTTCCCTAAGATGAGGGGATATCCTGCAAGGTTAGCTTTAGGCTACAATACCATAAAGTCTATAGAGTACTCCATGAATCTAATGTTATTACCAAATCTTCAATGATTCCCTCAGGTTTTACTATAGACCTATCTACCATCTGTAGCATAGTAGGTACATACACCTAAGCTTTACTAGTAATAATTTCATGGTTGCTTTGGTCATTATATTAATAGCTTCTCCTAAGTCAATTAAGGTGTTCTTAATGAGAGTGTCATTTATCTTGACTTATACTACAGGGCTCCTAGGATCTGCATACTTGGGTACAATTATGTTTCCCAACATAATATCTACAAGTTATCCTAAGAGATGTATAGTTTGAGGGTCCTTTCAATTTCTACTTGGATTTTTGAGGCATAGCTCTCTCACTACTTTAGTATAAATAGTAACTTCCTTAATAGCCTGGATGAGGGTTATTTTGATGCAAACATCCTTGATTTTTCCCAAAAGATCAGTTTCAACTTGTGATTTATGTTTTTAGATTGTTAATCTCTCAAGGAATGGAGGCTCTAGACTTATGGTTGTAGGATTGGTCTGATTTGAGTTAGGTTCCTTAGATTGTTTATCCATGGGCTTTTTTAGGAGTTCCTCATCAATTAATTCAATTATATGAGGAGATGAAGGCCTAGCTAACATCTTCCCTGATTTGAGGTGTACATCACTCACCTCAACCCCATAAGTAGGGTATTGCATGGTCTCATTAGCATAAGCATGTTGGATAGGCTTATTATTTAGGTTAGGTGCAGGTTGTGCTAGCAATTGAGGTGCTCTTGGTGGTGTAAGTGTTGGGTTTGTTGGGTTTGGCATTATGGCTTGTTTTTGTGGTTGCAAGGGTTGTTGTGGCTGTTGATAATTTTAATTTTGATTTTTCCATTGCTAACCTCTTTGTCATTGAGGTTTCCATTGATTTTATTGGGGTGGACACTAAGAATTATAATTAGATCCCTGATAACTCTAAGGTGGCCACATGTTTTTTTGTTGTTGATTCCAATTGGATTGGGCATTGGCCATTGTTTTTTTTGCATATTGGCCCAAGATTGAGGGTTCCAACTAGGAAAATTTGCATTGTTACTAGGAATGACATGTTATAACTGAAAGGATCTTGGGGCATACCTTATCTTGGCTGCCATGGTTTGTATTGAGCTATATAGAACACTTGACCATCTTCACCTTCCAGTGCATGAAATTTTTATGTCCCTTTCTTATCTTTAGAAATACTTTCCACCTTCTTACACTTGCAATTGGTTTGTCTCTATCTACAATGTGGGTAGTATTTTGTAAGGGCTACTTTTGTCTCTTCTTGCTTTTTATTGATGTGAAGGGTATCTAATTGTGTATCCAAGTGACTCATGATATCTTCCTTCATGTTTGATAGAATATTTCTTAGTTCCACCTTTAAGACTCCAATGGTTGATTTGTTGATGGAAGATGTCTTGTCTCCTCTAATCCTCTTGGTGAAAGACCTTGAATAGTTTCTGCATGCTTTGCAGATTTCTTCAAATGGTGCCTATGATATTTCTCCTTCCCCAATGAGGTTAAGTGCATCCATGCAATCCTTATTAACTCCTCTCAAGAATATCAACTTTAGAGATTCATCAGTCTATTTTGGTGGGATTTCTTAAGGCAGAATTGAAACCTCTCTACATAGTCTTCCAATGATTCATCTTCCTTTTGTGACATCATAAATATGTCATCTCTCTTCCTATCTATGCCTCTGCAATATTTTCTAAGAATTTATCCTTCATTTGTTCCAGTTGGGAACAACATCTCTTTTGAAACCCATGAACCATCTCAGAGCAACATCCTTTAGTATTGTTGGAAACATTTTAAGTATGTGTGCATTTGTGGTATAGTCACAACTTTTTCATAGCATATCAAACTCAAAAAGGAAGGTGTATGGATCCTCCGTGACCAACCCATAGAAGACACATAATATTAAAGGATGTATGTTCTTCAAAGCAATTGCTCTCTCCTAGTTGGAAATGGGGAACTCAAAGGTTACATGCTCTGGTGGTTCTTCAATTGTTGCATCACCCATGATGTTGATGTGTATATGGGAAGTCTCCTTTGTATCTCGTGTGGGTACTGATGTCAGGGATAATTCTTCTTTAGGAATACCCTCGCTCTATTCACCGTGTTCACCAGTATCCTCTAATGCTTCATGTGTTGAAGGGATAAATCTTCCCAAAGTGTCTCATTGCCTCTACATGCAATGATTATGACTCTTTGGATCAACTGTTCCTACACATTGTTAGTAAAATGTGTTGTGTTGATGGAAAAAAGATAATTACCCTAATGCTGAAAACAAAAACACTAAATTGTGAAAGCTTAAAAATACAGAGGAGAACCATGAATGTAGCATCATCCCTAACAATGGTACCAAAAATGTAAGGCCTTTCTAACGTCTAATTAACTTGGTGTTTGCAAGCAGACACACAATTCAAAGGATGGGTTCCTAATTGGACAATTCATCAAACCTTCACAAAAGGCTTCATTTAATTATCAACCAAGGCTCATAATATTTTGACAGTGATGCCACTATATGTGAATTCAAGGATCCTACTACACCCTATATTGATGAAACATAGGTGGTCACACATGTATTAAAAATGGTAAAAAACTAGAAAAGGAAATAAAGCATGAAATTGTTGAACAAGGGAACTAACATAAATCTATTGCTTATGTTGTAGGTACTTACTGCTTAATATTGTAATTGCTAACTATTGAATCTGAACTTGCAACTAACTGATACTACTAAATCCTGACTTTTAATGTCTAACTCCTTACTTCTAACCTCTAACTTCTCCAAAGAATAACTCAATATAATTCATACTACAAAATATCATTCATGAAATTCACATGCATATAATTGGAAAATTATCTTAAATAAATTTGGTAATGTAGCATCTAATCTAGAAACAAAAAATAAGGTGGGTTGGCAATACCTCGAGTGGCCCTTGCTCGAGTTGTTGCATCCACATAAGATATCAAATATGCACTACTTGATCAACAATTCATGATAGTGAATTAAACTCCTTTATTGCATAAGAATTGAACTTCATATAGTCTGACAAGAATCTCTAAAATATTTATCATTCAAAAGTACATATCTATTGCAACTTGATAACAGGAGAGCTAACAACTATTAATTGGTAAAAAAATCATACTATTACTACCACTACTAGATCTACTCTTCAACCACAAATCCTAATATATAGGCTCAGAAGGAGTATTATTCATATAAGGAATAAAAATATAACATTAATGCATATGTCCACTCACCCTCAAAGATAGGAAGAGGGCAAGTCTTTGAAACAAAAAAAATAGAAGGAAAATCAAACTAGGACTCTACCCATAATGGTTAACCGCTATAATAGAAACATGTTTCTTGAAACTATCACATCATGGGTTAATCCTATTTGGAACATACATCTTCTTCTAGTTGCATTATTGATAGATACAAGTACATTTATGATGACTCATGGCTAACCATTCAATAGCCACCTTCGCTTCCTTTTAGAACTATCATTCTCCAATTATACTGGCTCTCCGTACAACCATCCACAGTCCTTTGCTCTGGGATACAATTTTGTTGGTTGCAAGATGTTAGTTTTTCTACCAAGGCATTCACATCATTAATAATCATGATTAAACCATAAAACATACTAAATCCTATGAGCACTTATACATCCACACAAGCATATATCAATATATCATATTTATATTTTTGCATATTTAGGTTCGTCAATGTGCATAAAAGGCATATGAAAGATGTATGACATATTGGAAATGTTTGTGAAACTTAGCAAATTAAATGATAAAATCATAACTAATGAAGGAAAAAACAACCATTATCTAGACCCATCAAAGTACATGAGGACTGCATGGATGCTTTAAACCTCATAGGGATATTTCTCAATTTGCTTTTGAGGAAATCTACTAGGTATGTAGAAATTATTCAAGGTCATCCATGAAGAAGACCAGGGTTGATAGAACCTTCTCTTCCAATAAAGCATCCACTAGAGTATCTAGGGTGAAACTTAGTAACCTTCTATCGAACATGAAGGAGGACATAATCAACCGCCTAGCTACCCAATTAGATACCTTTCACATTAAAAATAAACAAGAGGAAGCAGAGGCAACTCTTACTGAAATTATCCACATTATCACAAGAAGAGGGTAAACTATAAATGCAAGTAGCTAGCTAGCATTTATGAGGAGAAGTAAGGGAGAACTAAATTTTAAACCCTAGAGAATGAGGAAGGCCAAGTATTCTACATTTCTCATTGTAAGCCATGGAAATAAAGATAAGGTATGCCTCAAGACCCCTTGTCTTACAATATGTCTTTTCCTAGGAGTAATACAAACTTATCTCATTAGAACAATCAACCTTGGAATAATACACAAAATTAATTATGTCCAATAACCCAATCACCTAATTGGGCTCCACAACAAGGGATATGGCCACCATAACCATATGAAGCCTCAAACTATAATTCTCAATGGCAACCCATACAAAACCAATGGCCACATAATGGCATGGGAATCAACAATGGTAAGACCAAAATATTAGTTATCCACAACCATAACAACCTGTGCAACCACAACAACCCACTATAATGCCAAACTCAGCCATAACAACTCCAATGCAACCTAGAGCACCTCATTTTCCATCCCAACTAGCACCAATCCTTAACAATAAGAATGTTCAACATAATTATACTAATGACATCATCCAATACCCAAACTATGGGGTTGAGATGAGTGATGTACACCTTTGTTCAAGAAGGATGCTTATTGATCCATCATCTCCTCACATTACAAAGCTTACTAATGAGGAGCCAAGAGTCAAGAATATTGATAATCAAACAAAGCAACGTAAACAAGGTAAGACAACAAAACATCACAAGTCTAGAACCACCATTTCCAAAAATATTAACATAGAAGTCCCATTCTAAACCTGAATCTAATTTGTTGAGCTAGCTTAGGATGTTTGTATAGAAATACCCCCGACTCAAGCTATTAAAGAAGTACCTATATACATAAAAACCATAAGAGAGTTGTTGCTTAAAAAGTCAGAGAAAAAAAGGAAAGACCCCTAGACTATCCATGTCCTAAGACAATTGGTTGACATTAGGCAATATAGTTGTTTCAAAATATGTAGACCTTGGGAGTCATATTGTAGATGCAAAAATTAATGGCACACTTATCCATAAATGTTATGCCAAGAGAAACCATGCAACAAATTCAATTGATTGATCTTCGAACCACACCTATTGTTCTACAACTAGCAAATAGGTCGACTATTAAACCAAAAGGTGTTATTGAGGATTTGGTTATCACACTAGATTCATGGGAATATCTAGTAGATTTTATGGTTTTGCAACCCAAGGCCAACCTTGCAGAATATCCCTTAATCTTAAGAAGACTACGGTTAGCCACAAAAGATGCATTCATTGGATGTAGGTCTAGCAACATGATAATTTCCAATAGAAATATGGCTAAAAAATTGGTCCTTTATCCACTTGCACAACCACATGTAGAATTGGAACAAAATGTATGGCCAACCCTTGAATAATATGACCAATACCCTTTACAAACACTCATGACCATAGAGCATAGTTCAATGATTGACATACAAGATGAAGATGAAGTCCTTGCCCAAATTATGCAAAACTCTTATGGTAGGGACCCACAACAACACTATTTCCTATTATGCTTACACTTCCCTTTACACAATATCATACCTACAAATTCCTCTGAATCTACTTCTCAACTTTTCCATACACCGCTTCCCTATAGTTTCAATCTCAATTTGTTACAACTTGATGTTGCTTCTATCATGACTTTTTCCTTAACCATGGAAATCACATCGGGCAAAACACTAAATGTAAATAACCAATTAAAAAAATATCCAACAATCTTCATTAATTACAATGTTGCAAGCTCAAACAATAAAATTTGCATGAGACTATCATGACATGAAGGGCATAGATCCTAGCCTATGCATGCATATAATTTATATAAATGAAGACTACAAACTAGTTAGGCAACCACAAAGGAGAATGAATCTAGCTTTGCTTGACATAGTCAAGACGAAGTTACAAAAAATGTTGGATGTAAGGTTCATTTATCCCATATTAGACAATCAATGGGCTCCTCATTGGTGATTGTGCCAAAGAAGGGAGGTAAATGGAGGGCATGCATAGATTATAGGGGATTAAATGCAACAACAAGGAATGATCACTTTCCTCTTTCTTTTATTGAATAAGTGTTGGATTCACTAGCATGTAAGAAATATTTCTCCTTTCTAGATGTGTTCAATGGGTATAACCAAATTAAGATAGCTCTAGAAGATCATGACAAGACAACTTTTACATACCCATGGGGTACATGCCTATTTAGTTTTACCATTTGGATTATGTAATGCCCCCACAACATTTCAACAAGTAGTCTAAAACATATTCTTAGATTTTTCACATGATTCCATGGAGATTTACATGGATGATTTCACCACTTATGGGAACACTTATGAGGAAGCATTGACTAATTTGGAGAAATTCCTTCAAAGGTTTCAAGACCACAACATCTCTTTAAGTCATGAAAAATGCTTCATGATGATGACTGGAGGAGTGGTCTTGGGGCACTTCATGTCCAATGAGGTAATTTAGGTAGATCCAAATAAAATTGAGGCGATTTCCACTCTAGGTATTCCCCAAAAGCAAAAAAATGTCAGAAGTTTCCTTGGCCATGCAGGGTACTATAGGAGTTTTATCAAGGATTTCAGTAAGATAACAACCCCATTGTTTTTCCTCCTCTCTAAAGACATTGAATTTGATTGGACCCTTGCCTACCAAGAAGCTTTTGAAGTCCTCAAAACAATCTTACAAAGAACCCTATGTTGAGATGCCCTAATTGAAAATTCCTTTCTATATACATTCAGATGCTTCTGATTTTACCATAGGTGTTGTTCTAGGACATAAAGAAGGGAATTTGGAATATGCAATCAACTATATCAGTAAAAAAATTCAGGTTGTTTTCCCATGTGCCAGAGGAGTGATTTTGTCTATGTCAAGTGGCCAAATTGGGCTCATGGGAAATCCAAAGGAGGTCGAGAAGGCAGTTTGTGACATCACATCAACCAGCATGGTCTCCCATCCATAGGACAATAAGAATTCCTAAGGAGAAAGGATTTGACAACCCTTGACACTAGGATGCTTGCCCCTCTCATCGGAGTTGCAAATGAGATCATTTGCATGAGCCACATCTACATTCAGGGACTAGAAACATTAAATGCGCTCAAAATCAACAGTTGTGGAGTGAATTTTCCAAATTTGGTGGCATTGGAATAGGAAAATCGGATTGGGGAGGTGTTGCTAGTGGAAGGGCAATAATGAAAGTATACGTCAAAGCTTTTCCAAGGTTGAACATCTGGAAACTGAAGTATGTCCCAGCTTAGGAGAGTTGAATGCCACCTCCAGGGAGCCGTATGGAGAATTAAGGTAGTTGGGTTGGAGGCATATCAAATTTATGAAGAAGAGTTGGTGCTTTGATTGTTTCAAAGTTGAGCGGCTATATTAAGACATGAAACATCAAGAATGGAGCAGAGCCTCAACAATGGATACGCCAATAAAGCTTCGCTGCTCAAAGAAGCAATCAAATTTCTCTGGCTTTATCATGGATCAAAGGCTCAAGAAAATTTGTTTGAATAAAGACATTTTGTGTTTGGAAGCAGTGAGGATGGTGATTGGGAAGAAGTTTTGCTTTTCCAACAATCAGAAAAGAGCAAATACATATATTACCTCTCGTTTCCTTACATCGCTGCTAGACCTAAATCTACCAAAGCTGAGGTGTTTGGTTCTGCTCAGGATGGTTTTCAAAGCAACAATATTGGTCGACAATGTAGACGTGGTGGTGGTGGCACAGCTGGGAGTTGGAATCCCACTACCAGACGACATAGTTAGGATGTTCTTGCAAGATGTAGAGTTGGAATGGCTTCCATTCATCTTGGACATGAAAGAAGAAGGCCTAGAGTGCCATAGGAGATGGGAAACCATAAGCTACAACTTCCTATGTAGATGGTTGGGCTTGAAAGAGACAGAAGGCCTCGAGTGGTGTCAGACATTTTCCAATCTAGTGGAATCCACCAAGTTCTATGATGAAGAAGAATGATGGGTAGCTACGGGTGGGTAAATGTGATGTAGTTTTTGTTAATGTCTATGTCTAAGCCATGCGATCATTGGAGAAATTTTGGCTTGTTTTTTGTAATTTTGTAAAGATGGTTGAAGGAACTTGGTGTCATACGAATTTTCCCAATTTCAAGATGGGACAAAAATGATGTAAATTTTCTAATATTAATATAAATTGTGCAACTCTGCTACGTATTACAAATAAAAAAAAATTCAGGTTGTTGAGCTTAACTACACAATTGTTGAAAAATAAATGTTAGCATTGATATATGCCATTGACAAATTTAGACATTACATCACTAGATAATTTTTCTTTGTTCATACAAACCATGCAACCATAAGATATTTTATGAACATACTAGTGGTTGGAGGGATGATTGTTAGATGGTTATTATTGATGCAAGAATTTGATATCACCATTGTGGATAAACTAGGGAAAGAAAATATAGTGGTTGGTTTCCTTTCACGATTGCAAATCACATCAACATAAGAAGTAGTGGATGAATCCTTTCTATATAAATATTTGTTTGCTCTCTCTATGTAGACACCTTGGTATGCAGATATAGCTAATTATTTGGTTGCATGGAGAACACCACCACATCTCTCAGCTAGAGAAATGTGTCATCTAGTAGAAAACAACTTCCCTTATTCATGGGTGGTTGCTTATCTCTTTTATACAAGGCCTGATAGCATAATGCAAAGATGCATCAAGGAGAATGAAGTCTATGATATTCTTAAGGCTTGTCATGATGAGCCTTGTGGAGGTCACTTTGCAACTAGAAGGAAAACTTTGAAAATATTAAACATTGGTTACTATTAGCCTACACTTCACAAAGATGTAGTTAAATACACTAGGAGATGTGATGGATGCTAGAGGATGGGAAGACCTACTCGAAGTGATGAAATTCACCTCCCACCACAATTGGTCATTACACCATTTGACAAGTGGGGATTAGATTACATTGGTCCAATAACTCTAACATCTAATAATAAAGAATACATTTTAGTATGCATAGACTATCTCACA
The DNA here is from genome assembly GCA_007258455.2 of Sequoia sempervirens. Lineage (NCBI taxonomy): Eukaryota > Viridiplantae > Streptophyta > Pinopsida > Cupressales > Cupressaceae > Sequoia > Sequoia sempervirens. Next base: position 152,621,468 of record VDFB02358134.1, on the reverse strand, counting down.
AAGTGGATGGAGGTGAAAGCACTACAATTTGCATGAGATGGAAATATTGTCAAATTCATTTATGAAGAAATCTTCACCAGGTACAGTGTTCCTAGAGAGATAGTCACAAACTAAAGACCTCAATTTACTTCTAAGTTTATTGACAAGTTATTCAAGGAGTATGAAATTAGGCATTAAAAATAAACCACCTACCATCTGCAAACTAATGGGCAAGTAGAAGTCACAAACAGAGAGATAGAAGGTATCCTAACAAAGACAATTCAACTACATAGAAAGGAGTGGGCAACAAGACTCCCTAAGGAAATCTAGGCATATAATACAACCTAGAAGACCACAATAGGGTTCACACCATATGAATTAGTGTATGGGAAGAAATTTGTCCTTCCAATTGAGTTTGAACATAAAACACTTTGCATAGAAATATAACTTGTCAAGGAAATATCTGAAGCTTAGAAGGAGAGACTAAAAAATTTGTATGCTTTGGATGAAATAATGATGGAAGAAATCCACCATACATAAATTATGCATAAGAAACAAATCAGATGGCATGACCAATTCATTAAAACTAAGGAATTCAATGCAAGTGATTGAACATTGCTATATGATTCTAAGTATAAATAGCACAAAATAAAACTATAGACAAGATGGCTTGGTCCATATGAAATTAAGCATGTTTTTCAAAATGGAGTAGTTTAGTTAACTACCATAGATTTAGTTAGATTCTCACTATTGGCCAATGGCCACATACTTGAGCTTTATAAAATGGCATTGCAAAAGGAGGAATTTTTACATAATCTACAACAACAGTTCAATCCAACATTCCATACCAGACCTGAAAACAAGGATGACACATCAAGTGATACATTAGTAATGGATCCAACTAGCTTACCTACTAATGTGCACCAGGTATAAATTATATCAGTAACATCTCACATGCACAAGATACCATCACTAATAGTTCTTCTTATATGTGCACAACATAAATCACAGGACCTGTAGCAACAACCCTAAAGCACATCAATAAGATGGGGCCTATTATTTTGCTACCCATAGCACCTACCTCGAGCTCACTACCACTACACCCACAACCATTTGAAACTATCGTTACATATCACCTCTATCATTACAACATGCAACAACTCCACTCCACCATGTGTATCATGTAGCATCATGTCCCATCACTAATAATTTTGTACTTCCCACAACTTTCCTTTCCTATATTCAAAATTTTTGGACACATGCAAGCATCACACCAAGCTCCTTTTCCAACATTTTTTCTCACGGTACTTCAAATTAAATTACCATCATTTCAAATCATTTTCCCCGTAGTTGCATGATCATGCTTAGTTCCACTTGCACACGCCACCTTTCCATCACTACAACATCAAAGGTACTTTTCTTGTTATTAACTATAATTAATATTAAATCTTATTGATTTTTATTCAACTTAAAAACCATGCACACATTTACATTTATTATATCGAATATATACAATTCTTTAAAAAATATATCCTCTTCATCCTTTTCGTACCTACTCTTGAGGAAAAATATCAAAACTAAGTTGGGTGGGAGAAAAAAGTTCAATTTGTCATCTCCAAATTTCATTTCTCATTTTCATTTATTGAAAGCTAAGATAATTGCATAAATCCTCAATTCCCTTCATTAGCCATAAAGAAATTTCCATGAGAAGTTGTAGCGTATAGAGAAACATAAACACAATGCCATACAAAAAGCTTAGCATTCAAAGAGATAACAAGCCACAAGAAAAATTTATCAAGACTACAAAAATGGGAGGTGACATTATTAGGAGAGAACCAATGACACACAATTTGATATTGGAAAATCAACTGTGTCTTCTAGTTTTTCAACAAGCTGGGTGTTTGGATTATTTTCTTCGTTTAACCAAATTTAATGAAGGTATGACTCAAAAATTTTCCAACACTTTGCAACATGATGAAGCTATAGTTAGAGAGATAAGAATAGATTCCTCAGAGGTAGCACTAGTAGAGGTTTTAGGGTTGCCAAGAGCAAGAGAAGAATTCCCAACTAGAGCTAATGTAATTAAAACAAGGAGTGATTTTACAATACCAAGAGAGAATCTAGAATCTTCAACTCAAGGCACAAAAAGACATTCCTTTCCTTGGTTGTGGGCTTCTGTTGCTTCTTATATAGTCAAGTATTTAACCTGCAATGGTAGAAAGTCCCTCTTGTATATTATGAATTTTAAACTCCTTAGTAACCTACACCATTAGAGGCTGGTAAATGTCCCTAAAATTCAATATAACCTATTGAAGAGAATGTCTATTGAGTATAAGAGGAAAAGAAACCAATTTTCATTGTCACATTTTTGCTTAGTCACCCTATTGATCAAAAGAAATCTCAAAACTCAATTTCTCAATGTATCTTGGGAAGAATTTTTAGCCTGCAATAATGTCAATGATATTCTCATGAGGCTAGAGGTAGAGGAAATGAATAAAGAGCAAGAATTGAATGAGCCTTCTAAAAATATAGAATAAGAATATGTACCATCTGTTTCACCTATTGTCTCACCTACTTGTAGTATTGGTGAGTAGGAAGAGCCAAAAGTGCAATAAAAACAACTTGTAGCTTTTGGGGAGCAGCCCATAGGAAAAGAGGAACCAAAAACCTTGCCTCTACCAAGAACCCCTCCAAGTCTAAGCAACAAAAAAAGAAAAGTGAAGCCTCTACTTATACACCCAACAAAAGTAGAAGAGGCCAATACAACCAAGAAGGCAGTCAGACCATCTCAAGAGGAAGGGACCTATAAAAGAGAAGGCTAAAAATCAAAATAAAAGAATTTTTGTGGTTGAATCTAAGACAGACTTCAAAGAGGAGAAGGTGCCTAGTGGTGATAAGAAGCCAAAAACATGGTAGCCCTTGTATTTGAGCAATAATTCAAACTTTGAGTCTGAAGATTTGTTTACAGTCAATAAAAAGAAAAGGCCCCAAAACAACCCAATTTCAAAGGAAGGGTTTGTTTCACCTGATGAGGTTGATGAGGAAATAATTTTAGAAAAAAGAAAAATAATTGCTTTTGAAGGAAAAGAATGAGAGCAAGGACCTGCAAGAAGCCTTGCAAAAAATAAAAGACTTAGAGGAACAAATCATATGGTACCAACAAAGGGAGGAAGGATTGGACAACATAACTCAAGAATTAGAGAAAAGGTTGAATGCTTTTGAGTAGAAAGGGTCAAGATTGGAGAAATTGGCACAATTAACCATTCTTGAGATCAACAAAGGAACTCCAAATCTTGTAAACCAATATACACCCTCGAGAAGGCCAAGAATCCCCATGTGATAACCCTTAGTATAGAGTTGTGGAACAAAGTGAGAAATTTTTCCAAAAAATAAAAGGAATGGGAGAAAGAAATATTTGAATTAATATAAACACATACCCAAGTAGTTGAAAGAAATAATGCAAAAATCAAGAAATTAAAATTTAAAATTGAGGAGTTGGCTGACCAAATAATGCAACTTCTACATTATAGATCTCTTGCTAGGGTTTACACTCTGTATTTGCACAAAAAAATTCTAAGCTTTTAGTTCAGTCAGTTGACTAGTGATCTTCTAGTTTCCCTCTCTTTACCTACCTTGTTTTTAGAGACATACTAGCAATCTATCCCAAATATGCAAGATCAATTATGTGAGTTCTACCTGCATAATCTGGTTGTCCCTCATGACTTTTTCTAGAACCCACACATGTTTGTGGAGGATGTTCAAATAAAGGAAATATTCACATTTATGAGAAATGAACATCAAAGAGCACAATTGCAAAGGAACTATCAAGAAAAAGAGAAATAATTTCCACTTTTACTCAGAGAAGAGACTGAATATCCTCGAAAAATGGAGGAAGAATGGATTAATTTGGTAGAAAGGAAATGGGTGAGAGGAAATATTTTGGATTGTAGAGAAAAGGACCATAAAATATTTTAGGAATTAGCAGCAGGGATTGGGAAAGAAGCACTTAATTTCTCTCAGGACAAATGGAGAGAATTAACACCAGAGTTGAAAATAAAGGAGCCCCACTCAACCTTTAACTAGATGTAGCAACAATAAAAAGAACCCATAAATACATTTCATCCTCCCTAAAAAATGAGATTACCTAGTTTCCTTTGGCACTCCATCCTCCTCTTCTCTTATTTTGAATCCCACATTAGACAAGAAGGAGACAAGAGATAGATGCAACAAAGAAAGGAAAATGGGAAAAATTAATAGAGAAAAAATGGTTCTACTTGAATTAGGGTGAAGGGGTCACAAATACAATGGACTACATAGAGGTTGCAATGCAATACAACCAGAGATCTTGGGCTGCTCAAGGATAAACATAAAAATTGTTGGCATATTGGCATATTATTGTCATTGATGTCAAAAGGTGAGAGTTGTTGTGAAACTGAAGTCAAATGTGTGATGGGCTCTTCAAAGAGCTTTTTAGAATGTGCCTTGCAAATACAAAAGTTGAAAGATACACTCTAAATGAATTATTTCTACTCCCTGGTGATGCTAGGTTTTATCACTTAAGCCTTATGGTTGTTGTAGTCATGGTGATCTGATATAATTCTATTTTTTCAATGACTTGTGTTTGGCTATTGCAGGTAGCTTAAGGGATAACTTAAGCCTATTCCATTCATTCTGTGACGGCCCCATGTGTTTAGTCTTCTGGTTACTAGTGTCCATGTATTGGCATCAAGGTGATGGTCAAATGTCGACAGGAGTTAAGCAGGAGTCCCTTCGATGTGGTGATGTGTGTTTTTCAGGGTCCAAGGATCACATCAAAGTGACATTGTATGTTCGGCATGACCACTCTATCGATCCCTTCGATGTGGTAATCCCCTGCTTCACATCCTTGTTGTGAAGTGATTAGGGTGATAACATATTTTCGAAGAAGGTAGGTCTTATGTCTCTTTGACATGGCGATGTTAGCTCTTCGTCGGAGAGAGGAGAACATGTCGAAGTGACTCCTTAATGGGTCCCTTCGATACAACAGTGAGATGAATGAATGTTGGTTGTGATGTGGCAAATACATGGTGCATAAGGCAATGGCAGATGGTGATGTTGGGATTCGTTGACACGTATTGACATGTAGGATCATTTGATAAACACTGTGTGGTGTTTTAGCATGACTACCTCATCTCGAAGGGAGTCAATTTCGAGTCCCTTTGATATGCCGATGATGTGGGTCTCGACTGAGAGGTGTTAAGGATAGTTTAGTGACATGTCCTAATAGATGACAAATTGATGATTACTTGATAGGCAATTCACACCCTTGTTGTGAATTGCACGACGACAACCTGATCAAGTGGATTTCATATATGACAAAAGGGTTGTAGGTCGAGGAGAAGATAATGTATTGGTAGGACTGAGTAAGTGATTTCTTTGATACTTTGGTAGAGGTTCATCAAAGTGACCTACAACTTTTAGAGTGAGCAGTGGTTTGGTCTCTTCAATGTAGCGATGAGAAAAAACAAGATAAGATCGACGATTCGGTAGTGCTTCAAAGAGTGACGATGAATAGAGAACATTGGATCATGGCACGAAGTAACAAGATCAATGAATGGAATTTGCAAGTGGTGGTTTTAAATGGTTAAGTCTATGTAAGTGGTTTTCGACAGAAATTTGACTAGAAGAATAAAATCAATTGGTCTACCTGCCCCAACAATAGACTTAATTAGTGATTTGAGTTGCAGAACGGTGACACAAAGTGCTAAGTGTACAGAGACTGAGTTCAAATCTTATGCATGTAAAAGAATACATTAAATGCGTATCCAATCTTGGGATAACAGTTCACCAGTCTTAGAAGACTTTAAGGGACAAAATTTAATGTGGGTATGGCTCAATGCAGTGTATGTTTTCATGATGAAGAATGAACTATAACCCTAATCGTTGTATCAAGAAAAAATGAGTCAATGGTGTACAGTGTGTGGAAGTGACATTTGGTTAGAAGAGAAAAAGTGAAGAGTTGCAGAGGAGTGTGTGAGTGGAGTAGTTGGAAGTGAGAGAGAGAAGGGCGAAGGAGGTAGAGTGCAGAGAACGTGAACACAAAAGGAAAAATGCACTATACTTGAACAAGCTGAACCAAGCAAAAATAAAAAATTATAATCTGGTTTGTGCTTTTTGTTTGGGTTTCACTCATTCAAACTGGTGTATTACAGAAAAGGGGGATGTGGTGTTGAGAAAATAGTAGATGTAGAGAACAAGGTGAACATAGGATGATAAATAGGTGCAGAGCAGAAGGAGTGTTGCAGAGGGTACAACATTCATGTAAGTGTAGTTGCAAATAAGTTGCAACATAGAACTGTTATTAAACTGTAATGTTCAACATTGTAAATCTGATTGGTGGATGCCATTAGATAACTGGGTAGAATCTCAGTCTAGGGAGTGGGTGCTTCCTTGGAGTGGTTGCTCCTAAAACTAGGGGATTGGTGTCTTCATAGGGTTGGTATCCTTAAAGTATTGTAACTGAATTTCAAGCTTGTGAGGTTGGATTAGGACAGTAGATCCTAGCGACATTTCTCATCATTGTTTTTCCCATCCTTGGGTTTTCCACGTATATTTGGTATTATGTGATGTCTTTATGTGTGCTCTCTCAAGTGTTGGCTTATTAAAGTTTTATCTGTACATTGAAAGTTCAAAGTAATTAATCTGCATTAAGGGTTAAGAAGTAAAAAATCACAATATCTACCGATTCACCCCCCTCTTAGTAGATCGTTGTGCTCCAAGAAATATAAGTCGGGGGGATGATGAGACATAAGAATTTCTAGTTTCCTTATAGTTTCATGTTTTATGTCATTTCTGCTATACTTCAAAAGACATTGCCAATTTTTTTCATATACTTCAAGTATTTCAAAGCATTTGAAGATAGTATATATTATATTAATGAATGTGTGTGTGAACTTTGAATGTCTATGAGCTTAGTAGAATTTCATGATTGATCATAGTTACTAATGATAAATAAATTCCTTGAGAAATACAACTAACCCTTGTAGTAAAGAATCTGTCAACCCACAACAAAAGGATTCTCAACTCACAGCAGATGGATGATAGTTCAACACAACTAGAGAAGTTAATATGCTACAACATGAGTGTATTCCTAGAATGAGATGTAGGTGATGATTTGAAGACATGGACATGGATGGCCAAGTGTAACTCCATCCTTTCAATAAATTGTGGAGGAAGGAGTCTATTCCAATAAGTAATAACAATTATAATAAGGGTTGTCCTATTAGGGTACATTTCCAAGTTATGATGATTATCTTAAATAGTGCAGAGTTCTTATTTAACTTCTACACTCTTGATCTCATTAGTTGTTATTTTCTATTAAAAGACCTGGTCCTCTTTCTGTTTTCATGGGAGAGTCAAAATTTACTTTTAGTTTATTTAAATAATTTTTGAATAAGTGGTCTCTCACATACCCTATATAGGAGGGTACTCTGTTGAGAAGTCAAGAGCTAGGTATTTGCATACATTATATTGAATTGGAGATTTTGTTACATTTTTCTCAAAAGTTTGTGTATGATTGGGATATAACAGAGAAGATATTTTAGTTGCATGTTTTCTTGAGTTAAGTAATTGAAGAAGATATTATGGATGCAACAACTCAAGCAAAGGATAATTGAGGTATTGCAGAGCCACATTAGTTTACATGATTAATTCTAGATTATGCATTGTAATTTCTAATTTATAGTTTCTAGTTTACATTACATTGAATTTCATATTATATTTTTTGAATTAAGTCTCTAGTTTAGATTTTGTTCAATGCTATCAAGTGATTAGTTGAATTAGGACATGTTGCATCATAAATAGTCATTAGTTATAGTCATAAATGATAGGTACCCATAGCAGTTAACAATAATTAGTATTTGCTTATCTTGTTCTTAGATATGAGTTATTTTTTAGTTATAAGCTTTTGATGTGTTTATTTGTGTTCAATCACCTATACTCAATCGATATAAAAATTCTTGGATTCTTGAATGTATATATAGTGTTAGCATCATCTTAAGTCTACGACTCCCTAGTTGACAATTCAATGAATTCCCCTCTTGGATAATGAACTACTTAGTTTAGGGATTTGTAGATCCATTAAGCCGCATGTATGATCATCTACATCAATTAATTAAACACTAGAGGAAGCTCTACACTAAGAACCTCTTTTATCAAGTCTTTTTTTAATCTTGGTGTATATTTATATGTTCTAAATGTCTTAACCATTTTCCAAGAAAACAATCTATCAAATCTCCTAAAAAGTGAAAAGCTACTTGCTCAAACTATTTTCTTTTAGGCCCAGATTGAAATTTTTACAATAGCTAATTATCATATTTCATTTTTTTTGCAAGCGAATTTCTTCCACTCAATTTCAACTTCATGATGAAAATTTTACTTTTTACAATACCTAATTATCATATTTCAACTTACTCGCAGGCCAATTTCTTCCACTTAGTTTCAATTTCATCATGATAATGTGTTAGGAATAGGATCATAGAGAAATATATATAATAAAAATAAATATATAAATAAAATCTAAAATAACCTAAAAAATAGAGACATAAATGTTAATGAATGGTAGCTTAGGTCAGATATAAACGATGATTGCTATAAGCATCATCATCGTTTATATAAGATCTAATACTCTTCATGTTTAATATTTCTGGAAGTAAGTAAATAATCGAATTTTATAAAGCATGTATAAAATCAAAGTTATCTAAAAGATGTTCTGAATTCACATTAATTAAAATTCGGGATTCTTGTAATACATCCGCCATGTGTAAGGGTGTGTCTATTTGTTAAGTTTGTTTAAACCGAATGATCATCGGTTGTGAGAGGAACCCGCACCCTAAGGGACACGTCCCTTGAGCGGATGTGTCTCCACGTGTGGAGACATCCTCTCAAGAGACGCATCCCTTGGAGGCGGGTCTCCTAACATATAAAAGATGATTCCAATTTTAATATGCAGACATCGAAATCATTAATGTTCTGCATTCAGTACATTCTGCAATAAAAGAAGAATTCAGAAAAAATCGTATTTTACTTAGAAATATCACTCAGAATCTCAGACCTTAGTTTATTCTTAGTTTTAGGATCCCATTTTGATATAGATTTGTTTACATTTACATGGTATCAAAGCAAGGTTGTGTGAATCCAAAACAAATCTAAAATCAGATTGCTCTAGAAGATTCGTATTTTTCTAAAATTTGAATTCACATCACATTCTTCATAATGTCAAGTGTGATCAGATTTGAAGATCGCCTTGCTGGAGAAGACAACTTCACATCATGGAAATTTAGAATCATGATGATCCTTAGAGAGAATAAGCTAGACTCACTTGTGAGAGAAAAAATGAAGGAATCAGAGTCTGAATCTGAGAAATCTCAATGGATAGAAAACAATGAAAAAGCCATGAAAATCCTAGTAGATGCAGTTAGGGATCATATAGTGCCCATCCTAGCAAAACATGAAACTGCATACCATATGTTCAAATCTCTTGAGAAAACTTATGAGATCAACAACACCTGCAGGACTCTTGCTTTAAAAAGGCAAATCAACAATGCTCAAATAAACAAAGGAGAGTCCATTAATGCATACTTCATGAGGATTATTGAACTGAGAGATCAATTATCCACAATTGGATATCAGATTGATAGCAAAGAATTAACTCTAATTGCACTAGGAGGCCTACCAAACTCATGGGAGTCATTTGTTCAAGGAATAAGTGCAAGATCCAAACTCCCTAAGTTTGACAGGCTAAGAACTGACTGCCTTCAAGAAGAAACAAGACTCTCCTCAAAAGAAAACAAATAGAAAAACATAGATGAAGACATTCATGTACTCAACACATCGTCTAATAAAAGGAATAAGAAAAATTCCTACAAGAAAGGATCTTTTAAAAGAAAGAGAAATTCCAATGGAAAGGGATCTTCTAAGAAGAAAGACATCTCTCAAGTGCAATGCTTTAGGTGTGATCAATATGGCCACTATGCAATGAAATTCCCTGACAGATCAAAGCAACAAGCATCTTTTGCCAAAGTAGGAAAGACAAATTCAGATCATGAATATGAGAACTTTGTGTTCTATTCAAGCCTTATCTAGTCAAGTATCTAACAATTTCAACAATTGGGTAATTGATAGTGGTTCTTCAAGGCACATCACAGGGTTTAGAGAACACTTAGACACTATGATTGAAGAGTCTAATGAAGATGTAACAATTGGGGATGACTCTACACATCAAGTAAAAGGGGTTGGAACTTGTTCCATCACATTGAAATCTGGTCTCTCCCTTCAACTCACTGGAGTCTTATTTGTACCTGGTATAAAGAGGAATCTCATATCCATCTCCGCACTTGAAGACAATGGTTATAGAGTTACCTTCATGGATGGGAAAGTTCTAGCATGGCCTAAGAACTCAACAATCAAGAAAGCCCAAATCATAGGTGTGAGACAAGGGTACCTTTACAAACTATGCACTGAATTCAAACAAGCCCTCACCCTTGACACTTTTGATTCAAATGAGATATGGCATAGAAGATTAGGACACCTTCATTTTCGTGCCCTACCTTTTGTAGAAAAACTTGTGACAGGCTTACCTAAGTTAAAATCATCTCATGAAGGAACTTGCAAAGGTTGTGCCTTAGGAAAGAATACAAAAGGGTCCTTTCCCAATAGTTTGAGCAAAACCCTAAATGTGTTAGAATTGGTTCACTCAGACTTATGTGGACCCATGTCTGTACCCTCTAAAGTAGGATTTCTTTACTATGTCATATTTGTAGATGACTTCTCTAGGAAAACCTGGATCTATTTCCTTAAGTGTAAAGAGTCATTAGAAATCCTCAAAAGGTTCAAAGAGTTTAAAGCCCTCTCTGAAAACTTCTCCGGAAAAAAAATAAAAACCTTAAGGACAGACAATGGGAAAGAATACACCTCTGAAATTTTTAAAGAATTCTGCATGAGTGCGGGAATTAAGAGGGAGTTCACAGTTGCATACAACCCTCAACAGAATGGAGTTGCTGAAAGAAAAAATAGAACCATTGTAGAAGCTGCTAAGGCAATGTTGCTGGACCAAAACATTGAAACCTCTTTCTAGGCAGAAGCCTCTAGGACTGCTCTCTATATTCAGAATAGATGTCCTCATTCACATCTCGATAACAAAACTCCTGAAGAAACCTTTACCGGTTTAAAACCTGACATTAGTCATTTTAGGATTTTTGGCTGTCCTATCTATATTCATGTGCCCAAAGAGAAGAGATTCAAACTAGAACCTTATGGAAAGAAGGGAATATTTGTGGGTTATAGTGAAACCTCCAAAGCCTACAGGATATTCATACCCAGGCATAAACAAATTGAATTGAGCAGGGATGTTATCTTTGAAGAAGACACTGCATTCAAGAGGGCAAGAAGTTCTAGTGAGACATAAACCTATTCCCTTAGAGTACCTGAAATGGAACCTGCTCCTGAGATTCAGAGGGAGCATCCTGAGGAAGTGCCAAATGAACTTCTATCTACTTCTGATGAGAATACAGGTGACAACGGTAGAAAGAGGCCACTTTGGGCTAGAAAGATGATCAAAGAAGCTGAGATTCATGCAACACCCAAAGGAACATTTAGGGAAAGTAAAAGACCCAAACGGTTCTCTAGCTATGTTGCTCTAATGAATGACATCATAAATTCAGAACCTGTCAGTGTTTCAGAAGCCTTCAGACATCAAGCATGGAAAGATGCAATGACGGAGGAATATCAGTCCATTCTAAAAAATGATGTATGGGATGTAGTGCCTAGACCAAAAGGGAAATCTGTTGTCTCTTCCAAATGGCTCTTCAAAATCAAGCATGCTGCTGATGGCAGTATAGAAAAACATAAAGCACGTTTTGTGGCAAGAGGTTTTTCTCAAAAAGAAGGCATTGATTACGAAGAAACATTTGCACCTGTTGCTCGTTACACATCAGTAAGAGCAGTGTTAGCCATTGCAACAGCTAAAGGTTGGAAGATCCATCAAATGGATGTGAAAATTGCCTTCCTGAATGGAACCATTGAAGAAGAAGTCTACTTGGAACAACCTAAAGGTTTTGTGATACATAAACCTGACTCACATGTATGCAGACTGAAGAAAGCCCTCTATGGACTTAAACAGGCTCCCAGGGTTTGGTATGAAAGAATTGACAGCTATCTCTTGGGATTAGGATTTTCCAAAAATGATGCTGACTCCAATCTCTACTTCAAGGTAATCAAAGGTGATATGCTAATAATTATTTTATATGTTGATGATCTGCTAATAACAGGAGAAGATCACCTCATTGCTCAAGGGAAGCAGGATCTAATTTCTGAATTTGACATGAAAGACTTGGGCATTCTACACTACTTCCTAGGTTTAGAAGTATGGCAGAAATAAGAGGGCATCATACTAAACCAAGGAAAGTATACTATTGATATTCTGAAGAGATTTGGAATGTTGGACTGTAGACCGATGTCTACACCTATGGAAACCAACCTTCACAAATTAAAAGAAGCAGCAGCATAATCCAAGTGTGTAGATCCAACCCTTTACAGACATATGATTGGATCCTTGATGTATTTGGTCAACACCAAACCTGATATTTGCTATGCAGTGAATGTTCTCAGCCAGTTCATGTGTGAGCCAAAGGAAATTCACTTAATGGCTATGAAACATATTTTGAGATATCTTCAAGGCACTATTGGATATGGTCTTCTTTACAAGAATGATCAACTAGATCTACATGGGTACTCTGATTCAGATTGGGCTGGAAGTGTAACCAATCGGAAAAGCACATAGGATGTTGCTTCAGTTTAGGATCAGCTATGATCTCCTGGATTTGCAGAAAACAATCTTCAGTTGCACAGAGCTCAACAGAAGCTGAATACATTGCAGCCTCAATGGGAGCAAGAGAAACTGTTTGGCTTCATAAATTGCTTGTGGGACTCTTTGGTGAGCCCTTGAATCCTACAATTATTCATTGTGATAATCAGAGTTGCATCAAACTCTCTGTAAATCCTATTTCATGATAGATCTAAGCACATTGAGATCCCCTAGCATTATGTAAGAGATATGGTGGAAAGGAAAGTGATTCAGTTGGAGTATATTAGTACAAATGATCAAACTGCAGACATTCTCACCAAGCCTCTCTCCCGAATCAAGGTAGAGCACTTCAGGAAGAAACTTGGTATGGTTGAAATGTAATTTGTTATTTATGTTTGAAATTCAAATTGTTTATCAAATTGTACTAATATATAAAGATGTTTAAATGTGTAAACTCTTTTGTCATGTGTGTGACTCCATGACTTTATGGGCCTACTCCCCCTGTGTACATTATTGAAAGGTGACGATCTTTCTAATAATGAACACTTGTATTTGACATTGTAAAGTGACGACTCTACAATGATAAACTATCATGATAGATATCATGTGACTTGATATCTATGGACATGTCATGATAGTATCTCTTGGACACTTTGATGGATATCATGGGACTTGATATCATCTGAAGATCATTGTGATCTTTAAGAGATAATCATGGTGGATATTTATATCCGTGGATATGCCACGAATTATGGTAGACATCATGTGACTTGATGTCAGTGCACATACCATAATGAAGATGAGTTATGAAGAATGTCATGTGATTTGACAACTTTGAGAAAACATTCCTTATCTTCGATATCACGTGTAAAGGTGATATCCCCACTTATTTGATTTGAAATATCTTCCCTAGCTAAGAGGGAGTGTTAATGAATGGTAGCTTAGGTCAAATATAAACGATGATTGCTATAAGCATCAACATCGTTTATATAAGATCTAATACTCTTCATGTTTAATATTTATGGAAATAAGTAAATAATCGAATTTTATAAAGCATGTATAAAATCGAAGTTATCTAAAAGATGTTCTGAATTCACATTAATTAAAATTCGGGATTCTTGTAATACATCTGCCATGCGTAAGGGTGTGTCTATTCGTTAAGTTTGTTTAAACCGAATGATCATCGGTTGTGAGAGGAACCCGCGCCCTAAGGGACACGTCCCTTGAGCGGACGTGTCTCCACGTGTGGAGACACGTCCTCTCAAGAGACGCATCCCTTGGAGGCGGGTCTCCTAACATATAAAAGATGATTCCAATTTTAATATGCAGACATCGAAATCATTAATGTTCTGCATTCAGTACATTCTGCAATAAAAGAAGAATTCAGAAAAATCGTATTTTACTTAGAAATATCACTCAGAATCTTAGACCTTAGTTTATTCTTAGTTTTAGGATCCCATTCTGATACAGATTTGTTTACATTTACAATAAATATACATGGTTCAGCCATTATGAACTACATCCACAAAGAAATAACCAATCCTTCCTTTATTCCATCTAGCAAAATGAAGGAATACAACTTACACACATCCATTGTAACTTCCTCCTCTCTATTATAGTCTCCTCACACAATACAATACAATACTATACTTAGCTGTAATACAATACCCTCATAAAAAGGGGGTTGCCATCTATGAATAAAACCAACATAATCTCTATCGTCAAATATGTGATCTAATGATGAATGGTTCAAATTTACAATGAATATATATATCAAAAGTGGCTTTTGAAGGCGCTGTCCCCAATCCTCACTGACATGCATATCCATTGACCCTCTCATTAGGGGGGATGAGCCCCCTGAACCCCGCAAGGGAGGCACCCCCCTTGCACCCTCTTGCACTATAAATATTATCCAATAAGATCAGGCTCCAAAACCAAGACAATGCTAACTACAAATGTCTTTGCCAACATTCTTGTAGACATGTCTAGTCTTGACTTTTTCTTACAGGTTACATTTGTAGACTCCATTCACTAACCTTGTTCTATAAATGTCAAATACTAGTTACAACTCTCTAATAGTATGCACACACATTTTCCTCTACTTCCCAACCAATTCAATGATCTCGTTTCATTTACACAACCACAAATTTACATTTATTTTTATTATTTCTTCTAAACGATAAGTTGTCAATCTATAATGTCACAAAAAGTCTAATTTTGTATAGTGTGCAAATTTGACTTATGCAAAAAGAGACAAAATACATTTTCATATTATTCTATTAATGTGGTTCATTTTAGAATAACTATATTCCTTTCAAAGAATAGACATTAATATTTATAATATAATGTTCATTATGTATATTATAATATTTCTACCATCTGTAATTCAATTCAATTGAACAATACAATTTTTAAATACTATATATATACAATAATATATTTTTTACTTTTCTTTATATGTTCATAGTTTACTCAAAATAATTCATTTTCGAATATTATAAACACATGTATATAGCATAATTAATATGTTACTATCAATTTTTTAATAAACTTGTTTTTATTTCATTTTCTTACACAGAACCCCGGAGAAGAAGAAGAGAAAAAAAATAAAAAAATCATTTTTAATTATTTCTTAACAATTCCTAACAAACCTCAGTTCACATTCTAATGTTATTTACTTCAAATATTATATTCTGTACTTTGTATCAGAATGTTCTCTGCCTACTCATTGCACACCAAGGTGCGATTGCTAGTACTATAATACTAATACAATGGATGAAAATGCAAAAATTAGAGATTACGCACCGAATATCACTCAATTCAACTTCAACTGAAAAAAATGGAGGAAGAGGAGAAAGAGGAGGAGAAACAAGAGGTATGGATATGGAGTTGGGGAGCAGGCACAGACGGGCAGCTGGGCACAGGAAGGTTGCAGGACGAGTGGCTTCCCCAATTTGTGCCCTCCTTGGCCACCCTCGCCATTTCCACCATTTCTTGTGGGGGCGCTCATGCTCTCGCTCTTCTCAGTATGTTTTCTTGCTCCCTCACCTGTTACGCTTCACTCTTTTTCCCGTACTCAATATGAAATTTTATAAGTCAGTCTCAGATTTTAGTCCTGTCTATAGATAATCACAGGAGTTTTATTATGAAAAATGGCTAAACTTCACGAAAGATTTTCCAATCGGCGAAATCTGAGCCAAAAAGTTTTTAACACTTTCCACAGTTATCTAATAAGAACTTATTTGCCCTAATTCTCATATAGCATCATACCAATAAACTTGCAGATATGGTACATGCATTATTTTGGACCTACAGAAATTTATTACAAATATAATCATTTTGTACAATAGCACTGGTATATTTGGAGTGTCCAGGTTTAGCTTTCAGCTTGCTCAGCAGTTCAAGTAATTTTATAAGGAAAGGAAAGAAATGGATTTCTAGGCCACGATGACCCTCTGTGAACCCGTGTCCCCCCAATTCAACCACAAAAGTTCTCACCATTGAGCCCACTCAAGGGCAAAACAATAGGAGACCGTGACTTTTCATCGTGTCGCGATATCAGAATTAAAGACTTACTCCACTCATATTTAGCATTTGCGTGCTTAAGAAATCCACCTTTGGAGTATACAGACCATTTGTTTTCAAGGTCCATATTTAGCATTTTCTCCTTTTAAAAATTTTTGGAAGTAGGCATCAAAAATGGTACATTGAGATGCTATTTACATTGAAATTGTGTCCGGTAGGTCTGCATGGACCAAAAAAACAGGGTTCGTAATTCATGCAGGATCAAACAATAAACATTGCTTAATCAAATTCTTATAGGAAAATATACATGCGCCAATATTAAAGATGTCAAAATGATCACAGGTAAGGTGTCAATACTAAAAGATACTAAAGTTCATAATAGCACAGTTTCCACGACAAAATCTCATACAGATGTTTCTGCATCCGATGATCAGTCATTATTGCCCCCACACTAGACTCTGTGTTAGTGAGTTATTAGAAGAAAAATTAACATATTTTGTATGCATTGTTAGCACCAAAGAAACAAAAACAAAACAGCAGCCATTACATTCTTCGAAGTGTGCAAAAATGTTAAACAATGAATTTAGACTATAGAAGTTTTAAGTAAGTTTAAAAACAATTAAAATGTCTCGTAGAGGGAAAGACAATAGCAGCATATTCGTTATTCAATCACAAAACAAAACAAAAATAAAAATTCTTAAATTTAAGATAAAAATAAAGTTAAACACGTTATTACTGAACTAAGTTCAATCATAATGTGTTGTTCATTCAACTTGTAGCTATTGTTTACAAATATTTGAACAACTCAAAGTATACAAAACAAAAATGAATAAATAAAAATAAAAAGAACTTGTTACGTACTTACAATTGAAATATAACAAATATGAAAAATAGATTGATAATGTCATTCACATGCCTTCCTCTGTAAGATCCTGACCAATTAATCACTTAATAAAATATGAAAATTAATGAATAAAATAATCATAAGAGTTATCAAGAGTCAAACATTCGACTAATTTTTTTTAAATATATATAAAATGATATTAAAATCATTACAATTAATACAAAATCATTTACACTACTTAAGCATGACCAAAAAACTCAAATTCTTTACGTTATAGATACAAGTTCACACATTATGAAACTGTACTTAGAATTTGCAAAGAAAAGAGAAGTAGAAAGAGAGAGAGCATCATTGAAGTGATATCCACCCTGCCACGCAGTGTTAAGCTTCCATGTGCTACTTCATTGGAGAAGTTCAACCCATCACAAAAGATCTGACAATATGTTGCCAACATGCATGATAGAATTTAGTGCACTAGTAAATCATTGACAAGCTAAGATTCCTATATATTTATGCAACATATATCTAATGCTTCTTTCCATCGATCACATTTATTATGGAAAAAAATGCAAATCAATCCAAACAATGCACTTATGAATGTAATTCAACAACAATCAATGTCTACAGTATGGAATGTTCCAATCATCTCACTATAATATCTTGATATTCAATCCGATGGATAAAACAATATCTAGAAGACAATTTTTGTAACTGACATTTAGTCCTTTAAATTAAACTTAAATAATATATTTCCAATGTAATAATATCTATTGATTAATCCACCAAGGAAACTAATCTACAACACAAACATAGTTCCTTAAATCCACTCAATTCTAGCTGATATAAGGGATGAAGGGTCTTACTTCCTCTTCATAACATAATTAGGAGTAGATTATCACCCGATTTACATGAAAGGTAATCGGTGAGAAGATTATAACCATTTAATAAATTCACTCATAGATAACAATACATTTATAAGTAATGATAACAATCATTTAAATTCAGCTAACATCTTAGAAATCAATTAACAATTTTCAACTTGTAGATTGCAGTGAACAGGACAACATTTAAATAATCATATCTTTTACATTACTTGGCCAAATTTAGAACTTCATTATGTTTTAGAAAGGTAGAAGAACAAAGAACAAAACCCAGAAAGCATTTATCAAGAATATTAAATACACGCAAGCAATTCTTCCAACAACTCAATCCACTAAATTTTTATTCAGAACAACAGTTTGACAACATGATAGTCTTAGTTCAATATTTAAGAGTATTGGCTTTGGAATCTTGCTTTAATTTTATATACATCTAAGGTGGTTTAGCAGTATCTATAGTTAAGAGCCTTCTTTCAGTCAACTTTATAAATTGAAAGAAACAAAACCCACAACACTAAATGCCATACATATCACGGATTCAAGAATTTTAGGAATGACAACACGTTGCAAAAGCTACAAAATTTGTTCAGAAAAAAAAAAAAACACAAAAAGATAACTCAAGAGATTGTAAGTTAGAGGTAACATCTGGGGTTATTTACAAAACCAGTATAGTTAAAATAGATCACTGGAAAAATGTATGGTATGTTATTAACATTTACTTGGTTGAATACAATTTTTCCTGTAAAAAAATCGATAATTAAATAGGTAAGTTTTATACAATTGGAGAGGAATCCCAAATGTGGACTGTAGATACTGTTTGCTAGAGACAAAAGATTTGATATTACGAAGTCTTTGGTCTTCGTGAAATATGCAATTCTACAAAGCACAATACTCCCTAAGAGTTACAAAATGAGGAGACTGTCTCATACAATTTTATGTTTGCAAAATTCATATGAATAAAACAGACCTATTATTAACAAATTGTCAAACTCGTATTACACTTTGTATAAGAATTATACAGTAGACCTGCGCAATTTAAAAGAACATTGGGAAGAAATTATTTCTTGTATTATAACTTATGAGCTACTCAAATACATTTTGGCTTGAAAATTTTCATTGACATGACACGACAAAAATATGTTAGAAGTATAATGCAGCTCCAACATTTTGTGAACTATGCTGAAAACATTATCTCCTGTGGATTAAGTGGCATTGACATCAGTGGAGCTCATAAAATCTAAGGTGCTTCTTCTACTTACTATCAGTAGGTAATAGATTAACAGTAAAGATGTGGAGACACACATAAAAGATAATTATTGGGGAAATTAGTCACTCAACAGACTACATGCGTCCTATATCACTAGCTTGTGAGGTGAACTAACAATGGCATGTTGTTCAAGCACTTATAGTGCTTAAAACAATATGTACAAAGAAGTAATTCTCTGTTACAAGCATAATTTACTTGCATGTTTTATGACTGAAACATTCCAACTTCAGAATTAGTTGAGATGAAATTTTAATTTTCATGCATAACTTTATATATCTTATGATTTAACAAATCTAAATTTTAGAATTAGTCTCAAAGCAGACAGCTTGAAAGGGCCGCCATAGAATCAATTCTATATATTAGAACTGAAAACCTACTCTAAATAGAAGAATCATTTTCACTCAATACAATCCACTTCCTTGATTATGACTGATTACTACCTTGAAGACCCAAATGTGCCAAACCAAATTCACACACAATAAAGACCCCAAGCTTCACATACAATTCAAGAGTCAGAGGTAAATAACGCTTTAACTAATTTTAATAAAACGTTTGATAGACAATAACTTGCTCAGGATTTATAATTCCAGACCAGGTTCAACTCAAGATATATGCAATTGAGTCAACGGAGAACACACCTGATCTATCACTCAATATGACCATCTATAATCCTTATGAAACATTTACTTCATCCATGACATGGTTAAAATTGTTGTGAGGATCTAATTGTAAGGATGCTATTATTGTAGTGCCTTCCTCATCCTCCCTGTGGTCCTACAGGCTGAATATCATTCCTGAATAATGAAGAAGAACCCTTGTGAAAAATCCTTCCAAACTTTAAAACAAAATGTAGCTGGCAGGTGTAAGGCCAGATTTCACAACCTTCCCAGCATCTTGCCGTGACTCACATGCATGCAAATCGTGGAAGCATCCACAAGGCACATGGGATACTTTTAATGACTCAGCCTTTTTTTCGTTTTTTTTGGTTTTATTCATTTTGTTTTAATATAAATATTTTGGATTGAAATTTGTTGTGCCACATGGGCACCACACAAGGCGATAGCTTTAACTTTTTCTATATCCATATACACATGTCTAAATGTACATACACAAATACATATATGAGCAAATTCATTTCCAAAAGCGTAATGTTCAGATTCATTTCATAGAGCTTGGGATGCCTTCCATAGAGCTTAGAGCGCATGTACATGGTTCCAAACAATATGTTTAACAGGAAATTTGAGCTGCTTTAGGCAATAAATGTACATATATGATTGTAATGGTGAGATTTGCATTCCCATGCTAATTCCTATTTAGTTTGGGGCTCATTTTGACGGAATGTCTGAATACAACTACATATCAACAAGTAGGACACTCTTGTGCTAAGTTGGCTCATGACCCAATATTAATATGAGCTCTCCAGATTATTAAATTAGTCTAGATTTATATAAAGAGATTTTATTCTCATATATATATATATATATGGAATATATATATACACCATTCTGATGGTGAAATTGCATACTCATGATTCCATCATGACACGTTATCTCCACTAGCTAGAACCTTCTCCTTTATGATGCTCTCTCTCCAACCTAAGAGTGTCAATAGTTTCTATCACACTTACACAATTAGTCATCATCATAATCATTCTTATTTATACTTCAGAAAACACTTAACATAATCAAACTGTCTTGCCTAATTGTTTGCTATTAAAGAATTAATATTTTAATTAAGTATTTAAACTAGGCAAATTAAACAAGATGTGACATCCTCCTTTTTCCTCTCTTTTCAGTTTTGCTGCTTCTTGCTCGCAAAAGTATATTGTAACAATGCAAATGACAAAGGATGAAAATACAAAAAAGAATGTGGGCTAAGGGTTTTCGGCAGTGAAATAACAATTTTTAATGTTGGGGGAGCTTTTTTTTATTTTCTTGTTTTGATTTTTTTTGAAGTCTTAAATTTGATGGATGGGAATACATCTTGATGTCATTGGGAAGTCACAGCCTCACAAGGACATTACCCGTCTTTATAGGGTCTCCAACAAAAAGGGACCCTCCCAAGAAATATCCCCCACTTCTGGGAGATGCCTTGGGGATGTCCTTGGTTTTTTTTTGGTATGTGGGCACGTTCTATTCCCGTTTCGCCATCCTCAAAATGTTCCCTATCCTTGAAATGTTCAAAAACTTTGGAGACTATAATATAAGACCCCAAATATTTTTTTTTTCTGATTTTGTTCTCTAACTGCTGTTTGATGTTTTTTCTGAGTTTGTTTGTTTGGTGATTCTCATATGCCATTCATGAATAAAGTATGCCAAAGATATATATATATATAACAGATTCACAAAGGATAACAACAGAAAGCTTGCTGAAAGATATTAATCAGCTCTTCAATATTCAGATTTTAATAACAAGTAATGGAGCAGATTTACAAAGCTTTATCAGAAATAATAATAGACTTTCAGACCTGGAATAGTGAAACATAACAGCAAGTATGAGCTCCTAACAGCAGATATTAGAATCCCTTCTAAGCACGCCTTTCACCAATGAGGAAAGCACACAATACTAAGCCAATTCGCTATGGATTCTCCTTCAACAGCTACAGGAACGACTTGCAGCACTCAATGTATGGGCGTCCAGCATTCATTAAACACCCAGAAGTGGCGCTAGCAGCTAGGGGATGACCTAGCTCATAAAATCCAAATCCCCTTCAAAAAATACAAGCTTATGTTTGTTGGAAATGCCTTGATAAGAGCAAGCCATAGAAACAATACCCACATGAATATCTTGAGCCTTTTGAAAGATATGAGCAAAATACCAGGTTCAGGTCCAAAACTGAAAGTGCCCAAAAAAGATAGAAACACACCAAAATCTTCGAGAAATCCACGCCAAATGGAAAGGATGCAAACTCAAGCCAAAACCAAACTGAATCACCTCAAAAGAACTGAAATATCTTCATTCTCACACTTTGTAATTCTGCAACTTGAAGCACAAATGTGATTTCTGGATGAAATCACCCTTCTACCAGCTAGGGCAGGTCTTGCACTGCTAAAACCAGTCCCAGATATCGAGGGTTTTCGTCTTCAACTCTGATTTTCAGATCTCTTGGCAAAAAACCAGCAGCATTTCCATAAGTAGCCAAAACATTCGTGAGCAAATGAGGTTTCAAATGAGCTTGTAAAAGCTTCAACAACAAATTAGGGCGACCAAGCATGAAGCAACCCTAAAACCTTTCTTAGACCCATGCCTAAAGGAAAAGCTTTATAATTTTATTTTAATTTTTGCCTCCAACCTTAGCCTAGGTGTCCATCTCCTATTTAGCATTCAGAAATGCTTTTGATGCTTTAAAACAACTTTAAGTTATTAGCTTAGGCGCCCAAGGTACTTTTCCATGTCCCCTTACCCTCAACGTTAAATTATAAAGTAACTTTATAATAACTTATTTTCGAAGGGGAAAAGCAAATATTTAAATATCACAACCTTAGAAACTGATGCCACAACTGACAATGTTGTTGAGAGAGAGACCTGACTAGGTCTGGCCCAAAATAGACTTACTATTTTTAGAAAGTACTAAAAATAGCAAGTAGTACCCAAGACTCAAGCCGAAGAGAAATTGAGATGCTCAAAGGGCTCATTGAAGACTGAAGCCCAGTACTAGACCCCCTATTAAGAATAGCACTTACTAAAATTGTAAGTGTATCAGAATCAAACTTATCCGAGAGAGGACATCGGAAATGGGGACATTTCAGTCCGCCCTTCCCAAAGATTGCTTGTCCTCAAGCAATGCCAACAATCAGATCCACATTGTAATCAGAAATGTGGATTTGCAATGCCAACAATCAGAAATGATCCCAGGGTCCCAAGTAAATCTAGGGGCTCTGTAGCACCATCTGCTCAAATCTCTGTCCTGCGAGGTACCAACACATGAGGCCTCCTGAAAAACTCTTGTAAGAAGAGTGATAATACACCGCAAAGATTCAATCCACTCCTCAAAAAAATGCCCCTCAAGAGAACCAAACTGATGTGCCACAGGAGTAAGCTCTAGAAAATTAACACTGGCTCTCTCATCCCAAACTGTAGTAGCACTAAAACTCAGTGTGAATCCCAGGTTCCAAGTGAGTCTCAAAAAGGAACCACCAAGTTGAAGCCGCGCCACATTGAACATAACTGTCAACCTAAAGTGCCCAGACTGCACTCTCCTATCTTGGACCTCCAAAAAGTAAAATTCATCAAAGCCCATATTGAAATCCCTGAAAATTGCCAGCCAAGTAATGCCTCTATTGCTGCCAACCGCATTCATGACAACAACACCCAACCACCAGGTGTTCAAAGAATGGTCCAGAACAAGCCAACTCACCCAAACCGCTGCAATCAATAAACCATCATCTGGAACAATGTATGCCCTCGTCATAAAGTAACAGTAGTGAGCGTCACTCACCAAAGTGGAAACAACTAATGGGTGCATTGTGTCCGGAAAGGTACTCACAACTAGCTGCCCAAAAACTTGTTCAAACTCGAAATCAATCTGCTCATCAAAAAAAGTCTTCAAAACCAACACAAGAAAGTAAGGGCAGCAGTAATAAATCCGGAATCCCATTGGATACGTAGGAGAGGTAAGCAAGGAATTATCTGAAGAACCATCCCTTAGTACCAAATCATCACTGTCACCAAAGCTCATCTGGGTACAACTCAGTTGCTGAACTGGAGGAGTCATCCAACTCATCTGCGGATCCTAAATCGAAGTCATATGCAAGCTGATCGACAGGTGGGCAGGGGCACCAAGGCTGGTAGTAGACCCACTAGTCCATTCTTGAGACAACACTTCATGACTAGGAACTGCACCTGGGTCCCAAACCTTGCTATTTTCACCCAATGCAGTGTTACAACTAGGGGTAATCTCATCATCCAACTCAAAAAGAGGATTGTCATACGCCATTGCAGCTCCTCACTCAAACAAGGGATTATCAAAAAGCAACTATTGACCACCCTCAAAAGCTGATTGTGAATCCAAATCAGCAGGGCTGCTAGGTCCTTGCTCATGTTCAGCTACATGCAAAGTGAAATCTGATTTGTTCTCAAGAGCAAGATCAAGACCATCATCAACGTCTATGCCATCAACCATGCATAATTGTGGAGTTGAAGTTGGAACAACTCTAAAGTCAAAAGTAAATTCATCCCAAATAGGTTCCTCGTCATACTTAGGTACCATATCACCAAGATCCCATGTATTATAAGGCTGATTGCTTTGTTCTTTGTGCTCCTCCTATGATGATGTCTTTTTGAATAAATCATTCACTCAATCATCACTATACATGTCAACACAAGAAACTCCCTCCACAAATTGATCTTGGAAGTCAAGGTTCAAACCTCCTATGTCAACATCATTGCAGTCATCCATTGTTTGCTATTTTGAAGGCCTCATCCTTGGTGCCTCCAACAATACAATCTCCCAAAGGTGTGTTATTATTTTTAGTGTTACCAAATCTGATACTAGTGTCCATAGTTACACTAGACAGCTCTAAGGATGCATTAAAGGCTGCTGTTATGCCTTTTTCCTTTCGTTTGCTAGATTTCACACATGGACCACCATTAGACATCCCTCTCAAAACCACACTCTTACCCTCGGATTGAAATTTCAACCGCAAGGTCTGAAAATTTAGAGTAAACTCCCCCAAAGAGCATAGACACTGAATACCCATAACTACATCCATTCTCCTATGTTCCCCACATAAAAGTCCCTCAACCTCATGATTTCCAAACAATATGCTCAATTGAGGAACCACTTTAGTGCACTGAATAGTAAACCCGTCAGCTACCATGACACGAAATCCGCTCACCTCCTGTGTTTGAAGACCTCTACGTGCCACCAAGCCCTCATCTATGAAATTGTGAGTAGCCCCTATATCAATCAAAGCCAACACATGCTGCCCTTGGAGCACTCCTCTAATGCGCAGTGACTCGTTCTTATGAAAACTATGAAGTTGGGCTAGTGTCCCATCATGGTCCCACACCTTACCACTTTCTTCTGATGTCTTTTCACCTTCACTTTCTACAACATCAGCTTGCTAGTCTGCTTTTTCTGATTCACCTTCTTCATCAGATTGGTACTTGATTAGCAACACTTTAGCCTTGGTTGAACATTTGTGATCCTTGGTGTAAGGTTCCTTGCATGTAAAACATAATCCCTTCTTTCTGAGCTCATTCAAGGTCTCACTGTCTATCCTTATGTAATTTTCTTAGGCTGCTCCTGCTCCTTGGTGTCAATATTCTTGTCTTTCTCATTCTTGGGCAGCAAGTCCTTGGACTGAAATTTGTTCTTAAAAGCTGAAGATTCCATATCCCTAGCCTTCTTTATGGCTTCCTGAAGGGTAGGTGGATTGGAGGCTTTTATCCAACCCCTAAGAGGATCAGAAAGACCATCTATGAGCAGCATTATAAGTCTCCTCTCTGAAATATCTGTCACAAGCACTGATAACTTTTGGAAATCTGCAATGTATGAATCCACTGAACTCCATTGTTTTAACTGAGCTCACTCCTTGAAGTGCAATTCAGGGTCCTTCTTATCAAACCTTTCAATCAATCTTTTAGTGAACTCTCGATAAGAAGTGATTTGGGCATGTCCCAATGTCACCATTCCATTGTACCGCCATTCGTGAGCAATACCGTCAAGGTGAATGGATGCATACTGAATAGACTCCACCTTAGGCATGGGGTTTAATGTGAAGTACATGTCAAGTTTTTGAACCCATGCTCTTGCTGCCATCTTTCTAGAACCAACAAAGTATGGGAGTATTACCTTTCCAACCTTCCTGCGTAACTCTTTATGCTGATCCTTGTTACCCCTCGTATTTGCATGTCTCATTCTCAAGTCCATATACTCTCTAAGAGAAATATCTATCTGAAAACCAGGCCATACATCATGCCAATCCTGTCTAAACTGTTCCTGCTGCTCAACTAAAGTAAGCTCAACTTGTGTTTCTACTCTCGATGGGAAATTTGGCATAAGGGGTCTTGCCATTGCTCCCCCATCTTGTTGATTACCAACTCTATGCTGCCCTACACCATTTCCTTGTCTCATTTGTCCTATTTCTTGTACTAACCGTGCTAGTTGCTGATTGGTTTCATGTGCATTTTGCTTTGCTCTAACTTGTCCCCTAACCAAAGCATCCAACAAAAGCATTATTCTATCCGGTGGTGTCTCATTTCTCTCATCTTCTCCTCTCCTATCTCCCATGTTTTCAGAGCTATAAGACTCTACTAATTGATTTTCTGATCTAGGTGTCTCAGCTGAATAGTTTTCTGACCTAGATGTATCACTAGATGATGTCCAATGCTCCCAAAAACTTTCCTCTTTCTTTCTAACCCTCTCCTGATACCTTTCCCTATCACTGATGCTCATGAATCACATACACTCACTGGATGGCAAGATCATGTGAGCTCTAATACCACTATAATATAAGACCCCAAATATTTTATATATATTTTTTTCTGATTTTGTTCTCTAATTGCTGTTTGATGTTTTTTCTGAGTTTGTTTGTTTGGTGATTCTCATATCCCATTCATGAATAAAGTATGCCAAATATGTATATATATATATCTTTGCAAAGGATAACAACAAAAAGCTTGCTTGAAAGATATTAATCAGCTCTTCAATATTCAGATTTCAATAACAAGTAATGGAGTAGATTCACAAAGCTTTATCAGAAATAATAATAGACTTTCAGACCTGGAATAGTGAAGCATAACAACAAGTATGAGCTCCTCACAGTAGATATTAGAATCCCTTCTAAACACGCCTTTCACCAATGAGGAAAGCACACAATGCCAAGCCAACTCGCTGTGGATTCCCCTTCAACAGCTATAGGAACGACTTGCAGCACTCAATGTATGGGCGTCCAACATTCATGAAGACACCCAGAAGTGGCACTAGCAGCTAGGGGATGACCTAGCTCATAAAATCCAAATCCCCTTCAATAAATACTATTAAAATAATATTCTTTATTTATTTATTAATGCTCAACTATGTAAAATATTGTAAAATATCTAGATAAGATCATCTTAGTTGTTCGAGATCTTATCTGAAGTTTCTTTTAGAAACTTCCTGCTTTTTCCTGAGATAAGATCGTGTTCGATCTTATCCTGTAACATCTTGTAAATTATTTATTGAGCACATTGCTCATTGTTAATATTATCCAATATTTTGCCAATTACCTGTGTAATATGGTATCAGAGCCAACTTGCTCAAAATCGAATTTTTAATTCATAAAATCGTACAAGATTTTTTCAATATTTTTTGAATTAAAAATTTGATAAAATCTTCTCTGAAATTTTCGAAGATTTTTGAAGAGTTAAAATTTCGGAATTATTTTTGAAATTTTTTTCGTGGCTCTCCTGGTTCAAATTCGTGGGCTCCTTCTGGGCAAATAAAATTCGTGGTATTGGCATCGCGTTTTTGTTCTGGCCGCACACGTTTCTGGTTGCATTTCGCGTTCTTTGAAAGATCCATTTCCGCGTCTCTCTGCATTGTTTTTGGACGTGTTTAAGCGCGATTTCTTTCTGCAATCTTCAAGGTCTGTCAAAAAGACGCGATCTCCATTCTTGGTACCCTGCGTCGTCGCGTTTTGTGACTTTTTTTTTCTCTGCACAACAAAACGCGATTTGAAGAATCTCTGGCCCGCGTTTTCGTCAGTGTTTCTTCATATTCTTGTGACGTTTCTGTGTAATTTGTGGTCGCCTCTTGGTCGCCTAGGGTTTGGCATATTTTTTGTCAAATCTTTGTGCAGATTCGAGCTCTTTTCTGCAATTTTTTGGAGCTCTCATGGCCGCTTAGGGCATCTTGCAACTTCGGCCAAGGTTTTCATCACCTATTTCAAGTCAGAAATTTTTTTCGATCGCAGATTCTTGGTGGGTTTTTCGAGAGCTCAATTGGGTTGGTCTTCGAATTTTCTGGGTGCCTCGATTTCCGTGCCTCAAATTTTGTGCCATTCGTACATTGTATTTTTTGCAGTCTGTACGTGAATCTGCCTCTGTTTTTGCATAGGAATTTGTGCCTCGAGTTTCGTGCATCAGCCTCTTTTCAGTACCTTGTTTTTCGTGCCTCGAAAAGCGTGAAGATGGCTAGTTTAAATAATCTAATGCTGGAACACTCTGAGCAGAAGGAATCTGCCTTTTACGCACTCATGGCAAAAAGGCCAGCAGACCATGTCAAATCCTCTGCTTGGTACATAGATTCTAGTGCCTCGCGTCATTTCTCACATAGGTGTGACTGGTTCACAGACTTTTCTCCTTGCACTGACTCAGTGATTTTTGGAGGAGGTGAGGAATACACAGTTGTTGGCACAGGCACTATTCAGGTTCAGTCTGGCGGGAGGGATCTCATATTCCTCAACGTGTATTATGTACCTGATATCGAGCTCAACCTTCTCTCAGTCAGTCAGATAATGCGGCATTCTCCCTAGATGGATGTGGTGTTTAGCTCGCACAAATGTTCGATTGTAGATCGTGAAACTTGCACAACGATGGCCGTTGGGATAGAGGATCATGGCCTTTACAGGCTTGTGGACACTGGCGATTCTCCGGAGTTAGCCTTGGCAACCAGAAATTCAGCTGTCACCAGTCTTTGGCACCAGCAGTACGGGCACTTGAACGTGCACTATCTCTCTTAGCTTGCTCGGGAGGGACTTGTAGATGGCTTACCTGACATACAGACTCAGCATCAGGACTTTTGTGGTGCTTGTCAGGTCGGGAAGCAGCATCGCACACCGTTCAAGGATGGCGACTCTTGGTGAGCTTCTAAGGTACTTCAATTAGCTCATGCTGATATTTGTGGCCCTATGTCTACTTCTTCTGTAACTGGTTGCAAGTACTTTCTTCTCTTTGTTGATGATTATAGTAGGAAAATGTGGGTGTACTTTCTTAAGCAGAAATCAAAAGTTTTTAATGTATTTCAGAAGTTTAAGGCCTTGGTTGAAAAAGAGTCTAGTTCTTGTATCATAACTCTTAGGTCAGATAATGGGGGGGGAATTCTGTTCTAGCGCATTCTCCAACTTCTGTGATACTCATGGGATAAAACGTCAGTTGACTACACCCTACACTCCTCAGCAAAACGGTGTTGTAGAGCGACGCAATCGTACGATTGTTGAGATGGCTCGCTCCATGTTGCAACACAGGAGTGTCCCTACTAAGTTTTGGGCAGAGGCAGTCAATACTTCAGTCTATCTCCTTAATAGGTCACCCACTCATGCTGTTAAGGGGAAGACTCCTGAGGAAGTTTGGTTTGGTCGCAAACCAGGATCAGTCATTTGAAGGTTTTCGGCTCTCTTGTGTATGTTTGGATTCCAGAGGCCAAGCGCACTAAGCTGGACTCCAAGAGCCAGAAACTCATGTTCACAGGGTACAGTGACAACCACAAGGCATATAGGCTGATTGATATAGACACTGATCGTCTTATCTTCAGTCGAGATGTTGTCTTTGATGAGGAACGAGGTCCATTTCACTCTTCTTCACTTGTTCAGCATTCAGAGGATCAGCCTCTACAGGCTCCTGATGTGGGTGTCCGACTTCCGTTAGGTTCACCTGATGGGAGGGATGACGAAGACCTTGTCTTTGATGATGCTCAACCTGAGTTTCCTCCAGATGGTAATGAACATCTCCCTGCTGAACATGTTCCAGATCCACAGCCAGATCCAGCTCCTCCTATTGCATCTGATGTTGGCACATCTACTCTCCGACCGAAATGGTGGGCTAAGACTATCAGTGATCTTCGTGCTGATGAGCTAATTGAGGGTAGATCATCCAAAACAAGAGCAAACAACAGTCTACAGTGAATTTTGCTCTCATGGCCAACATCCACAGTGTTTATGAGCCTCAGACATATTCAGAGGCAAAAGGGATACCTGAGTGGGAAAAGGCGATGGAATCAGAATACCAGAGTCTTCAGAAGAATCACACTTGGGCCCTTTCTGATCTTCCTCCAGGGAAGAAGCCCATTAGCTGCAAATGGGTGTACAAGGTGAAGTACAAAGCTGACGGAACCCTTGACAAGTACAAAGCTCGTCTGGTTGCACGAGGGTTCTCACAAAAAGAAGGCATTGACTATGAGGAGACCTTTGCTCCTACAGCCAAAATGAGTACCATACGGCTCGTCGTTGCCTTAGCAGCCCAGTTTGGTTGGAAGGTCCATCAGATGGATGTGAAGAGTGCTTTCCTCAACGGTGAGTTGAAGGAGGAAGTATACATGACGCAGCCTCCAGGTTTCAAAGTTGCTGGTCAAGAACAAAAGGTGTGCAGATTGGTCAAAGCACTCTATGGCCTGAAACAGGCTCCTCGGGCTTGGTACATTAAGATTGACACGTACCTCACAGATCATGGCTTTCAGAGGAGTCCATCTGACTCGAACCTGTATGTCAAGAATACTGGTAATGAGATTCTGCTTGTTGTTGTCTACGTGGATGACTTGATCATTACTGGCAGTTCACACATTTGATCACTGAGATCAAACAGGACTTGTGCAAAACTTTTGACATGATAGACTTGGGCCTCCTGCATTATTGTTTAGGTGTTGAGGTTTGGCAGACAGAGAGCAGCATTTTCATCTCCCAGTCCAAGTATGCTCGAAGTCTTCTGGATAAGTTCCGAATGCAGGATTGCAAACTTGCCTCCACACCCATGGAAAAAGGGCTTAAATTGTCAGCTAAGTCCGATTCACCTGTGGTAGATGAAACATTGTTCAGGCAACTAGTGGGCAGCCTCATCTATCTTGCTGCTACTAGACCTGACTTGAGTTTTGCAGTGAGCTACATATCACGCTTCATGACAGCCCCCAAGGCTGATCATTGGGTAGCAGCGAAGCGTGTGCTGCGTTATGTGAAGGGCACTCCTGATTTTGGACTCTTGTACACTCGGAGTCACGATCCTAAACTTAGTGGGTTCACAAATTCAGATTGGGCTTTAGTTGATGACAGGAAATCAACATCTGGGTATGTGTTCAGTTTGGGATCCGGTGCAGTCACATGGACTAGTAAGAAGCAGCAGGCAGTGGCTCTCTCCTCGACAGAAGCAAAGTATCGGGGAGCAGTAAAAGCAGCATGTGAGGCAGTTTGGCTTCGCCGGATGCTTGCAGATATGCAAATATCTCAAGTAGGTCCGACTCCCTTGTTCTGTGATAATTCAGGGAGTTCTCAAACTTGCCAAGAATCCGGTCTTCCATGAGCGAACCAAGCATGTGGAAACTCACTGCCATTTCATTTGGAAGCTGGTTGAAGACGAATCAGTTCAGTTGCTGTATGTTCCGACAGAGGATCAGACAACAGACATTCTCACCAAGTCGCTCAGTACAGATAAGTTTGTAAAATTCAGGGGGCATCTTGGTGTAGTTGATAGATTGAGCATTAAGGGAGGGTATTAAAATAATATTCTTTATTTATTTATTAATGCTCAACTATGTAAAATATTGTAAAATATCTAGATAAGATCATCTTAGTTGTTCGAGATCTTATCTGAAGTTTCTTTTAGAAACTTCTTGCTTTTTCCTGAGATAAGATCGTGTTCGATCTTATCCTGTAACATCTTGTAAATTATTTATTGAGCACATTGCTCATTGTTAATATCATCCAATATTTTACCAATTACCTGTGTAATAAATACAAGCTTATGCTTATTGGAAACGCCTTGATGAGAGCAAGCTATAGAAACAATACCCACATGAATATCTTGAGCCTTTTGAAAGATATGAGCAAAATACTAGGTTTAGGTCCAAAACTGAAAGTGCCCAGAAAAGATAGAAACACACCAAAATCTTCGAGAAATCCACGCCAAATGGAAAGGATGCAAACTCAAGCCAAAAACAAACTGAATCACCTCAAAAGAACTGAAATATCTTCATTCACACACTCTGTAATTTTGCAACTTGAAGCACAAATGTGATTTTTGGATGAAATCACCTTTCTACCATCTAGGGCAGGTCTTGCACTACCAAAACCAATCCCAGATATCGAGGATTTTTGTCCTCAACTCCGATTTTCAGACCTCCTAGCGAAAAACCAGCAGCATCTCCATAAGCAGCCAAAACATCCATGAGCAAATGAGGTTTCAAATGAACTTTTAAAAGCTTCAACAACAAATTAGGGCGACCAAGCATGAAACAACCCTAAAACCAAGATCCAATGCTTTAGGTATGATAAGTTTGGCCACTTTGCTAAGTATTGTCCATCTAGACCTAAGCAACAGGCCACCATTGCAGATGTTGATAATGCATCTCCTCAAGATGATTCATGTGAATATTTATTCTATTCGGCATTATCAAGCAATATACCTACAGACACCAACACTTGGCTGATCGACAGTGGTGCTTCTCGACGCATCACTGGTTTTAAGGAGCACTTATCAAGCTTGGTGGAGAAAGATTCTTCTGAACAAGTCATTATTGGAGATGATGCTAGCTACTCTGTGAAAGGGATTGGGACCTCTACTCTTCATTTGGATTTCGGCATCACACTTCAGCTGAGCGATGTTCTTTATGTTCCAAGAATCAAGCGCAATCTTATCTCCATTTCAGCTCTAGAAGATAAAGGATATCAAGTTGCTTTCTCCAAAGGCAAAGTACTTGTGTGGATGGAGAATTCTAGTTTCAAGGATGCTCAAGTAATTGGTGTTAGACATGAAAGTCTCTATAGGCTATGTACGTGTCCACTTTAGGCATTAGTTCATGATTCTTCAAGCTTATGTGATCTTTGGCATCGAAGATTGGCTCACCTGCACTTCCGAGCCTTACCTATCATGGAGAAGATGGTTACGAGACTTCCTAAGTTCAATCAAGAGCATGAAGGAACTTGCAAAGGTTGTGCAATGGGTAAGAATACAAAAGCTTCATTCCATAGTAGAGAAAGTAGATCTAAGTGTATTTTAGACCTTATTCATTCTGATTTATGTGGACCTATGTCTGTTCCTTCTTCGAGTGGTTTCTTGTATTATGTTCTTTTTATTGATGACCACTCTAGAAAGACTTGGATTTATTTTTTGAAAACTAAAGAGTCTGAGGAAGTGTTAGAAAGGTTCAAGGAGTTCAAAGCTCTGGTAGAGAATCTTTCCGGTAAAAGAATCAAGGTCCTCAGATCTGATAATGGAGGAGAATACACCTCTGGCAGCTTTCGGAATTTTTGTATTGATGCTGGGATTAAGAGGGAGTTTTGTGTCCCCTATAATCCTCAACAAAATGGTGTTGCAGAGAGAAAGAACAGGACGATCGTGGAAGCATCAAAAGCCATGATCCTTGACCAGGATCTGCAAACCTTCTTATGGGTAGAAGCTTCTAGGACTGCAGTATATGTTCAGAATAGAAGTCCTCACAAGGTCTTGGAGAATATGACTCCGGAAGAAGCCTTTATAGAAAGAAGCCAAAAGTTAGTCATTTAAGGATCTTTGGATGTCCTGTCTATGTTCATGTTCCAAAGGAAAAGAGAACAAAGTTGGAGCCTTTTGGCAAGAAGGGAATATTTGTGGGCTATAGTGAAACATCAAAAGCCTACAGGATATATGTTCCAGGTCAGAAGTTGATTGAGATCAGTAGGGATGTTACATTTGAGGAAGATGTTGCATTCAGGAGATCCAAGGATACTCACATGGAGATTGATAATGAAGAGTCTCCTCAGGATATGGAAGTTGACCATACTCCTGAGATTCAGAGGGAGACTTCAAAACCAAAAGAAGATGATGATCCAGTTGAGCCCTTGGAACCTACTGATGGGCCTACCGATATTGTGATTAGGAGAAAAAGACCTCTTTGGGCTAGGCAAACCATGAAAGAGGCTGAAAGGATTGCAGCTCCTAAAGGTACATTCAGAGAAAGTAAAAGGCCGCATAAGTTCTCCAGTAATGTTGCCTTGATGAGTCAGATTATTGAGTCCGAGCCGTCCAGTGTTGAGGAAGCTTCTAGTCAACAAGTTTGGAAAGATGCTATTAACAAGGAGGAGTATCAGTCAATTCTCAAGAATGATGTCTGGGACATCGTTCCTAGACCCGAAGGAAAATTAGTGGTATCTTCAAAATGGCTCTTCAAGATCAAGCATGTGGCTGATGGGAGCATTGAGAAGTACAAGGCAAGATTCGTGGCTAGAGGGTTCTCACAAAAAGAGGGAGTTGACTATGAAGAAACATTTGCTCCAGTTGCTCGCTATACTTCTGTCAGAAGCACTATTGCCATTGTTGCATCTAAAGGATGGAAGATTCATCAGATGGATGTGAAGACAACTTTTCTGAATGGTGTGATTGAGGAAGAAGTTTATATCGAGCAACCTGATGGATTTGAGGTACATGGGAAGGAGTCATGTTTGCAGGCTGAAGAAGGCCTTGTATGGTCTTAAGCAGGCTCCTCGTGCATGGTACGAAAGGATTGATCGTTACTTGTCAAGCTTGGGCTTCTCTAAGAATGATGCAGACTCAAATCTGTATTTTAAGGTAATTGATGGTGAAGCATTGATTTTGGTTTTGTATGTTGATGATTTGATTCTCACTGGAGAAGATCACCTTATTCTCAAGTGTAAGAAGGAGTTGGCTTCTGAATTTGAGATGAAGGACCTTGGGCTTATGTATTACTCCCTTGACTTAGAAGTCTGGCAGAAACCAGATGAGATGATTCTAAGTCAAGGGAAGTACACCATTGATATACTTAAGAGGTTTGGTATGATGGATTGCAAATCCATGTTTACACCTATGGAGACCAACCTACATAAATTGAAGGAGGCTGCAGCTAGTTCATACTTGGTGGATCCTACAATATACAGGCAGTTGATTGGGTCCTTGATGTATCTAGTTAACACTAGACTAGATATCTGTTATGCTGTGAGTGCACTTAGTCAGTTCATGTGTGAACCGAGATAGATACATCTTGTTGCAGCTAAACATATCCTCAGATACTTACGTGGCACAGTTGGATATGGGTTGAGATATACTTCAGATGTGGACTTGGAGCTGCATGGTTATATTGATTTTGATTGGGCAGGGAGTGTTACTAATCGGAAGAGCACCTCTGGATGTTGCTTCAGTTTGGGATTTGCTATGATAACCTGGTGCAGCAGGAAGTAGTCATCTATGGTATTGAGTACTGTAGAGGCAGAGTATATTGCAGCTTGTATGGCAACTCGGGAAGCAGTGTGGCTTCGTAAGCTCCTTGTAGGATTGTTTGGACAATCTATGGAGCCTACTATCATTCATTGTGATAACTAGAGTTGTGTGAAGCTTTCTGTCAATCCTGTGTTTCATGAAAAAACCAAGCATGTTGAGATCAAATACCACTATATCAAAGATATGGTATTGAGGAAAGCTATACAATTGAGGTATATCAACACTGATGAGCAGACGACAGACATTCTCACCAAGCCCCTCTCCAAAATAAAGTTTGTGTACTTTCGAGATAAGTTTGGTATGGTGGAGAATCCAACCCTAACTGAGAAAGAGTCTCAGCATCAGTGATATTCTATAATGAGTTCTTCTCTGTGAAAGAAGTTCGAGGTGAAATCCCTTGATAATGAGTTTTTCTCTATGAGAGAAGTTCGAGGTGAAATCCCTTGGTAATGAGTTCTTCTCTGTGAGAGAAGTTCGAGGTGTAATCCCTTGATTCCACCCTTTGGGAGAGCCATGGTGGATGTCATGTGTGTGACTCCATGATAGCATCACGTGAGAGAGTTCGTGATGATTTTCTTGTACTTGTGTTTCACCCTCTGGAAGAGCCATGGTGAAAGTCATGTTGAGGTGACAACATCACGCAAGTGATGAACACTTGTACATACCATACATGGTTGTAGCCATTATGGTTGATATCATGTAGAGGTGATATCTGATATCACAATGAGGTGATATTCTTCTTTTCCACATATGGTTGTAGCCATTGTGGTAGACATCACGATGAGGTGATATGTCTTGTGCAGCTGGAAGTATCATCCCTAGCTGAGAGGGAGTATTGATGTTATAAGCAGCGACAGACTGCTTCTTCTAGCGATTTCCTTAATTGCAATAAATTAAATTATAGCCCTAGGCTATTTAATTTATGAAGACTTCAAGAGGCACATCAATTGAAAAGATACATCTATTTGTTAAGCAAACAAATTATAATAAAGAGGTGCGATTTTTATTAAGGCCGACCTTGATTCAAAAGGTGTGAATTTCAAGGGAGACGTCTTCTTGTTGAGATGCAATGCTGGCCGACATGATGGTTTGTAAAGTCACGTCCTCTCCTCTAGATTGTATAAATATTCAATGGCTTTCTCATTGTTTATCATTCAAGTTAAGTTCGATATCATTCATTGAAGTGCGAGTTCTCTATAAGGCAGTTTGAGTTTATCATTGAGAGGAGATTGACATATTGTTGGCTGAGATTATCATTAGATTATTTAAATCTGTTGCATCAGATTGGAGTGCTTGTATTTGGCCTTCATATCGGCCTCTTGTAAAAGGGACTTTCATTGTTGATATTCAATATATAAGTGATATATTGTTGCTGGGTTTTTCTCCCTCAAGTGGAGGGTTTTCCCAGGGTATCTGCTGTGTTATTGTGTTCAATTTGAATTAATTTTCTGTGTTCTTAATCTGATCATAAAACTAACAAAACTGAGATGCTCAAAGGGCTCATTGAAGACTGAAGCTCAGTACTAGACCCCTTGCTAAGAATAGCACTTACTAAAAATAGTAAGTGTATTAGAATCAGACTTATCCGAAAGAGGACATTGGAAATGGGGACGTTATAGGGACACATCCCGGGGTGCATTGATAATAATAGAATTTGCAATATGATGATCTACAACTATTGACTACCTCTTATATATAGTATCATTGGGCAATATTAATCTCCTAATACCAATGAGGCCAACTAACTCTATTTTTAATATATCTAAGATTGATAATTTATTAAGATAGTATAATGTGTGTATTGGTTTCCCTTCACATATCTTGATGCATCCAATGGTTTAAGTGAGTAATAAAATGCCAAGCTTGTGAAGCATAAAATTAAGCATTGATTTGTAAATGCTTTGTATCGTTGGAAAGTTTGAGGTCACTAGTTTAATTGTTCCTTAAGATCAGGCCACATGATTCAATTAATGCAGGCAATACAGTCTTTAATGGTTTTGATACCCTTAGACAAATCTAAGGACTTTAAGCCATGGAATTTTAGCAAGAGGGAGCCCATTAAGTGTAAGTAGAGGCAACCAGAATAAGAAGTGGGAATTGAAATATAATTATGTTCTGAATTGGTCTTTGTTCTATTTATAATTTGAGATATGGTATGAAAGACTTCTATGCTTTCTAGATGCTTTGCATGAGAAAGGCATCTTTAACTTTGAAAGAGACGAGGGTTAATAGCATGGTTTGGAACCCAATACCTTGTTGACATTTCTTGCCACAAGGAGCACATGCAATGGATGTTGAGAAATTTTCAAATTTCTAGGTATTCAAGAGCACGAACAATCTCCTAAGCATAAAGAACAATCCCCTAACATTGGACATCAATGATACTTCATCCCTTTCTCTTGGAAAGCAACAAATCTCTAAGATCATTTTTTGAAAGTTGTGTGTGTCATGGGAGTTGGTGCACCACAAATCCCTTAACAACTTAGCAAGCTTGCAGTAAGCTCTTTTCAAAGGCACCCAACAAGAGCAGTAATAGACATTTGCTGCAGCTAATACTTTAGAGCACATTTATAATTTTCCTGCTATGGTCATCAGTTTGGTCATCTAGGATTTTTTATTGAACACATAGTTCTAAGATTTAGAGAAGTAGGCTTGAAAGACAACAGGGATGCTTATGGAGTTAAAAATCTTCTCACTTTGGATCTAAGTCCAACATTAGTTGGCAAGGCAAATCGGGAAATGCCTATTATATTTGTAACAAGATGTTTTTTGCTACTAGATATTGGATTCTGAAGCCTTACAAAGTGCTTATCCTCAAGGAGAGTGAGGAGGGAGTCATTTGAAAAGTACTCATCAATTAATTGTGATTGGCCATGAGGAAGCTTGATGCCTTTAACACCCCCCTAAGAAGCCTTGTGAGAAAGCAATCAAACAATTTAGTTGCAAGCATATAAAGAGAGGGGCAGTCGGGTATCCTTGTTTACTAGACAGGTATAAGCCAAACCACTAGGACTCATGTCCACTTATTTTAATCTAGTTGAGGCCTCTACAAAGAGGATTTGCACAATAGTAAAACAGGCAAACCCCAACACCTTAATTATGCTAAGTTAAAGGGCCACACGATCTTTTCATAGGCTTTTTACAATCATTCTTAATGAGGAGGGCATTTTCATT
Organism: Sequoia sempervirens; assembly: GCA_007258455.2. NCBI lineage: Eukaryota > Viridiplantae > Streptophyta > Pinopsida > Cupressales > Cupressaceae > Sequoia > Sequoia sempervirens. The sequence goes on along the minus strand of VDFB02358134.1, from coordinate 152,582,841 downwards.
AGTGTCTCTAGCTCACTTCATGCCCTCACAAGCAACTTATATTCTTTATAGTATTTGTGCCTTTTCTAAAAAAATGTTTGTTTAGGTCAAGCAATGATAGGTGATAGTTAGCATGGATGGAGTTCCAAGACTTTGGCTATAATCTTATACAATATGTCAAACAATGTGCTAGGCTGCTCACTAGTGATGAACTCAAGATCCCTTGCCTTAGGTGTGAATTTAATACCACCCTAGTTTATAGCACTCCCTAGATTCATGATACAAATTTAGGTCTTGGCCCATAAAAATGGTAACATGGTTCATAAAATTCATAAAGACATCCTTTTACTCTAGATGGCTTGTAATTTGTTATTTGCATAACAATTGAATGAAGCTCATCCGAAATAATGGGCCATCACATATCATCAGTTGACTGGAGTAATCTTGTAAGAGACTAATTTTGAATGCTGTTGCAAGGCTTGCTCGTGTTTTGAGTATTATGTCTTGAGATTGAAATACCATTTTGTAGTTTTCAATAAAGATGTTGGCTATGCTCTATAATGTATTAACATGCTAATTCATGATTTTACTTGGTTCAATGTGCTTGATCAAGTGTCTATTTTTTGATCAATCAAAAGTGGCTAGGTCACCTCATATATGTATATTGATAAGAAAGATTTACAAAACAATGGGGATGAGAGACACAAAGCTCCCATTGGGTCCAACAAAATATCTTCCAAGACCAAACTAGTCCTTAACTATCACCGACCCTACTAGACCTGAGCTCAAATTGGAGGCCCCCTAATACAAAAAAGAGACTCCCTTAACAACAACATTACATAACTGCTTTGTTAGACAAGGAGTAAATCTTTACAAACATCTTCATACAGTTAGCAAAAACTAACAGTTTTATACAATCAGCTTTTTCCATAGTCATTGCCTGGAGAAGAAAAAGTGAGCCTGCATTTACCACCTTTAGCAGCCTCCAAATGGGAAGGAAAACTGTCACCACAGTCCCTCAAATTGTTGTCTTCATAAGGATCCTCTCACACAAGCATATTGGCATCGACAAATCTAGCTTCCATTCCCTTGTCTTTATCCTTTGCCCTAGCCAAATCTTTTGGTGGTGCCTAGAATGAACCACTAGCTGGTACAAAGTCTTCGTCAGAAGAGGATTCCTTATTACAGTACTCAAAGCATATTTCACACTACTGATATCATTGAACTACTCATCAACCCTGGTACACTGAAGCGGAGCTCTTAGAGATGTAAAATCAAAATTCTTTATGAAATTTCCAATTCCAAATGCTAGAAACAGATGAACCCTCTCCAACTTAGACACTGATAATTGAAACTATTCTTTTAAATCCTGGAATTCCTTGTATAGAACGCACACATGGTGAATCACTGAAGACAACCCACCCCTCGCCCTCAGTTCAACTGCAGTTAACATCTCCTCCAGCCCAAGAGGATACTTTGGTTGAATATGCGCAAGAGTGAGCCCTAACTAAAGTGCATTTTCTGAGAAAATATTGCAGATTTAATACAAATTGTGTAGCAACATCTGAGTTTAGCTGGTCCTCTGCTCCACTTGCCATAAATTTCACTCCAAGAATAACAACAATTGCCTCTAGCGTATTCTTTACCTCTGTATTGAAGATTCTTCGGAGCTGATTGTGAGTAATAAACCAGAGAAAGCCATCTCCTTGTTCTCACAATGTAACTTTAACATCTTCCATTTTTCCCAGTAAATGCAAAGAATGGATTTAGAAAAGGGCTCAACACTAGTAATAAAGCTCATAAAGAAGCCTCTCACACAAGGCTCTGCACATGTATATTAAGTATGATTTATAATTTTATACCATCTGCACAAACAAACTGTTAGTAAGTAAACGAGAATGATTGCAAATGCTTAATTAAGCCTTTACAATCCAGTTCTTATCACCTGAGGTGAGTATTTAGGGGTGCCACTAGCATGTTCCTCATCTTCAATTTTAATGAGTGAAATATTGCCACATATCTCCAAATTATTATTTATTTGATATTCATAAGCTCCATCTATAGCTAAGTTAGAGAGGCTATCAGCTAAACAATTAGCCTCACGAAAAATATGACAAAAGTTAAAAAAACTCAAAGCTATCTAACAATTTCCAGGCCAATTGCATATTTTTTTATGTCCAACTACCAACCTGGATTTCCTATCTTTGAATTTGAACCAGTATGTTTTTGTACATAGTTGTGCATCTTTTGTTGTGTAAGTCTCAAAAGTTTTGAAGTTTTGCTAAAGAGAGGTGCTTGGGCCTAATAATTTGAATAAAGGGGGTTATTCTCTTTCTGATTCATTAATCTCCCAAATTCTTCAATCAAAAGAAAGTTTGCTCTTTAACGAATAGAAGCTACTTAGTTACTAAAGTGTTTGATACAGGAAGTAATGTATGAGAACTCCACACCACCAAGGGATCCTTCCCGACATACCTTTGGATTGAACCCTAACAATATGTTTAAGAAGCCCTGTGTTCTGCTTCAAATAGGTGTTCATAAATAGTTGACAATAAAATTCCAAGAAATATTGAAGAAATTAGGGGATTGACAAAACTGCATTAAGGATGACTTTAACTGGCCTAGTTGAGTTGTCTCCAAACTTGAAGATTTTTTGGTTGCACAAAATAGCTCTCTAGGTTTTGCAAAATGCAGTCGGATTCCTACTAGAGGTTTGACAATATGAACTAGGACATGGTGGAGTCAAGTCCTTTTCAATTATTTTGGTCATGTAACTGCCGTTTATTCCTCATGTAAAACCATGTTTGCCACGTGCCAAACACATCAAGGAAGTAGGTGTCATGTCCTCCGAATTGCAATATTAAAATATAAAAATAACCAAACATTGAAATAAATGTATATATATATATATATGCAATTTTATTATAATTATAATTATCAAGATAATATTATAATTATAAGTAATTTTCGTTTAAATATTATTATTATATTATAATTATAATAATAATATAAAATAGAACAATTAATATTATCATAATAATAAAAATAGTATTCAAAAGAAACTCATATAAAATAATATTTATCAAATATAAAAATTGTAAATATAATGACAATTATGATTATGATCATTACAAGGATAAATAGAGACACATAATATTTTAATATAAAAATATAATATAGGGACATTACACTACAGCAGACAAATAGGTAATCTTGGCAGGGATGGGAACCACTTTAGATTATTCTACTATAATATCCCAGATTTATTACTCAAGGTTTACGGTCAGTAACACTAGTACCTAGTATAATATTAAATTGTATGGTAGAATCAAATAATATGATAGAGTTGAAACCCATAAAAGGCTGTGATCCAGGTATTCCATAAGTACGGAAGGTATCATAAAATATTAAAGCTGCGATTCCACCAAAGGATGCATACCTTATGAAATGTGTTGTACCCAAACCAAATTTTTTGCTTCATTAAGGCATTTTGAATTTTAAAGTCTAAACCTCGCTAAAATGTTGTAAAATACCGTTTTGGGCAATGTCAAGCATGGAGTTTTTGTCAATATTTGTCAGTCAAAGTCAGTTATATTGGTCAGAACCTGAAGCAGAGACTCAAAATGAAGATTTTCACGATGAAGGAGCATCTCACGACGGCATTTCATATTGCAGACGGTCATTTCAATGATCGAGACAGAGTTTTCAGTGATCAAATCATGGAGATTTTTCAGAGGAAAAGCCTCAAAGTGCAAGTATAGCTCAGGGGCGCCCAACTTTTTGAAGGTTAAGATCTTGCTGAAAGTGTTCAAGCATACAGTCAATCTCTTCAGAATCAGCCTGGCTATCCGTCGAGCTATCCAGCGAAGCGTTCCGAGACTCACAGCTCCGGCAAATCGCGACAGAAGTAAAAATCCCTAAATTTTAGGAGATGGAAATTTTGTTCTTTTCAGGCAAAAGCGCGCCTCTAGCCTGAGGGCGCCCATTTCAAGGCAGGGGTAAATCTTTGTCAGCTTCGATGCCGAAGACATTCAATTCGCTCTACGCTAGTCTGCGCATCCGGACGATAGCAAATATCCGACTCTCAGAGTTCAGGCGGCAGACGTCCGAAGAACAGCTTAAAATGGAGTTTTCATGTTTTTGAGTCTGCTATGCCCAGTGCAAGTACAAGCTGGGGCCGCCTAAAGGACCCCTCGATGCCAGAATTTGCAGACAGAGTCTTCACGACATCGTAGTATACTTGCCCAGCTCCGCGATGCATCATTCAGCTTGTCGATCCGACGTTCCTGGTGGTCGTGGCAGAGATTCTACTAAGCACGTAATTTTCCGGGCGGAACCAACAAATGGTTTTCAGTGTATTTTCATGGTCTTAAGGCGCCTAGCCTTCAGGCTGATCAGATGAGCCCGTTCGCGTTCGAGGTCTTCACGACTATTGAGCGTAATCAATTTATCTTTCCAACGAGCATAGCCGTCAGCCTTCAGCATTTGGCAGTCGCTCGTGCGTGCGAGGTCTTTGGTGTCATATTACAAGGTAAAGATGTCCGAAAACGTCCAGAAAATGGCTAAGTCTGGGAGCGGTAAACATATTAAAAATACGCACTGGAGAATTTGAGGTCTTAGAAGCAGTTTTCTTGCCTCGATACCTCCAGTGACTTCTCTTAAGAGCCCTCCTGGCTGTCCGTTAAAACAGATAACGCCTGAATCGGGTCATCCCAGCTCCAGATATCAACGTCAAAGTAGGGTGTTTTGACGACGTTTGATTTTCGTTGAAATGTCCAAAGTGCAACCTTGAGCCAGGGGCGCTTTTCTTTTGAGGCCCTTAACACGCCTTTTAGCCGCCGTGGTGAGCCATTGGATGCGTTATCTCCACCATGCCGCGGAGCTTGCCTCAGACGTTAGTGGTTCACCGCTCACCGCCGCACCGCTTTGAAAACATCGATGGCAGTTTAGGGAAATGGCTAAGTCTGGAACCCGTAAAGCAATTTAATCAAGTGCGCCTAATTTTTCAAGGGGTTAAACGATAGATTTTGCAGTTGTGTCTCCCAGCAGACATTTCTTCCTTGTTCAGTAGGCTTTCCGTTGATTATCTCAGATCAGTCTCAGCATCACCCGGTCATCCGGAAACCAGTGTCGAAGTTGGCCAGTCGCGACAGTGCTGTCAGCTATAAAATAGGGATTTAATTAAAAATGAAGTATCTTGAGCAAATGGACGCCAATTTGCTCATGTGATGACTTTTCGAAGTCGTGGAAGCATGACGATGAATCTCAGAGCTTCAACCAGTTTGTCAACTGAAGTTCAGAATATGTCTATTTTTAGATGGTGTTTCTATTTTTGGCGCCATTACATGATAATAATTATTTTATTATTATTTTCAAATTTGAACTTCAGACAGTGGCAGTCGAACTAAAGAGCAACCAATCAGAGGCTTTCTATTTTGGTTAGGGTTCATGGATTCTTGCAGTTGCCAAGTGGTGCGAATTTATTATTATTTATACTGGCGCCATCTTCATTGTTCACAAAGCTTTCAATTGAGAAATTCGATTTCATTAAGAGCAAATTAATCTTAAGTGAATTCGTATTTTTCTAAGGCAAATTCATTGTCTTCAAAGAAATCGAATTTTATTATTCAAAGCAAATTCAAAGCAAGTTCGTATTTCTTCAGAAGGAGAAAGAGGCGCATATTTCAAAGATCAAAGTAATTCGCAAATTCCTTGATTCAAAGGCGTATTCCAAATTTTCCTTAAAGGCGTCTCAAATTTTAAATTAAATTCGCAAATCTTTCAAAGATTCAAAGGCGAATTTCATATCATCTCAAAGGCAAAACCTCAAATTCAAATGCAAATTCGTATTTTCTTCAAGGAAAATCGAATTTCTTTCATTAAAAGGCGCAAACTTCAAAGGGGAGCAATTCGTGGTTTTTCCAAACAAGGCGAATTTTTCCAGTTCAGAGGCAGAATCTTCATCAATTCACAGGGGCGATTTCATCTAACATATCTTTTTGCAGATTCAAGTTCACAATTATCAGTTATCTCAAGAAATCTTGGGCGATTTTCATAGAAGAAGACATCAAAAAACGTCTTTTGCATCCTTTAAATCTCAGATTTCTCATAATATACATTGTGCATGTTCCTGAAATTGGCGAATTTGGCAAGTCTCAGTATCTGGATCGTTTCCGTATAATTTCCTCGAGTTGAATTTGTGCGCTTGATTTTTCACGAATTTTAGCTTCAGAACATTCGTTCTCGAATTGCTAATTTTCTCAAGTGAAAATCTTTGTACAATCGAGTAGAAGTTGAATTTTCGCAATCTGACCTTTGGGTTGTCTTAGAATTTTTCTGGACAAAACCCATATCTCGGATTTTTCGCTGAAAATAATTCTTCAAAGGCTATTTTAACTCTAGTGCTATTTTAGATTCCGTAAATCTTGTCGAACATAGCCGAAGTTCATACCAACAAAGTAGTTTTCAAAATGCGCTTCACTCTTTTGAATACGTGACTCAAACCGCCCTTACTCATGATTTCCAGTAGTTGGTTGAGAGATCACAAAGTATTGCTGAGGCGCATTTCAGACCCAGCTTAAAACGTAGTTCGACCATTCAATATTGAGCAAATGGTTTACTAGAGGCCGCCCATACCTATCTCCTCGCTCACTGTTGAGTTTGTGATGGCTTGCATTAAGCATTACAATCCGACTACTCGTGAGATAGCGTCAGTCGACGGTCGGGTCATTTGCAGTCTCAAACCTGTGGATATCGAGAGGAGTTTTGGCATTCCTCAAAATCCAAACAGCCTAGTTGTTTCTATGGAGCAGTGTGCACAAGCGTTCGATGCTGATGTGGACAAGTGTCAGAAGAAGATGGCAGAAAGATGGTTAAAACAAGCGAAGAACAGATTGCCAAACAATGTGGGTCGTGGTGAGTATAAGGATGAGTACGCGATTCTAATCACACTCTTGAATCGTGTCTCAGGTCAAGCACATGCAAATGTTTTCCAGCCTTGGATGTATTACATTATTGGTCGCATCATTTCTGGGCAGGAGCATTATGACTGGGCATCCTTCATCAACACATTCTCCACAATAATGCATTACCGTTTCTTAGTTGCTCATGAGTTTCACATGTGTTCATATCTCGCGGTACTTGATCGCCATCGTATCGGGCCCGAGGACTTAACACCATGGGCATTCTCACCGCTCAAGGTTCATCAGATATGATCAGCTTGAGTTCACTCGTGAGTCAACGCTTCTGCCGTTCACGAGGCTTTCTTGACTTACACAGTGAGAAACTTGGACCGGAGTTGCATGTTCGATCTCGGCAGCTTGCTAGGCAGCGATGGATGGATGGGCAGATTGGTTTATACAGCTCCCAACATACACCTACATCCGAGTATATGGCTTCACAGGAAATCCAGCTATGCTTCCACGTTATCCTTCGGATAAAACAATCTTTCAGGAATTCCTTAGGCAGATGCATGATGTTCATCGTCTTCTACGCCGCAGTCACAGACCATCACTCAACTTTCCTTTTCAGTTTGGAATGTATTGGTGCAAGTCGGCAATTGATGCAAAGATCGCAGGACAAGAGCTTGAGAAATATCATCTTAAGTATCTTGTCGAAGCGCCTATGACCTTTCAGGTCATTATACAGCTCGCCTCGCTGGAGGCACATATCACGAGCCTTCTATGGAGGATTACCGGGCAAATTGCTCAGATGACTTCGAGGTTCGCAGACGCAGTTACGGCCGCTTCTCTCTCTCACAGATTTCTGTTTTCTTGTCAGAGGATGTGGGAGGTTTATCAGATGATGAGGGAGAGGTTCTTCCTCAATTTTTCAGAGAACAGGTCGACACACAACCGTTGCCAGTAGTAGATTGGTACGCCAAAGAATATGCAACGGTCAAGGAGAGGTCTAGTAGAGTCATCCAGAACAGTATACTTTACCTCGACAGCAAGAAGACAAGAAGAGTAAGCATGCCCAGAGCAGAGCCGCCAGTAGTGGTGAATCCTACGCTACCTTCTTCGTCAAAACCTAACAAGAAGAAGAGGAGTAACCCTCCTAAGAAAGTACAAGCGCCAAATAATTCAAAGGGCAAGGCGCTTGCCACTGTTTCACATTCAGAGCCTGACAGACAGCCGCTTATCACAGAGCCAGTTCAGAGATCAGCTCAGAGCCCGCCAGTACCTGAGGTTCAGCCTCAAGCTCCTACATTAGTTTCAGAGCCGTCACCAGTCCCAATTCACATTGAATTGGACTTGGACTCTCCACCTCGCAGTGGGTCTTCTACATACTCACTCTCATCAGTACCTCCTGTCGCTAGTGCAGACCCTTCTAGTAGCATTAGCAGAGATTCATCTTGGATCGAGACTCAGCTAGGAAGGAAGAGGAGGCAGCCATCTTATGTTCTCAATCATTCCGATTTCGATGACATTTATCAAGATGCGCCAGATAAGAGAGTTAAGAACATGGTTCACGTAGAGAGAAACACCGACATGGAGGTTGTTATCGAGACTGCTGTACCTCCGCAGGGGAAGAGCTTGGCTGATTTAGAGTCTCAGGATTTTGAAGTTATCACAGTCAACCTTGGTCGCAGCACACGCCAGACTCAGGTTGATCTTCTTCAAGTTGCTACAGATAGTGCCAAGGATAGAATACTAAAGGACGGAGAGGATAAAGCAGCCCTCAAGGCTGAAATCAGACAGCTTCGTCAGTACATTTCTAGTCTTGTGCACAGACCAGAAGCCATTAACACACTCCCACCGATGCTTGAGCCACCAGCAGAGCAAAGTCAGCTCAATCATTTAGTTGCATATGGCAAGCGTTTGGAGGAATGGGAGGAAGATTTCGCTAGAGGCCACCATACGCTCACAGAGTTATATCGCTGGCGTACAATGCACGAGCCCGTGATTCGCCTTCGTGATGAGGAACCGATAGCTATTAACAAACCTGTGGATGAAATTTTGATTGCTCACCCGAAGTTTGGTTTACTAATAATGCCTACCGATGCGCAGAGGGAGAGGCTATCTACTCTTGGAAGACACAGTTGGTTTTCAGAGCAAAGATAGAAGATGCTTTAGCATCGAGTTGGCGAGAGTAGAGAGCACGCCACTAGTGCACTCCGGTTTGTGAGGACTCTTGTATCTCGCTTACCGTGCCGTTATCAGATTGAGGGTGGTGCCTACGTGGAGCTTACAGATGTTCAATCAGAACTCCAGGCACTCATTCATATCATTTTCAGTGGGGAGACAGTTGGCTGTAAGGTTACTCAGCTTACAGTCATGTCAACACTTTTCGATGAAGCAACGAGGAGCAGAAGGGAACTTCAGTCTCAGATCACAGCTGGTGAGGACATGCTGCATCGACATAGCATCCTTCGTCAGAGTCTCATCGCTCCGGACAGTGACACAGTCAACAATCTCATTGAGGGGTTGATTGCTCGAGATCACACACAGTGAACTTCAGTTCCCACTTCTCAGAATAGACTTCACACACACGAGTTAAACTGGATGTTACCCTTTTCAGTTAACTCGGGGTTGTCATCACATGCATACCTATTCTGAGAATCGCCTTGTTCACTTGGAGTTGTATTTAGGGTTTTCGTTAACTGATGATAGTCTTCCAGTTAACTTGTTTTAATAAGGACGTGCATGCTCGCACAATTGTCCATTTTTAGATTAGATGTTTCAGTTAAACTGAGGGTAGTTGCCCAGTTAACTGTATAGTTTGCTTAATTAGGGTTGGGCGCATTGCTTGCATGCATTGCAGGAACTATAGATAACACAAGGTGATTTTAGGGTTCCCTACACCTTGATGTATATAAATAAGAGCTTACGCTCATTTGTAAATAACTTTTGCTTGAGAGAGGAATATATGCTGTGCCCACCTTGCCCTCAATATTACTCTTTTTCGTATTTGTTCATGTGTCTTCAATATTGCAATTGATTGTTATACCACCTAGGGTTTCGAAAGATTGTGATGCTGAATTCTTTCCATAGATTAGATATATCTGTTTGAACATCTTTGTCATTGAAATCAATTGTTATACCACCTAGGGTTCCAAAAGATTAAAGTGATAAGGCTGTTTTGTGTTAATTTACTGTTGTGATCGATCGTTATACCACCTAGGGTTTCGAGAAGTTGCAGCAATAAATCTGTTTTTGTGAATCTTTATCAATATAATTGAAGGTTATACCACCTAGGGTTTCGTGAGATTATAAAGATAAAGGCTGTTTTGTGAAGGCTTTGCTGATTCGATCAAGTGTTATACCACCTAGGGTTTCATAAGATCGTCTTGGTAAATTCTTAAAACTGTTGTGCCCAATAAGTTGGTTTAGATTGAGATGATAGTTGTGCCCACCTTGCCTTCAAGTAGAGAGTCTAAACCGCTTATCGTCAGATAGTCAAACCTTGCTCCGTTTCCTCTTGCTCTGTTTTCCTGAGGAGATTGGATAGATATAAGTTGTAGTTTAGTTGATTTGCGAAACCAGAGAAAACTCAGCTGCAACGTAGAAGTTCTTTCAAGAAAGTCTTGTGCCTCTAGCAGCTGAAACAAAAAGACAGGAAGTAGTTTTAGCTTATTTTTCTTTACAAAGCATATTTGTCAAAGAACATCGAGGGAGCTTCCCCTCAATAATTCGAAGAGCACTCATTGCGTAGTGTGCATAGGCTGTTCATAACAACTTGTACTCCAGAGGTGTTAGTTGTTACGCCAACAAAATGTAATTAAAAGAGCAGCAATTAATTATGAAGAAGGATATGAATGAATGAATGAAGACTTTTAATAACATCCATGAGGCCAAACAGCCTATGGGACCCACGGATCAGCAGCATAAAGGAACACAACAGCAGCTCGAAACAAAAACCAACGCCCAGCAATTACTTGATCTCCCTTTCTTTCTGGATCTTGGATCTACTGCTATGTATTTTTATCAAGCAATCAGCACTTTTTGGTATTTTATCTGCCTCAAACAAGCTGTATAGAGTGTCCACATTTAACATCTCGATATAGTTGGCCTGAATATCCGTATAAGTTGGACATTCCATGATGTAATGCCATTCCATCTCAACATGCTTTAAATTACAAAACCTGCATATCCTATCAGCCCATTCTTCTTTAGGTGTCGTCCACCTACCAGTTTCACACCTCAGCTGGTGTGAACTAGTCCTTAGCTGAGCAATTAGCATTTTGGCTTTCCATTTTATTTCCGCTCCTATATAGTTCTTTTGAGAATGGTCATATGAGGGATTAAAGTGCTTGATGTAATATTCTCTTTTCCTTGATAACTCCCTTTCCCACATGTTTTCTTTAACTTTTTGTTGCACGTACATTTTGATTGCCTTAATGTTATTTGGGCAATTATCAATGTTGATACCCCATTTACTCAGCCACTTGTTATTTTGCTTCATCCACGTGCTCTTCCTTCTACTTAACATCTCTCCTGCTGCCATTTTGGGCCAACGGGACAACTCCATGTTCTCTAGCCTCTTTAGATAACTTAGTAAATGAATCATAGCCAATGCCTCCACAGGTAAGGCCCCAGCCTCAGCTAAGACAATCTCATAGGGAACAAATGATTTTATTTTGAGGCTACTTGTGATTAGATGCTTTTGCAACCTTTCAATTTGTCTCCATTTCATTGCTAAAGTACTGCCACCCCAAATTTCACAACCATAAAGAACCATCGGCACCACTAACAACCCAAAGAGAGTTTTCTTAGTTTTCCAGTCCCATAATTCAGCACTCCTACATTTTTTTTGCAAAGAGTATAAAGCTTTCCATCCACCTTGTATCCTTTTTGCTCTACAAGTCTCCCAACTAAGTTTATAATGAAAATCAAGGCCAAGGTACTTATAATCACTAACCACTTGTAAGGGGCTGCCTTCGAAGACAAATTCTGTAACTTCCTTCTTTCTCTTCAAGGTAAATATCATAACCTTAGTTTTGCTAGTGTTCACCTGCATCCCAACCTCTTGACAAAATAACTCAAGAGCTTTCAAGTGATCCCTCAAAACCTGCGCTGTTTTTGCCATTAGAATAAGATCATCAGCATATAGAAGCAATTTTATAACATAATTGGTCAATTCAACTCCTCCCCCACCAAATTTGTCTAACTATTCCTCTGATTTGTCAATATACAACCCAAATAAAGTAGGTGAGAGAGGGCAGCCTTGTTTGACGCCAATGTCACTTCCAAAACATTTGGACATTCCCTGTTTAGTTCTGATTTTAGCTTGAACCTCATCATATAATCTATGAACAACAGCCTTGTGCTTTTTTAGAATTCTCAACTCTTCCATTCTAGACCATAGCTTGCTTCTAGGAACCGTGTCAAACGCATTCTTGAAGTCTATGAAGCAACAAAAGACTTCACCGCCTTGCCTATCCCAAACTTTTTCAATCAAGTGTCTAAGAGTAATGCAGTGGTCAATGGTAGAGTATTTTGGTCTAAAGCCCGCTTGACCTTTTGCCCTCTTTCCTTCTTTTTTTGCCCAACTACTAATCCGACGCTCAACCATGCTCCCAAAAAGTTTTCCGAAGAGCGGATTGATCATTATAGTGCGGTAATTTGAGGGGCTGTTGATATCTCCACTTTTGTGCAAGGGGATGATGACATTGGTTGTCCAATTTGCCGGAAAACCATACTGAATAACCCTATTGAATATTCTTTTGATGTGCGGTGTGAGGGCATCCACACCCCATTTTAAGTATTCTGATTGTAGGCCATCTATGTCACGCGCTTTTCCCACTGCAAGCCTTTTAACTCCTTCTTTGATGTCTTTTGTGGAGAAGAGTTTAGCCCTCGAGTTAATCATAGGAGGAACATCTTTGTCTTGCACCCTCTCATATAACATTTTTGCGTATTCTAGCCATTGTAAGTCTGTGATATTGTTCTCTTTGATTGTGCTTTTTTGTTGTAATTCTTTCCAGAACCCTCTTGGATTGTGCCTACCCATGAAAATCAGCTCTTTCCGCCTTGTTTGCATATAAACCTCATTTTTCAGTCTCACAAGATTTTCATACTCCTTTTTATTTCCCTCAGATTTGGCTATTTTTTTCGCTGCCTTGCATTTTTCGTCATACCATGGATTTTCCAGAAAGCTATTTTTGCTGCCCCTCTTAGGTCTAGACCTTTTGCACCAACTGAGAGCTTTGAGGATTATTGAAGTCAGATTATCACTGCATATTGTTTTTCTGTTTATAATGTTCATCTTAGTATCATCCACCTCTTGTAACTGTTTTTCAAGATTTGTTCGAATTTTTTTTTGATTTTCTTGTGTCAAGAGGATAGTACCATGAAAAGAATCATTTTGATTTGATTGCAGCCTAGCTTGATAATTAAAGTCTTGTTGCATGCTGATTTTGCCATGTATAGGATTGTGATCTGATTTCATTTCCATAGGACACTCCTTCACCCCCACCTCGGTTAACCTTGCCATAAGATTCTTTGAACATATAAGATAGTCCACCACACTTTGCCTATTGTACGTATGACAAGTAATGTTCCCTGAGCTCGGCCAACCTTTTATCCCGTTGCATATAACCAAACCATATACACTGCACATTCCTAACAGTTCTGCTCCGTATTGTGTGATGCCTCCTTTTTTGTCTTGAGAGCTTCTTTCCCATTTTTGATTCTCTTCTTCTTCTAACCATAGGGGGCTGTCTCTTATTCCCTCTTCCTTTATAAGATAAAGAGCCTAGTTATTTGTTGTTCTTGCGTTAAAGTCTCCTATTAGAATAATTTCTCCTATATTATTAGATGCTGATATGTCATTTTTTAAAGTTGCATATGGGTCTTCCTTATCTAGCTTCCTCTTATAAAATTTTGAACCATGCGGAGCAAAGTAGCAGGCAGCGAGATAAATTGTGAAATCTTTGATCTTTATTTTCAACCATATGTATTGGTTATTTGGATCTTCTTTATCCACTTGTATGGTTCTTTCCCATGATTCTTTTATCAAAACCGCCACTCCTCCATGCCCTTTACCACTTTCTGTTAATTCATTCCAAACCGATACCTTTGAGTAACCTTCAGAAATTGGAATCTTACAGCCATCATGCTCATGTGTTTCAATGAGGACAATTATGTCCTTCCCCTCTACTATGGGCCCTAAACCAGGACCTTGCCTCCAAGGGTAGCCTCTGCAATTCCAGCTTACCATTGAGAGGTGTTCCTGGGGGGCCCCGCCTTCCTATTTACCATGTGCCATTTTATTACTGATTTGGGCCTTTCCTCTATACAACCATGCCTCATTACCTGCACTTCTTGCTGCTACAACTTTATCCCACTCTTTTCTTCTTTCCTCTAATTGTGCTTGGGTTAGATCGTCATCTACGTAGAAATGTGTACCTTTAAGAAACCTTTTGTTCCTTAGGATTTTGTTCTTGTCTTCGACGTTTCTCAATGTTAACCTTATATTCCTATTTCTGCCATCCTGTAACATTCTACCAATTCTGCTTGCCTTGTGGATATGCCCTGTCCACTCCAACTTGTCTGCTAGAAAGTCTTTTATTAACTTATCAGTGTGCTTTCCTTCCCCATGATCCTTCAGCCCTTTTATTATTAAGTTTGTTGCCTTATCCTGACGGTTTCTTTCCTCCCATATATGCTGTTTAACCTGCTTCTCTATGAGCTCTTTTTGATTTGATGTTAGTCCTTTTGCCACTTGGGCCCATGATTTTACCTCGTCTAATTGTTCCTTTAACTTAGCCTCTCTACCTTCCATGTTTGCTATTGTTGCATGGAATTCTTGCAAATGTGAAATGCCATCCACTTCTGCCTCATTAGGAATGCCTCCATGATAGTGATTAGAACATAGAGACACATCCTTTGCAGAAAGGTTCCAATAAACAGCTGTCTTTTGACCCAATCGTGGGGATTAAAAGAAGATATGTCTCAAAGCAAAGGGCATTGAAGATTTTGGCAGACATACATACATCTTCCATAGCAGATTGACATTGCTTCACATTGCTTCTGAGTATTTGACCCTCTAATTCGGGCTGCATAAGTAATCAGTGATATTCAAGAACAACACCCCGTCAATCACTGGGATAAAAAGATTTAATGCAGAAACAGCTATCCCATTAAGGCATAATGTTATTATATCAATCATTCTCATAATCAGGGATTATATGTTCTTAAGGAGTAATCTAAAACAGCATTGATTTTAAGATCACAATTCCATGAAACATTTAATCACGGGGTTATAGAATAAGCAATCAGATATAGTGGTTGGTGGATATTATTAAATTCCATTCTTGAGTAAAGTCTCGACCCAGATCTCACTACTAAATCATAGTAGAGATTAGAGTCATTATTAACATTATAATATTCTTACTCATATATATGATATATAATTAGCATTAAGGAGGATATAGAGTTGCCCTTTTGACATACATTGATATCAAACCCTTTAAGATAAAAACAAAATTTGTCCCAATTCTATAAGGGACATTACAGTAGGCCTTCTTTATCTTTTGGGTTCTTTATCTTTTGGGTATTTGACCGTATTGAAATCTTTGAACATAACCTATGCGGTTTTGGTAATCATTTTACAGTCCACCACTCTATCTCAACTTACTCAACTGCATTGTTAGATGCGTAGATATTAATGAGATCATGCATAAGTCCTGTCTAAATCAAAGACAACCAACACAACACAATGAGAGGGATTTTGGCCTCGATCCACTAAAGCTTAGACAAATGCCTAAAATAGTGCTCCCACCACGTTCCTTTGGGTGAGACGTGGTAAATTAGATATTGTTGGGTCAAATATAATTTGACACCATTTGAAGGAAAAAACCTAGGTCTCAACCTCTTGAATGCAAATCATTTTAGGCTCCTGCTGCTGACATATGTCCTTGACAGTAAAAATCCTAGTGGGGTTCATCAGGGTGCAAACATTGCATGAAAAAAAATATATGCAGAAACCTCATCAAGGGTCCAGCCTATTCTTTCATGTACTCTAACAAAATCGAGAAACTTTCATTTGGAAAGTCCTCCTAGTCTTCGTCATAAATCATTATGGGGCTAGGTTTGTGAGACAATTGTGAAGTGGTTGTGCATTGAATGGTCTATCGAGGCAAACCATTTTGTGTCTCTGATGTTTGTGAGATTGGTGGGGTTAATGCAGTGTTCCACAAGGACGCATCCTCCCTGAAAAACCAGGCGTCTCTGAGATGGGGACGTCCTCGAGATGTAGGGACGCCTGGGGAACGTCCCTTTGCTGTCCCTCTATTGCCTCCAAGTTTCCTTTGCCGTTTTCCAGACGTTGACTTAAAAGGCGGATGTTTCTTGGACGTTTCTTCTTGGGAAATGCCAGAAGAGGACTCTAGGACATCCCCGAGACTCCCAGACGCCCCTTGACACTTTAGGAAACTCGCGGAAGACTCCCGCAATGCAATGTTTATTTTGATGATTTTTTTAAAAAACAAAAGGAAAAAGGTCACTTCAAAGGGTTAACCCTAACCCTAAGTAGACCCCAACCCCCAAGGTCTCTCAAAAAAGTTATAAGAGAGACATATTGTCTCAGTCTTATTCACAAATTCATTGCTACAGTCTGAACTTGAAGAGGAAGAGTGAAGTGAAAGTCTGAGTTTGAGGCTTTGAGCTGCAACTTGCAAGGAGACTTGATATGGAGCTTGGGGATGATTAGAGGTATTAGGCTATTAGCCATTGACTCACGAGCCATGAGTCATTAGTATTACTATCTAGTAGTTACTATTTTGTTTATTAAGTTTGAAGTTTGAACATTGTTGATTGTAATTATGAATCATGACAATGAAATTTTGAAACTTCTAGTTCTCGTTCCAATGTCTATATTTTTATTTTCAGTGTTCACTATTAAAATTTAATTTTAAAATTTAGAAACTACTATTAGTTCAATGCAATCATTGCTATGTGTTTAAACTTTACTTATTCCTTAGGCTTCTACAGTTTGAGGAAGAGGAAGAGTGAAGTGAAAGTCTGAGTTTGAGGCTTTGAGCTGCAACTTGCAAGGAGAGTTGACATGGAGCTTGGGGATGATTAGAGGTATTAGGCTATTAGCCATTGACTCACGAGCCATGAGTCATTAGTATTACTATCTAGTAGTTACTATTTTGCTTATTAAGTTTGAAGTTTGAACATTGTTGATTGTAATTATGAATCATGACAATGAAATTTTGAAACTTCTAGTTCTCGTTCCAATGTCTATATTTTTATTTTCAGTGTTCACTATTAAAATTTAATTTTAAAATTTAGAAACTACTATTAGTTCAATGCAATCATTGCTATGTGTTTAAACTTTACTTATTCCTTAGGCTTCTACAGTTATACATATTTTTATAACTAATTTTTCAAGTACTATATGTATTTCAGCACCACTCCCCTGCCGCCGTCCCCCTGCCATCCCCAAACTTAGGTCCCCCATCCCCTCGTCCCCCCGTCTCTGCGTCAGGAAACTTCGTGGAACATAGGGTTAATGTCATGGGTGGCAGATTGGAGTGCTCACTTGATTATGAGAATTCAACAAGGGATTAAACCTAGAATTTCACAAATGCTTATAGATACTTGAGTTAGGTTTGTCTGACAATGTATTGGAGTGGCCTTTTAGGCACTTGACAAAAACTTAGAAGTGCAAAGTCTTGATTCAGACTTGACAATTGGCAAGTTAAAAATATTTACAAATTCAGAAAATAAATTTAAATAATTCCAATGGCATGATGGAGTGGTAAAGATGGAGTATTACCACAACAAAGGCCCAAGTTCAATTCGCCAAAAACATTTGGGCAAGCTCCTGCCGGATTAATGGAGTGAAAAGTGCATATCATGTATTGTTGAGGACTGGGCCCCCATTTGTTTCCATGGGCCAATGAGCTGACAAATCCTCACTGACCAATAAATAAATAAAGTTATAAAATGCACAAAATAAAAAGCATAAATAATGAATTCAGAGGATGCATGACTAGAAAATTGTTGAAAATTTGATTAACTAGGAAAGAGAAACTAGAAATAAGAAGAGAAAAGGCTTTTTTGACTTGTTAGTACTTGCCGAGTTTTAAACTATTTGTCAAAAATCTCACTTACAAGTGGAAACTGCTGTAAAAGAGTTAGTCTTCAAAATAATATCTTCACTATGAGCTGTATGGGTAACCATTTGAAGAGTGCATGATTGCTTTTGAGATTTGCAGAAACTGTAGATTTATTTGGGCACACTTACATGATGTGTGAACAGTGGTGTTGATAACAAGAGTTTGAGGGAAAGAAGTAATTGAAATTATATTAGAAAAAATTGGGAAAAGTTCAGTAGTAATTGTGGCTTCAAGTTTTTCCATAGTGATTCAAACTGTCATGTTGTGCTACAATGAAATTTACAAAAGATTGGAAAAGACTTGTGATTTTTGAAATCCCGGGAATAACTTGTGAGTTATTCAATGATTTGGGAAACAATTTGCTAGTTATTCAATAACTTGGATTTAATTGTGAGATATGCAATAACTTAGGATTAATTTGCAAGTTATTCCCTTTTTTTTTTCCTATATGTAGGTGCCCATTTTTTTCCCTCTTTCTTTTTTACGAATATTTCATTGTTTCTACTTTGTTGAGTATTTCCCATTTTCGACCTGGGTAACTGAATTGCATTTGCACTTTTTCCATGTTGTTTTAATGCATGTAAATGAAATGCTACTATGATTGAGACATGCCAGGATGGAATAAGTTGTTACGATGCCTAAATTTCATGGAATTGTGGAAAACTAAGATAGTGACAATAGTATAATGTCCCCACTCTAGTCAGTTATTAGGAGCAGTTGAGTTAGCCTATCTCTTGGACCCTTGTAGGCTGACAAGATCTGGTTAGGGGGTTAGTGGCCGTTTTGGTGGGTTTTGACATTTCCACCCCTTCCGTTTAGTGTAGGGCTCAGTGCAGGCCTTTACAGTTCAGTGTTCGCCAACTTTTGACGGCACGTTAAAACGCTGAGATATTAGGGAGATATTAATATTTCAGTGGTTGGGTATTTTATCGTCTATTGAGATATTATAAAGTTATTATTTAACTTTATAACATATTAAATCCCACTTGAAATATTTGCACTTTATGACTTAAATGTTAAAGTGAATATTTAAATTCACTTAAGTCATTTATTTGGGCGCCCAACTATGGAAAAAGTATTAAATACATTTTAAATGTATTTTTATGCAAAAAGTGGCGTCATAAGGCAAAAGAAGCAAGTCGTGCCTTTTTGGGGTTATAAGGCAAAAGAAGCAAATCGACCTCATTATGTATGATTATTTGACTTTGCTTCAAAAATTTTCTATGATTTTTGTTTGAGGACAAGGGTTTCAAGAATTCTTCATTGGAGAGCGACAATTCTTCATTGAATCAGTGATTGTGAGACTGTGAGAGATCAATTGAATGGTTGCTACTGTGGGAGCTTCATACAGGTGTTCATCTGTGCTTACATTAGAGTTTCTGTTTAGTATTTACTTGTTTGCAATAAGGAAGAGGGTTTCTTCATCAGAGACGCCATCTTCAACCATTTCTCAGCTTTCAGTAGAGAGTCTTCTTTAGTATTCAGAGGCCGTACCATTGCATTGGGAGGTGTGTCACCTGGGATAGGGTGTGTGAAGCTAGAGGCAAAAATGCCTCTCCTTTTGGCCATTTCTTTGCTCCATTTATGGCGCCTACCTCTTTCAACACATCTCTAGTTTTTGAGTGGGAGAAAGTAGATCCAAGCTCCAGGCGTGCTATTACATCAATTTTAGCCATTCCTGCTTGGCATGTGCAAAATTTCTTTATTTAAATAATTTGGAGGGTTTCGGGTATGTCTTTTGTATGCAATTTCTTTGTATGAATTGCCTGATCTACAATACAATTACAGTTTCTTAGATTTAGTTTTAAATTGAGTTTTATTTCCATTTATGCTTGGCGCACCTACTTCTGTCTACAAATTCTTCTTAAAACAATCTAAAAACTCAAAAGCAAGTCAGTGAAAGTTAGAAGTTGAGTTGGAGCCAGTCAGGCTCATCACAGTGGTATCAGAGCTTTTAATCCTGCCAGCTTGGAGGGTTAAATGTTCATATGCATCATAATCAGTTTGGGCCACACAGGTTTTACTCATGCAGGAGACTAGGGTTGTAGAGAAACCAGTTCCCATTTGAGAATAGACCATTTGAAAATCAATTTGAAGATATACCATTTGATACCATGGGTGACAGAGAAGAAAATGAACCACCCAGAAACAATGCTCATAATGAAGATTTGGAAGCCAGAGATATTCTGAGAGGTCTAGTGATAGGATAGGAACAGGTTGCTAACGTCATACAACAGCTTACTACAGCAGTACAACAAATATCCATTCCCGGGCCCCTGAATTAGAATCAGGAAGAGGATGGTAGTATCCATGGAGTTCCACGTCCTAGAGTTACTCCTACACGTACCTATGAAAGGCCTACTCGCCCTACCTTTACCAGAAATGAGCCAAAAGAGGGTAACGAGGATGAGGAGGAAGGTAACGTGATCTTTGGAGACAATATTATGACACAACATGATGAGTGGGATGCCTTTCCACAGAGAGTTAAGGATCACCTTAACTTTGATAGGTTTCTAACACAGAAAAGAGAGCACATCAGGAATAGGACAGATAGGAGACCTTGGCACAGGAACAATGATCTCAGACATGCTACCTGTAAGCTCACTCTCACCACCTTTGATGGCAGTGGCAGAGTCATAGCTAGAGCTTGGGTTAGCAAGCTGGATACATTCTTAAACCTACGTCCTATGGCAGAAGAGGATGCCATAAAGTTCGTAGCTCTACACTTGGATGGCGTAGCCCATGACTGGTGGCACCATGGCATGGTTACACTACAGCATGACAAGATCACAACTTATCAGGAGTTCACAGATAGGTTGGTTGAGAGATTCGGCAAACGGGATCCAGAGTTATACTTTAGAGATCTTGCTCAGCTGAAGCAGTTGGGTAGTTTAAAATCCTACATTGGAGAGTTTCAAAAGCTCTCAGTCATGGTAACGGGCATATCAGAGAGGAGATTGGTTATACTCTTTGTAGAGGGCCTATTCGAGCCTATGAAAGGTTGGATCAAGGCATTCGATCCACCTACCTTGCAAGAGGCTATGAGGAAAGCTCGTAGCATGGAACTTACCGCACCTCGTAGTAAGTTCCCTTCCAAACTGTCTTCATCTTACAATGATAACAGATCCGATCCAAGGAAAACAAAAAACTCAGACCAAAAGAAATTTTTTGTAGCTCCTTTGGATTGAGAAACGATCAATGATTTACGTAGGAAGAAGCTTTGCTTTTATTGCAAGGGCCCGTATGATATTAACCATGATTGTCCCCTCAAGCCTAACGGTCAAAATAGGCACATGGAGTGGTATTTTGAGGGAGAAGATATGATTGATTTTTCAGACCAGCAAGTTGTACATGATGATTCAGAGTTAGAAAAATTAGAAAATGAAGTTGAGATTGAGCTACAGGAAGCTCACATGTCAAGCATGCAAAGAGAAGGCTCTTTCAGACTACGTGGACTCTTGGCTGGTCAAAGAGTCATTTCGTTGCTTGATACAAGTGCAACACATAATTTAATAGATGCACGATTGGTAGAGAAAAGAAGAATTCAAACTCAAGAGTTTGAAGGGATTAGAGTGAAGGTTGCCGATGGTTATACTCTTACCTGTGATAGAATGATTCTGGATCTGCCCATGAAGCTCAATAATTTTGAGGTTAAAGCAGATTTCTATGTGGTAAAGATAGGCAACACAGATGTGGTTCTTGGCATGAAGTGGCTTCATGCAATAGGCGAGTTCACACTCAACCTTAGGGATATGGAGATGAAATTTAAGGTTGATGGGACCAACCACGTACTCAAGGCCATCCAAAACAAAAATTTGAAGGAGAACACTCAGGAGAATGCAAAGATTAATTCGGCATGACATGGTCGAGTGGGCAACAGTGTGTCAGATGCAGCCATCTTATGAGGAGCAGCATAAAATGCCTTATCATCCCGATGTTCAGGAGCTTCGGGTGAAGCATACTAAGGTGTTTAGTGATATACCTCACGGTAGACCTCCAAACAGGGGCATAGAGCATATTATCGAGTTGGAGGAGGGCACCAAGCCCATTATGATTACTCCTTATCGGAACTCTAAGCGATTGAAAGATGAGATAGAGAAAACCATCAAAGAATTGCTCGCTATGGGACACATCAGGCCGAGTAAGTCTCCATTTGCTTCTTCAGTTGTATTGGTGAAGGAGGACGGTACTCTTAGGATGTGTATCGATTATAGGATGTTGAACAAGAAAACCATCAAGAAAGGTATCCCATTCCGCGTATTGATGAGTTGATAGATGAGCTACGTGGGGCTTGCTACTTCTTGAAGATAGATTTGAGAACAGGGTACCATCAGATCAAAGTTGGAGAGGAGGACATTGAGAAGACTGCCTTCAGGTGTCATTATGAACATTTTGACTTTTTGGTTATGCCTTTCGGTTTAACCAACGCTCCAACCACCTTTCAATCCACGATGAATAGGGTCTTCCAGCGTTAGTTGAGGAAATTCGTTTTGGTGTTCTTTGATGACATATTAGTCTACAACAGATCTTGGGAGGAGCACATGGTTCACCTAGATGCTATGTTGAGCATACTTGATAGGGAGTCCTTGTATGCCAAGGAGTCCAAGTGTGCATTGGGTATGGAGGAACTATTATAATTGGGTCACATTATCAGCGGAGAGGGAGTTCGTATGGATCTAGATAAAGTTCATGCCATCATTGACTGGCCAACACTGGAGACCTTGACACAGCTTAGGGGGTTTGTAGGTTTATGTGCTTTCTATCGTCGGTTTGTTAGTGGTTTTTCGCGGCATGCTGCACCACTAACAGATTTGACAAAGAAGGGAGCTTTCGTTTGGATGCCTCTAGAACAGGAGTGTTTTGAGAAGTTCAAACATCTGATGACTACTTGTCCAGTCTTAGCCATACTAGATTTTACTAGGTCGTTTGAGCTTCACTGTGATGCCTTGGAGAGGGTATTGGTGCGGTTATTATGCAGGATCGACATCCTATAGCTTTCGAGAGTAGGAAGCTGAGGGGTCCTAAGAGGAGCTACAACATTTATGATAAGGAAATGTTGGCCATCATGCACGCAATGGCCAAGTTTAGGTAGTATCTTGTTGGTAGTAAGTTTTGTGTAAAAACTGATCACAACAGCTTGAAACATTTCCTTGGACAACGAGATTTGAATGAGAGACAACAAAAATGGGTTAGAAGCTTCAGTCATATGATTTTGACATCTCCTATGTCAAAGGTACTGTTGGCGTTTAAATTCGCACCTCTGGAATGTGGATTTGAAAACGGACAGCTATGCACAAATAAACTGCTCTTCAAATTAGGAGGGGAAGCTCCCTCTTGCTGATGGTGTTTGAAAGAAAGTAAACTAAAATTAAGTTGCCTATCTTTTTGATCAGCTTAGAGCACAAGGTTTTTTAAACACAAACGCCGCAGCTGAGATTTTCTGATATAAGAAGTTCAACTACGACTAACTTAAACTAAAGACGTTCCTAACCTCTCAAGTAATAGCAGAGCAAGAGAAGTTAGAAATTAACAAGGTAGATTTTCTGACAAAAATACTTCAATAATCTCTCTTTCAACGAACACCTACACACTTGACTGCAAGCTGAAATAAAGATCATAAAAGTAGAACATAGATAACTGAAATCTGAGATTTTGGACCAAGGCAAAAGAGGCTCATGATTTTATTACTCAAATCTCTGAAACAAAGCTCACTTCTAACATGCCTTGAACAAGAAATTGCAGCTAAGGAGGCTTGCAAACTTATTCTTAACACAAAGAAAACAGCAATCACACTAACTCCTTGTTGGCTAAAGAGGCTCAACAATTTGCTTATCACAACACAAATGAACAATACTTGAGCAACAAATAGAAGGCACAATAGGCTCAGCGTTTTGTTCTCACTAGCACGGTTAAAAAGAACTAAATGAGCAAAGGCTTTTATTTATAGAGAAGCAGAGGAGTAGGGAAACCTAAAATCTCCTTGCTTTCACAATCTAGGGCTTGCTTAGCAAGCAAGCTTTATTACTAAATCTAGAAAGATAAAACCCTAGAAAGCAGAAAAAGCGGGAAACGCCAACTATTACATCTTATCTTCTTTCTATCCTCAAAGAATGGATAAGGATTATTCCAAGAATAGAAAGAAAGGGAAAGAAAGCTTCTAGAAGAAAGCTGCTTTAAAGCTCGATCACATCCGCTAGGAAGTTAGAGATTGTGTCCCGGTTCGGTGCATCTATGCCATCAATAGCAAAACACCGCTTTTCAAGAATATCTTCAGCATCTCGCAATAGATCTCGTGAAATCTTCAACCTCATTGGCCGCTTTATCGAACTTTGCTGACATCACAAATATGGCCTATCCTTCCGCCAACTGGACTGCAATGTGAACAACACTGGAACTGATTTTGCACCTCCTCAAGCCCGACGTAAGAACCGTCTACAAGACTGTATTGAGAAGGGATCTCTATGACGAATTCGCTGATGAAAAGAAGAGCTTCAACCACCCTTTGTCTGTAGACGATGAATTCTTCAGATATCCTCTCATAGGTTTTAACTTTGAAAACGTGACGCTCCCTCCAGGCAAGGATTTGTTTCTTGTGTTCTCTTGAAACTGCTGAACTGTAAGCCGTGTCTAAATCAGCAATGATAATCTCATGTCTCGGTTTTACTTCAGCCAGTGTCTGTTCAAATCCTTGGATACCTTGACGTAGCTTATGAGCGCCTTCCCTTAACTGGAACATTTGTGCCAAGATATCCCTTCCTCGAACAATGAAGCTCTCGATCCACTCCTGAGTCTCTTTCCCACATATGACCAGCTGTTTTAACTGATGGTGATCAGCTGGTGTCTCCAAGATCTGGGGCAGCAATTGGGTTGTTTGTGAAGAACCACGAACAAGGTTGGAAATGAAAAGCCTGAGCTGCTGATTTTCAGCCTTGAGGGCTGCCTTGTCTTCTCCATCTTTAAGCACTCTTTCTTGAAGGTTTTCGGATACGACTTTGAAGAGGCTCAAATCTGCATGTCTGGTATTTCTATCGAGATTAGCCTTGACCATGATGAAATCATCCATATTTACCTCATCCCTATTCTTATCTTCTGGGGGAACTGCAGTCTCTATGACTATCTCGTTATCAGGATTCCTATCAAAGTGAACTTGCTTCTTTGCCTTCTTCTTAGGAGGTTCCTATAGATATTATCGAGATCATCAACACTCACTTGATATGAAGGCCTTCTCCTAACCCTTCCTAAGGAGTTCTCAAGCCAAGACACAGTAGTATCTTTACTAACTTCCTTAGGAGGTACTGCTGCAATCTCTTCATCATCTTCGATATCAAGATCAATGTGAATTGGTGAAGAACCCGTCAAAGGTACAAAACATGTGTTGAAGGTGGCTCCTCTGCTTCATTCTGAGGTACGGGCTCGTCAGGAGGAACTTCTGAATCAACTGTAGGCTGCTCCTGTATGACTATGCCTGAGAAATCCAACCTTCTTTCTACATTTTTATTTGATCTACAACCTTTGACGCCATCTTGAGACTGACTTTTACCCTTTCCCTTCGACTGTGCTCTGGAAGAAGAAGGAATTATCCTTGGCGGCTTTGCTACTGGAATGGAGTTCTTCCTTTTAAGCACTAAGAAAACCTTACTATGCTCAATGACTTGTCTTGTTTTGTCTTCGACTGAAAGAGATTCCTTGTTTGCCCAATTAACTTGTGGTAAGGGCTGATCCTCGATTCGTTTCTGAGTGTACATCGGGAGAAGCACATCTTCGTCATCATCAGAGAGCCCTTCTATATCTTCATTTAAGCAGTCTTTCATCTGATGGAGAGTTAGCCTGCTGTAACTACGCCTTCGCACTTCAAACTCATCTGCACAATTAGCCCAAAAATCTTCAAGTGCAGCTATGTGATTATAGTTCTTCTCCAATCGGCCAGCGTAGACACCATGAGGATCAAATGATCGTCTCTCGTTGTAAGATTTGAGGCCGAATTTATTTAACTCTTCTCCAATTGTCCTGGCATCTGCAGCAGTCCTGCATGTATAAATACCCAACCCTAATGGAAAGTGAAGAGAGGGTTTCTTTCTATTCCTCAAGACTGTGTGGACACCGTGAGCCTGCCTCAAGAATTCCATGAAGATGACCTCATCTGACGGATACCTTGGCAACATGAGCGGGGCACCTGAATAACCATAGACCCTGAGTAAATGTAGGAAATTATAAACCAATCGCCCACTCCGCCATTGCTGCCCTGGCAACTGAAGAGATGAGGACATGCAATTCGTTGTCTAAGTCCCGCACTGTGTACATCAAGAATGCCTCGTTCACCCTTTTGTAGTGGTGCAACGACTTTGTGAATTCCAACTGGGGATAATAGTTATATATGTGTTGTACGCTCAACGATCCTCGGTGTTCAACCCTCTGAATTGACCTTGATAGGCCACCAGGTAGACTAGGTATGACACCATGTGGAATACATGAAACTGGAAGTATTCTGTTATTTGCTGATGTAGGCAGTCACTAATCAAAGTAGGCCAATCATAGAACTCGGTCTTCTTCATGATGTGAGGTATGGCATAAAACATCCAAGGTTGGAACTTGGTGGCATCTTTTGAGCCAGTGACCCTGTTGAGCAAAGTGATGATGATGGCAACCTCGTCCTTGAACTCCCCTCGCCCGACATTCTTGGGCAATGTTTTATGTTTTTCTTTCATCCATCTCTGTGCAATCTTCTTGCTATATTTATCTTTATGCATATTCCACATCCTTTCGCATTCATCCTTTGAAAGAGTTACGCTTTCAGGCCACGGGGGAATGGAAAAACACCTTTCGACCATATCAGGCTTTAGACTGCAAATCAATCTACCGTCTGCTGACTGGATCTCCCTAGTAGCCGGGTTGTAATGCTTAATGCAAGCGATTACGAACTCAAGGCTCTGAACTGATATAGGAATTGACGCTGCCGAGGAGTCCAATGTCCCGGTTCTTGATTGAAGTGTTGCCTGCTCTCTCCAAGGCATGTAGATTGAACACCGGCTTGACATGATGCAAGTCTGTCTCAGCTGTTTTGATATAATTGTGAAAGAGAGCTGATTCGACTTGAAAACATTAGGAGTGTACTCCATTTCGAAAACTCAAAGAATGACTGTAAACTCGCCTTGGTTCAGACAAGTCTTGAACAATTTCTATTTTTAGAATGCTGATTTTTGTGCTCCAACGGACAAATTTTTGAGAAATTTTTCTGAGATATGGGTTTTGTTCAGAATATCGATGCAAGACAACCCAGATCGTCCGTTTTTGAAAATTTTGAATTTTGCTTGAAAAAACAGCAAACCCTACTTTCTTCAATTTTTCCCGAAAAAAGCTGGCATCTGGGTTTTGTTCAGAACAAGATTAGAAATGGACCCTGTTGACTGGATTTGCAAAACCCTGACGTTTAATTGAAAAAACAGCCAACCCTAGATTTTGAACTTTCTTGAAAAAAGCTGCGATATGGGTTTTCTTCAGAAGACTGATTGAAATGGACCCAGATGGTTGAAATTTGAATGCATTGAGGTTTTCACTGACATGCAAAATAAAAGCACTTGCTGCAACTTGATGAAGTTCTTGAAAATTTCTTCAGAAGATTGAGGCAAAAAGACCCAGATGACTGAAAAATGGAAAGCCTTGGCCTTCTACTTGAAAAATTTGATCTTCTGGAACAAGAAGAATGAAAAAGCAAGGGTTTATGCTTGCTGGTCTGAAAAATCTGATGTAAAACCAGCAACTATGGATTCTTGAATCACAAAAATTCTTCAAACTTGCTGCTCCAACTTTCTACTCTGAAGGCTACCTGCAAAAATAATGAAAAATACATGAAAGAATGATGTTAAATAGGCTTTAGGTCTTGAATTAGGTTTTGCTTTCTTTTTTGCTTTTATTTTCAAAACCCTAAATTCAGTCTCTTTGAACTTGGACGCCATTCTCCTTGCTTGGCAATTTTGAAACTTTTGAAAACTTCAAAAATTCTCTAAGGCATGAGAATTTGGGCGCCTTTCTTCAACAAGGGCGCCCACTTCTTCCAGTGTTAGTCAAAATTTTAACATTTTCAACTTTCCTCCATTTTGACATGCTACTTCGCCTCTGATTTCCCGTTGACAGATTAACCCGACAGGCGAGCTGAAGGTTTCACGGCGGAGCTTGACGGATTCTGAGAAAGAAGTTCTGGAGGCATCTCTGGCGAACGATCTCATTTTGACCTCCGAATTCACGGGTGCACATTCCTTCCAGGGGCGCTCAACTTTTTCAGTGTTAGCCATTTTCATGATTTCCGAGTTCTTCCTTCTCCCTTTGATCTTCTGATGAATCTTCGATTCCGGGAGCTGTGTAGATCCGACTGACTGTCTGAATATTTTGTTGGATAGCCAGATTGATTTTGGTGAGGCATTCTTGGATGCTACTTCTGCAAAATCCATCATTATGAGCTTCAAAAGTTTGGGCGCCCTTCTTCACCTGGGGCGCCCATTTTTCTAGACTTAGAAAATTTTTCAATTTTATTCATGTCTTTTCACTCCTACAGGTGATCTTTGTTGAATTCGGAGTTTCGGGCGTCGGATTGATGGATGTTTGGGCTCGTTGCGAAGCTGAGAAGATTTCAGGAGGGGTCTTCTGGAAACAACTCTGCCAAAAAGTAGATTTCAGGTCCTCAAAAGCTTGGGCGCCCCTGGCAAGCTGGGGCGCCTAGTTTCACCAGAGTTAGTTTATTTTTCACATTTTTCACCTTTGCTTTCGGATTTCTCTTTTTAACTCTCATCGGACCCTCTGTTCAGCTCTTTGAATCTGATGACTGTGAGCTCCGTTTGTCGTGCTGGATAGCTCACTGGAAAGCCTGTTGCATTCTGAAGACATCTCGTTATAACTTTGACTGCAAATTCATCTGTTTGAACCCTTGAAAAGTTGGGCGCCCTTCTTCACCTGGGGCGCCCAGTTTCTCCAAACTTAGAAATTTTTTTACTTTAATCTTCTTCTTCGAGTTTCAGATCTTCATTCTATATCTTCCACTTTGACTCGAATTTGCCGGAGACTGGATTGTCGGATGCTCTGACGGGGATATCCATCGCGAAGCTGATTGAATACTGAGCAACTTCCATTGGAGGTCCAAACCCTAATTCACTCATCTGGTGACCTAAAAAGGTGGGCGCCTTTCTTCAACAGGGGCGCCTAAACTCAGCAAAGTTAGAAAATCTTCATGACTTTTCAATTTTCTTTCTTGTTCTTCGTGCATGTTCATCATTTCACCTTCTGTCGAATGTTTAAGTGCTGAAACTGGCGTTTTGACAGCCGACTGACCTCCATTGATGATCTCAGAGCTCCAGATATGCTTTTGAAAAGAAGAATAGACCCAGTAGGGCAAAACTGATTATTTTAAGATTTTGACTGCACCAGCCTGATATGGACGCATTTTGAGCCAATCAAAATCAGTTCGGACCCTGTTGGACCAACTTTCTATTTTTAGAAATTTTTGCCAGTATCCGTTTCGAGAGAAACCCAGAAAAACCTAGAAAACGTTACTAATTTTAGAAAATTTCTAAAAATAGCAGTTTTCCTAAAATTTAGGGATGATAAACTGAGATCTGGGTTTTGTAGATTAAGCTGCTCTTAGCAGACCCAGATCGCCAGATTTTGAAAATTTAGCGTTTTAACCCCTCATGCAAGACCTGCACACCCAAATTTTGACCTTTTTGACTGATTTGACAAGACTTTTACTCATTTCTTCAAAATATCTAAGTGTAACAAAAATTTTAATTTTGGGGTACAATAGGTACACAGAACATAGTTGCTGACGCATTATCTCGCCGTCCTCATTTGAGCTCCATGGTAGAGATTACAGAGGACTGGAGACACATGATAGTTGCAGAGTATGCCAAGAATCCGTGGGCTTCTGGCATTGTTGATGGGATAGTACAGGACAATAGGTACTCTCTTGTGAGTGATCTTATCATTTACAAAGGGAGGATATTCTTAGTCCTAGGTTCTGAGATGAGGGACAAGGTGTTGAAATCCTTTCACGATTCACCCATGGCAGGTCATCCCGGTTACTTTAAGACCTACAGGCAGGTACGGGAGAGATTTTCTTGGAAAGGTCTCGAGTCATATGCTCTGTTTGTCAACAGAACAAGCAAGAGCATGCATACCCTGCAGGGTTACTTCAGCCGCTTCCTATTCCTGAGAGGAAGTGGGAATGCTTGTCTATGGACTTCATTACGGGCTTGTCGAAAGCTCAAGGGAGAGACAACATTTATGTGGTAGTAGATTGATTGATGAAGTATGCACATTTCTTCCCAATCATTACTACTTACTCAGCTACACAGGTGGCGGATTTGTTCTTTCGTGAGGTATTCAGGTTGCACGGTTTGCCTCAGAGTATTGTTAGTGACAGAGATAGCAAATTCATGGGTAACTTCTAGCAGGAGTTATTCAAACTATGTGGGACCGAGCTTACTCCGAGCACTAGCTACCACCCACAGACAGATGGACAAACGGAGGTTGTCAACAAATGGGTGGAGGGATACTTGCGGAATTACATTTCTGGGCAGCAAAAGGCTTGGGTGAAGTGGTTGCATCTTTGTGAGTACTGCTATAATTCCACTCACCATATGACCATCCAAATGACACCATTCAGGGCTTTGTATGGCTATGATCCTCCTAGTTTCATGGATTTATTATTGAGTGATTGCAGAGTACCAAGTGCTGGAGATATGTTATAGGAGAACCAGGATATCATGAGGGCTCTTCATGATAACATTTAGAGGGCTCAGAATCAACAGAAGTAGTATGCTGATCAGAGGAGAGTTGAGCGATCATTTGAGATCGATGACATGGTGTATCTGATGCTTTAGCCTTATAGGCAGTCTACCCTTCGAAAGAAGGGCACAAAGAAACTCAAGCCACGCTACTATGGACCATTTAGGATTGTCAGGTGTGTCGGCGAGGTGGCTTATGAGTTAGATTTACCGGTGGACAGTAAGGTTCACAATGTATTCCATGTGTCACGCCTCAAGAAGGCATTGGGACAACAGGTGATTCCTTTTTCAGACTTACCACCCCTGGATAATGAAGGGAAGATTTTAGTACTTGAGGCCATTCTGGATTCCAGAGAGCGTCATCTTCGGAGGCGGGTTATCAGAGAATATCTGGTTAAGTGGAGAGATCTACCGGCAGAGGATGCTACTTGGGAGGGTGACAGTATTTTACAGCATCCAGCTTTGAGTTTGCTTGCGGACAAGCAAATTTGGGGAGGATGGACTGTAATGTCCCCACTCTAGTCAATTATCAGGAGTAGTTCAGTTAGCTTATCTCTTGGACCTTTGTAGGCTGACAGGATCTGGTTAGGGGGTTAGTGGCCATTTTGGTGGGTTTTGACATTTCCACCCCTTCAGTTTAGTGTAGGGCTTAGTGCAGGCCTTTATAGTTAAGTGTTCACTAGCTTCTAACGTCACGTTAAAACATTGAGATATGAGGGAGATATTAATATTTCAGTGGTTGGGTATTTTATCGTCTATTGAGATATTATAAAGTTATTATTTAACTTTATAGCATATTAAATCCCACTTGAAATATTTGCACTTTATGACTTAAATGTTAAAGTGAATATTTAAATTCACTTAAGTCATTTATTTGGGTGCCCAACTATGGAAAAAGTATTAAATACATTTTAAATGTATTTTTATGCAAAAAGTGGCGTCACTTCTTGAAAGTTGTGCCTTTTTGGGGTTATAAGGCAAAAGAAGCAAATCGACCTCATTATGTATGATTATTTGACTTTGCTTCAAAACTTCTCTGTGATTTTTGTCTGAGGACAAGGGTTTCAAGAATTCTTCATTGGAGAGTGACAATTCTTCATTGAATCAGTGATTGTGAGACCGTGAGAGATTAGTTGAATGGTTGCTACTGTGGGAGCTTCATACAGGAGTTCATTTGTGCTTACATCAGAGTTTCTGTTCAGTATTTACTTGTTTGCAATAAGGAAGAGGGTTTCTTCATCAGAGACGCCATCTTCAACCATTTCTCAGCTTTTAGTAGAGAGTCTTCTTTAGTATTCAGAGGCCGTACCATTGCATTGGGAGGCGTGTCACTTGGGATAGGGTGTGTGAAGCTAGAGGCAAAAATGCCTCTCCTTTTGGCCATTTCTTTGCTCCATTTATGGTGCCTACCTCTTTCAGCACATCTTCTCTAGTTTCTGAGTGGGAGAAAGTAGATCCAAGTGCCAGGTGTGCTATTACATTAGTTTTAGCCATTCCTGCCTGGCATGTGCAAAATTTCTTTATTTAAATAATCTGGAGGGTTTCAGGTATGTCTTTTGTATGTAATTTCTTTGTATGAATTGCCTGATCTCCAATACAATTATAGTTTCTTAGATTTAGCTTTAAATTGGGTTTTATTTCCATTTATGCTTGGCGTACCTTCTACTTCTGTCTACAAATTCTTCTTAAAACAATCGAAAAACACAAAAACAAGTCAGTGAAAGTCAGAAGTTGAGCTGGAGCCAGTCAGGCTCATCACAAATAGTCCACTTCAATTTATGAGAGCAATGATGACAATAATTGGCACACAAAATTTTGTTTACCTACCTAGATTGCCCACGAAAGGTGACCTCATTGAGGAAATACATGTTTTTTACGAAATATAGTGGAAGATTTATCAAGAGTACTGTGACAAACTGTAATGCTCCATTTTTAGCAATATTGATTTGTGAGCTTTTACCTAGTTTCCAAGTTTTCTCATAAGCTTCTTAGTGAGTTGGGGAAAACTTCAAACTTCTTGGAGTGCTTAGGGTTGGTTAGCAATGACTTTGGTTCCTGGAAATGAGCTTAGTTGGCAATATGGATGGATCATTATGCCACTTTCATAAGTGATTTCCAACACTTGGGGTGTTCTCCAAACTTCTTGGAGAAATCATCTATTTTTAGTAAGTCACTTGGTTGGCTCCGATCATCATCTTGCATGTTTAGTATGATCTCGGTGTGATCAAAGTTTGATTCCGATGTAGTTTCAGTGCTTTCCACAACTTGGACAAGCTATTGAGTTATTATTTAATTAATTCACTTAAGTTGTCTAATGTTGGGAAATAATAAAAGGGCAACTTAGTGTAATAGCTCATTGGAAAGGTGTTATATTTTAAGTTGGACGCCTAGGCTTGGGGATCTTTTCTCATGAAAAGTAATCTTATTTTTCCTAAAAGGTCTTTGTGAGGGAAAAAGAGAATTATTATATTTTAAAATTGAATACTTCCCTCCAAAAAATTATATAAGAGGTTTTGGGCTCATTTGAGAGATAGACTTGATGAATGGTATTGTTATGTTGTTGGAATGACCCCGAGTTCTTCCAAAACTTCTCGAGGATGAAAACCCTCTTAGAGTTGTTGGTTTCGGGGATGAAAACCCCCCTAGCTAGTTGAGCGATTTTATACAGAGATCACCATTGTGCTTCAAATTGAAGTTTCAGATTCTGGGTTGCTGAGATGAAGATTTTTGCAGAGTTTTGAATTGCAGATTTATGGTGCAAATACTTTATGTTTTCAGAGTTTTTATTTATGTGTGTTTGAGGCAATTTGAAGAGGAGATTTGGCTGGCCCATACCCTTCAAACTAGCTGTATAGCTTGTAGTAGGTATAAAGGTTTTGATTGAACATTATTTGCTATTTCTCGGTGCCAAATAAATCCTTTGCAGGCAGTATTGTTGGAGGATGTTGTACTCTTGATCATGCTGAGCTGTACATCCTTGGGAGGGTGTTGGAAGTAT
Organism: Sequoia sempervirens; assembly: GCA_007258455.2. Classification (NCBI taxonomy): domain Eukaryota; kingdom Viridiplantae; phylum Streptophyta; class Pinopsida; order Cupressales; family Cupressaceae; genus Sequoia; species Sequoia sempervirens. The sequence goes on along the minus strand of VDFB02358134.1, from coordinate 152,549,021 downwards.
TGATGGAAGTGCCTAGGTTTTGTGAGACATTTCACTTGGTGTGGAGGCACCCCATCCTAGTTACCAATTTCAATGTATTATTTTGGTGGAGAAAGGGTTATATGAGGAGTTTGCTGCTATTTATTGTTGTTGTACCCACCATACCAGCAATAGAAATATTCTGTTTCAGACTTGTGTATGTCTGAAATTTATATCAGACTCATATACCTTTCCGTATCTCATGTTTGGACATGTTTTGGAGTGTTTCAAGTGAAGTTGCAGCTTGGGTGTTTGTTAGATAAGTGTTGGAGAGATTTCTGGGTATCTTTCTTGCTGATCAGACCTGTTGCTGCATGTTCTTAGAGCGTAATCAGACCTGTACCAGCATATTAATTATCAATAATGAAGGTATATTGTTATTGTTTCAAGGTGGGAGGGTTTGTACATGATTATTGGTTCTTTTTGGGGTGTTACAACAGTTCTTATTTTACATCAGCACTCATATCAGCAGTTCTTCGATGTTACTTTGGCATATGCACTAATCTTGTAAGGCTTCATATGGTTATACCGTCGAAGAGCTTTTCATTTTCTGTGCATCTATATTGTAACACTGGATGGTAGTACCACCAGTGGGTTTAAATTTGGATATGCTGATATTACCCCATTGAATAAGTGGTTTATTGTAGTCACTCACCACTGAAAAGTGGAAGAGTTGTTATTCATGTTTGTAATCGCTCACCACAGGATAAGTGGAAGAAGCTTGAATTTCATTTTCAATATTGTATAAGCTTTCCTGCTGAAAAGTGGAAGTGTCTTTGTAATTCATACTGAATAAGTGGTATTGGCTAGCTTGCCACTTGATGCTTTCCCTTCAGTTGTTGCTTTCAATTATAATCTTGAACACCATATGCTCTCACCTTGCCCACTCTAGGATCTGGGTGAATAGAATTGGAAAGGAAGTTGCTTATATCTCATTTCCATTTTGTTATATTTTTCAAAAATATCTAGGGTGGTTATTACACAAACATGCATATGTGACAAAGCCAATGGTGTCTGAATTTTGAATTTTGTTTATAAATCAATGGAAATGGTGGAAGAGTTAGTTCTTTCCTGGTGTTTCAGTATGTCATGGATTTTAGAGCTTTGTATTTAGCATACTTGTTATTTGTGGAATAGAGAAGAAGAAATAGACTGTCTGGATTGTATTTGCCTATTTTCATATATAGAAGTAATAAAGAATGCTTGTTTAAAAGCCAATTCTATTTTTACTTTGACCAATTTATTAATTTGTAATTCAATGCTTAATGTTTCTAACATTCTATGGTACCCATGAAAATAATTACCCCTGTTGGGATCCTTCTGATTAAAGAAACTGAGCACTTGGCTTTGACAATGGAATAATTACTTGAGCAACTTGAAAGTCATGAGAAGGCACTTTTTCTATTGCAATAAGGAAGGAGATAGAGGCAATGAGGACAAGATGGGAAGTGGTGAATCTATAAAAATAGAGGTCTGGCAAGCGATATCACACAAGTTCAAATGGCACACAATGAAGTAACCTATAACACAAATGAGAGTAATTTTCTCATTATTTGTGAGGAGATGAAGCTTGCAATTGCATGATAAGAAAATTCTTGTGATGATGATTCTAAAAAGTTAGTGGTTACACAATTTGTATCATTACATCTACTTCTGTACTTACGAGAAAATCTTCATTGTTGGGAAGTGTTCAAAGACCCTTTATCTAGTAATTTGCTTTTGCAAAATTCAAGAAATTTGTTGATGAGAAAGATCTGTAGAACCGCCAATGAAGGCTGCTAGAACTATAAATATAAACTCAAAAATTCCAAGGACCTTTTTGCAAAAAGTTGAGGAGAAAATTGATGTCCTTGAGGAAAAGGAACACAAAGTATAAAATTCTCCTTCACATTTTAGTTCCTGACATCCTTCTTTGTCCACTTTCATGAGTAGTGACAAATCCTACAACGGCTAAGGAATTCTTGGATTTGTGATGTGGTCCTAGCTTCATATTCCTCTTATATGTCTTGTTTAGTTTTTGATAAATTGAAATCTTTCATTTACATGGTGTTGTATTTTTGGTCATGCCATGAAACTCTAGAACGGAACCTCTAGCAAAAGGAATAAGCATATTATACGAAGTAAGGGAGATTATATCTCAATCTTCCTGATTTACATATGTGGTGAATACCCAAATTATTTGGAGAGATGTTAATGTAAAAGAAATTCTGATGAATATTCAGAGACAACAGTCTGCCAATTGTCCAATATTGCTGCCTAATCACATTTTTTTTTTAATATGATTGATGGATTCAAGGTGGATATAGAGAAGTAACAAGTTTCAGAGTCAATTCTTTAAGAAGAAACTGGAATATGAACAACAAGTGGAGGGAATCAAGGCCTGGAAAGATAATGGTATTGAATTAGAAGTGAAATTGGAATATGTTGGTAATGCCAATAAAAAATGATATGAACACTTTGAAGAGTCATAGGAAATTTGCACATTGTTGAAGATGTACAATACACCATTGCATTCTACAGTAGTGTCAAAGAATAAAGGCCATATTTAACATGTACAAACCCTTGAGGAGAAGAAATGCTCTACAACTGTGCATTTGGATAGTATTTTTGAAGGTTTTGATCTTGAAGAGGACATGAATGATTAAGAATAATCAGAAGCTAGTGTTTTCATGTTTTCATTGCAAGATTCAGCCTTGCAGGCAATGGAGGGTTCAAATGCTATTAAACTAGATGACATAATTGACCCTGGACCAATTTATGGGGTGGGCTTTTGACCTGTTAGTGGCACACAATTTGCTGACAGTACAGATACATGACCAGTCAGTGAAGCAATTTTTCCAACTAATGGTGGCTCATTTCTAGCAGTATTTTTTTGAGTTTTGGTGTGGGAGGACATGGGCATGGATTTTGGGGATGGCAATTTTTTCCCCTTTTTGGGGACAGTTATTATAAATTATAATAATATATTAAAATTAACTAGCACTTGCATTGTTAGGAGGTGCAATGTTAGTGCTGATAGGACAATGATGGTATTGTTTACATAGGCATATCATGTGGATGGAAGTGTAACACAACACTCTCACCAGTATTTTCACCATTTTTATTTCCTGGCACGAGATAGCTTTTCCAGCAGGAGACAACATTTATGGGACTGAAACTTTTGGGCTTGAAATACCACTGGGAAAAGCTTATTGGCTAATTACAAAAAATAGTAAAAGAAGTTGCAATTTACCAATATATGTAAACAATATGAGGAAAAGAAGCTGAAATTAATACAAAGTTTGACAATTGTGTTGGCGTAATAACTAACACCTCTGGAGTGCAAGTTGGTACAGACAGCTATGCACACTACGTGATGAGTGCTCTTCAAATTAGGAGGGGAAGCTCCCTTATTGTGCAGACAAAATGCTTGAAAAAGTAAACTAAACTAATTCCTATCTTTTTGTCTCAGCTGAAAGAGGCACAAGGTTTGCGAGAAACTTTGAGCGTTGCAGCCAAGGATTTTCTGGTTTCGCAAGTCTTAACTACAACTCAAAACTAACTAGCCTATACTATCCAATCTCCTCAAGAAATCAGAACATGAGGAAACGGAGTGGGAATGACTTTATACGATAAACTTCAGGTACAGTTTCACAATGTGAAGGCAAGGTGGGCTCAACTATTTGCTTGGCTGGGAAGAAGTTTATTAACACACACATCAAACGATAAGCTTTAAGTACAGATTCACAATGTGAAGGCAAGGTGGGCTCAACTATTTGCTCAATCTGAATAGGCTTATTAGAAACAAAACATAAAGGATAGCCAACTAGGATAGTAAATTGCATAGGCGAAACACGCATACAATTCACGATCGAACTAGCCACTATATCTAACTAAGATAAGCATTCACCATAATAACAACATGAAACCCGAGTGGCATAACAATTCATCATCATAGCAAAAACTCGTGAACAAATACAGAATAAGCAATATTACAGGCAAGGTGGGCACATCATATATTACTCTCTCGTGCAAAAGTTAATTACAAATGAGCTAAAAGCTCTTATTTATAGACATCAAAATGTGTAGGGAACCCTAAAATCACCTTGAGTCAACTATAGTCTTGCATGCATTCAAGATTTTATTGCTAAACCCTAATAAAGCAAACTATACAGTTAACTGGAAAGCTACCATCAGTTAACCGAAACATCTAATCTAAATGGACAATGTGCAAGCATGCACGTTCTTATTGAAAGCAAGTTAACTGGAACACTACCATCAGTTAACGAAAACCCTAAATGAAAGTCTAATTCCTACGAAGATAATTCCAAGGAAAGATGTGCGTGCATGAAATCAACAAGAAGAACTCAAGACTGAAAGTCGAGTTAACTACTGCTCTTGACTCTATCCTTAAAACTAACTGCAGGTCACAACTGACTGATCACTCCCATTCATCACGGTCTATCACCTCGTCCAAGAATTGGTCGATTGTCCCATCCGTTGGTACTTTGACGCTGTCCACGATGATAACCTGCCTTTTTAACTCTTTGTCACCATCCTTGAACGTTTGCATGCATTCTTTTACATCCTCAGTTGCCCTTTTGAAACTAGCTGTAATCACTGAGATGTGATCCAACTTAGACGCCACAGGATCTCCTTCGAGATTATCACGAATCAGCTTCTCAAACTCGGCTTGTATTGTATCAAGTTCAACATACGTGCCATCCTCAAGAAGATAATGACACGGGATTTGAGTGACAAAGCCGCTGATGAGTGCGAGAGCTCTGATAATGTTATCTCTGAGTGTATTCAACCTGGTAGAGATCCTCTCGTATGTCTCCATCCTGAAAAGATGCTGCTCTCTCCAAGCGAAGATTTTATTTTTCTCTTCATCTTCTTCCATGGCATCATATGCAACTGCTAACTGAGATATGAGAATGCGATCCTTCGCCATGCCTTCTGCTACTGCAATCTCAAGCAACTGGATTCCCTGCCGAAGTCCATGCGCATCACTCCTCAACTGATAAAACTCTGCAAGAAGATGCCGTCCTATAACAACGAAGTTTTCAACCCAGTTGTCTAGAAGTCTGCCATGATTGACTAATTGATCCAACTTCTGTTGTTCTGCAGGTGTAATTTGTGGAAGAACAAGTGCTCTGCTCGGATTTCCATGAACAAGATCAGAGATATGCTGTCAAAGTTGACTGTTTTCAGCCTTAAAAAGTGCTTTATCTTCTCCGTCCTTCATGATGCATTCTTCAAGATTATTTGTGACAATCTTGAGAAGGCTTACTTTTGTCTCTCGAGTGGTCCTGCCAAGATTAGCTTTGATGAAGGTAAAGTCACCAACTTCAACCTCGTCCAAGCTCTTACCCACTAGTGGTGTAGCAACTTCTATGACGATCTATGATTCTGGAGTCTTCTCAACATGCACTTGCTTCTTGATTTTCTTGTTTGACCTCCCCTGATAAGGTTTGCTAAACTCAGACAAATCAAGATGATATGAAGGCTCTTGCCTTTGTCTTCCCAAAGATCTCTTGAGCTAACACAGATGATCAATATTATCAGCTCGAGGAGAGACTGTCCCTAATGTATCAACCTATGTAGGGTCAACCGTCTCTGGTGCTACTTGAACTGGTGGTTCTGGCTTTGAGTCTATATCAATAGGATGCACATGTGGTGAACATGGCAAACTAGGAGGCGAAAGATGTGGTTCAACCTGTATGATTGTCTCTACCGGAATCTCAAGCACCTTTTCTACCTGTTTTTGCTTCTGTTTGCTAGTGTTCTTCCCCTTTGTGTTTCTGCTGAGTCTAACTCCTTCAGGCAGCTTCAAGATAACCTTAACCTGAGGCCTCGACCTCGAGGTAGAAGGTAATGATGAAAATCCTACTAGCGGCTCTGCTACTGGCACTGCCTTGCGCTTTCTTTTACTCTCCAAGAACTGCTTGCTGGTCTTGATAATTGATTTAGACACGTCCTCAATGGAAGTAATCTCCCTGGCGTACCAATCTAGTGAGCGAAGTGGCTGGTGAGCAACTTGATCTTTGACATACGAGCTAAGTAGAACCTCTCCATCATCATCTGACAGACCCTCAACATCCTCTAATAAATAATCAACAATCTGAGCAATAGTAAGTCTGTAGTAATGACGTCGACGGACTTCAAATTCATCCTCGCAATTTGCCCAAAAATCCTCAAGTGCTGACTTATGTGCAATCCCTCGCTCTATCCTGGCTGCATAATGACCCAAAGGATCATAAGAACGCCTCTCGATGTGGTACTTGAAATTGAATTTCTCAAGCTTGGTCGTCATAAACTTGCAATCATTCGCAGTCCTGCATGTGAAAATACCCCATCCAAAAGGAAAGGAAACTGTTGACTTATGGTGACTGTGAAAAAAAGAGTGAACATGTTGAACTTGCCTGAGAAATTCCATGAAAAGAACTCTGTCTGACGGGTATCTAGGTAACATTAGAGGTTCTCCGACATAAACGTAAACTCGAATATATGTGAAAGTGGGGAATTGAATAAACCAATCCGCCCAACTCTCCATAGCTGATTTGGCCTTTGGTGAAATTCGGATGTGCATTTCATTGTCGAGATCCCTGACTGTCCTCATGAAAAAGTGATCATTCACTGCCCTAAAATCCTGTTCAGCCTTAGAGAACTCCAACTGAGAGTAATACTCGTGAATATGCCGAACACCAAGAGCCCCGTTAGTCTTCAAGTGTTTGAAATTGCCTTGAGAGGCAACCAAGTAGACCAAGTAAGACACCATATGAAACTCGTGGATTTTGAGGAATCCAGTAATCTGCTGGTGAAGGCACTCTCTGATCAACATGGCCCAGTCATAGTGCTCTATACCATCAAGGATCCTAGAAATGATGTAAAACATCCATGGTCGGAAAGTACTAGCCTCGTCCTGACTTGTAACCCGATTGAGTAGAGTTATCAAAACAACAACTTCATCCTTCAACTCGCCACGACCAACCTTTTTAGGCATGTTAGTCTTTTGTATTTTCAACCATCTCTGAGCAACTTTCCTCTGTGATCGCTCTTGATCTTCATACCATATCTTCTCACAAGCCTCAATAACTACAGTGAAATTGTTTGAATGAGGAGGAATAGCGAAGCATTTTTCCACGTCCCTCGGCTTAAGGCTGCAGATGACTCATTAGCTGATCTGATTTGTCGTGTGGACGAGTCGTAATGCTTGATGCAAGCAAGAACAAACTCGAGATCGAAAGCTGTGACGGGAATAGACGTTGCTGCCAGCAACCTTGAATGTTCAAGATTTTTCAATGTATTGCTGCTAACGCCCTCCAAACTGCTCAGATTAACCACCAGATAGACATGACCTAAGTCTGTGTCTGAAATTTTCACAAAGTCATGCATTAGGAACAATTTGGTCTTATAATCTATGAGATTGAACTGCATTTTGAAAATGAGGAATTTTGATTGTGAAGTTGGGTATGTTCGGACAACTTTCCGAAAAGGCTGAAAAAGCTCTGGACAAGGCTAAAAATAGCTTATGTCGGGAAAATTTTCCGGAATTTTTCTGAAATGTAGGTTTTGTGCAGAAGTGAATTCTAAGCAAACCCAGATCAATAAAAATTTGAAAAAATGAGTTTTAACCAGGCATGCAGAGGTTTTTCAGCTTAGAAAAGCAGGGGTTCTAGAGCTCACTTGGGGCAATTTTTACCAAGAAAACCTGGAACATGGGTTTTGTATAGAACGGAAATCTAAGGCAACCTAGATGACTCGATTTTGAAAAAGAAGTGTTTTTGACCCACATGCAAAGGAATTCACAGAAAAAAGCACAGAGCTTTAGAATAAAGTTGCGAGGCAATTTTCTCAAAAAAATCTAAGATATGGGTTTTGTTGCTGTTGCTGAAGTATGTGAACCCAGATGATCAGATTCTGAATATTTTGTTGTTTTCTTTGACATGCGAAGAATATCTAAGACGAGAATAGAAGAAATTAGACAAAAGATAGAAGTTTGTTTTTTGTTTCTGCTTTTGTAGAAAATCGCCTATGCTTGACTGAGATTTGATGAAACCTGCATGCATTGAAAAATCTAACTCTGGAAAGTTAATCTTCTAAACAATCTAGATTCGGCACTGAAAAATTGAACTCAAAGCACCTTCGAATCTTCAACTGCTCAAGAAATTTGCTTTTGCTTTGAACTCTAATATGAGAATAATGGTGAATTTGAAGACTTAAATAAATAAATTCAAGCTAAAAATCGTCCATCCTCATGCAAATAGGCACCACCTCAAAAAATATTAAATTTAATCATGATTGGACCACAAAATAATCTGACTCATCTGATTGGGGCTTTGAAAAAGGTAACTGAATGTTGAAAAATCCCTAAAATGGGCGCCACCTTTAATTAATCCAGTTAACTCACCATGCAATTCAGTTAACTGAACATGCATGCTAAAAATAGTCCATTTTAAGCAACTACAATAATCCCCTCAAAGTCGAATTTTTAAATATTAAAATAATATTTGTAATCCCACCTTTCATGGGCGCCTCTTCAACTTGAGTTCAAAAAGTCAATCTTTGACTTTAGGCGATTTTCTAGACTGTCATTTTTAATGAAAATTTGGATTTTCAACTCTCACCGGAGCCTCTGTTCAAGCACTGACTCTGATTGACTGCCATCACCAATCAACTAGCTGACAGTTGCGTTGCAGAGCAGCACCAACTCTAATCAAAACACTCCTTGAGATTGCAATCCATAAAACTAAGATCAAAGACCTCAAAAATCCAAGCGCCCTTTGCAAAAGCTATGCTTTTTCTCAGACTTGCCATATTTTCATCAATTTCATTCCTTACGAAGGCAAACTTGACTCCCTCGTAATTTCTGCTTAGCAAAGTTTCAGGATTGGATAACAGGCTCACTGCAGAGCTGGCTCCATTCCACACAACAGCTTCAAGACAACACTTCATCAAATTTCAACATCTGATGAGTCAAAATCAAGGGTGCCTTTTTCAAAAAGTGCTCCTTTTACTCGAGATAGCCATTTTCTCAACTGGCTAAAATATCACTAAACCTCCGGTTGTAGGCTGTTGAGTCATCTTTTGATTTGATGGAGACAGGCAACAGAGAGATGGACATAACACGGACAGGATAACCATCTGAGATTACCAGAAAAGAGGCATTAAAGACTCCAAAAGCTTAGGCACCTTTTGAAAAATGTGCTCTTTTGCTTTTTCCTCAGACCTTTTGACTAAGATTTAACCCCGAGTTCGTCTCGTGTTTCCAGCTTCTTAGCAACTCCAATTGTCGTGCTGACGGATGCAACGTGAAGCTAGACTAGGCATGAAACAACCCTCAAAGATGTCATTTGATCAAAAGCCTTCATTTGAATCCTCAAAAAGATGGGCACCCCTGGCTTAGAGGCACGCTTTTCCTTCCAGTGTTAGCCATTTTTTCGTTTCTCTCGTTACTCGCTAAATCTCCCATAACAGGTGCTAAACATGTCCTGCTGATTGGCTGGATAGCTCATTGCAAAGCTGACAGGATCCTGGACAAATGTTCTTGGAAGTGATGAACCTTAAAAACAAAATTTGGACCTCCAAAAGCTAGGGCGCCTTTTTCAAAAAGTGCTCTTTGCTCTCGAGTTAGAAAAATTTGATGATTTTCATCTCAATTTTGAATTTTTCCAAAATTCTCTAGTATCTTTACGGCATCAAATTGACTCAAAGTCCATACTTGAATTGCCCAAAAACAAATTTCTGACATCATTTTAACTAGGTTTAGACTCTTTCAAGCAAAATGCCTTAGTGAAGCAAAAAATTTGGTTTGGGTACAACAAATTGAACAATCAATAAATTGAAATGTTTATATTTTTGTCAAGTTTAAAATACAAATTACAAAGGATAATCTAACTCTTTGTTTGGTGCAAATGCTGTGGCATACTTCTCATTAAATGTAGACCAGTTCCTCTCAGTAGTAGAGGAATTGCAAACCTATGTTAAGAGCCAAATGGTTAGTGTGTCAATGATGAAGGTCCATTCCACCACCACCAATTCATTGGGTTCTCTAGTGACAAAGTTCTTCATGGCTATCTTTGTTGAACTCATGTAGCCCTTAAGTTTGGAAAGTTTGGTCCACTTGTGTCAGATCAATGTGACTTCTTTTGTATTGTACATCTTCTAAATGACTATCATGAAACTCCTCTTCATGTCCACATCATCAATAGGGAAAAGTCCATTAGGCCTCTATACATACCACTTTGGGTTGAGTGCATTGGCAACCATGTGCAAAGGAGTGTTGAACTTCTCATACCTCTACCAAATGATAGGCTGAATGTTTCTCTATTGAATAATGACCTTTGTTGAGCCAAGCATGCTATTGATGCACTATATCTCCCTAAGTTTGGGAGTGGTAGAATCTCCATATTTGATTGTTGTGAAAATTGGGGATATGGAGGAGGGTATGTGTTTGTCATTTGAGAAAAAAGGGTTCATCACCACTTTCTTCACTCACAACCCATTCTCTGCCTTATATTTGGCACAACCGTTCCACTCCTTTGTTATGATCATTAGTTACAAGGTCTCTTGCACCTCAATCATCCTCTCCAATAGAATGAAATAGGATGTGTAACGCCAAGAAAGTGCAGAAAGAAGATCAAAAGCAAGCGTGCAATGCAAATCTAAATGCAATCTAATGCTAAGCAACAAAGAACAAAGGAAGTCAAAAATGTATATAAAACTTGAACAATCTCACCAAATTTGTACGTGTTTCCATGATTCATCTCGATTGCCCTTCTCCATTTTGCTTGTAGTATAATTGCCCTCAGATTTTCAAGAGTTCGTGCAAGTATAGCCTATGATAGTGATTTAGCAAAACATCGAAGATTCAAGATAGGTGCTCACAAAAGTCATAAGATTTCGAGAGAGATTGGAATGATGAAGACCAAATCAATTTATAGAAAATTGATTATTCGAACGACAAGCTAGGATTGAAAGATCAACGGACGGTTGAGATTGACTGATTAGTCATGCATTCTGATAACAGTTAGTAATGACACGAGTGATACAAATTAGAAATAGACTCAAAGATCAAATCAATGATTTAATCTTCCAGTTTGGTATTCGAAAACAAAAGAATTATCTTTGCATGACAAAGATGAAGATGGATTAAAGCAACTCTTGTTCAAATGCACGCACAAGGTTTAATTAATTAAATAAGAATATTTAATTAATACGCATGTACACGCAATTGAGTTAGCACTGGACGATTGAATGATTTGACGAAGAGATTACTCGAGAACGCCACTCAGACATTAAATCAAGAGTTAACTGAGCGATTTGAATAGATCTTTGAGTTGAGTAAAACTGAATACTTAGATAACTCACACAATTATCTAAATATAGAGGAATGCGTTAAAATAGAATTTATGAATTAAATAATTCATTTAATTGAAGATTTGATATTCGAAGAATAATTAAATAAATAAGATTTATTTAATTAAGTGACGAAGGGATTTAAATGAATAATTAAATAAATAAAGAATTTATTTAATTATAGTGGAAGTATGATAAAGAGTAAATTAAATAAGAATTTATTTAATTTGACAAGAAGGATAAGGTTAATTAGTAACATAATTAAATAAAAAGCGTTTATTTAATTAAAGTGAATAATTAAATAATTGACATTATTTAATCATGACCATGGAAGAAATACAAATTATTAAACATATCGAAGTCGCAGGCTTAGACCAAATTTCGGTGTCTACAGGATGCATATTTTTGGTTTCCACGTGTTTGACAAATTCTTTCTTGGAGGACTAAAATAGTGCATGTGATGTGTGGTGATTGTAGATAAACATGTATACATCTCTCTCATTAGATACACCATTTATATTCATTCAATCTTGTTGGTGCCTTTGAGTGCATTTGTTCATGTCATGCACATAAGGAGGGGTCCAAATTTCCAATAGATATTCTTGTATGTAGCTTTGATCAACTTCTCAACTGCCTTGCATACAAATGTGACATTTGTCACAACTTGCACCGCATCATCAAGGCCAATCTCCTCAATGGCATCTTCAAGGATCTAAACAATGAACTCCAAATCCTTGTGGTTCCATGAGATTCCCCTAAGTAAAGGATCTCCTTACATTTTACCATGATATCTATGAGTGGACGTTGTCTAATGGCCTTCCACTTATTCATAATAATGTTGCATCCATGAGAGACCCATGTGGCCTTCATTTCCTTTGTTAGTATATTTATGGAATGGTTCTTATCAAGGATAGCAGTTAATCCTGTTTCCCTTGATGCCACATATTAAGGCCTTGCTTAAGCAACCATTGACATGGCCTACTTTAAATAAGGAGAGCAAGCAACAAGGAATGGGATGCCATTGGCAAACAAGACTTTGCCAATGGCATCATCTGCCTTATCTTTGGCCTACAAACATTGAATATATCTAACACCAGGCTTGGAGCTAGATCATAGCCTTACCTCTTAGGATCTACTGCATGTGATGCAAAATACAAACTGTGCATTTCAAGCATAGAAGCATAAATCTGCAAAAAATCGTGATTAATTGCGATTTTTAAAAAATTGGCAGGCTGGACAAATTTTTCCCCAATTTTTTGAAAAAATCATTGATCTTTTTGGTCAACAATTTTTTCCCTTTTCAAACTGCAAAATCACCAAAAAAAAGTGGATAAAATCGTGCCGATTTTCGCACAAAAAAACCCTTTTTTTGTACCAAAACCCTATTTAGTCCACTCGTGCAACAGCTTCAGGCATGTTTTGGAGGTGATTTCTAGGCCACTCATTTCTGCTGCTCGCAATTTGAAGCTCCCGTGTTTTCTGTTGCTGTGCTGCTTGCGATTTCAAGCAACTACGGGCCGCGATTTCTGCTACAAGCCTACAGGTAGGCATTCATTACCTTGTCTATGCATTGGCTTGTCCACATTTCTAAACAGTTCACTGCCTTGTCTATGCATTTGCTTGTCAATTTTATCAAACAGACCACATGTCTGAAATTGAGGCGTTTTATGAAATAGTTCACTACCTTGTCTATGCTACCACATTTTTCATACATGTCTACGGTTACCAAACAATTCAAACAGTTCACTACCTTGTCTATGCATTATTTTATTGAGGCATTTTATCAAACAGTTCACTGCCTTGTCTATGCTTATTACTATGCTTTGATAGATTTTTGTCAAGCATCCATAGCATGTTAAAAAGCACATGTTTTAGGCTTTTAGCCATAGCAGCAAGGCAGTGAACTATTTGATAAAATGCTTTGGTAGACATGTGTGAAAAATGTGGTAGTGTAGACAAGGCAGTGGACTGTTTGAAAAATTACCTCAAAGAAATGTGGTCACATGGTGATGGAATGCCATGACAAGGTAGCATAGACAAGGCAGCGAATTGTTTGAAAAAATGCCTCAAAGAAATGTGGTCTCATGGAATGCCATGACAAGCAAATGCAATTGGCAGCTGCTCCTAGTTATTAGTTATGCAATGTGAAGTAATTGCATAATTGCTTAGGTTGACTTTGTAAAAAACTATATTGTAATTGAAATTTTGTCATCAATCAGCATCTAGTTATTAGTTATGCAATGTAAAGTAATGCTTTGAGTTTGAAAGGTGTGCAATGCAATGTAATCAGCGATATGAATATAAACTACAAAATCTATTTTCTACAATTTATTAGTTAAACTCTTTATTTAATTTGCTCTCTATATCTCTATGCAATGGAAATGCCTTACAATTTAAAAAAAAAATAGTGTTCATCTCTCGTTCTACAGTTTTTTATGTTTTTTTTTTAAATCCGATTTTTTCAAAAAATCTTATACTTTTGGTTTGCCAATTTTTTCCCCAAAAGATTTTCTCTGCTATGATTTCAAGTACTTGCAGTCCTAGAAGAAGGTGTTGGTTGCGGTGCCAAGGAAACATAAAGTGTGGAGATGTCACCATCATCAAACAATTTCATTATCTCAACCCTTTGTTGAAATGAGAGCCGATTGCATACCTTAATAGCTTTCCCAATGATGTGAAGGAAGTGAGTATTCACTCTTGTAATACTCCAATGGTATTGAAGGGCACAGAAAACAATATTTCTGTAGGCAAATTCCACTTGAATTAGTAGTTTTGTTGGCACCTAATCTTGTTGCAAATTGTCATAAAAGAATTTGCTTATTGAATGCGCCCTTTAAAAACATTTCCAACATCTTGGAAGGGCAATTGAAATTCACAACACTCCCAACTGAACTACCACTTTAAGTACTTCTTTTGGCTGCCCTTCCCCTCTCCCACTTCCATTGGTAGCTTTTGGATTCCCCAACATAATAAGCTCCTCCTCATTAACAATTAAGCTAAAGGAACTCATACCGAATGCCATTGCAAAAACAAATCAAAACTTCTATTTACTACATAAAATAAGGACTCGAGACACAAAGATTTTCCTTAAAGGTTTCTTACTTCAGGTTGCACATGGTGTAGAATTAGAGGATATATAGAAGTTGCAATTCTTCTTTGAGCTATGTTAGACTCCTAAGACACTTTTTGATCTGCCCAATGCAACTAAAAAAAATAAAAACAATTACTAGTTGTACAATCACAAGTATTGTCCTTCTGTTTTCTTAAGTAATGTTGCACAAGGTACAAAACTAGAGGATACACATAAGTTGCAATCCTTCTTTGATTTATCTAAGACTCCTAAGACATTATTGATTACCCTATTGCAAGTAAAATTTAAAAACACTCACTTGTTGTACAAACACAAGGATTTTCCTTCTTTTCTTATTTCAGGTCATATGAGGCACAAAAGCAGAGGATCTATAGAAGTTGCAATTTTTGTTTGAGTTATTTTAAGACTCCTAAGGCATTATTTGATTTCCATTGCAATTTGCAACCAAAATAAAAAAAGCAATCACTAATTGTATTAACATGAGAATTTTCCTTTTTTTTTGGTTACTTTAGGTTGCATGAGTCGAAGAAACAAAGGATACTGAGAATTTGCAATCCTATTTAGCATTATTTAATTTTCAATATTTTATAGAAATATAAAACAGCTTGATGAACATTTGTCATTAAGTTTGAACTTTGATGAAGAAACTTGAAAATAGGAAGATGAATGATCAATGGGAATTAGGAATATACCTCAAGGAGTTGGTGTTGGTCTCCTTCCTATTTCTGTATTTTTTGGCAATTGCAAAAGAGCAACATGGGCTAGGGTTTTTATAGTGTTTTTTAGGTTGGTTTTTTAGTTTTTTTAATTTTTGTAAGTTAAGGTGACTATTTTTGGGTGGGATGTCTGTGATGGTCAAGGGAATTTGGGACATCCCTAGGCCTTCCTAGGGATGGTAGGGCATCCTTGGGTGTACCCTCCAAAGGGGAATGTCTCCTTGTTAGGGCTCAAATGTTGGGGATGGCTGGGGGACGTTTTGCCCTCTTCCCCTTTTTGTAGAATGCCATAAAACCTCTAGGGACATGTCCCTAGGGTACAAGAATTTTGAGATTCACCTGATAATCCAGATTCTTACACCGGTTCTTGATTATTGAGAGGTTGTTTCATGTTTCCAAGTATTCAAGTTTTTTAAACTTTGATTATTCATTAAGTAGGAATGCTTAAATTTTCTTTATTTTAAGAATTGAAAATTTGAGGGATGAGGGGCTGGAAAGAGAGACTAAAAAAGACTGAGAAAAGGCTGTATTTTATATTTGTGAAGTAGCTGTCAATGATTGTAGTTCAACGGTTTTGAGTTGCGATCTTTGGCATTTTATAAATACACAATGTACATGGAGATATAATCATCCTATAGTGGAATAGAATATGTCTTATTTGAACATTGTAGTACTAGTGCCTGTTTCTTTCTTTCCTGTTGTCTAGATATACGAGTACATAATTCTGTTGCTATTTGTGAATGTATTTTCTCTATAATAGAAACCTTAAGTTTTGCAAGCAAACAATATTTATACTTAAACAATATTGTCCACAGCATTTTTGAATCTCAATGTGCTTAAAATCATTCAAATTTGCCTGTTATTCATGTTGTCCATCATGCACCATCCAATTCTTATGCCAATTATATTAGTGCTTGGACGATAACCATAATTGATGAAGATTCTAAGCTTTGCAGCTTTGAATCTTTAGATAGAGTTGTCTGATTAAGGGGATAGGAGTTGTTTATCCAATTTTGTTTGTTGTGATGATTACAGAGTTCCTTCAATCATGATATAGGCCTATATGAATTTGAGGTACATTTTTTCTGATGGAAAGGATCTATGATCTCAATATCATCACATATTTTAGCCTGAAAATCTTTTGTGGAAAGATACTTATTCAACTAACTATGTTGCTTAGTAGATAAGAGAAAAAAACTACAGAAACATTTGGATCTGCATCTCTGCATTACTGTTGGTCTTGAGCCATAATGTGCTTGTTATTATGCAATTTATAGCATTTTAGTACTGTAATAGTGGCATATAAGAAGATATGCAGTTTGTTACACACCCATAAGATGCATGTGTCGAAAGTTGAAACAATGTCCTGAATTAGAATTGATGCAAAACTCTAAATCTTTCACACTTATATTTATTGATTATGAGAGTTTGTTGTTATAAGGAGAAATTTGTAACCTTTTCTTGTTAACAGATAATCTTTTCTGCTATATTATGCTGCAGGAGGTGGGGGAGTGGTCTCTTGGGGTCGTGGAAAATCAGGCCAACTTGGTCATGGAGATTCTGAGAGCATAATTAAACCAAAGCTGATAAAGTCTTTGGAAAACATTGCTATTCGCAGCATGGCTGCTGGCTGGAGTCATTCAGCTTTTGTTTCAGGTCTTTTTTGTCTAAATCCTATCTTGGTTATGCAATTTTATATCACTATATAGTTGTACTAAACTAATTGTGCGTTCTTCAATCTTTACTTAATTGTGCATTCTTGAATCTTTACTTTGATTTTTTTGTTTGAATTTTTGATCATTAAAGATGACATCCCTTAGCCATATTCATTCATTGCAGAATCAGTTTCTCATTACATTGGAACATAGATTTAATGCAAAGAAACTGTATATTTTTCTCATCATGCAAGTCCAACTCATATTGTCAATACAATGGATAAGAATGGGGGTTTCTTGGTTGTTTTTTAACTAATAAATGCAAAGAACTGGATGTGAGGAGTTTAATCTTGAGTTAAATCATATGAAGAATGTACCGTTTTTATATCATCATGAACAAGTATCATATGTCTGTGCTCGGGGAGAGTTCGGAACCAACTTAGCAGAGATTAGAAGTGGAAGCAAACATATCTTACTGTCTCAGAAACCTTGCCTGCGAAAGCTAAAACATATTATGTAGTTACTGAAAATTCTCCAATGAAAACTAGTGAACATGAGAAACTAGCTGGAAATGGGCCTTTATACAATAGAAAACACTTTTCAAACTGAGCTGAAGCAGCTCTAACCAGCTGCAGTTTTCTCAGGTGCAGAAAAGTGGAGTGGAAATCGCATTAGAAAGGTGTATCCAACACTTTGTTGTAGGAAGCATGGTTTATAAAATGGTTTAATTTCAATGAGGTTCATGAACCTTTATGACCAAAAATGTGAGAAATATGCTCCAACAAATTTGGAAATGAAAGATCTAGGCCCTTTTGAGACTTGTTTCTCTCTCTAATCTGCTGAACCAGTTGTGAACTGCATGTTACACAGGAAAATACATGACAAAGTCAAAGGATATCTTCGAAAGATTCCCTGCTTTTTATTGTGATTTTTAAGGCTTAAACACAAGCTCACCAACTTAGTTGATTGCTAGCCATCTTGATTTGTCATGCGGGTACCTTTTAACTTTTAAGTGGTCTATTCTACTCCAACATGCCTTGTCCAATATCTTGAGAATTCAAACTCTTAGTATATTCATTTGAAAATTTCTTAGGTGTATGTTGTATGGTAGGTGATAGTGTTTTAAGTTAGTCTACTTTCAGGGTCCATGACTTGGACATTAGAACCACAAAAAATGTGGAGTTTGTAATATGCATAGATTATTAATGTGAGTTAATAAAACATTTAGTTTCTTAACTTTAGGGAATCAGAGGGAGAGATGGAAGCCACAAGATTACAGACTGAAAGTCAACAAAGACTTTGACATTATAATATCATTTTTTATGCTTCTTCAAATAAATGAAATGTTCCATGTAAATCTTCTGTATTCTTGGTGTATGTGTTCCGCTTCTAAGTTCAACCAAGAATCATAGTAGATGCAAGATCATGGTAATTCTGTAATGTCCCCATTTTTGGTGTTCTCATTCAAGCTAGTTTGGTTTTGACCCACTTACTATTTTTTGTAAGTACTATATTTAGTAATTGATTTTGGTAGTAGTGCAGTGTAGGGTTTCTTGTTTGGGCAGTGTGTGGCAGTTGTTAGGTGAACTCTAATGTTTTGTGGTAGTTTGGTGATTTGGAGTATTTACTATTTTTCGTAGTTGCTATAAATAGTAAGTCTATTTTCGGTAACTAGTCTTGGCCAAGGCTACTTCAGTAGTGTCTATTTCTAATTTGGGTGTTGGCATGGCTACGTTTCGATTTAATTGTTATTTGTATTTCTCACTTAAATTATTTTAATAAAGTTTATTTAACTTAACTGAAGGGGTTAGGGGTTCATGTAAAAAGTACCTTGGAGCCTAATGTAATGACTTATTGTTGTTTTACTTTTAACAAAAGCAAAATAGTTTCCTTATGAGCATAGATGCTCAAGGGAGGTATTTTAAATAAAATAAAATAAAAAGGACCCCTTGGCCTAGTTGCACAAAGTTGTTTTAAAAGAGGGGCCATGTATTTCAAGTGGATGCCTAGAAAAGAGGTTTATTTATCGTTTTTAAAGGCTAATGTTATGCCTCAAAGGTGGGAAGCCTAGTTTGGGCGTAATGTCAATTTTAAATTAAAAATCAAAAGTGGAATTTTGGAGGAAAAAAGTTGGACGCCCCTCTTGGGGTAATTTCATGTCATTTCATAAAGTGAAATGAGGGAAATATTATTCAAATTCAAATGCAAGTTTCCCTAATTCTTCCCTCACTTTATAAATATGAGTTTGAGCTCTCATTTGCATATGGGTATTTTGGCAACTTAAGGAGACTCTGCTGGCATTTCTGCAGGTTTCGAAAACCCTCTTCTCATGTTGCTGGTTTCGGTGGTGAGAGATCTGCCCTAGCTGGTTGGTGTTTTGGCTTTGAAGTTTCAGTGTTTTATCTTGGTATTGGAGCATTTTGGTGTGGATAGAATGGAGATTTTTGTAGTTTTCTGATGTAGGTTTGGAGCTATGGTTTTTGTGTGTGGATTTCATGATTTTGGTGAGAGTTTGCTGTTGTTTACTGCCTTTTCTGAGGTCTGATACGAATTTCTAGAGGTCTGAAACTTCATTTTCTGAGCAATTGGAAAGGGAAAACCTGAGTATAATTTTGTGGTGCTTTGGAAATTACATTTGGGTATTGTTTCTTTGGATTCTCTATCATGTCCCCAAGTTGGAGCGATAAGGAGTTTATATTAAATTAATTTCTTATAAGGTTATTAAATAAATAAATATTAAAAAAAACCTTATATTTAATTAATTTAATATTAAAGTGACTAAAAAATAAAATAATATCAAAAAGTCACTTAAAAGAATAAAATAATAATTTATTCTAGAAGCTTTTTGAAATCTCTTGTAAATTCTTTATAAAGAGCTTTTGGAGGGCATTTGAGATATCCTGGAGTCAATTACATTTTCTGAGTATTGTAGAGCTTGAATGCTTGGTTGGAGAAGTCAAATTCTCTAAGTTCACTAGTTTCGGTTGTGGAACACCAGCCCTAGCTAGAAATTGGAGAAAGTTATCTCAGACTTTTTAATTATGCCTGCAATTTCAAAATTTGTGGTTTTCAGCCAATTTTGCTATTTAATAAATCGATTTAGAGATTACATTCAGATGATTACATTCAGATTTTCAGTCATTGCAGCCATAGGAGAGAAGGTCGATTTTGCTTGTGGAGCTTCCATTCTTGCATCGAATCACTTGGGAGCTGAGGCGTACATCTTATGAGCACTTGGTGATAATGTTTGGCATATGAGTGAAGAAAAATCTGAAGGATATTTATTTATTTCATCTCAGCCATTGCTGAAACAGGGGCGGCTTAAGAGGGTGGTACGATTTTTAGAAGGAGGCCAAAATAAATCACAAATAAATTTTGATAGCATCGTTGGAGGGTATTAAGGTTAAGCACTGCACTTTTGGAGCCATTGGAACCATATTCAAGGAGCATTGAATTATTCTATGGTGGCTGCTATCTCATTCCAAGTTCTATCGAATTCATATAATCAGCATAGTAGTGTCTAGTTTGCAATTGGAAGAGTCTGCATTAGTTAGCAAAGACTTTTATTGGTTCTATGCATTTGTAATCTTTCATATCAGATTGTAAGAACTTCATATCCAATGTTAGTGGGCTGCCATTGTAAGAGAAATCAGATCTGCATATGACATTTTGTATGCCAAGAGTCTTGGCAAATCATTGTAAACATTGTTGCACTTTAGACAATACTAAGAAGGGGGTTTCATGTTGATTCATTGTTGAATTGTTCTTGGATAGGATGCACACCAAGTGTTTGCTAAAATGCCAACTAGCTGTAGGTATTCATTTTGCATAATGAATTCATGTATATGCACTTAAAAATACAAAAAGAGCTGCATTTGCATTGTACGAAGTTGATTAAGCATTGTAGAAGTTATTTGCTATCATTATTTCATCATTGCAATCTCAAAAACCAAAACCAAAGCAAACTAAAACATAAAACCAGCATACACAAGGTTGCACGCAAACTGTTTGACAAAATTCTCAAGGCAGAAAATAAAGAGTTTTTGATCAGATTTGGCAAGGCTCTTTACGTTCTCCTTGGCTGGGCATCCATTTCAAGCTGCTGTTTGAAATTTATTGGAGAGCTGGTGATTTATTGGAGCTAGTTGCCTACCTTGGGATTAATGCCACTTTTTGGGTATTGGGGCAACAAGCATGTAATTCTGGTCTGTGCATTTCTATGGTGAAAATTGTTGCTGATGTTGCATTTTCAGGTCTGAAATATGATTGTTTAACTTCAGATTTAAGTTGTTGAGTTGCAATATTTAATTGTTGATGTTTTGTAACCTATTTTCCTTAGCATGTTCATGGATATTTCAATGTATGCACTCAATGAAATAAATGGAAATCAAACATAAAACCCTTCTGCAACTTCTGTCTTATTTTGAAAATGATACACACAAAAACAAAAAAAATCAGGGGCATTCATTACAAATTATTTATATAAGGAGTATTCCTCTCCTTTATAATATTGAATATTGAATATCAATTATCATTCATGCTATCAGAGCCTGGGTCATAGGTTCAAATCTCTTGCTTGCGTTGGGGGGTGGAGTGGTTGTTGCAAGGTGTGTACCCTTGGTTTCCTTGTGTTGTGTAGTGCAATGCTTGGGTTCGTGGCATGGCTTAGCCGCCTCCCGTGGATCCAAGAATATTCGTTATTTACAAAAGGAGAGGAATACTCCTCATATAAAGAATTACAAGACGATGTTTCTAAAAAGAAACAATTGTTGACTAAAGAAAATAATTGAAAGTTACTAAAAATTAACTAAAGTAAACTAACAACTAAGATGACCATTAAATATTACAATAATACTTTAATACCCTCCCTTAATGGTCATTCTACTAACTACACCAAGGTTACCCCAAAATTTTACAAATTTATCTGGACTTAGAGACTTGGTGAGAATGTCTACAATCTAATCCTCAATTGGAACATACTGCAACATCACAAATCTATCTTCAACAAGCTGTTTGATGAAGTGACAATGAAGCTCAACATGCTTGGTTTGCTCGTGGAAGACTGGATTCTTCGCAAGTTTTAGCACCCCTTGATTGTCACCAAGGTATGCAGATTGCTGAAGGCTCTTTATGGCCTAAAGCAAGCACCTAGGGCTTGGTATTTGAAGATTGACAAGTCCTTAGTTGCTTAGGGGTTTCAAAGGAGTCCCTCAGATGCAAATTTGTATGTCAAGAACACTGGTGGTGATATCATTCTTCTTGTCATCTATGTGGATGATATCATCATTACTGGCAGTGGGTTACATTTGATTGAACAAATCAAGTTGAATTTGTGTCAAACATTTGAGATGACAGAATTGGGTCTCCTACGCTATTTTCTTGGTGTAGAAGTTTGAGAGACGGGTGGTAGTATCTTCATTTCTCAATCGAAGTATTTTAGGAGTCTGCTGGAGAAATTTAGGATGGAAGATTGCAAAATCTCATCCACTCATATGGAGAAGGGGCTGAAACTTTCAGCCAAATCAAACTCACCAATGGTGAATGAGTCTGCGTTTAGGCAACTAGTGGGAAGCCTCATCTATCTTATTGCCACTTGGCCTGATCTCAGTTTTGCTGTGAGCTACATTTCTCGTTTCATGACTACCCCTAAGGCGGAACAGTGGGTTGCAGCAAAGCAAGTGTTGAGGTATGTAAAAGGGACACCTAACTTTGGCATTCTATACAGTAGATGCAAATATCCTAGGCTGGTTGGTTTTACAGATTCAGATTGGACAGGTTTAGTTGATGATAGAAAGTCCACTTTTGGGTATGTTTTTAGTCTTGGTATGGGCGCAGTCACATGGACAAGCAAGAAGTAGTAGGCAGTAGCTCTTTCCTCGACAGAAGCAGAGTATCGGGGAACAGTTAAGGCAATATGTGAGGTAGTATGGCTTCAAAGGATGCTTGCTAACATGCAAATGTCTCAAATAGGGCCTTCACCCTTGTTCTGTGACAATCAAGGGGTGCTAAAACTTGCCAAAAATCTAGTCTTCCATGAGCAAACCAAGCATGTTGAGCTTCATTGTCATTTCGTCCGCTAGCTTGTTGAAGATGGATCTGTGATGTTGCAGTATATTCCAACTGAGGATTAGATTGCGGACGTTCTCACCAATTCTCTCAATCTGGAATTTGTAAAATTTTGCGATAAACTTGGTGTAGTTAGTAGAATGACCATTAAGGGACAGTATTAAAGTATTATTGTAATAACTAATCTTTAATGGTCATCTTAGCTTTTAGTCAGTAGTTTACTTTCAATTTACTTAGTTTGCTTTTGTTAGCTTTTAGTAACTTTTAGTTAATTACTTTAGTTAACGGTTGTTTTCTTTTTAGAAACATCATCCTGTAGTTCTTTATATAAGGAGTATTCTTCTCCTTTGTAAATAACGAATATCGAATATCAATTATCATTTCAGTGTTTGTCTTATCATAGCTCACCGTTAACAATAGTCAAATTTGGTTGAACAACAATTTGAATAGGATAGGGTTTTCCTCAGTATTATTGCATTGATTCTTATGTAGTTCTCTCTTGGTCCCTTCAGCCAATCCTCTTCATTGATTCTAAAATTCTTTAATGATTCTAATTAGGAGTATAATGAGGCGATTGAAAGTGATTTAGAAACATTTTATGCATTTGATGATGCCAACTTGGTTTCTAGGTTTGGCTAGCAAAATAGTGATTATTTAATGCTGCAATTAAGGTCAAGCAGAAAATAAATGACATGAAACACTTTTAATAATGTCCACAAGACCCATAGGTCTATGGGACCATCCTACAATAGTACAATATGACAAACTGTAAGGACCCAATCTATTAACCCAAAAATTACCACTATATTTTTTTTCTTTGGATTATTATCTTATTATATGTTATTTCACTTGTGTACTCAAGTACTTCTATCCATATGGGATAGGCATCCATCCATCAGGGACAGGCATCCAACCATACGGGTTAGGCATTTGTCCATATGGGACAAGAATTCATCTATCCATCTGGGATAGGCATCTACCCAAATGGGGTAGGCATCTATCCATAAAGGATAGGAATGTGCTCTGGCCAGAGACTTAGACTCATCGAGACCATTCGGGTCTTGAGTCACTCACTGAAGACTACACTCCCCTTGGAAGTGCACCGAGGTCGTCGTCTTTAGGAGTATGCAAAAATAAATATGTAGCTTGAGTCTCGCCTCAGAACTTGGCTTGAGGCCTCGGGGAGTCAAGCAAATCCATCCGGGATTCCTTTCGAGTATACAGAGAATGTATTTTATCTTAGCTTTATGTTAGATATTTTAGCCCCTTTTGACCAAGCAATTCTCTTGAATAATTAAATTATGTTTTAATTTATCATTATCATAAACTTTCCCTAAGCCCCATCCCCAAATGCCTGAGGTACTAGGAGCATCCTTCGTTTCCTAGACTGCCTACATACCCTTCTTCCAAATGGGACCAAGGCGTAAAATATGTAGTTGTGTTTTCTAATCTAAGTTTGATGTGAACTGTTATTTTGTTTAATTAATGAGTCGTAATTTATTAATTAAAAAGGGCATAATGAGATTATCAACCATACATGAATTTTTGATGAAAAAAAAACTGAAAGATCAAATTTAAAAAAAAATATGGAATTACTTTTGAAATCAGTCTATTTCATACTTCTTAAGAGATTTAAATAAAGAATAAAGGATTTCTTTTGAACCAATCTATTTAATGTTTTTTTTAAATGATTCTAAATAAAATATGAGATTTCTTTCTAGATCAACTATTTCTCAGTAAGCAGATAAATAGAAATTCCTTAAGATTTGCTTAAGATTATGGGGTTTGAATAAAATTTTATGTATTGAATTTGAAAAAGAAAGAAGGAAAATTATCTAGAGGAGAATTGTTTTAAGAATTCACATATGAAAGAACAAGAATTTTAATCTAATTTGGAATAATGAAGGAGATTCATATGCATTTCAAGAAGTGATTTTTTTTTTCTTCATTTCTTGCAAGAGGGTTTTGAAAGGAACTTCCCTGAATGCAAGACCTCCAATCCTTCTTTGTTGAGTCAATATCTTCTTAACCCCTTCTCCAACTTGAGGCCTTCTTCTTCACCTTCAAAAGTTTCTTCTCTTTGTCATAAACCCGCAAGAAAGTTCTTCCCCAAAAAATCCCCTTCTATCTAGCCTAAGAAATTGCTGCCCTTAGAATTGCATGCAAAAAAAAACACAAATCCCAACAAGATGAAATGATAATGACTACAAAGATTTTGAGTTTCCTCCCCTTTGAAAGAGGTTAAAGAGTTGTATTTATAGGAAAAGTATGCTTGATCAACGGTTGAGATTTGATGGTAGAATCAACGGACAAGATCGGTGAAGAGAATAGGAAAGTTTCCATTCTAATTCATGAGAGGATAATAATGGTTTTTTTAATTTAAAAAGATGGATAATGGTGCACATGAAGTTTCCCACTTTATGCACAGTTATAAAATGAAGTTTCCAAAAGGATGAGTAGTTAATTGATAAGGAAATATTTTGATTCTAAAATGAGATGGAGTTAACTCATAAGAGATGAGGTGTTGACTGGAAGAGAAAATAGAAAGTTGAAGTAGAGAAATATGGTAAGTTTTAAATAAAAGTAATAAATAAAATTTATTTATTTTTACTCTCATAATTTGAAAAGATTTATATTTCTATATTAAATAAATTCTTGCATCATAAATGTTATTTATTTATCAAATATCTATTTAATTTTCTAAAGATTTTTTAATTTATTGATATTATTTTATTTTTCCTTTAGCTTTAACATTATAAATTATCCTTAATAAAAATAAATAATAATTATTTTAAAGTAACTTAATAATAAAGAGGTTTCCAAATGTTCTAAGAAAGAGGGTTGCACTTGTACACAAATGGAAGAACACTTAGTCTTGGGACAATGTTGCTAGTTTTTGTGTAGTGGGTCTCATTAATTTTGGTTAAAATTTCTCACGTTTTCTTGTTTGGAATCCTCAAATAAGGCATTTATCAAGCTTACTTTCAAAGGTGGTTGTATAGTTTTCTTGGATGTCACTGTATGTAGTGAACTCCATGATAAAATACCATTGAGTCTCAAATGCCCTTGATGTGCAAAGTAAATGTCTTCTCTGCTTCCATTCTTCCTTAGGCCTTGTACATCTGCCAGGTTTGCTTCTTTTTCCTCAATTAGGACATGAGCATCTTTGTCTTCATGTCATTTTTGCACTCATGTAGAATGCTTGGTGTTCAAATGTGGGATTGAATTAGTGCTCAACAGAATTTCAGAATGGGGTGAAGTGAGGATAGGTTTTGGGGACGACAATTTTTTCTTGAAATTTGGGATGGTGGCACAAATAATATATAATATAAGTTGAAAAATTAATTAAAAAAATGGTAAAGAAATTGCAATTTATCATTAGCAATAAATAAATGTAAATATCTTAGCAATAAATTTAATATATAAAATAAATTAAGTATTAACAATAAATAAATATTTTAAATTTATAACTAATAAATAAATTAAAATACTTAAAAAAGGAATAAATGGGATTATTTGGATTCCTTTCTAAATTAGGCTAGGGTAACAAATGCAAATAGAAATAATAAGATTATCCTAACTTAAAAGAGCTGAATATTGAAACGCTACATGGACAAGCTATGAAAATTGACAAAGAGGATTAGGGTACTTGCTTCATGTGTGGTAGGAAGATGTTCTACTGTAACTTGCACTCAGCGATCTGATTCGGATTGTTGCTACTAGATCTTAAATTTTGGAACTCCAACAGACTTATAAATGATCTGTGCTCTATCAAGTTCAATTCACACTTGCAGTTTTGATGTGTGCATCTGCTGTTTCAACCCTTTTTCTGTAGTATTGACCCTAGTTTGTGGCCTTGAGGTTTGCACACCTAATTTGCAAATCTTGTTCGCTAGTGATATTTGATCAAGGTAGTGCTAAGAAGCATTGATATAGTTTGCTATGCCAAGAGAGAAGGATGAGTAGCTTCTCACCTTTTGTGTTAGTTAACCACTTGGATAGATTTAACGATTTTGAACAAGTTAGAAGACACACTGAGTAGAAATGCAAATACCTATGTTGTCCTTATGATGTTGGATGTTGGTGCAAAGCTCCTAGATGCTCAAGTGATTTGATGATATGATGCTCTCAATTGCTCAGGATCATCTGAAGTGAATTAGGTTTTGTCCTTTTATACAACTTAGTGCCACAATTTGAATATATCCTGCTTGAGTTGGCAAGCAACCACTAAAGTCAGCTTGGGCCCACATCTAACATTGAATTAAGAAGTTTGGGGGTCAAAACTGCATGTGTGGTAGTGAATTAGGTTCATAATTGTAGCTGTGGTTTTGAACTAGGCTAAGGAACAATAGATATTAAGGTTGGGTTTGGCTCACTAGGGAACAAGGACCCCAAATCAAATAGGGTACAAGCTGTATATCAACTCTTGCATATAAATATGTCATTTGGACACTAAGCTATTGTATTTGGGACAAAAGGTCAAAGTGAGATCAAATTGAACAAGGAAAAGTGCTATGGATGCACATTTCACTCTTAAAAATATTATATCAATATAGTTAATATATATTTAAAAATTGACTATTATTAAAATACTATATAAATAATAAAAAATAATTTTTTTAATAGAAATCCAGATCAGGTGCGTGGAGAAATAAGAACCCACCTCTGAAACCTACTCAACATTCTACACCTCCACCTTTGCCATATCATAATGATAATGTTTTGCAAGAGGTTGTTGGGGTTCTTAATGTAATGCGGGCTTGAATGGAAGTTCAAGAGGCTATGCTAAATCAATTAAGAGATCAATACAATAGTGCCAATCATGAACATGAAAATGAAAATGAAGAGGAAGAGAAACACCTAGCTCCTCCTCATAATGAATTATTGAATGTTAACGTGCCTAGAAGGTAGCAAAGGAGGATAGAGATATAGCTTCTTTCATGAAGGATTAAAAGAAACAATCACCACCAAAGTTTACGGGTCAAGACACAAGGGACATTGCTGAGGCTTGGCTCATCAACTTAAAGAAGTATTTTGGACTACAGCAGCTGTTTCTAATGATAAAACCAGGATTGGAGTATTCCAATTGGATGGTGAAGCCACTTTGTGGTGGGAACACTTGAGAGCCTTGAAGGGGTACAATATTGAATTGAAATCTTGGGATTTGTTTGAAGAGCAGTTACAGGAGAAATATCTCTTAGCTACACATTGAGAAAAGAAGTGAGCAGAGTTTTAGCTGCTGTAGCAAGGAAATGGTACTATTGCAAAATGAGTCAAAATTCATGAGTCTTCTTTGCTATGTGGATTATATTTGAGATGAAGAAACAAAAGTGACAAAGTTTAAACTTGGACTATGTTAAGTATCAATGCACAACGTAAATATGATGAAACCCTTTGACTTGGCTGCTGCCATATAATTTTCTTATAAAGTAGAAGAAAACGAGACTTATAGAATTAAGACCAGACAAGAATATCCCATCAGAGGAATATAAACAAATCAGGAGGTTAAAATAGCACCAAAGAAACCATATAGTAAACCAGCAACAAATTCAACAGGGGGACTAAAGAACAAGAACTATTGTAATAGGAACCAACCATATTTGAGGGTTGTAATAATAGACAGATCCTTAGAAATGGGTGCTTATAAGGTACCAATACCATCTTGGAGTCCTGTTGGTAGTTATTGGAATTGTGACAAGGATTGTTTTGTGAGAGATTGCCTTGAACTGCAGAAAGGACAAGGACCTAATTGCAAAATTTACACTATGGTAGATAACTCGAGCTGATTTACAATCATGCTTGCTGGAGCTCCAAGGTAAGCTCTTTTAAGTTACAATTTCCATTTTAATTAATTAAGGGGCAACATATTGTTTCATTTCCCATTAGTTAAGGGTAGGAGGCAACCAATAACCCAAGGGGTAGAACAATTAGAATTTGATCAAGGAGCATTTAAGGTCAAGACACACCTGCTGGCTGTGCCTCTTGGATCATACAATGTCATCATTGGAATGGATTGGCTACAAGAGCATAAGGCTCAAGTAGATTGCATGGCTAAGAAAGTGCATTGCTTGGATGACCATGGATCATGGATACCTTGCAAGGTGTTTAAAGATGAGAATGGAAACCATATCAGCTTTACAGCTGAGAAATGTTGTTAAGAATGAATGCCCCCTATATTTTATTCAATGAGAAGATTTAAAAGAAAAGGTCAAAACAATTTCAATAATCATCCACTATTGGAGGAGTTTAAGGAATGTTGTTTAGGAAGAACTTTTGGGCATGCCTCCAAAATGAGTTTGATTTCTCAATAGAAATAACTATTGGATGTGGACCTATTTCAAGAGCTGCATATCGGATGAATGCCTTAGACCTTTAAAAATTAAATGTACAACTTAATGAGTTGTTGGAAAACGGTCTAGTTAGACCTATTGTATCTCCTTGGGTACCACTTGCCCTTTTTGTTAATAAAAATGATGGTGCTCTTAGACTTTGCATTGATTATAGGATGCTAAATAAATCCATTGTGAAGAATAGATACCCACTGTCCCACATTGATTTTTTTTTTTAATCAAATACATGGAGCTACCATCTTTTCCAAGGTAGATCTGAGGTCAACACCAACTTAGAGTTAAGGACAAAGATATCCATAAAACAACTTTCTGCACTCGATATTGACATTATTAATTTACTGTATTACCATTTGGAGTTACCAATGTACTTGCTGCCTTCATGAATCTTATGAACATCTTTAGGGATTGGTTGGATAAATTTGTTTTGGTGTTTCTAGATGACATAATGGTGTATTCCAGAAATATATAAGAAAAAAAATAGCACTTAAGATTGGTCTTGCAACATTTATGACAATGCAAACTGTCTAAATGATTATTCTTTCAGGAAAAGACATTATTTGGGACATGTAAATTCCAAGCAGAGAATGGTTGGGATCAAGGCAGTCATGGAATGACTAGGTCCCAGGAATGTAATGAAAGTTAGAAGCTTCATGGGGCTTGAGGGATACTACCACAAGTTTGGTGAATTTTTTTCTAAGATAGCTTGTCCAATAACTTCCCTTAAAAAGGAAAGGAAAGTGTTTTGTATGGACTCCAGAATGTGAGTTACCATTCCAAAGGCTGAAAGAGTTGCTTACATCAACCCTTATTTTTCTGATTCATGATCAAAACAGTGAGTTCACGATGTGGACTAACGCATCTATAATGAATTGGGTGGAATCTTAGTCCAAGATGGACGGGTTTTCGTGTGTGTGTCATGGAAATTAGAAGACCATGAAAAAATTTATCCTGCACATGATTTAGAATCGGCTACAGTTGTGCACGCTTAAAGGTATGGAGACATTACCTCCTTGGTAAACTTTTTAAATTCAAGATAATATGAGTTTGGAGTGCATATTCAGTCAAGGAAATCTGAATGCCCTGTATTGTGTTGGAGCTTCTTAGTCATAATGAGTGATATTTCCCATGTGAAAGAAAAAGAGAACTGAGTTGCAAATGCACTCAGTATGTAGAGATATGTAGCTACCATATCTCACTTACAATCTGATCCAAAACAAAATTTGCTAGAACAACAAAGAATAGATCCATTGTAAATTGAAATTTGTGTGAGAACAGCAGAAAATAATGAGGATTCTATTTGTACTTTTGACTAGGATGGTCTGTTAAGGTATAATAAGATGATTTATTTACCCACTTTTGATAATCTGCAAAGTCTGCTGCTGGATGAGGTACATGAAGCCCCTTATTATGCTCATCTGATGGTAAACATCATGATGCAAGAGCTGAAACAATACTACTTTTGGCGTGGAATGAAATGTGATATAGTCTATTTTGTGGCTAAATGTTTGGAATACCAAAAGGTCAAAGACAAAATATTGTCATCTAGGAGGAATGCTATATCCTCATGATGTGCTACAGCATAAGGGGGCAGTAATAAGTATGCATTTTGTGCCTGGGTTGCCAAAATCAAGGAACCAACATGATACCATCCTTGGTGAATAAATTGACAAAAGTAGCCCACTTCATACCTAGAAATTTGATTTATGTTGTTGCTGTACTAGCATCCAGATTTGTCAAAGAAATTGTCTTCATGGTGTACTAGGGATAATCATTTCTGATAGAGATAAACTTTTTACTTCAAGATACTGGACTACACTAACAATTACCTTTGTAACTAAATAAAATTTTAGTTTCACTTTCTCCTATTATTTAGAAATGATTGTGCAAACTGTAAGGAAGTTAAGTTTTAGAGGATATGCTAAGAATATACCTTATGGATCAGCTGACTAAGTTGAATGATTTCTTGCATTTAGTAAAATTTGCATACAACAATTTCTACCATATTGCTATAAAAAAGGCTCCATCTGAAGCATTATATTGGAGAAGATGTAGAACACCCTTGGAGTGGGATGAATTAGAGAATCATGTAGTCACCAGACCTAAAATTCTGGAAGAATATGACGAGTAGATCAAAATAATCAGGCAATAATGTTTGGAAAGTCCTCAAAATTGGCTCCAATATTTGTGGGACCCTTAAAATTTTTGGAAGTGATCAACCTTATGGCCTACTGCCTTGCTCTTCCACTCTCTCTTTCCAGAATTCATGATGTATTTCACATTGTCTTGCTAAGGAAATATGTTTTGGATCTAACATGTCTTGACTTGGCAGAATCTGCACGTGGAAAAATAGGATTAAATCAGTCTTGAACTAGACCGAGTATTGGCCAGCCACAAAATAAATCTGTGTAACAGGAATATCTGTTACATTTTGATCCAATGAGATCAAATGAGCAACATAAGTAAAACTTGGTATAATGAAAAATTATGAGACAACGTTTTCCACATTTGTTTTATTTTTTGTTTGGACTATGTAATAATTGATACCGAGATGGTATCTTGTTAGGGGAGGAGGATGTCATGACCCTTCCTGAGGCATTCGAATTCTGCACTCTGATTTGTTGGATTATATGTGTTGGTACAGTCATCATGCTGATTTTTGATGTGATTTACTACTTGGTGTGCATTATTGATAGATGATATGCTGGATGTGTAGGAATCTAACTCTCAATTGTAATTTATGTTGCTTTGACATTTGGATGGATACTGCTCATTTTCGTCATCTTGTAGATGATTTAGGTATTTCAAAAGTCTAGGACCGCCTGTTAGGGGTGAATTCATCATTCAATGGGGCATCAGATTGATATTACATAATTATGCCACCATTATAGTATCATAGCATCTTTCAAGATGGTTCTTGTTGTAGTCTTTTAGTGCTGATTGTTCTTGTCCATGTTCAGTTTGGAGTCAGTTATGATATTTGTTGGCTTTGATGCACATGTTGGACTGAGTCAAGTCATCAAGTTCATGTGCATTTTCTAGTTTAGTCATTACCCCACACACTGTGCATCAAAGCCAACATGAAAATGCACATGAACTTGATGACTTGACTCAGTTCAACATGTGCATCAAAGCCAACAAATATCATAATTGACTCCAAACTGAACATGGACAAGAACAATCAGCACTAAAAGACTACAACAAGAGCCATCTTGAAAGATGCTATGCATGTGTGATATATATATACTCATTCTTGCACATCCTTTGTCCAAAGTTCTGTTTACTACCACATGTAAAGATCTAAACATTTGATAATAAAATATATGCAAAAATATAAACAAGCTCAGACAAGAGTTATGGTGGATACTCATGTAAACATATGCTCAACGTACTCAGAAGAGAAGAAAATGCTTGAGGTTGGGTTGCACCATAGAATACTCCTTACGGAAGCAATCACTTTGTTGTATTCTTGCTATGAGAGCCCAACCTAAATCAATATCTTCACATTATGCTTTTCGAATGGCATGAGCCTCTATTTGTATACCCTCTCATCCATTAATCCTAGAGTTAGAGTAAACTCTTAACCTATTTATTAAACATTTGATTGTCTCGTTACGATTGTGTCTTCTTCAACAAGTAATCGATTGGATCCAATATGATACTGATGGTTATGCATACCAATGTTGGCTATTTCATAACCACATACATCATAATATTGTATCCATGGATAAATTACATGAAGTTATTAGGATCATGAGATTATTGAAGATGCTATACAAAATTCAAAATAGGAAAAAATGAATGCAGGACGCAATTTTGGGGCAGAATGAACTGCAGAATAATGTTCTATATTACTTGTCTAATAAATGCATTTGACGAATCTATAATGAAAACTGTTAGGTGCAGTAAATGCCCAATAAATTCATGATTATGAGAGTTTTTTTTGATTCAATTGCTTAGGGGAGAGGACCCAGTAGTTGAGCATGTTTCAATAGTTGTGATAGTAGTAGTTTATATAATGCCCAATAGTTGTGATAGTAGTTGTTTATATAATGTCCAATAGTTGTGACTTGATTACCCATAATTAAACAAAATGTATTCCTTTGATCTAAAAAGCAACCAATCATGTGATGCCACATCAGTGCTCAACTACCCATGATGTGAATGCACAAGTATTGGTCTCACTTTTTTTTTGGGCCTTTTTGGACACCTTGACAAAAAGCATGCTGATGTGGCCTTGAAACGAAAGTTATAAGCAGGGGACTTGCCAAGTAAGCTGCTGTAAAAAATTGGGAGTGAGTTGAAATTTTCACGTAGGATAATTAGAAGCACGAAGTTAGGGTGCACAACTACTGGGTCCTCTCCCCTAGATAAATTGCTTTATGGTATTTGAGAACTCTCTATTGGATGACATGATGATGGTTGGAAGCTCAGTCAAACTTGGAAGCCTTCAATACACAAATAAACCAAACCCTAAACTAACTTTCCTAATTAATAGATAAACTAAGAAACTAATTAATCAACATGATTACTAAATAGACAATTAACAGACTAATTAATTAATCATTCATCAAAAATCCCTCTCTCTCACTCTCTCTCACACACATGTGCACGCACGCGCACACACACACACACACACATAGCCACACACATGCATATCCCCACACACCCACACCCACACACAGACACACACGCAAATACACTCCCACACCCACACACACACACACACAACCCATTTATTAGAAATGAGATCCTTTTCTTTTGCTGAAACATTGGCTTCAAGTTACTGTCTTATGAGGGGTCTTGTAGAGATACCCAAGTCATTGGTAAACAATCAAATTATGCAGTTGAATCCAGAAAACTCTCATCATTTGTTGCATTGAACAATCCCGCAAAAACAAAATTCATGATTAATACATGTTTAATATAAGTGGAGTTGTGTGCAATGTAAGTTAACACCAGATATCTTAGGAGTTTTATTTTCCTTGCCAACAGTCTTGTATTGCTGTTTTTCATCTCATATATTCTCTCTAATTGATTTCTGTTTGTGACTTCAAGCTACTCTCTTATGAGTGGTTTTATAGAGAAACCCAAGACGCCGAAAAGCAATTTAACCATGCAGTTGAATCCAGAAACCTCTCATTATTTGTTACACTTAGTGATCTCTCTAAGACAAACTTCATGATTAGTGTATGATTTTCCTTGCCAACAATCTTCTATTTTTGTTTTATGATCTTAAATGTTTCTGTCTGGGTGATTTTTTTATAGTGAATAGGGCAAATTTTGATATGTTATACCAGTTAGGAAGGAATACATTGTAGTCTTTACTATTATGGAATTGTTTACTGCATATATCAATGAGTGTGGTATAATGTATTTGACAATGTTATTGTTTATATATGCTGCCTTTTTAATTAAGAACACACTAAGTAGGACATATTAGTCTATGTTTGGTTTCAAACTCTTAATTATTTTAATATGAATAGTGGAGAATGGAGAAATGCAGAAGTGAGCAGAACTTTTTTTGCACTTGCTAGCAAAAGTTGCACAAGGTGACCGTGAAGGTCATGTTTTATCATTGAAACACCAACTAAATGTTGTTTTGATACGATCTGACAGAAAATAGATCTTACACATAATTCATATGGAAGTGGATTTACGGGAATGATTTCAGTTTTTAAGAAATGAATTTTTTAGTCCCAACTGTATATTAGTATGAAATAGAAAATAACAACAAAATAGATTGCAAAACAGATGCAGTGCACAATAAACCAGAACAGAATGATGTGACAAATAAGAGATTGACAAAGAAAACTAGTCCTTAATTTGTAAACTTAGTTATCAATATCAATAGCAGAAATCTATGATGATCTCAATTTTTCTGGTTCATGTCTAGCAGAATGCGGAGAACTTTTCACTAGTGGAGATGGTACGTTTGGACAGCTTGGGCTGGGTCATTTTGATTCTCAGCATTTTCCATGTAAAGTATTAGCTTTGGAATCGAAGCACGTTTCTATGGTGTCTTGTGGTATGCGACATACTCTAGTCTTGTTGAAAGGTATGTCTCAAGATTGATAATATTTTCTCTGTTAGTTTGATGATAATGATACTCAAGCGAGTTATAAAATTCTGTAAGCTAATCATTTGTGGGAGTCTATATGTCAAGAAAAATGGTGTTGCTTTGGGTTATTGGACAACAGGGATATCAGATTCTTCTGTTTTTGCTTTTGGTTCGGCTAGGCATGGACAGTTAGGTGCTGCAGCTAGCTGTCAAAATCCTAATGGTCCAAATTCTTCAAGAAAAGAAGCCAGGTGTTTCAATATTCCTGTGCATATCAAGGATCTGGACATCCAGAATGTTGCATTTATTTGTGCAAATGGTGACCGCAGTTCAGCCTTGACAGGTTACTCACTCCTTTCTTATTTTTTTAAACACTTTTGTTATTCACTTAGTGAAAATACCAAAATCAATTTACCAATTAGTTTACCTTTTCTAAAATATGTTTTTTGTAGAAAATGGCCATCTCTATGTTTGGGGAAAAGGATTTGATGGGAATTCAGACATATTTGTCCCTATGTTAGCAACAACAACATTAAGATTCTGCCAAGTAGCTCTTGGTTGGAACCATGGCATGGTGCTCACAGGTAATTTTATTTCTAAGAAATGTGGAAGAGCAATAGCTTTTACAAGTTCCTACTTAAAGCAAGTCTTTTGTTTACATCATTTTTTGATTGATATTTTAAAAAAGGATGATATTCATATTCAGCATTTGCTTTATATATATTGTATTGTTTTTTTAAGCACACATCTAGACATCTTTGCTGCCCTCGATTAGTTATATGTTGGTAGAATATTTTGATGCTCTGACTTTGCTTGTTAAAATCTTTAGAATGAACACTTTTTTGGATTGAAATAACAGATGACGGTAAAGCTTACATGTGGGGTGGGTCTCATCATGGCAAACTTGGCATCAAGAAAGAAAATATGATGAAAGCGGACTCAAAGGTTTTAGGTAGGCTTTCTACTTGTGACATGATCAAAGATGAGTTGCAGCTGAGAAAATCAACTGGTTGATTGACATTCTCTATAACAAGGGCATTTTGCATATAAGAACAAATATGTACATCTATATTAGATATAGATGAAAAATAATATAGGAAAAACATCTTTGGTGTTATTGCTTTTTGTTTACGTTTAAGATAGAATGGAACTCAAGTTACATCCAACTGAAAAAAGTGGAGAATCAGTATTAATGTTACATATCTTCTATGTCTGTGAAATAGGTCAAGTTGGAGATAGTCTTGCACTCCAAAGAATCAGTTTATTGGAAGAAACAAAAATAAAACAAATTGCAGCTGGGGCTGAACATTCTGCCATAGTATTAGGTATGTTGATTGGATGGGACATTTTGAAGGTATCTTCTTTTCATGCATCTGAATCTATGATGCTATAGGTTTAATTTCCAAGTGAAGGAAAATCCAAAAATGTGATTGATGTCATATTTTGTAGACTTTGAAGAGTCGAATGACTAAAGTGCTTCATGATGGATGCAGAGAATGAGGTTGTAATGACATGGGGTTGGGGTGAGCATGGTCAGCTTGGACTAGGGAGCACATGTGATCATCAATGTCCACAAACTGTTTCTATTTCCGTTCCACCTTGTGATGAGCAAAAGAAGTATTTAGTCTATTGTGGAAGTGGATTTACTTTTGCATTAAAATGCTAACCTTGATATCTTTAAATATTGTATTCTTGTGTATTTTTATGGTATCTTCTTGATACCTGTAGATTTATTTATAATAATATAATATTACAGGATAACAATTTTGTAGCTTTCAAAAGTATTTCTGCTTCTCAAGTGTTTCCGACTAGAATGGACTAGTGTGCATAGGATGAAAATTGCAGGAAATCATTGTAAAATTGGTGATTTTTTTGGGTTTAGGATTCTTAAACACTATCATCAACCAAATTCCAGCTCAATAACTGGAGTATTTACACAAATGGAAGGATAAGCATATCTAATGTAGTTCTATTGTCAGTTTGCCCTTGCTACACAGAAGCTTTATCCTTTTTCTTTACATCTTCATCATGCATTAATGGCTGGCAGTTCTTTGGTCACTATCCCACTAATCAGCTCCTACAGTTACAGTTGCCACACTTAGTTTATTAAGCTTGCATGCTTTCAAAATACACATAATATGAACTTGGATACAGCATATGTAAAGAACAAGTTTTATAAAGCAAATACTTAGTTTATTAAGCTTGCATGCTTTCAAAATACACATAATATGAACTTGGATACAGCATATGTAAAGAACAAGTTTTATAAAGCAAATAGCGATTGAACTTATTTACTCTTCCTCTTTAACATCTTTCCCATAATATTATTTGCATTAAAGGAATAGCTAGCTGTTCGCCTATTACTCTCAAATTAATCTAGTTCTACAGTAATGGCGACAACGATCAGGAATTTGTACAAGAAGATGATTTTGAATTATACATGAAGTGAATTGATATTTTACAATTACGAGGCATAAACTTAAAAAATCATAAAGAATTGATATGCTTTTTAAGATGGAGTGATTCTTACACTAAACCCAAAAATGACTTGGATTTACAAGCCTTAAAACAATACAGTTGTTTGATTTGCTATTTAAAATGGCGTAATTCTACACCAATCCTGAAGACTTCGATTTACAAGCCTGAAAACAATAGTCAGTTGATTTGCTAGAGTAGCCATTGTTAGTGATAGGTCAGTGTAGTCTAACTAATCTTTGTAATGTCAGGTAGGCCATCTTATGTGATGACATGATGTCATTATCATGTATAATATACAAAGTGAAACTCATGTCATGGTTGGACACATGCTTGATGAGTATTTAATAATTCTTATTATCTCTTCCCTAATCTTTGCTTGTCTTTACTTATCAAGTCAATATAATTGCTTTTGATGGATAGATTTGTTTTAATCCTCACATTTAGTATGAGATCTTCATTTATCAAGTCGGTATAATTGCTTGTGATAAATGGATTTGTTTTGACCCTCACATTTAATATCAGATCCTATGACAATTTGGGGACTATTTGCTTGAAAATTGCTGCTAAGGTACAAGAAGACTGTGGAGCTAAGATGATGCTAAGAATAAGGCACTAACTTTTGAAGTCTATAAACTTCTATACAATTATCAAATTAAAGTACTTTCACAGATGGAAACAACATTTTGAAATCTTTCATTTGATACATTACATAATATTGTAAAGAAATCAATGAATTCCTATACCAGGATTAGGTTTTATGTAATCAGTTAACTTAATATAAAGTGACGACATAACATATAACATAAATTTGAAATTTGGAAATTAAAAATGAAAGCACTTGCTGATTTTGGTTGGTAGATGATAGCTGTGTGCAATTTTGATCATAACTTTTGATCAGTAACTCAAAATCATAACTTCTTATGTGTTGAAAGCAAAATGATTAAGTTCATATTGGGTTACACTCAAAATTTTGCAGATCAATCCCATTTACTGTGGGTGCAATCTTGAGTGTTGTGGAACCAACCTTCTGTATGAATTTGATCTGTAATCTGCAGATCTGAACTGGCTGATTGTGTACCTATGTGACTTGCTTCACCTTTGTATTTGATGTCTGGATTTTGGTGCAAGGACTAGTAGTATTGAAAAATACCTTGGGGAAATCACTAGAATTACTAAGGAAAAGCTGTCCTAGGCCGGCCTCCTTGATTGAACCAATGTTATAGTTGAAGATTGAAGACGACACTCTGTAGGAGTGCACATATTTATGATGTAGATTAGGTTCTTTTTAGTGCTCAAAAGTGAAGTTTTCTGAGAATGGTTCTTCTCCTTAATGGCTAGTATTTTTGGATAGAATTAGATGTGAATGAATGCACATTGAATGTATTTAACTGCACAAACATGTAACAAGTTGGCTAAATGGCTAGTGGAAAAGGCAGAAGTAGATAAGGATTTGAAATTTGAATTTGGGGTCAGTTATGTGTGAAGTGGGGTTAATTTCACACATTGTGGGATTAACCCTAGACAAGGAAATGTGAATATTAGTATGGGGAATGATTTCTGGACATGGGGGAAACAATATGCATAATAATGACAGATGTATAGGAATATATTTTAATGTTGATAAGATCAGGTTGACTGTGTAAGAATTTGTAGGTGGGGA
Source organism: Sequoia sempervirens (assembly GCA_007258455.2). Classification (NCBI taxonomy): domain Eukaryota; kingdom Viridiplantae; phylum Streptophyta; class Pinopsida; order Cupressales; family Cupressaceae; genus Sequoia; species Sequoia sempervirens. The sequence continues at coordinate 152,509,589 of VDFB02358134.1, read as the reverse complement.
TGGGTAAAGGCTCGGGGAATAAGGTCAACCTTGTACAAGAGAGTACCATTTGTTGATATGTAATTGTATTAAGTTATTCCATCAAAATGGGCCCAAAACTAAATGGGAATTGGCATGGATATGTAAATTACACTGTTACATTTTTTCAAGAATCCATGTTAGAGGCCACAATGTTGACCATATTTGATTTTAATGGGCTGTAATAAACTAGTAATCAATAATAATAAAAGTAGAAATAAAGGGTTATTGTTGTCACAAGATTGCCCACATAACAAATAACACAAATATTAAATGGAAAAACCCTTTTAGGCAAAAAGTCTTTACCACCAAAAGGAGCACAACCTTTTATTTATTTGCACTACGAGAGTAGATAATGCAGCCAACTCCTCTCTTCGATCATTGTCTCCTTGAACCTTTTAGTCAATGTGACAACATTTCCACATTATAACCATGCTTCAAACTATGATGTCAAACTACTATTCAAGTCTTCAATTTATAGCAAAATAGGCTAAGGGAAAACCATTAGGATGGTAAACCAACCAAGAAAAACCACTAAGGAGATATCATGATGAGTCTACGCTTTACTTTAACATTTTAGAAGGTTTTTTACCCCTTTCACCAACCTAGGTGTCAATATCCATAGGAGAACAAATGCCTATTAAAAGACAAAACAACCATCCAAGTGCCCAAATGAGAGCCCTAACTTTTTAACTTCCAACTGATGATAATAGATTCCTTTCCACTTCATGCCAAGTGGCCAAAGATGCTTAACAATGCAATCCTATTCAATACCCTTTTAAAATCAATATTGTCAATTGACTTGAAGAATATTCCAATCTACATGTGCCACCAACTACCACATCAACATCCTTTTTCACCCATTGCATGATCTTTGGAGATACACACATAAAATACCATGCACAAAATTATGTTCATAACTAGCAATTGGATTACAACTTGTTTACAAAGACTTGTAAGGTGAAAACACAGTCTTAACATTCTCCCATTTGATATTACATAACAAGAGCATAATAGAGAAACATGAAAGAAACTAGATGCTAGGGAGGGTAAGGCCTACAACTTCCTTGCACAAATAAAATTCATATGTGCTCACTCACTCAATAAGTGAATCAATTATATTTACTAAAATATCAACCTCTTTAATCTGAACTTTCTTTTTCTCTACCATCTCTCAAACAAAATGATAAGACAAATCAATATGTTTAGTGTGGGTATGGTATTAAGATTTTTCAAAAATAAGTAACACTTTGATTGTCACAACAAATCAATATGTTTACTATGGTTATGGTATATAAGATTTTGCAACAAACAAATAACACTTTGATTATCACAACTGATTTTCACTATTTTGCTCTCAAAGCCAACATTTTGAATACAAACTTTGTAACAACATTGTTTTTATAACATGTGTGTTGCAACTATATATTTCCCTTATGTAGTGGAAATAATAGATGTTGGTTGCCTCTTACACATTCAACTAACTACATTTCCAAACAATTGAAACATGTTGTAACTTATAGACCTCATGTTATCTAAATCGCTAGTCCAATTTGAATCCACAAATCTCCATATATTCAACAACTTGCCAAAATTATTAGTCCTATGATAACACATGCAATAATAAATTCTACTTAAATGCCTAAACACCCATTTTAGATAGGTCTAATATTCTTGTAGACACTTAAATAAGTCCTGATTGGTATTACACATCTGAATTTGATTATTAACATCATTTCTTCCTAAATCAACTCTGTTCTAATTATCTAATTAAATAATCTACATTGTTTAATTAAATTCATCACTTTCTCCTATTAATCAAATAATTAAATGTATCAGATTAATTCATCATCTTCTTACTAATTTTCATCTTATTCAATTAAATAAGTCAAACTCTTTAATTGAAACCCCTATGTCTTCTAATTTAATTAAATAAATTCAGCTATTTAATCAAATGTCACAAACCTCTAACCCACTTAAGTTAATTAATTTTGAATTAATTAACCTTAAGATACCTCCTAATCTCCATTATCCAATCCTCTAGCTTTTAACTTCACCTTGGTCAAATAAACCTAGGGTTTATTAACCAAGTTGCACACGAAATTCATTTCTTCTAATTGATAAATAAGCTATTTATCCTCACAAAGGTATATTCTTTGAGAATATTCTCTCAACAACCCATTTATTGAATTTCCCTCCAAAAGCTTTAAAAGCCTCTTACAAACGCCTTTAATGACTCTTACAAGGGCTTTCAATTCCTCTTACATGCCATCTTGTCTCTTACAAGGGCATTTATCCCTTGCACACCCCAACCATATTCCTTAAATTCTCTCTTACATTCCCTTACATTCACTTACATGCCTTAACTCATCACTTCTCCCAAAATGTGCTCACACATATCCCACAACTTTCATTAGCCTTGTGACAAGTGTCACAAGGCTATTGGTCCCCATTTTAGTCCCACATTGCCCAACCCATTCTTCAACCCTTCTTTCCTATAAATAGAAGCTTCCTCTATTGAATATGGATCCACTTTTAAATGCATTGATACTCCACTCATTTTCATTCATAATCACATGCATTTTTCATCAATTTTAGTTTGAATATACTATCTCATTGCATCAACATCACCACTTTACATCAATATCTTGGAGTTTATCAACTTGGGATTGGGAAAGGGCCACTTTCCACACATCAAAGTGACACCAATCCCCCTATGGGATGGGGTTTGAGTAGCTTAGATTGGTTTTTCATGTTCATTTACTTGTTATTTCATGTTATTTTGATCATGTTTTCATCTTCTTAGCATGCTTAAGAATTTCATAGGGAATGCTATTTGTGCTTGTTTGAATGACTAATGTGTTTATGTTTGTTCATGTTTAGGCAGGTATAGATTGGCATTCACATTTTTAGTGCTAGGAGGGCATTCACATTTTTGGCGCTAGTATAGAAAATTTGTAAAGTGTAAACCTAAATGTGAGGGTCTTGAGTCTAGGTTAGTAGGTAAACCATTTGGTCCACCCTTGGTATCAATAGCCCATCATCTCGTTAGTTCCTACATCATTTGATAATCCTGTCCTAGGATGCATCCTTCCTACAATAGATGTCAACATCAAACATCACCATAGTTGAAGTCTTGGCTAAAGGTAAAGGTATGAAGAACATTAACTTGTTTATTTGTTTGATCTTTTCTTATGATTTATCTTATTGCGTTCATTCCAATGACCTCGCGATGATGTCTATCAAAAAATGATTTAGAGAGAAGGGAATGGGGCATTGATCATCATTTTTCGCTCGCTGTGCTTGTTGGATGTTCTTGTAACATAACCTTGGCGAATACTTGCTTTGTTAGGTGTGTATGAAAGGTGTTTTGGACACCTTGTTGACTATTACATTGGGAGGTTTTTCCTTTTTGTGTTTTGGTCTGAGATGTTTGAAAATTTTGAAGTATATCCTAGCTATTAGGGTTAGAAGGTAGATTTTAGTTAGTTAAATGTAGATTTGATCAATAAAACAGAGAAATAAAACACACAAAAATTCTGGACATTAAAAGAGGAACACAAAGATTTAATGTGGTTCACGCAAAACCGGGCTACATCCACCAACACATGGTCCAATATATATTAAACTTCCAGTAAATAACCTTTACAATGCATGCAACAACATCTGCAACCTATAGCAACATTTTTCATCACATTTTTCACTTGTTGGTTTTACATAGCCATGGCTACAGGTACTTCTAGCTTTTCCTACGTTTTTCCAACCACTACTTTACGATTTTCTACTAATATTTTTCACGACCTGCTACCCCCAAAACTCATCACCAAGTGTTCTAATATTCTCCCACACATGTCCCATTAATTACCAATGAAGTGTGGCCATTGGTTGTGCCTAATGCACCCAATAAAACATTTTCTTTGGGTGGCTACATTTAATATTTCTAGTTGTATTTTGACTTTATATTAAAATATTGTAACTAATCACTTCCAACATTTAATATTTGTTTGTAACCACCTTTTAGATACAAATGCAACATAAATATTTAATAAATGCAGTAAATTATTTAATAAAATAATATGAAGATTTTATTCGAGTTTGATTGGTCTCCATAACGCAACAATCTCCCACTTGGAGACTGATTAGACTCCACTCCATACCATCTCCCACTTGGAGACTAATCAAAACACTGTTGCCCCTACAACTCCTAGTTGAAATCAACACCTTGGACCCTGCTAAGTTGTTTTACTTAAATTTAACCTTGAAGGCCAATCGAAGCTAAAGAGGAGCTCAACTTCTCCCTTGTCACTGCCTTCGTAAACATATCCGCTGGATTGTCATATGTATGTATCTTTTCCAGATTTACTTATCCATCCTCCAACACCAACCGAATGAAATAATATCTCAACTGTATGTGTTTGGTTTTAGAGTGAAAGGTAGAATTCTTTGCAATATATATCACTTTGACTGTTCATAAACAAGTAACTTTCAACCTGCTGTTTTCCCAACTCTTTCATGAAAAATTGCAGCCATATCATCTCTTTGCTTGCCTCTATTGAAATTACATACTCTGCCTCTGTGGTGGATAAAACAACCACCTTTTGTAACTAAGAAATCTAACTCACTGCTGTCCCACCAACTATAAATACATAACCTGTGGTACTCCACTTGGTATTTATATCCCTTTCCAAATCTAAGTCAACATAGTCTTTTAAATCAATATTAGAGCCCCCAAAACATAAACATTTATTGGATGTACCTTTCAAATACTTGATAATCCATTTTACCACATTCTAATGCTCAACTCTGGGATTACTCATATATCTACTAACAACTCCTACAACATGTGCAATATCTAGTCTCGTGCATATGATGGTGTACAATAAATTTCCTACAACTGAAGCATATGGTACCTTGGACATTTTTTCTTCCTCCTCTTGTGTCTTTGGACACATATCCTTAGTCAATTTAACAGGATTGGGCAAAGGTGTGTTGACAACTTTTGCATTCTCCATATTAAACCTTTGCAACACCTTCTCAACATAATCAGCCTAAGATAAAAACAATTTTCTATTTTTTCTATCTCTTGTAATCTTCATATCAAGGATTTGTTTTGCTGCCCCCAAATCCTTCATAGAAAATGAATTCATTAATTGTTGTTTTAACTCCTTTATGTGATCCATGTTAGACCCCGCTACAAGCATATCATCAACATATAAACATAAAATAATGTAGCTATCATCATCTAACTTCTTAAAGTAAACACAATAGTTTGAATTACAACGGCTGTAGCCTTGCTTAGCCATAAAACTATCAAGTTTAATATATTATTGCCGAGGTGCTTGCTTCAATCCATATAAATTTTTCTTCAATTTGCACACTAGTTTCTCCTTACCTTTGACTTCAAATTCTTGTGGCTGTTCCATATATATTTCCTCTTCCAAATCACCATGGAGAAAGGTGGTTTTAACATCAAGTTGTTCTAAATGCAAATCTTTAGCAGCCATAACACTTAAAACAATATGAATATAAGTCATTTTAACAATTGGAAAAAAGATTTCATCAAAATCAATCCCCTTTTTTTGTGCAAATCCTTTTACAACTAATTTGGCTTTAAATCGTTTCTTACCTCCATTTTCCTCTTTTAGCCTATAAACCCATTTATTTGGTGAAGCGTTTTTACCTGTAGACAACTTACATAATTCCCAAGTCTGATTTTTCAGCAAGGAGTCCATTTCTTCTTCCATTCCATGCTCCCACTGAACCTTGGCGTCAACCTGCATAGCTTCATCATAGCATTCCGCCTTCACCAACATCAATTAATAAAATAGAATACAAAGAGGGATAAAATATTTCTGGAGGTCTACTTATCCTTGAAGATTGTCTAACATTCACTGGAGTTTGCGGTATTTTCTATTGTTGTTGTTGTTGCAGAGCATGAGGAACCACTAGAACATTGTTGTTTGGAGTATCATCCAACACTACATAATCATTTTATTTATTCTCATGTTGTTGCAACTGATCTTTGTACAACACTTTCTCATTGAATATGACATCCCTACTTCTCATAACTTTTTGATTTTCAAAATTCCAAAGCCTATAACCAAATTCATCAATGCCATATCCAACAAATATACATTTTTTGATTTAGCATCAAGCTTGGTTCTATTTCCTAAATCTACATGTGCAAATGCTTCACAATTGAAGGTTTTGAGAAAAAAATAACTCACCTTCTTACCTGTCCATGCTTCCTCTGAAATACCACAACCCAAAGGATTAGAGGGACCTCTATTAATCAAATAAATAACAGTGTTTACAACCTCTTCCCACATGTTTAAAGACAACCCAACATGTAATCTCATAGTCCATGCACACTCCATTATTGTTCTATTCATGCGCTCAACCACTCCATTTTCCTATCAAGTCCTTGGAACCATTTTTTTCCTATGAATACCATTAGAGGACCAATAATATTCAAACTCTTTGTTGCAATACTCACCACCATTATCAGATATGAGACATTTTAACTTTTTACCCGTCTTATTCTCAACCAAGCTTCTCCAGTTTTAAAAAGTTTCAAATACATCAGATTTCTACCTAAGGAAATAAATCCATGTCTTTCTTATTGCATCATCAATAAAAGTGACATAATACTGAGAGCCACTGAGAGAAGATACCAGAGCTGGTCCCCATACATCTGTATGCACAAGCTCCAATTTCTCATCTTTCTTTTGCTTCCCATTCTTGAGAAAGCTAACTCTCTTTTGTTTTCCATACACACAACTTTCACAAAAATCCATATTAACACATTTTGGACCTGGTAAAACATTCTTTGAATGAAGTAATTTATACCTTTTTCACTCATATGCCCAAGTCTATTATGCCACAGTGCTGATTCAGAACCCACAACAACTGTTCCTGAACATTGATTTTTATTTGCAATAGATAAAGTAGAAGGAACAATATGACCTGTACAAAGATATAAGGTGCCTACTTTCACACCTTTTGCTACCACTAAGGAACCTTTTGTAACCTTCCAATTTTTATCACTAAATGTAACAACACAACCTTCATCATCTAGTTGCCCTACTGAAATTAAATTTTTGCTTAACCTTGGAACATGCCTTACCTCATGTAGTAGCCAATGATTCCCATTCTACAAATTTATCTTGATTCTTCCCTTTCCAACAATTTGACAGGGTTCGTTATCTCCCAAATAAACCAGTGCAAAATCCCCTTGGACATAATCAAGAAAATAACTTCTATGGGGCGTAGCATGAAATGAAACCCTTGAATCTAACACCCAAGAATCATCAATATTATCAAGGGAAAGAATTGAAACATCCTCATCAGATTTATTACTTACCACATTTGCCTCTTTATTTCCTTCTTTTTTATCTCCTTTATTTTTCTGAGACCAACAATCTTTCTTTAAATGACTCAACTTACCATAGTATCAACAATCCTTCTTTTCTCTGGATTGCGACCTCTTGTCCTTTGATTTTCCTTGTGACTTCCCACGACCTCCAAAATTTTTTCCTCTCTCAAAATAACACCAACACCATCATTAAATTTCAGTGTAGTTGAACCAAAACATAATTACTAACTGCCATTACCAAGCTATTCCAACTTTCAGGAAAATAATACAAAATCAAAAGAGCCCTAACTTCTTCATCAAAGTTTACATTTATAGAAGTTAATTGACTGATAACCGTATTAAACTCATTTAAATGATTAACTACTGACCCACCTTCTACCATTTTTATATTAAATAAACGCTTCATAAGAAATACCTTATTCAAAGTAGAAGGCTTTTCATATAACTTCACTAGGGTCTTCATCAAACCTTCAATTGTCTTTTCTTTTGAAATATTAAATGCCACCAATTGTGCCAAGCATAAAGGAATACTGCAAAGTTCCTTTATATCCAAAATATCCCAATCCTCATCAGACATAGTCGGGGGTTTCTTGGATTTCCCTTCTAATGGCCGCCATAAATCCTTCTAATAAAGATAGTCCTTCATATGTATCTTCCATAACTGAAAGTTCTACCCATTGAATTTGTCTACCTTCAACTTACCCTTGTTTTCCATAACTCCCACTCAACCATGAGACTCCCACTCAATCGTGAGACCCTCCTGCAAAGGATAACTGAACACAACCTACTATGATACCACTTGTTAAGGTTAGAAGGTAGATTTTAGTAAGCTAAATGCAGATTTGATTAATAAAATAGAGAAATAGAACACACAGAAATTTTGGATAGTAAAAGAGGAACACAAAGATTTAATGTGGTTCACCCAAAACCGGGCTACATCCACCAACACAGGGTCCAATATATATTAAACTTCCAATAAATAACCTTTACAATGCATGCGACAACATCTGCAACCTGTAACAATGTTTTTCATCACATTTTTCACTTGCTGGTTTTACACAGCCATGGCTACAGATACCCGTAGCTTCTCTTGCATTTTTTCAGCCACTACTCTGCGATTTTTTGCAAACATTTTTCATGACCCGTTGCCCCCAAAACTCATCATCGAGTTTCTAATATTCTCTTACACATGTCCCATTAAATACCAATGAAGTGTGACCATTGGTTGTGCCTCATGCACCCAATAAAACATTTTCTTTGGGTGGCTACATTTAATATTTACAGTTGTCTTTTGAATTTATATTAAAATATTGTAACTAATTACTTCTTCCATTTAATATTTATTTTTAACCACCTTTTAGATATAAGTGAAACATTAATATTTAAGAAGTGCAACAAATTATTTAATAAAATAATATGAAGATTTATCTGAGTCTAATTGGTCTCCACAACACAACACTACACTAGCAAGGTTTTCCTATGTCAGGTATAAACATGAATAATCCTATTTGTTTACTGATTCAAAGTCCATCACACTACATACAACGCCATCCTGGTTGTCTATACCTTGATGCATCGTATCTATGTGTTTTATCAAACATGTAAGGAAAGTTGTGTCATTTGTGTTCTAATCCTTGGATAAGAAAATCATCATCCCTCATCATCATATCTAATAAAGTCTTGACAACTCATAGACTTGTCAGACTTCTGCATCTTCTTAGAATTAAAAGTGGATCCCTCTCATTCTTCTATCCTCTTTTTGCAATAACATGGTATCATGAAATTCAACAAAAATAATCATGCATCCCTCCTACATCCAAAAACCATCAACATCCATACATACTGCATAATCATAGCATATCATCATAATAGGAAACATAATCCATTGCATCATCATTATCATTTAAGTTATTTAGGATAATATAGATTTTTTATTCTAAGCATCTTAATCCATCTCATTTGCATTATCATTACCATTTAAGTTGTTTAGGATAATACAATTTGTTATTCTAAGTATCTCACCACATCACGCATAACATATACATACTTGCATCATGACATCAACATATCACATGAAAAATATCAATAAATGGAAATGCATCCATACATACATCTTGCATCATCATAACATATCCTATAGATAAAACTAAAAAAGAGAAGTAGATCATCCATCACATTTGCATATATATCATACATCGCATGCATCTATAACATCACATCATGATCATGAACATCACATCATAAGCATTAATAAAGATACATACATCCATAGCATATCATATGCATTCATACATGTATAACACATGAAATAAGACAAATATCACATCATAAACGTCGCATCAGAGCCATCTCATATATATATATAACTTGAATGTCATGATATAAATCATAATTAATGTGTAATATCATCAAAATAATATACAAGAGGCTATCAAAAACTTAGCCAATAAATATATATACATAAATAATCAGGCTGTACATCCAAAAAGTGTTTATAGTCATGGATTGCTATCCATGACTTTGGCGATCACCCTGGTGAGAACTTGACTAATGACGACTAAATGATGGGGCACCATGAGACCTATTTGATACCACCCTACTTATCTATGAAAAATTAGGCTGCCGTCAATGCTGAGGGCACCCCCTATAATACAGTAACCAGTAATACGAGACCTACTGCATGGCCCTCCCATACATCTCTACGGGGACCATCATCCCCACCTGCCCTTGTGCCTACTACGCAACAACCTCAAGCTGCTACCGACGCCCTATCTCCCATGCCAAATAAATATCGACATATTTCCACAACTTCCGCTCATGGTCTCTCTCTCTTATGACAGTCTAAAGTTGCTCTCTGGCGTGGTCTCTCTCAAGAGTGACAGCCTGCAGCTAGGATATCAACTACTGTACCTATGCTGTCAATACTGCTATCTGCACATCCTATAGGTTAGGAACCTATAGTGTCTGTTGTGGTGGCCTTTGATCCACTGGCTATACCAAAGGAGGCTCCTAATCCTTCCTTTTCCAACCATCCTACTACTGCTCATCCTGCCTCTGTCTCTGATCCTGCCCATCATGACCATCATGCCTACCATGAGGTGGTTGCTGATGTTGACCTAACTGAGGACCTCTTTTCCATCCTCTCCTTGAAGTTGGTGCAATAGTTGGATCCGTAAGCCATATTGGAGCGTGAACTTTCCAATATGCATCAAAGGCCACTGTGGTGCCTGCATCCTAGGGCCCATCAAAGTATACCCATGGCTATGGTACCAAATGTCTAAACTCGTCCACAACAACTTGGGGAGGGATCTGCTATCCCTAGGCCATCTCTCTGGAGTTCCTCACAAACATGACCTTGTACCCATTTTGAGCTGCATCCTGCACCTCTTCAGACTTTCAAGCTACTCGATCGGGAAGATAGCACTATATCATATGGTGTTCACACCCTTGCATATATCTATTTTTCCTCGTATAGAATGACTGATCATCATCATCAAACCATTGACGAGCCTGGATCCATGGCCTCCATCGGAACACTATCATATCATCTATCACCCGCCTCTAATGTGGGATCCTTGTGATACCGATATACTGTAGAGTGGTCATCGCCCCATATTTATACACCACAGGCTCATCATGATCTATCGATAAGGGTAATAACTAGTTACAATATTGCAATGTTCTCATAGGCCCAAATATGAAGTAATGCAACCAAGACGAACATGCTATGTGCACCATAGTATACTACCTGGTGCATATCATGATAAAGAGATGCGAGAATAATTAGGCCCCAAGCATAGACTATCATCTCATCCATCATCCGTGACCAAACAATGTCCCAACCAACATTGAATCCTCTCGATTGTCTATCTGGTACCAAGACAATTGAGAGGATTCATAAACATGTAGGTCAATCTGGCCGTTGTCAAGATCATACACATCTATGTCGAGCACTTGAAATATGGTATCACCTCCAACCTTTGTGTCATACACAATCCTCTCACCATGGATAGGGATTTGTAGGATACGCCACACGTTCTTAAGAGTCACAGTCACCTCTCCTGTCAGTAGGTGAAATGAAGATGTCTCACTCTGCCATTTCTCGACTAGAGCTGTCATCACCACCAAGTGCATGCAAATCACTGGCATGCATGCATCGAACCTGAAACCAATGGCTCCCAAGAAATACATCACCTCGAGTCTATCAAGTCTCTTTCCTGACGCAGAATGCGACATCGATGCTCCTTCAATAGGAGCAGGCAAAGAACCTTCAACACTCAAGAAGCACACCACATCAAAATTTTCAAAAAACGATGAAAGAAACCTAAGTTCGAACCCTCACAAAGCAAAAATGACTTTTTTTTCAAGAGTGATGCCCAAAATTTTGACAATAGCAACGCTAAAAGAAAAGGCGACACAATTTCGCAAAGGCGAATCAACATTTGAGGGTGGCACTAAACTTAAACAGACCTATGTGATGCTCTATGCCAAAGGAAGAGCAACATTTGGTGGCGACGCTATACCTAACTTGGATCGCACAATACTCTACGAAAAAGGCGAGTTTCCATTTTAACCGTGATGCCCTAGCTAAATCAATACCTATGACGCTTGTAGAGGAAAACTAATGTGTTATGGACTTGGTAAATTCTACACAATTCAAGGGTGTGCCAAGCTGAAAAGTCCACTTGACATTGCAAGCCTACATTAAATTATCAACCAAGGTGTGTTAACTTATGATGGTACTACACTATTTGTGCCCTCACAGACTTGTGTTCACCTAAATTATTCAATGCAAACCTATTCAAGCTGTTCTACTGTGTTGAAAACTTACAGAATTGTGAAAACAATGAAAATAGTTACAAAACCTAATGGCTACGAGTACCTGCAACATAAGTTGTAGGTGACTGCTAAAGATGTATGAGTGCATAATTAATCTGAAACTATTTAAAACAACAAAATAACCAATCCTATTCTCTGGAGTACTATGATCTATCAATTACGTCTCTGTTCATGAACAACCACAACTTAACTAACCATAAACTATTCTACTTTGCAATGCACATGTAAGATAAAGAAAACAAAATTAATGGAAATGCATAAATAAATAAATAGATAGATGAAGTGAAGAACAGTACATGAGTGGCCAGCTCATAAAACTATCTCACTTAACTTAAAGCCAAATCTAACTCAGATTCTTATGCATCCATGCATCATAAAACTCCATTCATCGCAAAACACCATATATTCAAAAAAAATCCTTCTTGTAGATTTTATTCCATAATATCATTTTAACATGTCTTTGGATAACTAGAAAATTAAAAAAGCTACCAACTGATAAAAACTTGTAACAATCAACTAATTGAATTATGAACTCATCCCTTGACTTTATACAAAACGGGGAGAGTCTTATTCAACCCACTAACTAACTAACTAACTGCAATTATAAATCTCACTCCTAGATACGAGGATGTGAATTTAAGAATGACTTATTCATCTAGCCGAAAAGGAAAAAAGAGACCTATTCAAATAAGAACAACTTGCATGTGAAACACATAAGAAAACGTCCAACATTCTAGAACAAGTATCTTTCCAAATTTATTCCTTCCATAATGACCACACTCAGCTCCACAACTTCCTGCACTTTGAATGACTTGAACTTCATTAATTCCTTGTTTTGCTACCTTGGTGCTTGCTACAAATACTCCTTTCTTGTTACCACGTGCTAAGCTATAGAGAGATTAATCCATACAACATGCATATGCAACTAACCACCATAATTAAATCACATCATTCCATTCATATACATACATACATACACACACACACACGAACACACACACACACACACACACACACACACATATTCATATTTAAACCATGCAATGCTACAAATATTTTACTATATTTCATTTCCACAAAATGGGTTCAAGGTTGCAAGGTATGCATGAAAGGATACCATATTATGGAAGTATTGTCTAAAAGGTTTCTCATGCTCTATCTCAGTTTCAGTTTGGTTTCTCATGCTCTATCTTGGTACAGTTTTGTATATATGGTTTAATTGTCTTGGCTTTTTGTGGTTCAGTTCAAGCTGAAGGTTCATCTTTTTAAATGAAAAGGATACACATTTCGGCAGGAGTTTGGTCTTCGGCATGTTGTTTCATCGAGCACTTTGTGTCTCACCGACCGACACAAGAAAGAACATATCGGCGTGAGAATGCCAGGGTCTCCCCGATCCATTTTTCTGATAAACGTCTGTGTTGCCTATCAGCAAGATGTTTCTGATGTCATGTCGATTGGATTTTACATACAGGCAGCTTTCGGCAGGACTTCTCCATAGTTTCGGCGACAGAGGGTGATCCCTATCGGCAGGAGTTATATCGTTGGTATGAGGTCACAAAGAGATTGTTATGTCTCACCGATCAGAGGTTGAATGGGAACACATCGACATGAGTTGCGACATTGATATAATGTCATAGCGAACCCTATGGGTCTCACTGATGGAATACATATGGACCTTGTCGGCATAGGCATTGAGTTGTCTCGGCGAACAGGAATGTTCACGTGGGCTTTCGGTAAGACACAGGATGCTCTGTGAGAGGTCACCCTGACTATGCTTTGTCTTAGCGAAGGCGAATGATGGTTACATTTCGGTGAGAGAACTATTTTGTCTCAATGACCAGAAGAATGTTATATGGGTCTCGGCATGACATAGGATATTCGATATAATTTCTCCCCGACGGTTGAAGGTTACAGCGACACATAAGAGATAAAAAGTCTTTCGGTGAAACATAATGAAATCTACATATGGTCTCCCCGATAAAAATTTGTCACGGCGACACACATGAGATTGAAGGTTACTTTTCGGTGAGAGGTTGGTAATTTCTCGGCGATCAAGTATGTATCGCGGGGTGTTTCGGTATGACTCAATGAATTCTATGGGACCTCTCCCCGATTATGAATTGTCTCAGCGACACCGGATGAAAGGATGACTTTCGGTAAAATAAAGCATTATCTACAAAACGTCTCCCCGACAGCAGAATGTCACAATGACAAACAGTGGGGTGACTAACGACTTAAAGTTGCCTTCGGCATAACTTTACATCGATGGAAAGGAGAGAATAGGGAAAAGTACATTTTTTTTATTATGATATCTCTTTGCAAGGCGATGAATGGTATGGCCGCTATGTTTGGTGCGCCTCTCTGGCTGGAAGCTCGAAAGTGGTTGATGGAGCCATGGGAGTTGTAGATTTGACTGGTATTTATGCGTTTCATGCTGCACATACTGGTTTATAATCACCATTTTTAGAACTGCTCTCTGCATCTCAGTTACTAATGTGGCAAATGATGCCCTGATAGAGTATTGTTATTCATGCATTAGAGGTTATGATTTACAGTGGTGGGTAGTCGTGATTTTTAAGCAGTGAAATGATCTCATACGTTTTAGATTTATTGAGGACGGCTCTTAGCTGGGTGAAACGACTCTTGTATTGGCAAATTAATTTCACCTTGACTAATAATCTTGCTGGGTACAAGATGAAGATTTCAATTGTAAAAAGCTTTGTTAAGTTCAGTCAAAATCTTTTCAGTTTGGTTGTTCAGCCGTTACTCCTTAAGACAATTACTTATCTGGCATTTAATTCAAAAAGATTTATCTTTACTCTATGCTCCTTTGACCACAAAATTCATTGAAGTCTTGATACCTAAAATGATGTATAAATAGAAGCAGAAAACTATTTTCTGTTTGGTTGTTGTAATTCTGAGATTATCATTCCTTGGCTGTATGAAAATGTATGGATAAACTCTGCAATAAATTTGAATAACAAGAGGCAGAGACATTGTAAATTTCTTCTCTATATAGTATTTTAAGGATTCAATTATTGAATCTTTAAGGTATTCTGTAGACGAGAAAACAGAGAAACATGTGCTTAACTGAAAACAGAGAAATCCTCAGAGTTGTTATTGTTGTTCAAAACATAATTTGAGGGGTTGGTACTCCTTGAGATAGATATCTCTAAACAAGGGGTTGGTGCTCCTTGAGTGGGTGCTCTAAAAATGGCCTATAAGGCATTGTGAACAGTTGATTAAAATATTAAGCC
Source organism: Sequoia sempervirens (assembly GCA_007258455.2). Lineage (NCBI taxonomy): Eukaryota > Viridiplantae > Streptophyta > Pinopsida > Cupressales > Cupressaceae > Sequoia > Sequoia sempervirens. The sequence continues at coordinate 152,494,100 of VDFB02358134.1, read as the reverse complement.
TGCAAGGCATTTTGGGAGTGGTTTTTATACCCCAGGAGGGTTTTCCACTCGGAAAAATCTTGTGTCTCTTTGTTCTTCTGAGTTCTCACTGCTTTACTATGTTGTTGTTGTTTCAGTTCACTGTTGGGTTATTACTTTTCTCAATTCTGTTTATGAATGATTACATTCAACTCATGAATGCATTAATCAAAGTAATATTGAGATCAAATCTGAGCTATGTTTTTGAATTTTTTGAAAATTGGTCAAATCTGTTAAGACACTGATTCACCCCCCCCTCTTAGTGTCATTTTAACTCCAACAAAAGGTACTTCAAAAAATTATGTGAAGTGCCTTAAAAGTATATAAAAAGCAACAAAAAGATACTAATAACCAGACCCATCATTCCCCCCAACTTGTCATTTTGCTTGTCCCCAAGCAAAAATACCAAACTAAATTACCTAGGGAAGAAGATTGTAAAACAAAGTGATCTTCTTGAGATCCATGACTGTGCTAAATCCCTGTCCCTGTTTGAGGTACAAACCATTATAGTATGCAAGCCTATTCATCTTATCTGATTTTTCATTCTTGTCCTGATCATTGCTTTGCTTAGTCCAATGTGGAATTGGGTGAAGTAGGATAGGAGGGTGGTAAGTCAATGGAAGCCACTCCACTCCCCATATTCCTGAGATCTCAATATACTTGCGTAGCCTCTCAAATATGTTCATAAAGTTGTGGAGGGAGTGAGGCTCCTTCCTCTGCAAATATGGAGTCAGACCGTTCCATCTATTTTCCACATGTGTGAAGAAGTTTTGAAGAGTGGTCTATCAATTGTTGAATCCTTCTATAATCCCTGAGTCTCAAGTCTATAATATATTTCTTGGTCCCCTATGTGAAAGGAGTCTTAGCCATTGAGCAATGACTCTATCGGGATTTATTGCTTCTTTTCTAAGTTGCAGTGCCATTGTTTTCTCCTGTTCTTCATATTTATCCATTAATTCTCCATGAAGCTATTTATTTTTAAAGTAAGATGCAAGGGCTCTTACTTGTAAATCCCCAACATAAATCAAGGGATTCCATTTAGAGTCTTTTTCCATCACATAATTATGCAAATAATATTTACATAGTTGGTCTTGCTCCTCTAAACTGACTTTGTTGAAGAAACTGAGAAAACTGTGTCTCTTATTCAAAGCAAAGGGATGGTCATTGATAAACTTATTGAATTGAAAACTGAGAAATTTTTCCTTTAAGAACAATGCATATACTCTAGATGGAGGTCTACATTCAACTATTTGAATAGCCCTATCAACTACTTCTGTCAATTTCTCCTCGTCTTTTTAATTCCAAATTCTTAGTTTCTAATGATGCATTCAAAACTTGTTTTTCTTTTCCCCAATTTTCCTTTTCCTACCTGAATTGAGTAGTAGTTCTCATCAATTCAAATCCTAAAGACAAAGTAGTATGGTAGCCCAGTGTTTTCATAGCAGGGAATTTTTGATCTAATGCTACATTCAAATCAGTTCCCATTTTACCTTCGATCATCTGTGCCAGTAGGTCCAATTTATTTCCATGGTTGTAGGTATGTATTCTCTCTTCTAGCTCCTTGATTTTCATTTCATTTTCTTTATATTTTTGTTCATACCCTTTCACCTGCTCTTTCAATTGCTTTATCCTGTCAAGGGCTTCTTGAATCTCTTTTCTTATGTTTCTATCCTCTAGAAATTCCTTTTCTTCTTCAAAATTCAAACCATCACTGTAATGTCCTGTAATATCAAAATTTTTTCTAAGAGAGCCATTGGGTACTACCTTCTTGGTTTTATTAGCAATAAAAAAATTCTTTGAGTCAAAATCAGAGGAGGAAGACACATACCTTATCTTTCTAGCAGGCACATCAACATTTTCAACATAAACATTGTTAGGGTTAGCTCTATCCCTATTTGTGTCTGTGTCTATCATCAACAGATCATGATGCTTCTCCTCAATTTTTTCTTCCTATAATTGTTCCTCCATGCCTCTCTTCTTAATTCTTTATCCTTCCAGTCTTCCTGAGCATCGAGGAGTAGTGGTTTCTTGTGTAACTTTACTCTCCTTTCCTATTTTACTCCCATTTTTCCTTCCTGCATCCGCTTCTTTTACAACATTCTCCTACTTGTCAACTCCTTTTCTCTTCCTTTTCCCTTTTGAGGATGTTGAAGCAGTACTTCTCCTAGCTCTAGGGATTTTAGAGGATGATGGTTCCTCTATTATCGTAGCCAAAACATTATGTTTTCCAGTCCCACTTTGGCTGTAGGTAGGCGAAGCAGATGGTGTAATATGGGAATCTTCTCTCTCAGGTTCATCTTGCTCAACATCAACTTCTAGTTTAGGCTCAAATAGAGGGTCATCTTTTGCTTTAGGTGCCTCAAGCAACTCAGTGATTTCTTTGTAATTTTTAAAATCATCCCAATTAACCTATCGATGTTGAATTCTCAAACTTCTCTTAACTGGTAGGGTTATCAAGCAATGATGAGACAATGAAGTGTTGGTCTATTTCCTTTGATATTCAGAGACCATTATTTTCAACATGTTATATAGAAAATTGGGTACATTGACTAATTTTTCATGTCATAAATGATTCAACAACTTGAAATGCACAATATATATAAGATTGTGGTGGTCATCACAAGTAAGGTATTTGATAATATAAGTAGCACATTTTCCCCAAAATAATGGAAGGGAAATCCTTTTAGTACCTTGTGATGAGGAATCTAATTTTTTGCCCCGTTCACATAATTCTTCCCTTGTTACTACTGCATCTACATGAGCTGGGTATTCAGAGCTTGTGTGAGGTAACCTCGTGACTTGAGCAATCACCATTTTTGAGCCATCCACCACCAATCCCTTGACTGTTGCTTCATCATACTTCAATGTGGCTTCAAAATCTCTTGCTATCTCATTATCGTACTCTATCAGCTTCAAGACATAGTCCATCCATCCTACTCTTTTAAATAGAGGTAAAACCATTGTATCCTCTAATATATCCTTGTGAGAAGATGGTTCCCTATGAATTACATCACCTCCATTATTCTGTTGTTTCAGTAACCTCAAAAAGTTTAAATTCTACAAATTCAACTTCACCACCTAAAAACCCTCAAATTCAACTACTTCTTTGAATGCCTTCTCTGTACCCAATACTCACAATCCCTTTTCTTCTAGTTCAATCAAGTATCCGAATTTCTATACCTTAGCTTATCTTAGGGTAAGAATCACATTTATTAGTCACACAAAGAAGTTTTTCTAGTTTTTAAAAGTATAGCATACAATGTAGTCTGACAAACTTGAGTGGTGAAAATATTTTTTTTGATGAAAATGATACCCCTCCCCCCAACTTTAATTGAAGTGACCACACTTCATGAGTAATTAGGTTTTGGGAGTTAGGATAATGATGGAAATTAATGGTGATATATTTCACATGCATAATTGAAACAATGAATAATAATGAATACAAAAAGAAAGCTAGATTTAATTACATGAAGTTACCTTTCGTACGTGAGTAATGGAAAGTAATGCTCAACGTATTTATGAATTGAAAAAGGCACATATCATGGTGTACAAGTGATGTGATGCGCATTGATTGCATAAGAGTTGATGAAAAGTGGAGGTGGTACTCTTGACGTGTGCTTTACTTGGGAAGTAAATGACACATGTGGGCTGTAATAGATTTCATGGGTAAACCAATTTGAATCTACCAAGTGATAGTAGCATGTAGTCAACAGGTGTTACTATGGGTACTCCAAGCATAGGGCCCAACTAAAAGGTGCTTGTCAAGTCCCATATGAAACAAGTCCCGATAAAACTGAAGAGTAGGTCCCTCTGGAGTTTGAAAAATATTCATTATAGATATTGTGTTGTGTGTGCATGTGGTTTAAAGCATGGGAAATTAGGCTTGAGTAATCTCAGAGGTGGAGTTGTGTAACTCGACCTCTGTATTACTAGACGTATTGGGTAATTTTCTTCCTGTTGGAACATGATCCTATGTCCCAGATCTTGAATTAGTAGAATTGTGTGCCCCATACTCATCCACTAGAGATATGATGAAATCATCATGTTCAAGTGGTTTCTTGTACAACTTGAGTCTATGACCATTAACTAGGAGTGAAAACTTGACTTCATCAATAGTATGTAGTTGTACTACACCATTAGGAAATACTTGTTGTATCTCATAGGGTCCTAGCCATCGTGACTATAATTTTCCTGGAAAATATTTATATCTGGAATCATACAGAAGTGCCCAGTCTCCTAGAGTAAATTATTTAGTCTTAATATATTGATCATGCCATTTAATCTGTTGTTTTTGAACAACCTATGTGTGGTGCAATGCCTGCAATATGATTTCATCAAGAGCATTAAAATGCTGCAACCTTTCATTCTGAGATTCTATTAAGTCCATCCCTAAATCAACTGTTGTGCATAGTGTTTTGTATTCAAACTCTATAGGAAACTTTGTTATTTTTCCCTAAACCAACTCATAAGGGGTAAACCCTGTAGTTGTCTTCCATGTAGTTTTGTATGCCTAAACAAATTCTGGTAGTCTAGATACCCAATCTCTTCTATTAATTTGCACAATTTTTGTCAATATGTTCTCAATCTCCTTGTTTGTAACTTTTACTTGCCCATTTTCCTGAGGATGATATGGAGTAGATTTCTTGTGCCTAATATGATACTCCTTCACTAGTTGGGCTATGAGGTCTGATGTGAATTGGGGTCCTTGATCAGTCACTATCTCCCTAGGAACACCATACCTAATGAAGATTTCCTCATATAATTTTTTTACAACATTTCCATCTCTGGCAAACAGTAATGCTTTTACTTCTACCCATTTGGTTAAGTAGTCAATACATACCAGTATATTTTCTTTGTTATTTGAAGTGGGAGATATAGGGCCAATAAAATCTAGCCCCCGTGATTTTTCAAAAGGAGCTAGTGCTAGTTGGGGTTGCAAAGGAATTTCATCACTTCTTGTAGGTCTCCCCATTTTTTGGAACTTATCACAACTTTTAGTATACTTGACAGAGTCCTTGTGAAGGGTTGGCCAATAATATTCTGTTGTTAATATTTTAAAAGCTATCCTCTTGGCTAAAAAATGTCCACCACAAGGTTCATCATGGAAGGCTTTCAATATATCAAACACTTCATCCTCCCTAATACATCTTCTCATAATGTTATCTGGGCTATTATAAAATAAAAGTTCAAAAATCCAAGAATAAGGAAAGCATTTGTGAACTATCTTTTCTCCTTAGGAGAGAAGCAAGCTGGAATCTTCCCTATTACCAAGTAGTTATCTATATCATCATGCCATGTATTATGTATATTTAGACAAAATAAATGATCATCAGGGAAAGAATCATCAACCAATCCTTCTTCAGATGTTGTGGGAAATCTAGATAGAAATTCAACAACCACATTAGCCTTTCCTAGTTTATCAACTATGGTTATGACAAATTCTTGCAATAATAGCAACCACCTCACAATTCTTCCACCTACTACTGGCTTATTCATCAATTATCTAATTGTTGTATGATTTGTGTGTATGAATACTTGATAGCCAGTAATGTAGTGTCTGCACTTGTTAATGGAATAGACAACAGCAAGCATCTCTTTCTTAGTCACAGTGTAGTTTAATTCTACTCCCTGTAGGTTTTTGATAATATAGTATATGGCAAACTCCTTATTCCCTTCTTTTTTTCCTAGGACTGCTCCAATAGCAAAGTTTGATGCATCAACGTGAAAGTGAAATGGAAATGTCCAATTTGGACCTCTTAAAACTAGTGCATTAGTCAAAGCTGCTTTTAACTTCTCAAAGGAATGCTGACAGTCTGGAGTCCACTCAAATTCAATATCCTTTGTCAACAAAGTAAATAAGGGGGCAACTATTTTGCTATAATCTTGAATGGATCTTCTATAATAACTTGCATGTCCAAGAAATCTTCTCACATCCTTTTGTTTATGGGGAATAGGCAGTGTAGAAATAATCTCAATCTTCTTGGGATCAACTTGTATCCCTGCACTAGAAATGAAATGTCCCAAGACAATGCCTTTTGTCATCATTATAAAACATTTCTCATTGCTCAATGATAAATTGTGTTCAATGCATCTTTTCAAGACTGTTTCTAAATTTTGCAAAGCCTCATCAAATGTTTCACCATATGTGGTGAAATCATCCATATAAATCTCCATCTTATCATGTGCAAAATAAAAAAATATACTAAGCATTACTCTTTGAAATGTGGCTGGAGCATTGGACAAACCAAAAGGTAAAACATAATATGCATAGGTACCCCGGGGATAGGTAAATGTGGTTTTATCTTGATCTTCAGGTGCAATCTTAATTTGGTTATAACCACTGAAATCATCAAGAAATGAGAAATATTTCTTCCTTGCCAAAGAATCAAGAACTTGGTCAATAAATGGCAATATGAAGTGATCCTTTCTTGTGGCAATATTTAGTTATTTGTAGTCAACATAGACTCTCCATTTACCACCCTTCTTGGGAACTATGACCAATGGCGAAACTCATTCACTGTCTGATATAGGGTATATGAATCCTGCATTCAAAAGCTTTTGTAGTTCGACTTTCACAATCTCTCTGAGAGCTAGATTCATGCGTCTCTGTGGCTGCCTTATAGGTCTGTAGCCATCATTGATGTAAATTTTGTGCATGCATAAGGCAGGATCAATGCCTTTCATGTTGCTATAATTCCTTGCAAAGGCTATTGCATGTGCTTGCAACACAACGTGTAGGGATTTCTACTATTTATTAGTCAATGCATTATTAACATTTATAATCTTTCCAGGCTTGATCTCTAACTGCATAGAAATTTCTTGTATAGAGGATAGATCAAGGCTAGGTATTAGTGGAAAGCATTGTTGGGGTAACAAAGTATGGATTATTTGGGATACCTCTTGTGAGGAACTGGTAGGTATTATGCTTTCCAAGGGATCTTGCAAGAAGGATAGACAACCCTATTGTTATGGGTGTCTTCCACAGTCATTTTGTATGATATGAGCTATTAGCTTATCCTCATCTTGAATATCCAATAGGGGGCTACATTCAATGGTCATTAAGGTCTACAATGAGTAGCTGTCCTCATCATCCAGGTGTGGCCAAATGGTCTGCTGAAGGTATTGATGTGGCTGAGCTGGTGGATAAAGTACTAGATTCTTGGTTATAGTTCCATTGGATATGATCATTTTTCCTAACCTACAACCTATGAATGCATCGACTATGGCTAACCAAGGTTGACTTAGGATTAGTGGATAACCAACAAGATTAACTTTGGGATGAAGTACTATAAAGTCAGCAAGGTAATCCCAAGAATCTAATGCAATGACTAGGTCCTCAATAACTCCTTCAGGCTTAACTATAGACCTATTTGCTAATTGTAAAACTGTTTGAGTAGGCCTAAGGTTGGATAACTATAGTAGCTGCATGGTCTCCTTGGTCATTACATTAATTGCAACACCTAGGTCTATCAAAGTATTCTTAATAATAGTCCCATTGATTTTAACATCCACTGTTGGACTACCAGGATCTGTATATTTGGGAACAGTTATATTTCCCAACATTATATCAGCAAGGTTACCCAAAACATGGACTATCTATGGGTACTTTCTTTTCCTTCCTGGCTTCTTAAGACATATATCCCTAACAGTCTTAGTATAGATGGGAATATCTTTGATATCTTGAACTAAGGGGATTTTAATGTTGTCATCCTTTAACTGTCTTAGAAGGTTAGTTTTAGCTGGTGTTTGTTGCTCCTGGATAGTGAAATTTTTAGGGAATGGAGGCTTCATATGTGATGTAGTCTGAAGCCCTTGATTGGACTTAGATTCCAGAGGTGGGTTATATGAAGCTTCCTTTGTGGGTTCTTCATTGTCTAATTCTGTAATTTTGGGAAATGAAGGTCCTAGAAGCTGCTTCTCTGATCTGAGATGAAGGTCACTCACCTATACCCCATAAGCGAGGTATTGGATAGCTTCGCTAGTATAATCCCGTTGAATAGGATTAGTGTTAGGGTTAGGTGTAGGTTGGTCAGGTATTTGTGATGGTCTAGGTAGATGAGACTGAGGATTTGATGGAGTCATTAGAGCTTGCTACTAAGGTGGAGGAGGAGGTAGCATAGGTTGCTGGTAATTCATATTTTGCTGCTGCCATTGCTGGATTTTCTTCCACTAAGGATTCCATTGATTCTGTTGGGTTGACCATTATGGATTGTAGTTGGAACCTTGAAAGTTTTGCTATGGCCATGGGTTTGGCTGTTGGTTCCAATTTGGCTGGGCTTGTGGCCATTGTGGAGGACTTTTCCACTGGTTCTGATTTGTTTGCTAGGGATGGGTGTTCCAAGCATAAAAGTTTTGATTGCTCAAAAGGAAAGATGGATTAAAATTAAGGGGGTCTGGTGGCATACCTTATATTTGTTGTCATGGCCTCCTTTGTGCTATGTATAAAATTTGTCCATCATCTCCTTCAATTGTTTGGAAATCTATTTTCTCAATATTTTATTGCTAGATATTGGCCACTTGTTTGCACTTACAATTGGATTTCCTCTTCCAATAGTTAGGATAGTACTCAATGAGCATGGCTTATACTTCCTCCTACTTCTTCTTGATGTGGAGGGTGTCTATCTTTTTTGCTAGATGATTGATTATATCCTCCTTCATTTTTGACAATAAATTGTTGATTTCAACTTTGGAAACCCCATTAGAGGACTTACTTGTGATGGATGACCTCTCCCCTCTTGGCTTCTTGGAAAGGGTCCTTGAATAATTCCTATAGACTTTACAAATGTCTTCAAATGAACCTATAGAAATGTCTCCTCCCTCAATAAGGTTGAGGGCATCCATACATTCTTCATTAATCCCCCTTAAAAATACCAATTTAAGGGATTCCTCTGACATTTTATGTTGTGGGTTTTTCTTCAAAGAAAATTGAAATCTTTCTATATAATCTTCTAATGTCTCATCTTCTTTTTGAGACATTGAGAAAATTTCATCTCTCCTCTGGTATAATCCTTTGCAATAGTCCTTGTACTTTTCCAAGAAATTTGTCTTCATGGTGTCCCAATCTGGGACAACATCCCTACCAAGCCCCATAAATCATCTGAGGGCAGCGTCCTTAAGAGTGGCTTGGAAGAGCTTGAGTCAATGGGCATCATTAGTATAATCATAACTTCTACACCAGACATCAAACTCAAAGAGAAAGGTATTTGGATCCTCAATTACCAAGCCATAAAATACAAGTAATGCTGATGGTGGAATATTCCTCAACACAATAGCTATGGCTTGGTCAATAATGGGGAACTCAAAGGTACCATGCTCTGGTGGATCAAGATATGCCATTGTTTGGAAGGTCCCTTCAAAAGTTATGGAAGATGATGATGATGATGAAGATGATGAAGATGGAAAGATAGTGTCCACTCTTTCAACAATCTCCATAGTATATTCAACAAAACTACCAATATCTTCTCTGCCTTAATTTTCTGAAGGGAGTAATCTTGCTTGGTTATCTCTCTGCCTCCACATACAGTAGGTTTGAAGTTGTATGGAAACAACCTTGCACAATGTTAGTATAACTCCAGATGTTTTTGAGGATGAAATCTATTAGTCCTAATGCAAAAAAGAAAAGTTAACTATGAAAAACTTGTAAAAATAGGCCTATGAAGATAACACCATCCCCAAAAATAACGCCAAAAATGTAGAGGCAAACTAATGTTTATGGACTTGGTAAATTCTACACAATTCAGGGGTGTGCCAAGCTGAACAATCCACTTGAAATTACAAGCCTATATTAAATTATCAACCAAGGTGTGTAAAATTATGATGGTACTACACTAATGTGCCCTCACAAACTTGTGTTCACCTAAATATTTCAATGCAAACCTATTCAAACTATTCTACTTTGTTGAAAACTTACAAAATTGTAAAAACAATGAAAATAGTTACAAAACCTAATGGCTACGGGTACCTATATCATAAGCTGTAGGTGACTACTAAAGATGTATGAGTGTAAAATTAATTTGAAACTGTTTAAAACAACAAAATAACCAATCCTATTCTCTGGAGTACTATGATCTATCAATTACGTCTCTGTTCATGAACAACCACAACTTAAGTAACCATAAACTATTTTAATTTTCAATGCATGTGTAAGATAAAGAAAACAAAATTAATGGAAATGCATAAATAAACAAATAGATAGATGAAGTGAAGAACAATACCTGAGTGGCCAGCTTAGAAAACTATCTCACTTAAATTAAAGCCAAATCTAACTTATATTCTTACACATCCATGCATCATACAACTCCATTCATTACATAACACCAGATATTCAAACAAAATCCTTCTTGCATATTTTATTCCATAATATCATTTTAACATGTCTTTGGATAACTGGAAAACTGGAAAAACTACTAACTGATAAAAAATTGTAACAATCAACTAATTGAACTATGAACTCATCCCCTAAATGTATACAAAACGGGGAGAGTCTTATTCAAACCGCTAACTAACTAACTAGCTACAATCATAAATCTCACTCCTAGATATGAGGATGTGAATTTAAGAATGACTTATTCATCTAACTGAAAAGGAAAAAGAGACCTATTCAAATAAGAATACCTTGCATGTGAAACACGTAGGAAAACATCCAACATTCTAGAACAAGTATCTTTCCACATTTATTCCTTCCATAATGACCACGCTTAGCTCCACAACTTCCTGCACTTTGAATGACTTGAACTTCATTAATTCCTTGTTCTGCTACCTTGGTGCTTGCTACAAATACTCCTTTCTTGTTATCACGTGTTGAGCTACAGAGAGATTAATCCATACAACATGCATATGCAACTAACCACCATAATTAAATCACAACATTCCATTCATATACATAGATATATTCATATTCGAACCATGCAATGCTACGAATATTTCACCATATTTCATTTCCACAAAATGGGTTCAAGGTAGCAAGGTATCCATGAAAGGATAACATATTACGGAAGTATTGTCTAAAAGGTACTTTAAAAACATATGTGAAGTTCCTTAAAGGTATATGAAAAGTAACAAAAAGATACTAATAACCAAACCCATCAACGCTATCCTGCAAGGGTGGTGCTCCAACGTCAATAGCGATGTGGACTAGAGCTAACATGACACAATGCAACATCGCTTTTGACTAACACATTTGAACTCTAAAAAATGCATAAAAAACAAAAACAAGGAAAGTTTCAATTTGCGTACTGAGGGTTCTATGTCTGGAGGCCACCGGTACTCACAAACTCGATCCACGTGGTGTTTGGGAAGCACACAACCGTCCATAGCGTCAGGGTTTATTAACCAAGTTGCACATGAAATTGATTTCTTCTAATTGATAAATAAGTTATATATCCTCATAAAGACATATTCTTTGAGAATATTCTCTCAACATCCCATTTATTGAATTTCCCTCCAAAGGATTTAAAAGCTTCTTACAAATGCCTTTAATGCCTCTTACAAGGGAATTCAATTCCTCTTACATGCCATTTTGTCTCTTACAAGGGAATTTATCCCTCTTACACCCCCAACCATATTCCTTAAATTCTCTCTTACATTCTCTTACATTCTCACCTACATGCCTTAACTTATCCCTTCTCCCAAAATGTGCTCACACATTTATGAGCACATATCCCCATAGCTTTCATTAGCCTTGTGAAAAATCCTCTAGCTTTCATTAGATAATTAGAACAAAGCTAATTTAGGAAGAAATGATGTTAGTAATCATATTTAGATGCGTAATAGCGATCAAGACTTATTTAAGTGTCTACATTTTTACCCTCTTTGAAGTGATGTACCTATTACGTTGGTTCAAAGATTAACACTTTTCAATGTCAATACTACTTCCAAGATCAAAATTTAAAAAATTCATGGTTTTTTGGATGCCCCAGTGGAAGTAATTACACTGCTACACTACCCCCTCGAGAGATCAGGCAAAAAAAACAAATTTTTAGGGCCTTGGTATCGAATAGACGATTGAGATGATTCAATGTTGGTTGGGGCATCATTTAGTCATGGATGATGGAGGAGATGACAGTCTACACCTAGGGCCCAATTTTTCTCGCATCTCTTTATCATGATGTGTACTAGGTGGTATACTGTGGTGAACGCAACATAGGCGCCGAGGTTACATTACTTCATATCTGAGCCTATGAGCACATTGCAGTACTATGGCCAGTTATTATCCTAGTCGACACAGATTGTGATGAGCTCGTACTGTATAGATATGGGGCGATGACCAATGTACAGTATACTGATATCATAGGGATCCCACACTTGAGGTGGGTGATAGATGAGATGACAATGTTCTGATGAAGGCTATGGATCTTCGCCCGCCAATGGTTTGATGTTGATGAGTAGCTATTATATGCGAGGCAAACTAGATATATGTAGGCTTGTGAGCACCGTATGATAGAGCACTATCTTCCTGATTAGGTAGCTAGACAATCCAGAGAGGTGTACGATGCACTTCATGATGGGTACAAGTCCATTTTTGAGAGGACCTCCAGAGAGATGGCTTGGGGACAATAGATCCCTCCCCAGGTTGCTGTGGACGAGTTCAGAAAATTAGTAGCATAGCCGTGGGTGTACTTTGATGGGCCCTAGGATGCAGGCACGATAGTGGCCTTTAATGCATATTAGAAAGTTCACGCTCCAGTATGGCTTACGAATCTAGTCGTTGTACCAACTTTGGGGAGAGGATGAAAAATGAGTCCTTAGTTAGGTCAACATCAACAACCACCTCATGGTAGGCATGATGGTTATGATGGGTGGGATCAGAGACAGAGGCAGGATGAGCAACAATTGGATGGTCGGTACAGGTAGGATTAGGAGCCTCCTTTGGTACAACTAGCAGATCAGAGGCCACCACAATAGCCACCGTAGGGTCTCGACCCATAGGATGCACATATGGCAGTGTTGACAACATAGGTGTAGTAGTTGAAAGCCCAACTGTAGGCTGTCACTCTTGAGAGAGACTAGGCTAGACAACAACTTCAGACTACCATAGGAGAGAGAGATCATGAGTGGTGATTACGCCAAGATGCTAATATTGCATTGGCCCATGAGATAGGGCATCGACAACAACTTGAGGTTGTTGTGCAGTAGGCGGAAGGGCATGTGGGGGTGATGGTCCTCACAAAGATGTATGGAAGGCCATGCAACAAGTATCCTATTACTAGTTACTGTATTATAGGGAGTGCCCTCAACATCGATGGCAGCCCAATTTTTCACAGATAAGTAGGGTGGTACTGAGTGGGTCTCATGGTGCCCCATTAGCCAGTAGTCATCAGTTAGGTTCTCACTAGGGTGATCGCTAGAGTTATGGATAGCGATCCTTGACTATAGACACTTTTTGGATGTATAGCCCGATTATTGATGTATATACATTTATTGGCTGAGTTTTTGATAGCCTCTTGTATATTATTTTGATGATATTACACACTAATTCTTTTTTGTATCATGACATTTGAGTTTTTGATATATATATGAGATGGCTCCGATGCAACGTTTATGATGTGATGTTTTTCTTATTTCATGCTTTATGGATGTATGAATGCATATGATATGCTATGGATGTATGTACCTTTATTAATGCTTATGATGTGATGTTCATGATCATGATGTGATGTTATGGATGCATGCGATGTATGATATATATGCAAATGTGATGGATGATCTACTTCTCTTTTTCATTATTCTATCTATAGGATATGTTATGATGATATAGGATGTATGTATGGATGCATTTTATTTTAGTCATATTTTTTATGTGATATGATGATGTCATGATGCATGTATGTATATATGATGCATGATGTGGTAAGATGCTTAGAATAACAAATCTATAATATCCTAAAAAACTTAAATGATAATGATAATGAAAATGAGATGGATTAAGATGCTTAGAATAACAAATCTATATTATCCTAAACAACTTAAATGATAATGATGATGCAATGGATTATGCTTTATGGATGTATGTATCTTTATTAATGCTTATGATGTGATGTTCATGATCATGATGTGATGTTATGGATGCATGAAATGTATGATATATATGCAAATGTGATGGATGATCTACTTCTCTTTTTCAGTATTCTATCTATAGGATATGTTATGATGATGTAAGATGAATGTATTGATGAATTTCCATTTAGTGATATTTTTCATGTGATATGATGATGTCATGATGCTTGTATGATATGTGATGTGTGATGTGGTAAGATTCTTAGAATAAAAAATTTATATTATCCTAAACAACTTAAATGATAATGATAATGCAAATGACATGGATTAAGATGCTTAGAATAACAAATCTGTATTATCCTAAACAACTTAAATGATAATGATGATGCAATGGATTATGTTTCCTATTATGATGATATGATATGATTATGAAATATGTATGGATGTTGATGGTTTGTGGATGCAGGAGGGATGCATGATTTTTTTTTTTGAATGTCATGATATCGTGTTAGCATGAAAAGAGGAGAGAAGAATGAGAGGGATCCACTTTTAATTCCGAGAAGATGTAGAAGTCTAACAAGTCTATGAGTTGTCGAGACTTTATTAGATATGATGATGATTTTCTTATCTAGGGATTGGGACACGAATGACATAACTTTCCTTATGTTTGATAAAACACATAGATACAATGCATCAAGGTATAGAAAACCAGGATGACGTTGTATCTAGTGCGATTGAATTTGACTCAACAAACAAATAGGAGTATTCGTGTTCATACCTAACATATGAAAACCTTGCTAGGATATACTTTAAAAGTTTCAAACATCTTAGACCAAAACACAGAAAGGAAAAACCTCCCAATGTAATAGTCAACAAGTTTTCAAAAACACCTTTCATACACACCTAACAAAGCAAGTATTCACCAAGGTTATGTTACAAGAACATCCAACAAGCATGAAAAATGAAAGATGATGATCAATTCCCCATTCCTTTCTCTCTAAATCATTTTTTCATAGACATCATTGAGAGGTCATTGGAAGGAGCACAATAAGATAAATCATAAGAAAAGATCAAACAAATTAACAAGCTAATGTTCTTTATACCTCTAGCCAAGACTAAAACTTTAGTTATGTCTGATGTTGAAATCCATTGTAGGAAGGATGCATCCTAGGATAGGATTATTAGATGATGTAGGAACTAACAGGATGATGGGCTATTGATACCAAGGGTACACCAACTGGTTTACCTACTGACCTAGACTCAAGATCCTCAGGTTTCGGTTTACACTTTAGAAATTTTCTATACTTGTTTGCATCTGTATTTCCAAAGGTTGAAGATGATGAAAAATTCATTATGGATGAAATTTTATTGCGAGTGAAATCAAAATGGGATGGATGATTTTGGGTTTTTTTGAAATACTTCAATGTTTTTGGTGTTTTCAAAATGTTATGAGGTTTTTTTTTGAATTTTTGGGGGTTTTTACAAATGTTTTGATTTTCAAGTTTTCCAATGTTTTTGTGTTTTCTGAGATTTTGACCAAGAACCTAATCTAAAGGACCTATCCTAGGGGCCTCGAGGGTTAATCAAAGATTAGCCTTGCCTATGTTATGCATGTAGAGACCATTTAGTTTGACTAACACAAACCTATTTATTCATGAAGTATGAACATTGATGGAATGCCAGTTTATTATGCTAGACACCTAAAGGACCAATCCTAGGGGCCTCAGGGGCTAATCAAATTTTAGCATTTCCTATGTTATACACATAGAGACAGGTCGTAGTTCGATATGGTGACTATGTTTTTTATTTTTCTATTTTTTGACTTGTTTTTGGAATTTGACATGTTTTGGATGTTTTTGGGTTTTCTAATTTTATGAATGTTTTTGGATTCTTTTGATGTTATGAAAGAATTTAAAGAATATACATGGATCTGACCCGATGCAAGGATAGAAAAATGTCCCCAATGTGATGCGATATACTACCTCAATATTGGTAGGAAAAACTGACCTTAGGAATGAGCCAACTAATGCTAAAAGGGAACATGATACTCACATAAGATCTAGCTATATTACAGATGTGGATGGGTGACATAATGAATAATGAAAGTGATGGAAAGCAATGCAGAACAAGCCAAAGAATCAATGATGGATGGAGAGTGCTTGTTTACACAAGGTGCCTGATTGCCAGGTTTTCATCAAGGTACTTGCCCAAAGTGCCACCAAAATGATTTTCACTAGAGGATTTTTTTTTACTAGTTTCAATCCTTTTTGTATTTTTGGATTTATAAGGTCTAGCAAGCCTAGGCATAAAACTTTTTAAGATGAGAGCTATTGATAGGCTCCTACAAGGGTTTTCCTTTAGGTGTCAACAAATGATATGCTCTTAATTTGTAACTTGTTGTGATGATGAAGAGTCCCAACCAGTTGGGTTCAAACTTCCCTTTGCTCTCTAGATTTGGTACATTTTTCTAATTCTCCTTCAGTACCAGCTCTCTAACTTTGAAGGATTGAGTTTTGATCTTCTTTTTATAGCTCCTTTTGAGATGGTTCTAATAAACTTATAAGTGATTCAAGGTATCTAGGTAACATTCATCCAGTAGCTCCAACTCATTGAACTGTGACACCTTGTATTCTTCATCGGTGATAAAATTTTGTAAGGATATTCGTAAGGATGGGAGCTCAACCTCAATAGGTCGGATAGCTTAAGATCCATATACTAGGGAATAGGGTGTTACACCTGTAGGTGTGCGGATACTAGTTTTGTAAGCCAATAAGGTAGGGTTTAGCTGTAAGTGCCAATCACGACCAACTTCATTGACTGTTTTCTTAAGGATTTTCAAGGTGGTTTTATTTGTAGCCTCATCTTGGCCATTACCCTAGGGGTAATAGGGGGTGGAGAGCCAATGTTGTATATTGAATCTCTAGCATAACTCATGAACATCTGGGTTCTTAAAATTAAGGTGTCCCATTATATGAGATAAGGGCTTTTGGAACACCATAATGATAGATAAGGTAATTTATGATGAACTTGGAGATTTTCTTCCCCGTAATATAAGTTATATGAATTCCCTCAACCCACTTCATAAAGTACTATGTGGTGGTAATAATAAATTTGTGGCCATTGGATGAGGTTGGTGTGACCTTCCTTATGAGGTCGAGTCCCCATTGTGAAAAGGGCCAAGGTATTATGATGGGTTGAAGTTCTTGAGTTGGTGCGTGGATGAGGTCCCCATACTGCTGACACTGCAAACATTTCTTGACATGTACATGAGCTTTTCTCTCCATGGTGGGCCAATAGTACCCTGTCCTCAATAGTTTCTTGTCCAAGGTCATGCAACTTGAGTGTGATCCATAAATTGTTAGAAATTTGAAATAGATTGAATAACCCAAGAACTTTATAAGAGAAAATCAAAGCTACATAAACTGGAAAAGCATAAAGAATGCACACCAGAACTTCTAGAGATT
Source organism: Sequoia sempervirens (assembly GCA_007258455.2). Lineage (NCBI taxonomy): Eukaryota > Viridiplantae > Streptophyta > Pinopsida > Cupressales > Cupressaceae > Sequoia > Sequoia sempervirens. The sequence continues at coordinate 152,476,623 of VDFB02358134.1, read as the reverse complement.
ATGCAATGTCAATATGACAAAATGCATTAAGAGCTTCCAAATTGAAAAGATACAATGAAAATATGCATGAATGGATGAAAATACAAGCTAGGTAGTGATTTTATATAGAACTTAGGAGAGGAGGCAGGTGGAAAATCCAACCAATAGGAATCAATCACCAAAAGTGGAGATGGACCACCAAAAGTGGAGGATGCCACCAAAAGTGGAAAGTTGTTCCACCCTTTAAGGAAGGGGATACCTCATCACTTATCTCCTAGTTATTAAATAATAAAATCACTTTATTATCCTAAGAAAGCTTAATTAAGTGTAGGAAAAACCTAAGACCAAGGGAAAATAAATTAACCCACTAGGAAAATAAAAACCAACACCAACACCCCCCTTAAGCACAACTTAGGAGGATGTAAAAGATGATGGATCCTGAAAAATGAGGCCATGTTAGCAAACCATGTACAAATGCAATGCAAATAATTCTCTCACAATTGGAGAAAAGGAGAAAACCCAATGGGAAAAAACTCCTCACCAAAAGAGAGAACCCCCCTAGAATAGAGAAAGAATAAAAGAGAAGGATTGAGTAGCCCATCAGAAGATATCCAATGGTAGATGCTCAAAACTGGATGGAGATGATGGTCCATGATCGTTGAAAAACATTCCTCCCCTTAGGAAGAAAAAAAACCAAAGGTGTATGCGAGATATCTTCCCAATCCTGAAAGGAATATGTAGGAAGAAAAATCAAGTTGTATGGAGTCTTTGAACTCGACTCAAGTGTCCCCATGTTGATGTTGAAAGCTATCACAACCAAATCAGGCATTCTAGTCCACATTGCAGAAGATGACAAATCATAATCTCCTAGAGATTGATGTAGAGCATAAGCCAAAGACTTAGATACCTCCTTTGAAGATGTCTTCTCCAACTGTTGATCCAAAGTATCCACACTCATGTCAAGCTATGATGAATAATCATGTAGAGAATGAACAAGAGGCTCAAAGTGTTCCATCACAACAATTGAAGAAGAATAATCCTCAGTAAAGAGAAGATTAATACACTCAATAATATCTCCCAAATCTGCAATATGTGTCTGCATAAATAAGTCTGAAATACTTGTCAAGAGATCATCCCAAGCTAAATCAGGAAGACTATGGATATCATGTTGCAATAATTCATTGGAAGCTTTCAAAGAAGCATATTTAAATTCTGAAGTAGAAACAATAGATGCAACAAAAAAATAGTGGTCCTCAAAGAGAAGATGTATGTCCTCAATAGTGTCATCTAGGTCCAAGATGAGGGACTCTACAAATAAGCAAGAAATTTCTGGTAGAAATTGGTCCCAATGAATTGAATCCAAAGTACATAAATGATCCTACTACAATGAATCACTGGAGGCTCTCAAAGAAGCATCTCTAGAATTTGAAACTGCAATAGGTGATGTTAATGTAATCTCAACACGAGGATGAGAAGCAAGAGAATTATTTGTGTCATTTGAATGTTCAAGACGTGTATAATACTTAAGCTCCTCTAAAGTATCATCATCATAGGGTATATTATCTGCATCATCAAGTGGAATGAGGCAATTTGCAACAGTATCATTTGGGAATGGAGAAACATGAGGGTCTCCAAACATCTCCCAAATCTTGGTCCAATTTGTGTGGGGACATTCAATGCCCACTATAGACAACAGAGTTTCATAATCAACAAGACAACCAATTATTCCTATTACATGATCGATTCTATTACCCCAAACATTCTTCTTATCAGGTGTGTCTGGTTCAGGCATGAGTCCATAAAGGTAAGGAAATTTTTTTAGCCATCTGAGATGGGTTAAAATGCCTTTTTTCCAAGAATCATAATTAGCCTTATCCAAAACTATCACAGAAGGATAAGTAGAAAAACCCATGATACAATCCTCAAATGATTACAAAAGAACACCAAAAAAAAGAACAACAATACACTTCCAACCTTTTCACTAGTATTAAAGATCACCCCCAAATATTATAAGGTTGGCACTTTATAATTTAGTGCGTTTACAAAGCCTTTTCCAAGATACAATGCTCAATAAGCTCAAAATAGCCAAAATTACAAATTTTGATACAAAATGAACCCAAGAAAAATAATGGAAAAATTATCCTTATGGTTGTGTAGTGCTCTTCAAGACCTTTCCAAAACCTATTTGTTTCCGAAAATCAGAGCACTAGGGCAAAAGTTATGGCCTATTGAAGAAATTAGCACAAGACAACTTCAACCTGAAATATCTGGTACAAAATGGAAAAAAATATCCTTAATACCTCTATGAATGGAAAGTACTCCTCTAGCTTTCCAATGATATCTTATTTGCTGAAATCCAACCAATGTAAAAGTTATGAATTTTTGAAAAACTGATTGAATTTAGTCTACAGGAAACAGGTTTTCTAGCAAAAAAAATACTTCTAATTTGATTTATGAAAAATTTAATCACTATTTGTAGATAATAACAGAAACCCAAAAATATTTTGATGCTAAGAACAAAACCTAGAAATTGTTTTTTAATACAACAACCAAAAGATGGAAAAATGATTTTTTTTAACCTTCAGTCGATAGAAAATGATGCATGACACTTTTTGGACAGTAATTTTCTTTAGACCTATGCAAAATATGCAAAATCTAAAAGATACCCCTATGATATTTCGACCTTGGCTACAAAACCCATAATTCATTTTTCTTACAAATGAGTGGAAGATGGATTTTTGAAGCAAAAAACAAAATGACTCCAATGAAAAACAATTTTCTTCAAACCCCCACCTGCAACTATGTCAAATGATCTCCAAATTGGATGAAAAAAAAGCCAAATCTGACTTTCTTGAGCCTTCTAGACGTGTTGGAACAGTAAAAAATGTTGCCAATATAACCAAAAGTGTTGCAATCACCCAAATATCACAAAACACATATGCAAAATAAAGAGGTTATTAAATCTTTGCAAACCCTTTTTTATTCTCTAGATCGTTCAAGAACACAAGAGAAGAGCATACGAGAATTTACAAGATTTTTACAAGAAACTCAATATCTCAATGAGGAATCTAAGAACTTAGATTTCTCAAAACAAAAACTTTGATACCATGTTAGAAATCTGAAATAGATTGAATAACCCAAGAACTTTATAAGAGAAATTAAATCTACATAAACTGGAAAAGCATAAAGAATGCACACTAGAACTCTGAGAGATTATGCAATCTCAATATGACAAAATGCATTAAGAGCTTCCAAACTGAAAAGATACAATGCAAATATGCATGAAAGGATGAAAATACAAGGTAGGTAGTGAGTTTATATAAAACTTAGGAGAAGAGGTAGGTGGAAAATCCAACCAATAAGAATCAACCACAAAAAGTGATGGACCACCAAAAGTGGTGGATGCCACCAAAAGTGGAAAGTGGTTCCACCCATTAAGGAAGGGGACACCTCATTGCTTATCTCCTAGTTATTAAATAATAAACTCACTTTATTATCCTAAGAAAGCTTAATTAAGTGTAGGAAAAACCTAGGACTAAGGGAAAATAAATTAACCCACTAGGAAAATAAAAACCTACACCAACACAAATACTTTCATGTACCTCTGTTAAGGTAGTCAAAGCTTCCTCAGGGTTAAGGCATCATAGTAGGGTCCCCTCGATACTTCTACAGTAAAGGGTCTCTCCTAGGATAACGAAACATGATGAATTTTTAACAAAGGTTTTCTTTAGGTTCGAGGTGATGTCATCGAGGAGGATTCCTCTTTTTAGGTAAGTGAATATGTCATGATACCAAGGATCACCAGGATCAATGATTTTTCACACAAATTCTGATTCTGGTACCTTGAAAGCTGGGACGAGAAACTACTCTATGAGGAATTCACATTTATGGGCGTTCTTTGGGATATCTAGCAAGGACCCAATTGTCACCATAGCATGTGCAACTCTATTATTCACTCGAGGTATCTTCTCAAAGGTTATATCAATGAAGAACTCTTTGAGATCTGTAACCAACTTCTCGTAGGGGGTAATCTTGTCATCTTTGGTTTGGTACTTGTCATTGACCTGATTGATGATCAATTGTGAATCCCCAAAGACTTTTAATGCCAGAATCTGCTATTTTACCACTATTCTAAGTCCTATGATAAGAGCCTCATATTTTGCAATATTGCTGGTACATGGGAAAGACAACTGATATGATTTTGGAATACAATCCTCTTGTGGTGTGATGAAAAGGATACCTGTCCCCAATCCATGTTGTGTGTAGGAACCATCAAAATACATTTTCCAATGATTTGATGTGTTTAGGAGGAAGACTGACTCATCTGGAAACTCTGACACTAAGGGATTCTCTGCATATATGGGTGCCTCTGCTAGTTGATCCATAATGACTTTCCCTTTGATGAATTTCCATTCCACATATTCTATGTCAAACTCTGTTAGGATCATCACCTATTTAGCCATCCATCCTATGAGAGTTTCTTTAGATAATAGATATTTGAGGGGATCTATTTTGGTAATGAGCTTTATTTGATGGGTGAGCATGTAATGCCTGAATTTCTATGAGGAAAATACGACTATGAGACAAGCCTTCTCTATGAATGCATAATTCAGCTCATGTCCCACTAAATTTCTACTAATATAGTATATTTCCCTCTCTTTTCCTGTTTCATCATGTTGAGCAAGAAGAGCACCAAGGGCCGCTGATGTAGTTGATATGTCTAGTATCAAGGATTTTTTTGGCATTAGTGGCATGAGGATAAGTGATGTTAGTAGATACTCCTTGATTTCATTGAATGATATGTCACATTTCTCATCCCATTTGTATGCCATCCCCTTGTGTAGTAAATGAGAATAGGGGACAGTCTTGTTTTCTAGTTGTGCTATGAACCTTCTAATGGATTGTAACCATCCTTGTAGAACTTGCAGCCATTTAAACATTCGTGGTGCCTCCATGTAAAGAATTTCTTTGACCTTTGCGGGATCTACCTCAATTCCTCTCAATGATACAATATAGCCCAAGAGCTTTCCTGAAGTTACATTGAAGACACACTTATTTGGATTCAACCGTACCTTGTACTCCTCAAGTCTGTCAAAGATTGGTCCTAAGGTTGCTATGTGATCTTGTCATTTTATGGATTTATCTAAGATGTCATCCACATAGTCCTATATAGTCTTATGAATCATGTTGTGGAATATCAATGTCATAGCTCTTTGATAGGTGGCTCCAACATTCTTTAGCCCAAATGGCATCATGTTCCAACAATAAGTGCCTCATGGACATGTGAACAATGTTGTCTTATGTTGATCCTCCTCGGTGATCATAATTTGGTTATAGCCTGAAAATCCATCCATGAGTGATAACATTTCATGCCCTACAGTGAAATCCATGATCATGTCAATGTTGGGTAGGGGGAAATCATCCTTGGGACATGCCTTACTCAAATCTTTGAAGTCAATACAGATTCTAATGCCCTTAGTGGGCTTGGAGACTACTACAAGATTGGAAACCCATTCTGGATAATCGATGGGTCAGATAAATCCTACATTGAGGATTTTTTGTAGTTCCAATTTGACTAGTAATGTAATTTGGGGATGCATATTTCTTAGCTTTTTTCTTATTGGTTTTTCCTTAGGATATAATACAAGGTGGTGAACGAAAACTTCAAGATCTAAACCTAGCATATCCACATATAACCATGCAAATTTTCTATTTTTGTTGGTCAGGAATTCTCCTAAGTTCTTCTGTTCTTCGACCAGGAGTGATTTTGCATAAAAGGTGATTTGGGTTGCTTCTTCGATTCCTACATTCACTGGGTTGCACTTCTCTGCTAGGGCTGCTGACTTCTCTTGATGTATAGAACTAAGGGGAATATTGAATCCCTCATCCTTTAGCACCTGATAGAGGTTTTCACCATTAGATACATCCTTTTTTTTTACTATTTTGTGATTGGAAAGTGCCACAATGTGGTTTTCACTTAAGGATCAAGACGTTATTCTCATATTTTCAATTTTGTGAGTAAGAGATTCAATCGTTTCCCCATAGTATGCATGCATATCTAGCTCAATGTTGAATCCTGCTTTGTGATCTCCATATAACATGTTGTCCCTTAGTCCCATAAATTCAGAGAAAGCTTTTTCATTTTTGAATGAATCCAAGATTGGTGGTCCTTGTTGGTCCCAGTTTATGAGTTGGGGATAAACAAGTGTTAGCTCAAAGTTTTGGTTACTTGACTCAAATAATGTAGTTGTTATCATGAAAACATGGGAATCCTCATCAAATAGGTCTATTATATCGAAGGTATAGTTATTGAGGGGAATACTAGTTGATATGGGTAACTGAGGGGAAGCTTTGACTATTTTAATAGGAGCACGCTTGCTAAGAATGGTCACCTTACTAGTGATACATCCAAGGCCAAGATTCTTTAAGAATTTCTTAGGAAAGATGGGTTCTAATAAGCCATTAGCATTCTACCCCAACTTTTCATTTTTGTTATAGCCCCATCCAAGCATTAGTTGTAGAACCTTGTTGTCATCCTCCATTGGAAGAATGGGAGAGGGTCTATTTTCTTGATATAACAAGTCTAATATGTATTTTTCATCCACAACTTCTTTGCTTAAATCTCCCCACTTCTTGAAAGTGGTAGGTGTTGCCATAAATATTTGGGATGTGCTATCAATGGGTTGCAACTTCCCATGAGATTTAGGAGATCATGCGGTAACTCTCCTAACACAAATGCATTCTTCTTCAATTTATATTCTCCACAATCGTCATCTTGGATTACTGCTTTGATGTCTAGGATACTCTAGATGGAGGGTGTCTTTGTCTTAGATTTGGAGGCTAAGGTAGATGGGTCAACTAAGGAAGATGTCAGTCTTTCATCGTTCTTGGGAACTTGTGGGGTTTTGTAGTACTTGGAATTCTTGCAATAGTAGAATGGTTCGAGGTTTCCATGGATCATTACTTCCTTATCTTAGTAAGGGAACTTGAAACATTGATGATAGGTAGATGTGATGGATTGCATCCCATGGATCCATGGAAATCCTAGGAGAATGTTATAGGGAAACTTAAGGTTAAGGAATTGGCATGTGGTTTCCATAATGCTGGCCCCACTTGGATGGGAAGCTGGATGGTGCCTTATGAAACCCTCTCTTGATCATCATAGGCCCTAATAGTGATACCCTTTCCTTTCTCAATAACATCTTCAAAGAATCCTATATTCTTGATTAGCTGTAAGGTACAAATATTAAGACCGACACCTCCATCCACCAAGACTCTCTTGGATTTCTTCTTATGAACTGAGACCTCAAGATGTAGTGTGCGATTGTGGGATGGTTGCATTGGGAGGTCATGTTTGGAAAATGTAAGAAGGTGGGGTGTAGTGACATGTCTGATCATAGCTTGGAATTGATTAGCATCAATGTCAGTGGGTACAATAGACATAGACAAAGCTTTCTCTAGAATATCCCTATGTGCAAGCGATATCTTAAGCAACTACAAGATGTAGATTTGAGTGAGGGTTTTCTTTAGCTGGTCCAAGACACTGTAGTCATTAGGATTGGGTTTTGGAATAGTGCATGGGTGATCCCCTAGGTGGTGGTGATAGTCCTTGGATGGCAACCTTTCCTCTATGTGTGGTGACTCCACATTCTACATTAGGTCCTTTGATATTGATAACCATTACGAACTCATCTAAAGATGTGACAACATGGTCATAGACATGGTTTACATTTGCATAGTTCATTCCTTTACCCTTTCCTTTTCCCTTGTTATGATCAAGCATCAGATTCATGCATATCTTTAATTCTTGATTCCCCATTTGTTGGTCAACAATTATATCCTCATTATCATTGAGGTCTTGAATGAGGTTCTTTAACTTCATGCAACTAGCCATTGTATGTCCCTTGATTTTGTGGAAATCACAAAGGTGCTTCTCGTTATATCATGGTGGTTTAACTTTAGGCTCTTGGTAATTCTCATAAATAGGGAGTGTGATGAGGTTTTATTGTTCTAGTTGTTGCATGATAGATTCGATAGGTTCCCCCAATGGTGTATATTTGTGTTTTTGTGGGTAATTGTTCCTTGGGGGTAGCCCTCTTTGAGCATTTGCATCGTTGATCATTTGATGGTTTTGTTGTTGTTGTGGTGGGTTTGGTTGTGGTGCATTTTATTGATAGGTTGGTTGTTGGATGTTGGATTTTGGGTATGTTGGTTGGTGTGTGTTTTGTTTTGGAGCACTAATAACCACTTTGGCATCAACAACACCATCATTGGTAACATTCTTGTTTTTAGCCCAAGTGCGGGGCTTGTCATTATAGCTAGTGGATGGTCAACTATTCTTGTATGTTGGTGCATGCTCTTGTGCTATGAGGGCTCTCTCAATGTTGAGAGCCTTGGGGATAAGTTGGTCGTATGTCGTGATACATTGCATTTTCGATTGGAAGGACAACTTCCCTTAAGATTAAAAATTATGGTTCCTATTTGTTGCTCTTCAGGCATAAACCATTTGCTTTTGCTAGCTCAGGACCTCCACCACTGCAAGAAGTTTGCAAATGATTCTCCTCTAGCTTGTTTTAGGTTAGATAACTCTTCCAAGCTTACATCCATATTTGGATTGAACGAAAAGTGATCTATGAATATATATATTGTAAGGAAAATTAGATGCAGAAACAACTCTCCTAACGTCAAAAACTCAGGAAAGAATGTAGATATACTTTTAATTTTTCAATTACAGTCCAATTAAGATGCACTTTGAAATAAATAGAAGAAACAGAGAATTAGACAAACACATATGAACACCAGATATACGTGGGAAAACCCTTACGGGAGAAAAACCAGCACACCAAGAGAAATCACTTTGTATTACAATAATGGAGATTACATACAAATATCAAAATTATCTTTCTGATGTCATATTTCAGCAGCTTTCACAATGATCAAACTTGTATAGGAACCTTCAAGTTACAATCTTTACAGAATAGAAATCACTCTGATACAATTCGAACTGTTCACACAATTGTTCTTCGAACCAACCATCGAACCATCAAGCATCTGCAACTTCAAACTATATTCATGTCATTCCCTGTCTGTTGAACTTCCTCACAGAACTGCCACAATGGACTGTCTTCCAACGGTTCCAATTTGGCTCCTCTGATTGGTCAAATACCAACCATGTAGATAGTCATCATTCGGTCAAAAGAGTTCAAACTTTGTTGGCATATCGGTGAGACACTAACAGTGTCTCCCCGATGCCACAAAGTCTTCACTATCGATATCAGCAAGAGTCTTGCTGATCGCCAAGACATTTTACCGAGCTTCACATGTTGCATCGACTTCAATTTTCTATCGGCGAGACATACCGCTCTTGCCAGGACTTCACATCGAGCCTCCTCAAGTTTCACCGACTTTAGTTTTCCTTTTGGCACGACTATCGCTCTCGCCAGGAGACTATACCGAAGTCACATGTTATACTGATCGTCAACAATAGTCAACAAGACATATCATTGTCACCAAGAGGTTTCACCGAGATCCCTTATGTTACTTTGAAGCCATCAACAGTTGGAAAGACATACGTCCTTCATCGAGACTTTACTCTGAAGACTTTAAGTTACATCAAGCACCGAATGGTCGGCATGACATTCCATTCTCACTGAGACTTCTCCCCGAGACCCATGTGTTACCTTGATAGCTATATGCTATCGGTGAGACATTCTACAGTTGCTGAGAGATATCCCTGAGATCCTTTGTGTTACTCTGATGACCAACACTTGAACCTCCGTCGGTGAGACATTTGCACATCGGTAAGACTTCTTACTGATAGAATATAAGATATGCCGAAGACCACAAGATGTAACATACTGTCGGCGAGACAAAATATCTTGATAAGACTTCTCACCAAGCCACCGTAGGTTATCCCGATATACGATATGAGTGACCTGTTGGCTAGAGATCTCCACGGGCGGTAAGAGGTCACAACGAACACAATATGTCACAGCGATAGGATTGTTCGGTGAGACAAAAGCTAGGTCACAATGACCTATACAAATCAACAAGGTTACTACTACTAGTTGGCCAAACATGATGGATGTCACACCGACTTTTCCCCAATAGAGGTTACATCTTGTGATGATTTAGGCACATATTTCCAACATATATGATGCCTTGGAACTTTTGGATTCTAGGAGGTAAATGAGCGAACCATTCAATTACAGGGCCAACTAAGCTTCGTGGAAAGAGCCACATTAGATAAGAGTCATCATAGGCCACTTCCATACAATGCACATGGAATTCTCTGATGTGGTCCTCGATATTTCCTTTTCCTTTGTATTTATAAAATTTATGTATCTCAAATCTCGGTGAGAATGGGACCATGGCAGTGTTCCTATCAAAGGGATAGGGGCACGAGTCACGTTGGGCATGTGATATTTTCATTTTTCTTGCTTGAATGTCTTGTATTTGTTGTGAGAGAAATTTGACCTATGAGAAAATATCGTCCTACAGATTGGGTGGTGGAATGTACGTGCTTTGAGGTGGTATGGTTGATGACTTGAATTTGTTACTTGGCATATGTGCAGGGTTGGCTTGTTGCGTGAATGATGGGGTTGCATATGCTCCTTACATGTTAAGGTTCAAGGAATTTTGTTGCATCTTTGTGAAGGGTTGTTGGAAGCGTTGTTGTTGCGCAATCAACACTTGTTGATATGCTTGTTGTTGTTGTTCCAACAATGCTTGTTGTTGCTGTGCCAATAGTGCTTGTTATTGTTGTTGTGCCAATAGTGCTTGTTGTTGTTGTCTCACTATCAACACTTGTTGTTGTGCTTGATGTTGTTGTAGGGCTTGTTGATAAGCTTTTTGTTTTAAGGCTTGTGCTTGTACTTGTTGATCTTGGTATTGTGCTTGTGCTTGTGCTTGTTGTTGTGCTTGTTCTGCTGCTTGTTGTGCTTGTTGTTGTTGCAAGGCTTGAGCTTGTGCTTGTTGTGCTTGTAGTTTTTGTAGCAAGGATTGCACTTGCACTTGTGCTTGTGCTTGTGCTTGTTCTTGTGCTTGTGCTTGCACTTGTTGTGATTGTAGTTATTGCAATGCTTTTTGGTAGGCTTGTTGTGTTGTTTGTAATGTGATGCTATATTGATTTTCCGTGTTCAGATTTTGAGATGGGTGTGATGGATTTTGGTGTTATGATATGTTGAGGGGTTTTTGGGGTGGTTGTTGAGGTGGTTGTTGTATGATGAGAGGTTTGGTGATAGATGATTGATTTGGAATTGGATTTGACGTGTTTAACCCTTGTGAGACTTGACTTTGGGATGTTGTTGATGGTGTGATCAATGGTTGGGATGTTTGATATGAGGCCACTTGGGGTTGTGATGTTAGTGGAATGTTTGGATTTGGATTAGGTGTGATGGATAAATTGATTTGATTTGTGTTTGGTGGATTAATTTTATTGGTTACATTTGGTGGATTGATTTGATTGGTTTGATTAGGGGTCAATTTTCTTGATTCAAAGTGATTTGTTTTAAACCTTGGATCAATGTGGGTGATGGGGTTATGATAGGAACTAGTGGATATGTTTGTGATGTGTGCTCTTGTAGGAGTGAATATGAAGCATCAAAGGTTCCCACTTGTCCAAATAGATCCACTTGACCTTATGGAACATTAGGGGCATAACTTTGTGTATCAAGGGCATAGGATGGTGTGGAACGAAAAGTGGATGAGTTGTTTGTTTCATGGAATATGAGTGGTACATATGGTTGTTGAGGATCTTGTGGGACAGTGTTTGCAATACCCAAGATTGTGTTAGCTTCCAAGTTTTGGTTATTGACAAATGGGTTCCCTTGAAGGGATTGAAGTAATGAACTCCCTTTTGTGGCCATGGGTTGACTTGGTGCATGTGATGATGATGGTTGGGAGATGGGTTGGACTTTGTTTGGAAATGATGGTGTGAAATGTGTGTGGAATGGTTCCCAAGGGTTTCTCTCTAATGGTGTTAAAATCAAAGTTAGAAGGAAGTTTAGCCCCTTCTTTTGCTAACTCCAACATGTGTTGGGCGGGGTTCAATTTCATTATGGTATTGACAAGCTTGTGGGTGTTGGGATCTTGTATCAATTCAAGCAACTCATCATGAGTCATTTATTTGAAATTATTTGTGACATCCTATACTTGACATCCACCCTCTTGAGAATCTTGAGGTGGTTGAGGGAGATTTGGTAGAGGGTTGGTTGATGCTCTTGGGTCAAATTCAGTTTGGCTTAAGTAATTCATAGTTGATGTTTCCTTGTTTTGTTCCATGTTCCTCTTGTGTTGTGATCTTGTTTGGGCCATAAAATTTAGGATCAATTTTTAGAAGTGTATGTGATGGATTTGATATTGTTTTGACTTATTTGGTTGATCTAATTTTTTAGGTGCAAAAAAAAACCTGTAGGATGCTAGGATCAAAAGACGATGGCATGAAGGATGAAGTGGTGAATGATATGGGTGTTTGAACTTTAAGAAATTTGGTCAATACTAGACTTAGGGTTTTGATTTTGATATTTTGATTGGATAATGAACTTGTGAATCCTTATATGGACATGTGATCTTTGGATAAAATTGTTCAAAGGTTTGCTAATTTAACTAAATGTGTGAGAAAGGATGCATTCCCACACACCTAACTAAACGAGGTGATTTTGATTTGGTTTAAATGATTTACCCAAGTCTAGAATAATGATGTTTCTAAAGCTCTAAAGTTGTTTGTGGGATGGAAATGATAAATGTTTTGTGATGGATGAAATGTTTGATTTTGATCCTAAGTGAACCTAAAGGGACTTTGTTTACAAGACCAAGATAGTGAAGAACATGTTTTACCCTATGAGTAACTCAAACCCAAAAGATCATAAGATAATGAACACATGTGTGGGGTTCAATTTGAGTTAATCTTGATTAATGAATTTATTTTTACCACACCCACTTGTCTTGATTAAGTTTCAAACTAAATTTCTATGTCTAAGCAACCTTTCATTCCACAAGGTCCATTATGTGAAAATCAAGAAGCTACAGCCATAGTTTCCTTACGTTGGCTTTGGAATTATGTAAATTTAGATATAAGTCTAAATATTTAGAAGCCTCTAAAGATAGAATCCTTAGGGACAAGCAACAATATTTGAATTTTCAAAGGAATTCACATAAAATCCAAAGGGTTTGAAATTTCAATAATTGTTTATTGTTTGTTTTCTTGTTTTGGAACCAAGCATTGTGTTTAATTAACTCACAAGCAACACAATCCTAGCTCAATTGTGTACATTCTTCTTGGTGGGCCTTTCCTCATGCCCTTCATAGTAGAAGAGATGATTTTACATGGAATTTAGGGAAGAGTGTAGAGATATGTTAAGAATGAACTCTTAATCTCTACACTTTAACCAAAATTGGACATGGCAAGTAACTTCTTGGAACGAAATTCCAATGCACCACTTTAAAAAATTCTTTGGAAGGACAAAGTTGGCCACTACAAACAAAATTTTTTAATGACAACAAACCAAGAACACCCGTCATTTCAATACCGTCCGCTAGCCACCTAAGGCTCTTAAACCATCCTCATTCCACTTAAGGTGTGTGATTAGGTGCAGTATGTTGACACCTCGGGATTGAAGTTACTTTCTCATGATTTCACAACCTTTGATATAGCCCACTAATAAACGTGCTTCAAGAAATTTCCTATGAGTTTTCCGTTGTGGGATGTGTCTCATAGTAATTCCTCTCTTAAGGGTGGCTAAAAGCAAGAAAAATACACTTTTGAGTGTTTCTCTTCACCCAAGATCGCATGAAGCACAAGGGGAGAGGATACACACTTTAAAGTGTATACAAACAAGATCACTCACTCAAAACACTTGTTCATTTTATCCTTCAAAGAAAAATGACTTCATTTTAAGAACAAAATTTGAGTGTGATTTTGTCTTGTTCAAGTTTAGCCCAACATAGCAATGACTAGTGAGTTTGTACGTTCAATTTTAACCAAATTGAAAAATTCAAAGAAATGGTTAATTTTAAGCCCAAAATGAACTAGTTGGTCCTAAAACAGAAAATGGAAAGCAACAAATGTCCTAAGCTATAACAATAAGCATCAAAATGCTTTTCAACTTTCAAGTCAATGCTTCATTCTTCAATTCTATAATAGCGACCTTGGATCAACAAAGGTGATGTTGTTTTGGAAATAGCGGCGCTATTTGGCAATAGCGGCGCTATTTGGCAATAGCGGCGCTATTTGGCAATAGCGGCGCTATTTGGCAATAGCGGCGCTATTTGGCAATAGCGGCGCTATTTGGCAATAGCGGCGCTATTTGGCAATAGCGGCGCTATTTGGCAATAGAAAAGGTGACACTCTAATATAGATAATGAGTGCACAAACAGCGCTATAATGACAAAGGCAACGCTATATCAAAAGTGGCGCTTAGGTGAAAACCTGAAATTCATAGAAAATAGAGAGGTCAAAAGCGACACTTTAGCAAAAGCGATGTGGAAATGAAAAGATAAAAGCAGTGAAATTCATCAAAAATGACTCCCTGTCACAATAGTGATGTTGTATATTCTTGCAATAACGACATGATTTGCAATAGCGGTGCTTTGGTTACGTAAAAAATGATGCCATTTTTTGGAATCACAAAATGTGAATTCTATGCAAAAATATCAAAATTTCAAATGGTTATCTCTCCTTCTAGCGCCAAAAATGTGATTGCCAATCTATACCTGCCTAAACATGAACACACATAAACACATTAGTCATTCAAAAAAGCACAAATAACATTCCCTATGAGATTCTTAAGCATGCTAAGAAGTGTTACCTGATTTTGGCTTCCAGTTAAAATAAGGTAACTTATTGTTTCTTATTTTGTGTTTTCATTTAAACATTAAAAGATACATCATGTTCTGCTAAGTTCATTAATGTGCATAAAGGAGATTGTCAAAACAAATTGCATTTATTCTAGTTTTGCAATTACATACAAATAAGAAAGAGAACCAACATGTATTGCAAATGTAATCTTTGTTGATGATCATGAGCATATAATGTCCCTCACAAGCCAAGGGAATACCTTTTCTAATGCTTATAAAGAAAAGATTATATGCCTATAGATAATAGAAAATAAATTGCACATAAAATGAAAAGGGACCCGTCATTTCTTGGTGGAATGACGAACCGTATTGGCTTGGTCCTACATCATCTTGGCCCTTCCCACTACCCTGCTTCTGTTTGATGCTCTCCTTGCTGCTCCTAGGTTTCCTGCATCTAAAAAAAGAGTGTTGTTAGAGCAATGAAAGGTCACTAATCAAAATATGTGCAAAACATCCATAAACGTGTAATCTGATGCCCATTAGCACTAAAATAGTCAGCATACCATAAGTGTCCAAGAAAACAAGAAAAGATTAATCAAACACACCTATGATATGCTTTATTTATCTAATAGGTTTGTTCCTTGTGTAGATTTAGGACAAGTCTTTGTTACTGTTCTGATTCAGCTGATTGCAACATGTGCAGTAAAATGTGGCTCCCACGAGGGTAGAGCCTAGCATGCTACCCTCTGATGTTTAAAGAGGGACAGGAAATTGAGAAACTTGATCAAATCAAGTATAAACATATTCTTGATGCATTAAATCAATATGGAATCACACTAGCTGATCAACTTTCATTATCAGATTCAAAAGATGCAACACATAATGTGAACTATCAAGAGATTCACACTTCATCTTTTCACAATGAATCAATCAATAAGCTGCCATCATGTCAAAAGGAAGGTGTATTTTGCTGGATATGTCTTTCAATCTTCTTAAGTGGATCCAAGATCCATTTTATTAAAGAAAAAATGATGTTTGTGATGCATCAAGTTCAATTATGCATCCATTAAATAATGAAGGAGCTGTCAAGTCATGTTTGAAACCATCATGAGTCATTTGGAGCAGCAAGAAGGAACAAGGATAGTCATGGATTGTTGCATGAAGGACACAGTCCAATTCATCTCACCCCAATCCTATTGAACAACCACACATCACTTAGGATGGTGAGATTTCAAGTCACCACCATAAGTGACATATGTTTTCCCAGTAGGATTAAAGCAAAAGGAATGGTGGTGAGTATAACAATGATCTTTAAGAGTTTGCAAAGGGAAGTATTATGTGGATAAGAGTTAAAAAACAAATCATGCTACATCTCATGAAGGGGCAACAATAATGAGTGCATGCTATAGGGAAGCAAGGGGAGCTTTCTCGGTTTCAAGTTAGAGCTATCAAGAATTTTCCAAGAACAATCAATAAGCCATGAGAAAACAAGGGGCATGTCATTACACTCAAATGAAGCATCCATCTACATCAAAATACAGTCATGCTAAAAGAGACTCCAACAGGTAGCAAGGTGAGATTTCCATCAAGGTCATCTGGAGGAAAGGAAATATGTCATTCTTCTCTGTCATAACAAAAAAGAGACAAGGGTAATCATCTCGAGTAGATGGCTATGATGAGCCTCTTAATTTCAAGAAGGAAATGGACTGTTAATAGCAAATAACAGTGGGTATTAGAAACATCATCATAAGTAATGCAATCAACATTTCAATCAATATTGAACATAGATAATAATAAGAGCACAATTTTCTTGAGGTTCCATTTAAATTGGTCAAAGAAACTGGTAGATTAGAGGTGTGATAGTCTATGATCTTCAAGTGTTTCATGGAGGATCTTAAGGGAAAACCACCATTTTCAGCAAAGCAGTCTTGAGACACAAAAGAGACAGTTATACAATTTTAGGGACTGTCATAAGGATCTTATACATCTGAAGTGTGGGGCAGTCTTGGTTATTGTGAGCATGGATAAGTGTTTTCCTATTGCATTGGGTTAGAACAAGGTTCATGGCTATGATAGGTTTTGATTTGAGTGACTGTGGGATGACAGTCAATACTCTTAAGATTGTGACTTGTCCTTAACTGGTTTTGGTTAGGACTGTTACAATGTTTACAGGTGATCACAAAGAGTCAAAATCAAAGGGGCAATATTCAATGACAAAATATGATAGAGCTTAGTGGCCAGAAGGTACGTACAAGGAACCTCATGCAAGGGGTTTGAGAGAAGAAGATGACCTAGGTTACTATCACTACAAGATAATGTTGTGAGGGATCACTAATAGGTATATGTGACAAACTTAATGACAATTGCAAGAGGTCATAAAGCAGGTTCAAAGCATTATCAAGGCTTTGGCATGGCCATGACAATATCAGTCACAATGAATACAATGCATTTCAAACAACAAAATAAAGCTTCCATGAAAGATAAACCCTCAAGCTATGATCTAGTTTCCAGTTAATATTGGCTATCATGAGCAGAGCATATCAGATGAACATGTTGTTTTCCTAGCAGGAACTTTGACCTTTGAGGACATTGATAAAATAAATAAGGCTGCTGATAATCTAAATTTTGAAGATTTGCGTACAATGACATTCAGGAAGATATATTTTATCAGATCCACTACTCTCAGAATGCCAAAAAATCATGACAATACAAGAGAACAAGGACTTTAAAGCACCATCAGAGATTTCTAGTCAGGTTTGCAAGACAATTTTACCACTGAAGATACATCAGTTGTCAACAAGACAACCACTAACATTAATTCTACTATGGCAATTTCCAACCTGAAGGTGGCAAGTGAAATATCAATTTACAAGAAGGACAATGTAAGCCATGTTGTGGGTGTATTGGGTGCAATCAAGGTGAAATGTTTCCCAAACATGAAAGAAGATCCAAAAAAGCATAATGCTGAAGGTGTTTTTATTGAAGTTTTGAAAGAAAACTCTATATCAAAAGCACAAATAGTAGTCACAATGAGAACTGATCAAGCAAAATTTAAAGACACATAAAATGCAACAAGCCCAGTTATTCAATCATGGTGGTCAACCTGGAAAAGGTTAGCTTTTTACAATAACAAGAACCCACTTGGGGTTTTGAGTAAGATTTAAATACTCTTTTTTGATGAAATCACAATACATGTGGGTTTCAAACCCTCTTTCAGAAAAATGAAATGCCATAAAAAACCCATCCGGGTTTGTTTTGAAAATTGCAAATTTAGTAATGGTAAAAGAGAGATTTCATGGAGATATTCAATAGCAGAGAAATGCATTTCAAAACCCTAGTCTAGTCTTCATGGCCTCATCTTGAAAGTATTTTTTCCTTCACAAAATCACAAAATACACTTGGAGTTTTTAAATCAAACTTTGAATACAGAGAGAAAAGCTAGATTTTGCTTCATTTTGACACTGGAAGAGCTTGGGTTCGAGCTTTTATTCATTGAAATAAAAGGAGAAAATCAAGATATGGGTTTGGTAAAAGCTTACCTAAGCAAAAAATTTCTCATTCTCTTTGGTTATGCAAGCATTTAACTCATGAAAATCCTCCATTGGAGCTTCAAACAACCTTAGTCATGGCGGCTATGAGCAAATGAATAACTGTAAATAAGTAAACCAACAAAAAATGATCAGAAAATATTGCACAGAAGTGGCCTAAACACATGAAATGGCCTTTGAAAGATGTAAAAAATGTAGATTTTGTTCAAAAAAAGGCAATTACCTCTTGTTTCCTAGTTGAAACCACAAAAACCATTCAAAGAATCAGCCAAAAAGAACCATTTTTTAGTACTTTCATGAAACCCCATAGCGACCAGATGAACATTCTAGAGAAGGCTCGACACAAATGAATTATTTTTTTTACTTTTCCCCATGTTTTGTTTAGGGTTTGAAACCCTATGGTGGTCGGCCAAGGCATTTTTTCCTTGTTTTTTTAAAAATTGCAAAGCAATTTAATTGCTATGTGGGCTTTGAAGTGGAGTTTTGTGACTTAGGCAATTTTGCCTTATGTTCATTTGGAGACCATGTGCCTTGGTGTTTTTCACCATCTTTGCAAAATGCTAAGTCTTTCAAGACTTTGAAAACATGGCTTCCAAAGAATTTGGAGTTCCCTTATGATCACATAGGCCAAATTATTGGTCTTTTTGTTTGTCTTGAAAGGAGAATTGTTGACCAATGATAGTCATGTCACTTTTGGCTTTGAAGTGTAGAAGTGGAGGTGAGTTAAATTTCATCAAATTCCTTGGAGGAGTTTAGTTTTGCTTGAATGCTTTTACAAGCATTTAAAGTATATCATTATTTTGCATTTTTGTCAATTGTAAGACATTATTTAAGTGATTTTTAAATCACTTTTATTTAATGTTATTTATTTAATGCAAATATTGATGTAATCCAAGGAGGTGGTGGGGCCTCTTTTTGCATTCTATTTTGAAATGTAAAATAGTTTGATTAAGTGGTGTATTATGAATCACTTAATCAAGTTATTATTTGGAATGCAAATTAGAGTCTTGTGCTTTTGCAAAAGCACTAAAGGTGTGGGTCAAATGGGTTGAATACATGTGTGGGAAACATGATGACTGGCAGACATGAGAGATGTGTGAGAAGTTGTATTTGATTGATTTTGGAGGAAATGGGCTATTTGGAGGCATTTTTGTCACATTTTTAGTGTGACTATAGTCTTGGCTTGACTTTGCTTCATGTGGAGGACAGTTTGGAGTGATTTTAGAAGGTTATTTTTTTCCTTTTCTGCTGCATCCAACTAGAACCCTCTAGAGGGACTTGTGTGAGGTAGTTGTTTTTTTGCTTAAGTAACTTCAATCTTTGTTATTGGGGTTAGTTATTTCTTTCCAACAGAGTGATAGCTTGGCTTTGGAGTTATCTTTTCAGCAGGAGCAGTATTGTAACTCAGAGATGGACTTGTATATCAGTTGAGTACTTTGAATCAATGACATTAAAATAGTTGCCTTCTCATTTCATGTTTTACTATGTGCAGTTAATGGTCGATCAAGTTACTTGTGAAATCTATCTTGTAGTTTTGTCTCATTGTTAAGCACCCGTTTAGTAGAAAATGCATTGTTGCAAGTTATAAGTTGTGTTAGTGAATGTAGGTGCTGTTAGTTGTGAAAATTTTCCTTCTAAGAGTTCTGTTAAAAACCTCCTTATAAATTGCTTATGTGAAAATGCATATGAAAATGAGTTGTGTGAACCAAAATTTGTCATTGTTTTGGATGTGTGTAGGCTATTTACAGGTCTTAATTAGTTTTTTGGTGTATCACCCTTAGTAGTTTTAGTAAATTCTCATTTTCATGCATCTTTTTACCATTTTCCTCAAGAAATAATTAGTTTAGGTGACATCAAAAGGGGAGCCAACCCATAATCTGGAGGTCTGCTTTCACAACATGATACCCACAACTTGAAAGCAGTCCCATGTTAGTCCAAATTTGTTGAGTTCTTTCACAACTTGGTAGAGGGGTGCAAATTTGGGTCACTAACAAGAAGATGAAAACATGATCAAAATAATATGAAATAACAAGTAAATGAACATGAAAAACCAATCTAAGCTACTCAAAACCCATCCCATAGGGGGATTGGTGTCACTTTGATGTGGAAAGTGGCCCTTTCCCAATACCAAGTTGATAAGCTCCAAGATGTTGATGTAAAGTGGTGATGTTGATGCAATGAGATAGTAGATTCAAACTAAAATTGATGAACAATGCATGTGATTGTGGATGAAAATGAGTAGAGTAATAATGCATTCAAAAGTGGATCCATATTCAATAGAGGAAGCCTCTATTTATAGGAAAGAAAGGTTGAAGAATGGGTAAATTTGGGCAATGTGGGACTAAAATGGGGACCAATAGCCTTGTGACACTTGTCACAAGGCTAATGAAAGCTATGGGGATATGTGCTCACACATGTGTGAGTACATTTTGGGGGAAGGGATGAGTTAAAGCATGTATGTGAGAATGCAAGGGAATGAAGAGAGAATTTAAGGAATATGGTTGGGGGTGTAAGAGGGATAAATTTCCTTGTAAGAGACAAGACAACATGTAAGAGGAATTGCATTCCCTTGTAAGAGGAATTAAAGACATTTGTAAGAGGCTTTTAAAGCCTTTGGAGGGAAATTCAATAAATGGGTTGTTGAGAGAATATTCTCAAAGAATATCCTTTTGTGAGGATAAATAACTTATTTATCAATTAGAAGAAATCAATTTCATGTGCAACTTGGTTAATAAACCCCGAGTTTATTTGACCAAGGTGAAGTTAAAAGCTAGAGGATTGGATAATGGAGATTAGCACGTAGCTTAAGGTTAATTAATTCAAAATTAATTAACTTAAGTAGGTTAGGGGTTTGTGACATTTGATTAAATAGTTGAATTTATTTAATTAAATGAGAAGACATAGGGGTTTCAATTAAATAGTTTGATTTATTTAATTGAATGAGATGAAAATTAGTGAGAAGAGGATTAATTAATCTGATAAATTTAATTATTTGATTAATAGGAGAAAGTGATGAATTTAATTTTAAGCAATGTAGATTATTTAATTAGATAATTAGGACATAGTTGATTTAGGAAGAAATGATGTTAGTAATTAGATTAAGATGCATAATACCGATCATGACTTATTTAAGTGTCTACAATTCTCTACCAAGGTTACACATAAACTTTCCAAGAATTCCCACAACTCGGGCAACATTCATTTTAGTGTAGAACATAACATATATTAGGCTTCTCACAACACTAATATAATGAACTTTATACATATCTTGAAAATCACCATCAAATTCAAATAATTGTTTCAAAGACAATATTTAAAGGGAACTCTCTCTAATTAATTATCTTACATATTATATCTTTGCAAAATAGTTTCAACAGTCTCTTATTTAACCAAAACTTTTTGCTAGCTTGATTTTTGTTGATTTTTCTTACCTACAGTGTATTTTGCTACTCTAGATGTTTTTATATCAAATTTATTTGAAACTTGAGTTTTAAGTTTTGCAATCATTTATTTATTGTTAGTAAAAAGCAACAAATAATTGTCGCAATGGAGAAGGTGCGTGCGGGAGGGGGGTTTCAATCCTGCAATAGAGAAGTTGCAGGAGATGTCGATGATGATGGAGACCTTGACAAGGGTTTTTTGTTGTTTGAGAAGTCTTTGGTGGCTGCGGTTGGTGATTTCTAGCTGTGGCTGCAAAGTTTTTTTTCATCTGAGAAGTCTTTGGTGGTTGTGGCTAGTGATTTCTGGTTCCCAGTTTCTGATTTGGGGCGTGGAGTTGACGGGAGGGTGAGCTACTTATTTCAAGTCTGGGTGAGGTGCCTTCCCTCTTGGTCTATGGTGAATGGGTTTTGGAGGAGGTCGGGGTTTCTGCCTTCCCCTATTTTTCTTGTTGGCGTTGTTGTGAGAGGGTGTGGTTTTTTGCACTCTTATCCTTCTATGGAGTTGCCTACTTTGTTGTGGGAGAGCTTTGGCCTCTTTGAGGACTGTTGGGTGCAAAATGGATAGATCTATGTTCCTATTCAGCGTAATAGGAAGGATTGGTGGTTCCTCTTGCTTGTCTATTATGTTTCTAGCCTCCTCTTGGGTGTCTTTTGCTTCTGCCTGCGGCTTGTTGGGTGGCTGATGTTGTCGGGTGTTGTGGCTCTTGGTGTGGGTGGAGGCTGTTCTTCCCTCTTACCCTTTTTTCCTGATGTTTTGTTTGTGTTGCTTTCCTTGCAGCTGGTGGGTGTGTGTTTAGGGTTCTCTGGGGTGGTTTGGTGGAAGGATGGGCCTTTTCTTGTTCCTGTTCAACATAATAGGAAGGCTTGGGTGATTTTCATGCTAGTCTGTTCTCCTACTTGGGTCCTCTTGGTGTCCCTCAGCCCCTTCTGGTTGTTTGTTCGGTGGCGCCCTTTTGGGGGTTCTTGCTCTTGAAGAGTTTTGGCTTCTGGTATCCCTCTCGAGGAGTGGTGGTGTCTTCTTTATGATGGTTCTATAGAGTTATTTCCTATTTGTGGCTCTAACCGACATGTTAGGGTAGCTGGATGGTTTTATTGTTCGAACTTCTTCATGTTTCCTTCATGTATGGGCTCCTCTTTCTCATTTGGGGCTTGTTTGTTGTTGCTCTCTTTGGGTGTGGGTCTCTGGTTGTCTTTTGGCCTTTGCTTCTTTTTGAAGTTTTGTGCTGCCTCCTCTTGGTCTAAGGAGGAGTTGTTGTTTGGGTTTCTCATCTTGTTGGTTTTGTTTACCCAGCTGAGTTTCCTGCTGTTTGGTGTTTTGGTGGCTTTTTGGCAATTATTTATGTCCCCCCTTTGTTTGGGGTTGCAGATTTTTTTGTTTGGCCTTTTGGCTGTGAATCCCCCTAAGTTGGTGAAGTTTATCTTTATGCTGGGAGGTTGTTCTTTAATGATGGTTGTTTTGGGGCTTTGGTGGAAGATTCCTATTATTTTTATGCTTTGTGGGCTAGCTGATGCGGGTTTGCTGATGGCTGGGTTTTCTCCATTGGCCCAGTTTCTTTTTTTTGTTATGTGTCTTGTTCCTTCTTGTCAGTTCCTGTGGCTTGTGATGCTTAAGGAGGATGTGGTTTCCCTTCCTAATGAAGTCTGTTGCTGCCAGGTTTTTTAGCTTAAGTCTCCTATAGAGGGGGAGATTGTTCCTTTTGAGGTGGAACCCTCTTCTATTGAGGTGAAGGTGGTAGCTGTCCTGTTGAGGTGGAGCTTTGGTGGGAAAGAGCATAGCGATTTTGGTGGGAAGGCACTCCTTTTCTTTCTCTCTGCCAGAGGGGAGCCCTATCCTTTAGAGGTGGATGTTGGGATGGCTAATCAAGTGGGATGGTGCTACAGGGAGGCGAACAAGTACTTTGTTTATCTGGACTCAGTTCTGGCTGATGAGTAGATGGTTTGTGGTAGATTGACTGCTTGGATGCCTGACTGTTTTAGGTGGTTCCTATTTTTTGTGATTAGGGGTCTAATGGTGTCTTACACCATCTTGCAGATAATCTTTCTTGGCTCTGGGGTGTCTTCCATGCGCGACTGGTTTGTTGATGCTTGATAGATGTAGGTGGTTTATGTTGTATCTAAAAGGGTTACTAGTCCTAGTTAAAACTAGGTTGTTTAAGGGTCTCTAGCCCTTACTTGTCTATAAGATGTAGTGTCTGTAGTCTTGATCTATCTTTAGTGGTTGCTGTGGGGCTGCTGATGGTTTATGATGTATTTTAATTGCAACTTTCCTTTCTTTGTTTTGGGTTCAGGGCTGCATCAAAACCCGTATTTTACCCTTAATCAAAACAAGCAACATAGAATTAATATATAAGACAACAATTAAAAGATGATCATCAATTTTTTTTATAATAGACATAATGGTTAGTTTTATTTTTAACAAACCTAAGTACTAAAGTCTAGGCATCAAATTTCTAATACCACATCCTAAGTGAATGTTTTATACTATACAAAGGTTTCTTAAATTTACAAATTGGATTTTCCTTTACCTGAACCACAACATCTTTAGGTCATTTCATATAAATTCTTCTCTACATCTCAATGCATTTTTTTAATGTCCATTTTCTCTACTTCTAAATCACATGCAACAACATAAAAAGTGAGAATCTAATGGAATTTAATTTAGTTTTTTTCTTGGAAAAATGATAATATCCCATATAAGGAATTTAATTTAGTTACAAGAGAGAATTTTACCGAAATCTATTCCTTATACTTGAAAAAATCCTTTTGCTAGTAGTTTACTTTGTACCTCTAAAACTTAACATCTACTCTAAGTTTCTCTTTAAATAGCTATTTGAAATCTATTGGATTTCTTCTTTTAAACATATCCACTAGATCTCAAGTCTTACACTTATCCAAGGCCATCATGTTGGCAACACAAGGGCAGACAACTGAGAGCGGGGGGGGGGGGGTGAATCAGTTGTCACATAAATTTAAACTTATTAAACTTATTAACCTTATTATCAGATCTAATAAATAAACATGAAAGCATAAACCATCACCACATCAAAAACACACATAACACCAATATTTTTTATGTGGAAACCTTGTTAGGGGAAAAACCACGCTGAAGGTTAGTCCACAAGATTATAGCCTATTATTTAAAGTATAAAAGAATAAATGGGTAATGCACATGCATTTAGGCACACTTCCTAGAGCTCACTGCTCAATTACAAGAAGTCTTACTGCCTAAAGGAAGACACACTGTCTTACAAAAACATTCATATTACATCTGCAATATTTTGAACTAAGAAAATAGCATCTACTAATTACAGTTCTGGTTAAGCACATGAACACTTCTTCACACTCTGCTCACTCTTCTTCACACTTTGGTTCTTCCTTTGAATGATTAGGACATTATTTGCACATCTCATACCTTCAAATGGAATAAAAAAATTTCATATATATTTGCAACTAGGAATTACATCAACTCCATGTCGACTTTAACAAAATAAAAAAATGTATACAAACTATTGGCCCAAAACATAAATAATTATTAATGTGAATCGACCAATGTCGGCCACAACATAGTGAAGACCCAAAACAACATACTCGAACATGAAACACCTCAAACAATTATTCCTCGAAGATCCACAACACACTACAATCACCCTGTCAGCCATGAACATGAAAAAAATGAACACGCCAAAGAAAATCACCAATTGCGAGCACAATGATCAATGTGGATGTGCAACAAAGATAAAGCACGATCTAGAAACATCCACGAGCATCATGAATCACCATAGAAGCATCCACAACAACTCAACTTACTAGAATCACATTATCTTCTTTCAGGAACACCAACTGAAGCAACAAAATAACTGTCAAAACACATATACTCATAAATCGATCAAATCTTCATTTAGATCTCTAAAAATTAACATGGATAAACTAGATATACTAAAAAAAAAACCCTTTAATCCAAAACCTCTGATCATCAACACACTGAGCTAGCCAACATACTGAACTTCACTGCATCACTGACAACCTGCAACTTGTTTTATTACAATTTTCTCAATATCCTCGACATATATAGCCTTAATGCCAATAGTGTTGACATAAATGACAACCACATATTAGCAACATACAACAATCTCCCCCTTTGGCATTGATGGAAACACATGATGTGAAAAACACCATCAACACAACTTTCTCTTAGCACTTTCTCCCCCTTAGGTTTTGACTCTTTTCTCCTCAACTCTTTCACATGACTCTTCTCCCCACAATTTTTTTCACATGACTCTTCTCCCCCTTTGACATCAATGAAAAAGATACAAAATTTCTTCACACAAGCTTTGAACCACATTTCTGAACATTTGACTACTCACCTTGCGTAGTAGCCACCACAACATCAATCTAGATCAAGATATGACTATGAAATGCACAAACTGATGCAAGTCAATGCATCTTAGTTCTAATTAGGAGGGGTAATCACCCCTAGCTTCCCTTTGAGATACTCAAAAGTATCCTTCAGCAATGACTTGGTAAAGATATCTACAATATGTTCCTTAGTGGGCACATACTCCAATTTGACTCCTTTTCACTCACCTTCTCTCTCAAAAAGTGAAACTTGATAGATATAGGCTTGGTTTTTGAATGCAACACTAGATTCTTAGAAATATTAATTGCACTTGAATTATCACAAAATATAGCAATAGGTTGATCATACACAACTTTGATATCTTTCAACATCTGCTTCATCCACAATACTTGAGTACAATTGTTAGTAGCAACAATGTATTCTGCCTCTATAGTAGATAAAGAAATGGCATTTCGCTTCTTACTTAACCATGAAATCAACTTCTTTCCCAAGAAAAATGCACCACCACTAGTACTCTTTTTGTCATTCACATCTCCTTCCCAATCAGCATCAGTA
Organism: Sequoia sempervirens; assembly: GCA_007258455.2. NCBI lineage: Eukaryota > Viridiplantae > Streptophyta > Pinopsida > Cupressales > Cupressaceae > Sequoia > Sequoia sempervirens. Next base: position 152,449,948 of record VDFB02358134.1, on the reverse strand, counting down.
TAAGCACTCAAAGTAAGGTCATCATCTTTAGGATTCCACAAGCCAAAATCAACTATTCCCTTCAAGTATCTGAAAAATACTCTTCACAACAGTCACATGAGATTCCTTAGGATCAACTTGAAATCTTGCAACAATGCATACAATATTCATGATATCAGGTCTAGTTTGAGTCAAATAAAGCAATCCACCAATCATCAATCTGTACCTAGTTTGATTTTCCTTAGGTGAATCTTCATCTTGTGTCAGCTTACATTCGGTCACCATAGGTGTACCAACCAGATTTGAATCTTCCATACCAAACTTCTTTAGCAATTCTTTCACATACTTGGACTAAGATATATAGATCCCTTTATCTAGCTGAGTAATTTTCAATCCCAAAAATAATTTCATCTCTCCAATCAGAGACATCTCAAACTCACTCTACATCTCATCAACAAAATTCATGCACAAACTATCATCTCCTCCAAAAATGATATCATCAACAAAGACTTCAACAATCAAATCTTTATCATGATCAATCTTCAAATACAAATTACTATCAACATTACCTTTATTAAATCCAAGCTTCAACAAATAATTATCCAATTTGGCATACCATGCTCTTGGGGCTTGCTTGAGTCCATACAATGCTTTCTTCAACCGACAAACCATATCTCCTTGATCAGTTAATTGAAATCCATCAGGTTTCTCAATATACACTTTTTCTTCCAATTCACCATTTAGAAATACTGACTTGACATCCATTTGATAAACCTCAAAGTTTTTGTAAGCAACATAAGCAAGAAATAGTCTCACAACTTCAATCCTAGCAATAGGAGCAAAAGTTTCTTCAAAGTCAATTCCTTCCAGTTGAGAATATCCTTTACACACCAGTTTGTTAAAAAAGACACATTTAGTTCCAATTACATTTTTTTCTTGAGGTCTAGGAACAAGAATCCATGTATCATTCTTCTCAATCTGCTTCCATCCAATGTTCATCTTTGCATGTTTCATTGACACTGTTAGACTCAGTCTTTGAAATCAAACAATATTCTTCTACAATTCTTCTTCTAGTTTGAACACCTTTGTTCTTATCACCTATAATCTGATCTTTTGAATGATTTAGTGTTACACACCTTGGAGTCTTCGGATGTTCTTGAATTTTAGGCTCTTGTGATCTCACAACTGCACTTTCACTAGTTCCTTCCTCTTGATTTTCCTGATCCACTAGAATGATCTGAACTTGATTTGAAGTTTGAACTTTCTTTCCTTTTTTTGAACAATCATTCTGATCATCTAAATCATATCCACAGGTTCTGTATGGTCTAACTATGTCTTCATCAACCTTGAAATTTTCACTTTCAACTAATTTCCTCAATCTCTTATTGTAGCACCGGTAGGCCTTGCTTTTAGTAGAATAACCAAGAAATATTCCTTCATCACTCCTAGCATCAAACTTTCCTATATCTTCATCTCTTTTGATAAAGCATTTACTTCCAAGGATTTTGAAATATCTAACAGTAGGCTTATGACCATACCATAGATCATAAGGAGTCTTACCAGTATCACCTTTGACTTGTACCCAGTTGAGAGTGTAAACAACAATACTGACAACTTCTCTCTAGGAGATATGAGAAACATTTCCTTCCAACATCATAGTTCTAGCAGCTTCTTGAATTGTCCTATTCTTCCTTTCATAAATTCCATTTTGTTGAGGGGTTCATGGGGCAGATAATTGTCTCTTTATCCCATGCTCTTCAAAAAAATAATTAAACTCACAGGAAGTGAATTCAACACCTCTATCTGATCTCCGACATTTAATCTTCAGAACTTCCTCTATCTCAACCATAACCTTGAAAATATTGAATTTCTCTAGAGCTTTAGATTTTTCCCTTAAGAAAGTAACCCACATCATTCTAGAATAATCATCAATGAGTAACATGAAATACCTATAACCTTATAAAGTTTTGACTCTAGAAGGACCACACAAATCAATATGCACAAGCTCCAACACTTCATTTGAACAATGTTGTTTGCTCCAAAATGAAACTCTAGTTTGCTTCCCTAACTAACATTCCTTGCATATGGTATTAGTAGGTTTTATCAACTTAGGAAGATCTCTCACAGCCTAAGTAGAACTTATCTTGATAATATTGTCAAAGTTTACATGACACATTCTCCTATGCCACAACCAACTTTCATCAACTTGAGCAATCAGACAACTTTTAATAGCAACATTTAGGTGAAAGATATTACCTTTTCTTTTTGTACCTGATGCAATCACATTTCAGCAACTTCCCAATATTCTACACTTTCCATCCTTGAATTAAAGATTGTATCCCTTGCTAGCCATCTGTCCAACACTTAAGATATTATGCTTCAAGCCTTCCACATATAGAACATCATCACTATTATGCTTAACATCAAGAGAAATGGATCCTCTGCCACATATTACACCATATTTTTCATCACCAAATCTTACAACACCACCATCATACAAGCACACAAACTTACTTTTATCACCTTTCATGTGATGAGAGCATCCATTGCCAATCACCCATTCATCTTTTTCTTCAATTCTGGCTGCTAGGGCTTTCTCCTTATTTGTGCAACTAGTAGATTCAATAGGGGCAAGATCATTTTCCTTGATAGCAATAAATACCCATTTGTCCTCACTTACATTCCCTTTATCAGATTCATCATCTGTCACACCTTCATCAACAACATAATAACACTTTCTTTGGAATCTAGGCTTGTTAGGTCTTGGCTTAGGAACTCTTTCCAGACACCTTGATACAAAATAACCTATCTTATTGCAAGAAATACATTTAATAGGAAATTTCCCTTTATACTTACCTTCTCCTCTGGCTTCTCTTTTAACAATAAGTGCTTCAAGCTCATCTAGTTTTCTCTCTTCTTATTCAATCTCTCTCATTTCCTCCTCATACTTGGAAAATTTTCTAGAAGAAATTTCTCCCAGATCATATCTCTGCTTATCTTTTCCGGATATAGTAGCTTTGAATGCAGATTCTGTCTTAGGAAGAGCATCACCAAATTCACTTAACTCAAAAGCAGTAAGCTTACCAATCAACATGTCTCTGGTTACATTTGTCACAATCCAAATCTCCTCAATAGTTGTAGCTTTGGATTTGTATGCAGCAGACAAGGATATGAGCACTTTAGCAACAATCTTTGATTCTTCCAATGTTCCACTAGCACATCTGATACTACACACAAGTTCATTCACTCTCTGCATAAAAGAAGTAATGTTCTAATCATCACCCATTCTCAACATTTCATATTTCCCTTTCAAACTTTGTAGCTTAGCAATCTTCACATGTGCATCACCTTCATACAAAGTTTCCAACTTTTTCCAGATCTCATAAGCAGTCTTTAGATCCATTATATTTATCATCTCAAAATCAATCATATCACTCAACAATGCTTCCTTAGCCTTGATATTGTACTTAGCATCCTTAATCTCAATAGCAGTAGAAGGACCATTTTGTGGGATGATATATCTATTCTTTGTAATGTTCCAGTACAGTTCACCAATGCATCTCAGATGACACTCCATTCGAGTCTTCCACAAAGAAAATTAGTTCCATCAAATCTCAGACTATCCTTCTTATATGTCGCCATCCCAGATCACCTCAAGGTGTTAAAATTCTTCCAAGGAACCTCCTCTGATACCAATTGTTGGCAACAAAAGGGTAGACAACTAAGAGGGGGGGTGAATCAGTTGTCATAGAAATTTAAACTTATTAAACTTATCAACCTTATTCTCAAATTTGATAAATAAACATGGAAGCATAAACCATCACCACATCAGAAACACACATAACACCAAGATTTTTTACGTGGAAACCCTGTAAGGGGAAAAACCACGGTGGAGGTTAGTCCACAAATTATACCCTGTTATTAAAAGTATAAAAGAATAAATGGGTAATGCACATGCATTCAAGCACATTGCCTAGAGCTCATTGCTCAATTACAACAAGGATTACTTCCCAAAGGAAGACACACTGTCCTACAAAAACATTCAGATTACATTCGCAAGATTTTGAACTGAGAAAATAGCATCTGCTAATGCCTGATTGTGATGCCCCATCTTGTAACCTAAAGAAAGTTGCATTGACTATGAAAGTGTTATAATTTATTTTAAAAAAAAGGTGTAAACATGAACTTCACTAATGCAAACATTCCCTAAGATATGCGACGACACACTACTTGTAAATCCCTTAGATGAAAAAAGTAATTAACATAGCATGTGTTTAATTCTCATAAACTTAAGAGCATACATTTATTAACAATTAAATTACATCATTAAAGATATAAAGAACAAATATAATTTTTTTTTACATTGCAATTCTAATAACATTTACAATACTCATTTCCAAATGAGGTAGGTCATACAAAAGTGTACAATTACATATTACAAAAGTTCTCCCTGAATACAATTGAGGAGTGATACATAAATAAGGTTTCCACTGATACAAATGATAAATATGAGAAAGTACACTTTCGCACACGAGCTCTCCATCCAAGAAGTACTCGTCGCCATGAACAAGAACTGGGGACCCAACGGTGTAAGGTGCACGTTCCACCCAACCATGTGGTACCCGTAGGTCCACCCCCCGTGCTAGGAGATAGTAAAAAGGTTCCCTAGACATAACCTACAAACCCTAGACACAGATGAGACCAAAGACAAAATTATAAAAGTACAAACTTAACTTAATGGTTACATTGCTTCCAGAACTGAAGGATCAAAACACTAAGTTCACAAGGATATTGTTATTTTAGGTGGAGTGTCATCACAATGTTGCATAGGTTACCTAGGTGTTTCTTCCTAGGTTTCGGCCCCCATCTTGGGTTACCCTGGTAACCTCTTATGAAACCCAGCCCCACATACAATCTGTTTCGGAATCAAATATCTTTCATAAAGACTAGATATCGATTTTTCCATTCCAGGCCTTCTCGACTCATCCCCAAGTCTGAACTAGCCCTTGAGTCCATGAGTGAGGCTTAATTAATCTAGTTAAAGGTTTTAGACTACCTAATGTGTTGATTTAGTTTTCACTGATTAATTAACTCTACATGAGTTACCCAAACACCACTTTGTGTGCCGACCCTCATAAAGAGCCACTCCCCTAGTAATAACACAAGGAAACTATTCCATTATCTAAGGTAGACATGGTGCACATAAACCAACAATAAGTAACAACTTAACACAATAGACATCATAACCTATTCATAGAACCAGGTGTCTAATCCAGACAAAACTATGTGCACTACCCTAGTTTGTTCAAAATATGAAACCATCATAAAAATAACTCCCTTTCAAGAAATTACATCTGGAAGACTTAAATTCACAATTAACCTCAATTTGTCGAAACAATCATGAACAAAAGAAAACACAACTTTAAATGCATTTCATACAATTATTTAACTAACACTAGGATTTCCTAAATCCACTTGTCATCTCAAGATAATGATGATACTACTTGAACCAAAATATACTATCTTAATTATACTTGAATCTAATTGTATTATGCAATTTCCCAATAATAATTAAATAACTATAATCTTTCTTTTCTAAACATTTAATTTTAAAAACAAACAATTCATTTCATTCTTTTAGTAAAAAACATATACATTTAAAATGTGTATATTAAAATTATATATATAAAATAATATATATATAATTTTACAACAAATATATATATATATATATATATACATATATATATATATATATATATATATATATATATATATATATATATGTATATATATATATACATATATATATACATATATATATATATACATATATATACATATGTATATATATGTATATGTATATATATATATGTATATGTATATATATATGTATATATATATTATTCATATTTAATAAATCTCATAAATAACCAAATTCGTATGACATTAAAATCCGTATAAACAATATCATTTTTATTTAAAACATAAAAGCATTAACAGTTTGGCGTTTGGGCTATTTACACAGCCGGCCATATGGCTGCGGCTGTGTTGGCAGCCTGTGCGCTGCTTGTGTGGGCAGCGCCAGCTGCCTCCATAGCCGTAGCCCTTCATGGGCGGTTGTGGGGGTAGCCCCTGCGCCCCCTCTCATGTATAAACTTTATAATTAAATATATTTTATTCTAAAGAAAAAATGAACATCAAACTTGCGGAATTCTGATTTCCGCTTTACGGATTTTAATCTGAATTTTGACCAATTTCGCCTGTACGACAATTTTTGATTTTTATTCTTTTAAATATCTACGAACAATTTTATAATACAAATTCATTTATATATTTATATATATATATTTGTGTATATGTATATACACATTATATGCAAACACACACACACACACATATATATATATTAACCAATAAATATGTTATAATTGGGAAATAATCTTCACAGAGGTTTTCTACAGGAAATCGAGAAACTTATCAATTTACACAAATTTAACAAAGATTTTCAATTTCAATAACAGAGGGTTTCATTTTCAAACCCATATTCTCAAAATCTTTCCTACAGGTAATGTTTAACAAAGTTCTTCCCAAAAGTTTCTGTTTTCTTGAATTTATCAAAGAACATCAATTATAAATCTATAGAGATTTCCTTTTTGTTTTCTATTGAGAATTTCTATTGTTTTAACAATAACCTACTGTGTTGCTTTTTGATTTTACTATAAAGCTTTGTTTCGAAATTTACATAGAGAGGTAACAAATTTTTTACAAAGTATTTTACCGAGAAGTACAAAAGTTTCAATCAAATATTATTTCCTCAAGCAATCTTTTAATTTCACAAATTAACAAAACTTCTAAAAATTTAAATCTTCATACAAACAATCCTTTCAAATCACAAAACAAAATAAATAAATAGCAAAGAACTTGTAAACCTGTAGCTTGAAGAATTGAACAAATCAAAACCCCAAATCAATAATCATAATTTCTCCAGCAAAACTCTGTTTTCTCTCTTTTCCATGAAGTGCTTTCTTGCCTTCCCAATTCTGGCAATATTCTCTCTGAGAAAATCCTCAACAAGAAATTTGCATTTAATTCAACTAACACACATGGAAAATCAAGAAAATATCTTCTAACAAACTCACAAATATTTTCTTCTATCAATTATCAAGAATAAATTCTTTTATTTTAAAGAATTTAAAATTTCAAAAACTAATTTCATTTTCTTTAAACAAATTTAAAATTCCCATTCACTCAAAAGCATTAAATAATATTTAATCCATTCTCTCAATAAAAGTAATTTAATCAATTAATTAATTTATTTAATAAAATAACTTTAATCACAATGATTAAATTATTTTACCAATAAACTAATTTAATTAATTAAATAAAATATGAAGCTTTTATCTACAATATTTAAAATTAATTTAAATAAGCATTAAATTATAAGGAACATTAATCTAACATTAAATTCACAAATAAACCTTTCATAACAAATAATCAAGACAAACACAGACGAGACAACCAAAAATACCAAACTTAGATTGACGACATACTGTGACTAAGTTTGAGACTAGACTAGGAAAAAGCTTGTTACTACCTCCTAATCAACATTACCGTTGAGTCTGGACACGCTCAGACCTGTGAAGCTAGGTGGAGTCAGTGTCATGTACTTGCAATCCTGCAATCAAACAAATAACATACATATATATATATATATATACAATCCATGATTCAAACACACAGTGAAGAGAAAATCACAGAAATCACAGGGCACTCGCAAGCAAGTGATGCAACTCCGTTCTCCTCACCAATACAATATCATATCGAACTGACAAAATAAATAACAATTAATCTACCATAAACATAAATATAGCAGTAACATCTGAAGTAAACATCTATGCTAACATAAAGCATGTCAGAAATAATCACCATCAAACAATGTATCATCACATCATAAAATAAATCCACCATTGCTCTACAGTCAGCGATCAAATACATCAAAACAAGGTATCAGGGTCTATCAAAGTAAAAACACACTGTCATAAACATAAGCAAAATGGAGGGGTACTACATCCTCCCCCTTAGGATCAGGCTTACTCCTGAAATCCTGTGAACAGATAGGGATAAAGCTCCCTTATGTGTGTCGCATCCTCCCAAGTAGCAGATGCGCCATGACTAGGATCCCATTGGATCCTCACCTGATCAACGTCTCAACCTCGGAGAACGAGTCTCTGATGCTGAAGAATGCCCATGGGCTCCAAAGCCAGCTGCCCGTCCTCTACCTATAACACATTCCAATCAAGTACATGAGAAATATCAGGATGATAAGGTCTAAGAACTGACACATGGAAGACATCATGAATACGTGAAAAAATGGGTGGTAAGGCGAGTCAATACGCCACAAGACCAATCCTCTCTATAATCTCAAATGGCCCAACAAATCAAGGCACAAGCTTAGAGCCTTTTCCATAACGGATTGGACTCTTTCATGGTCGCACTCGAAGAAATACTCTATCACCAACTGAAAACTGACAGTCCACTTTATGCACATCGACATACTTCTTTTGTCTATCCTATGTTGCTATCAGATGTTCTCTAATATGATCAACCTGTTGCTCCATGTCTCGAAGCATCTCAGGACCAAGTATCACTCTATCCTCAAGTCGATCCCAACTCAATGGAGTCTGACAAGGATGTCCATATAATGCCTGAAAATGGGCATACCAATGGAACTTTGATATCCATTATTGTAAGAAAATTCCACTAATATAGATAATCTTCCCAACGTGATTGTTGGTCCATTACATACATTCTAAGCACGTCTTCAAGAATTTGATTAACTCTCTTTGTCTGACCATCGGTTTCAGGATGATACGTTGAACTGAAGTTCAACTGTGTACCTAGAGCATGTTGTAATGAAGTCCATAGGTCTGATGTAAATACAATATCTCTATCAGATATAATCCTACGAGGAATTCCATGCAACCTTACAATATCCTCCATGAAAATGCTAGCTACAGATGAAGCATTATAAGATGATCAAACTAGAGAAAAATGTGTTACCTTAGTCAATCTGTCAACAGTAACCATAATGGCATCATGTCGACAGGATGACATAGGTAATCCAACAATGAAATCAACTGATATAATATCCCATTTCCATTCAGGAATGAGATGTGGCTGCAATAATCTGGCGGGATGTTGATGCTCAGCTTTAACTCTCTGGCACTCAAGACATCTCGATACAAAATTAGCGATATCATGTTTCATACTAGGCCAAAAATACAATTGTCGAAGATCTACATGCATCTTCTTAACACCAGGATGAGCTGAGTAAGGTGCTCGATGTGCCTCAGTCATAATCAACATGCGAAGGCCTTCTGAATATGGTACATGGATACGATCTAAATGTCGCAATAAACCATTTGGTTCAAGAGTATACCCTGTAAATCGACCCTCTAGAGGTCTACCTGATTCAATCTCCGTCTTCACCTCCTGATACAGTCTATCTGTAGGAAGTGCTACAAAAATTTGGCTCTTCAAATCCACTTCAAGAGTAATAGCAGAAATCTCATGTCGTCGGCGACTGAGAGCGTTAGCCACTACGTTCTCTTTTCCCTGAACATATTTCACCTCAAAATCATATTCACATAAGAACTCCATCCACTGTCTCTGTCTAGCATTCAAATTAGGCCGCGTAAAAATATCTTGCAGACTATGGTGATCACAATGAAGTTCAAAGCGGTGACCCAATAAGAAATGCCTCCATCGAACCAATGAATGAACAACTGTGGCAAGCTCCACATCATGAGTAGGATAATTCAATTCGTGATGAGTTTTCGAGACTCATAAGCGATCACACGCCCTTCTTGCATCAATACTGCTCCTAAACCCTCCAAGGACGCATCAGTGCATACAACAAAATCCTTAGTAGGATCAGGAACAACTAATATAGGTGCATTAGTTAGCTTTTCTTTAAGTTTCTGAAAAGCCAACTAACACTGCTCTGTCCAAAAAAAATTATTCCCTTTCCTCTGAAGAGAAGTTATGGGGTGCCCAATCCTAGAAAACCCCTGAACAAACCGTCTATAGTATCCAGCAAGACCCATAAAACTATGAACCTCAGCTATGTTGGTAGGCACGAGCCAATCAACAATAGCTTGGATCTTCGAAGGATCCACAACAATACCCTTTCTAGAAATCACACATGACCAAGGCATTTCACCTTAGTTTGAAAGAAGTCACACTTCTTCAGGTTTGTGTACAATTGATTCTCCCTCAAGCACTGTAATACCTATCTCAGATGCTCTTCATGCTCCTTCATATTTCTCGAATAGATCAAAATATCATCGAGAAACACAAGAACAAAATGATCAAGGTATGTGCGAAAGACACCATTCATCAAACTCATGAATACTGATGATGCATTCGTTAACCAAAATGGTACTACTGTGAATTCGTAGTGCCCATAACGAGTTCAAAATGTTGTTTTATGAATGTCAGCTTCTGCAATGCGTAACTGATGGTAACCTTATTTCAGATCAATCTTAGAGAACACATTAGCTCCCTTGATCTGATAAAAAAGATCATTGATTATGGGTAAAGGATATCGATTCTTTATTGTTTCTTTGTTCAATAGACGATAGTCAATACGCAATCTAAGTGATCCGTCCTTCTTTACGAAGATGACAGGCGCTTCGCAAGGAGAAACACTTGGATGAATAAAACCCTTATTCAATAGTTCTTCCAACTAGATACGAAGCTCTTCTAGTTCCTGAGTAGTCATTCTGTATGGGGCTCAAGATATAGGCTCAACTCCAGGAACTAAGTCAACTCTAAAATCAATATCTTGTTTCGGTGGCATACCAGGTATATCACTCAGAAATACATCTACGAATTCCCTGAGAATAGGTTGATCATCAAGAGATATCTCTCGACTCTCCCCTACCTCCAAATCATTAATTGTTGTTGCAAACAGTTGACATCCCTGACGAAAACATCTCTTCAATTACATAGCAGAAATCATCCACAAAGAGATAGGTCTTTGAACACCTATGATCTCAACTTTTGCACCCGAATCATTAATACAACTTACTGTCTTAAGTCGACAGTCAATCACAACATGCTGAGATTCTAACCAGTCCATACCTAAAACAACATCATACGAACCTAGCGGTGTAACATGAAGATCCACTAAGGTAGATAACAAACCAATTCTTAGTTCACAATTGCGTACAAGGTTCTCTACCACTACTTTCACCCCATAGGAGAATTCTACCTACCACTTACCGCCTTGCTTTACCGCTACAAGACCACATCGCTCAACAATGGTAGGTGAAATAAAGGAATCAGTAGCTCCAAAATAAAAAAGAATAGTAACACTAGCACCTTGTAATTGACCTGAACTCTTGACCACTGTATTTTGATGATCGGCTTGGCGGTTATTTACCGCAACATAAACTGTATGAGAATGGCCTGCATCCCCAACTGTAGGCTTAGAAGTTGTTGGTCGCGGCCCAAATCTTGAAGAACCTCTCATAGGACACTGCCTAGCAATATGTCCCTGCTGACCGCAAGAATAACAACCAGTACCTCTACCAAATCCTCTGCCACCCGAAGGTGCATTGGATTGCTGAAAGCTGCCTCTACTAACAGTAGACTGAGCACTCTAAGCTGGCTGATCCTGTCGATTGCGCTTATTGCGCCACCAGTTATGGTTCTTTCCTAACTGAGAACTATTACCCTACTGAGGCTGTGAATTATTATTCTTCTGAGGAGTATGCTGCTGTTGCTGTCCACCCTTAGTGGGTGTCTGTTGGTTCCTAGAGGAACCTCTTGTCTGTATCTGACCACCTCATGGACCAAAACCTGCTATAGGTGCACTACCTATCTGGACACCTATATGTCCACCCAATGCTAGAGTCAGATTCTCTTCCACAATACGCGCTTTCTCAACTGCAACTTCCATAGTCTTCAGTTTGAAGACTCTAACTCCTCCACTAATACGGGCATTCAAACCCCTGATAAAATGCTGCACCAACATCGCCTTGTCATCACCAATTCCTACATATTGTTTGAATTCATAAAATCCACGTTCATACTGCTCAATAGATAGAGCCATCTGACACAAATCGTGAAACTCATCAGCTCATCATTGCCTCCAATGCTCAAATAAAAAATGTGCTCTAAACCTTTCTAAGAACATCTCCCAAGAAATTGACCCAATCTCTAGATGGAGCTTCTGCTCCTCTAAACACCACCAAGTAGAGGCAAAACCTCTTAGATGCATGATGGCCCATCTAGCTCGGGTATTGCTACCATATGGGTGCATAGCAAAACATCTACCCAAGTCTAATAACCAGGTCTCTGCCTCTAAACCACCACCTGTGCCATCAAATGTAGGAGGGCGTGCCCTCAACAAATCCCTCATATGTCCTGCAACTATGGCATCCTGCTCTGCAGTAATGACAATCCTCCTAAGAGATCTATCACATTCCCTAACCACCTCCTGATCAACTTCCTGCCTCAGACCAAGTCTGGCAAGTACCTCTTCTAGTAGGGGATGCAATTGTGCTCCCTCAACCTCTGGCTGAATCGAAATCTGTTCCCCACTTGTCTGTTCCAACTAAGGACCCAATCGTTCTGCATGGTCACTCTCGTGGGAGCTCGGAGGGGGAGTAACCTGAGGGTTCGGCCCACGGCCTCCACCTCGACCTCTACCACGACCTCTAGTACGACGCCTAGGCATAATCCTACACATAAAACAAAAGAAACAAGTCTCAGATACAAAACAGACAAGGCTAACAGAAAATGATACTACGAAGTCTAACATCTAGGAAATCCTAATGGGCTCACAATTACCCAGAGCATCCAATGTAAGAACCTTTGCTCTGATACCAATCTGTAATGCCTCGTCTTGTAACCTAAAGAAAGTTGCATTGACTACGAAAGTGTAATATATTTAAAAAAAAAAAAGTGTAAACATGAACTTCACTAATGCAAACATTCCCTAAGATACGCGACGACACACTACTTGTAAATCCATTAGATGACAAAAGTAATTAACATAGCATGTGTTTAATTCTCATAAACTTAAGAGCATACATTTATTAACAATTAAATTACATCATTAAAGATATAAAGAACAAATATAATTCTTTTTTTACATTGCAATTATAATAACATTTACAATACTCATTTCCAAATGAGGTAGGTCATACAAAAGTGTACAATTACATATTACAAAAGTTCTCCCCGAATAAAATTGAGGAGTGATACATAAATAAGGTTTCCATTGATACAAATGATAATTATGAGAAAGTACACTTTCACACACGAGCTCTCCATCCAAGAAGTACTCGTCGCCATGAACAAGAACTGGGGACCCAACGGTGTAAGGTGCACGTTCCACCCAACCATGTGGTACCCGTAGGCCCACCCCCCGTGCTAGGAGATAGTAAAAAGGTTCCCTAGACATAACCTACAAACCCTAGACACAGATGAGACCAAAGACAAAATTATAAAAGTACAAACTTAACTTAATGGTTACATTGCTTCCAGAACTGAAGGATCAAAACACTAAGTTTACAAGGATACTGTTATTTTAGGTGGAGTGTCATCACAATGTTGCATAGGTTACCCAGGTGTTTCTTCCTAGGTTCCGGCCCCCATCTTGGGTTACCCTAGTAACCTCTTATGAAACCCGGCCCCACATGCAATCTGTTGTGGAATCAAATATCTTTCATAAAGACTAGATATCAATTTTTCCATTCCAGGCCTTCTCGACTCATCCCCAAGTCTGAACTAGCCCTTGAGTCCATGAGTGATTCTTAATTAATCTAGTTAAAGGTTTTAGACTACCTAATGTGTTGATTTAGTTTTCACTGATTAATTAACTCTACATGAGTTACCTAGGCACCACTTTGTGTGCCGACCCTCATAAAGAGCCACTCCCCTAGTAATAACACAAGGAAACTATTCCATTATCTAAGGTAGACATGGTGCACATAAACCAACAACAAGTAACAACTTAACACAATAGACATCATAACCTGTTCATAGAACCAGGTGTCTAATCCAGACAAAACTATGGGCACTACCCTAGTTTGTTCAAAATATGAAACCATCATAAAAATAACTCCCTTTCAAGAAATTACATTTGGAAGACTTAAATTCACAATTAACCCCAATTTGTCGAAACAATCATGAACAAAAGAAAACACAACTTTAAATGCATTTCATACAATTATTTAACTAACACTAGGATTTCCTAAATCCACTTGTCATCTCAAGATAATGATGATACTACTTGAACCAAAATATACTATCTTAATTATACTTGAATCTAATTGTATTATGCAATTTCCCAATAATAATTAAATAACTATCATCTTTCTTTTCTAAACATTTAATTTTAAAAACAAGCAATTCATTTCATTCTTTTAGTAAAAAATATATTCATTTAAAATGAATATATTTATATATTAAAATGTATATATATATATATATTAAAATAATATATATAATTTTACAACAAATATATATATATATTATTCATATTTAATAAATCTCATAAATAACCAAATTCGTATGACATTAAAATCCGTATAAACAAAATTGTTTTTATTTAAAACCTAAAAGCACTAACAGTTTGAGGTTTGGGCTGTTTACATAGCCGGCCATATGGCCGCGACTGTGTTAGTAGCCTGTGCGCTACCTGTGTAGGTAGCGTCGGCTGCCTCCACAGCTATAGCCCTTCATGGGCGGTTGTGGGGGTAGCCCCTGCGCCCCCTCTCCTGTATAAACTTTATAATTAAATATATTTTATTCTAAAAAAAATGAACATCAAACTTGCGGATTTCTGATTTCCGCTTTACGGATTTTAATCCGAATTTTGACCAATTTCGCGTGTACGATGATTTTCGATTTTTATTCTTTTAAATATCTACAAACAATTTTATAATACAAATTTATATATATATATTTGTGTATATGTATATACACATTATATGCAAACATATATATATATAAATTAACCAATAAATATGTTATAATTGGGCAATAATCTTCACAGAGGTTTTCTGCAGGAAATCGAGAAACTTATCAATTTACACAAATTTAACAAAGATTTTCAATTTCAATAATAGAGGGTTTCATTTTCAAACCCATATTCTCAAAATCTTTCCTACAGGTAATGTTTAACAAAGTTCTTCCCAGAAGTTTCTATTTTCTTGAATTTATCAAAGAACATCAATTATAAATCTACAAAGATTTCCTTTTTGTTTTCTATTGAGAATTTCTATTGTTTTAACAATAACCTACTGTGTTTCTTTTTTATTTTACTATAAAGCTTTGTTTCAAAATTTACACAGAGAGGTAACAAATTTCTTACAAAATATTTTACCGAGAAGTACAGAAGTTTGAATCAAATATTATTTCCTCAGGCAATCTTTTAATTTCACAAATTAACAAAACTTCTACAAATTTAAATCTTCATACAGACAATCCTTTCAAATCACAAAACAAAATAAATAAATAGCAAATAACCTATATTCCTGTAGCTTGAAGAATTGACAGTTGAAAGAAAACTTTGCCTGCTGCGTGCAACTTCCAAAGCCCTTTTCAAACCTCCACTTTCCAAAAGAATGCAAATTACTGAACAAATCAAAACCCGAGATCTTCTTCCATAAATTTTAAATCAAAACCCCAAATCAATAATCACAATTTCTCCAGCAAAACTCTGTTTTCTCTCTTTTCCGTGAAGTGCTTTCTTGCCTTCCCAATTTTGGCAATATTCTCTCTGAGAAAATCCTCAACAAGAAATTTGCATTTAATTCAACTAACACACATGGCAAATCAAGAAAATATCTTCTAACAAACTCACAGATATTTTCTTCTATCAATTATCAAGAATTTCTTTTATTTTAAAGAATTTAAAATTTCAAAAACTAATTTCATTTTCTTTAAACAAATTTAAAATTCCCATTCACTCAAAAGCATTAAATAATATTTAATCCATTCTCTCAATAAAAGTAATTTAATCAATTAATTAATTTATTTAATAAAATAACTTTAATCACAATGATTAAATTATTTTACCAATAAACTAATTTAATTAATTAAATAAAATATGAAGCTTTTATCTACAATATTTAAAATTAATTTAAATAAGCATTAAATTATAAGGAACATTAATCTAACATTAAATTCACAAATAAACCTTTCATAACAAATAATCATGACATACACAGACGAGACAACCAAAAATACCAGACCTAGACTGACGACATAATGTGACTATGTTTGAGACTAGACTAGGAAAAACCTCGTTACTACCTCCCAATCAACATTACTGTTGAGTCTGGACACGCTCAGACCTGTGAAGCTAGGTGGAGTTGGTGTCATGTACCTGCAATCCTGCAATCAAACAAATAACATACATACATATATATATATATATAATCCATGATTCAAACAAACCGTGAGGAGAAAATCATGGAAATCATAGGGCACTCGCAAACGAGTGATGCAACTCCGTTCTCCTCACCAATACAATATCATATCGAACTGACAAAATAAATAACAATTAATCTACCATAAACATAAATATAGCAGTAACATCTGGAGTAAACATCTATGCTAACATAAAGCATGTCAGAAATAATCACCATCAAACAATGTATCATCACATCATAAAATAAATCCACCATCGCTCTATAGTTAGCGATCAAATACATCAAAACAAGGTATTAGGGCCTATCAAAGTAAAAACACACTGTCATAAACATAAGCAAAATGGAGGGTTTTTTGTCTTATGGACCTCCTTAAGGGTTGAGTAAAAGGATCTTCTTGTTCTTCTTTTGATCTTTGCTCTAAATCTTCTTCCTCTTCTCCCACCTCATCCATTTTTTCATGTTTAGGGACATCTTCTTGATCTTCCCTTTTTATAACAAAATGTGAATTTTCCTTTTTTCATTCTTTTAAATATTTTGAACTAGAAAAACATCTTAAACTCCCTAAAATACATTCTTTGAATAGAATATTTTTAGTGTTAAATGTCCCAAAGCCTATAACATTGCACTGTAACATATAGAAGTACACTTTATAGCTATAAAATCTAAGCTAGATCATTTTTATTTAAGCACATGAACATGAATTTCACAATAAAATACTCTAAAGCATGTAACAAATGATCTATTACCTATCTATATTTTATATGGTGTTTTTTCAATTAGAGGAGTAGTAGAAGACATGCTTATCAAATAACAAGCAATACTAACAATTTCAAAACACACTTTTTGTTCAAGCTTAGTACTATTTAACATACTTCTAACTCTATCCATTAATGCTTTTAAAAATATTTCAACTATTCATTTTGCTATGTCATGTAGGAGTAGCATTCTTTTAAACAATATGAGTGTGTTTACAAAAAAAATCAAATTCCCTAGATTAATATCTTCCATTATTTGATTTGAATTTTTTTATCTTACTCATTTGATCTCTATAAGTAACTTGATTTCCTTAAACTTTCAAAACACTTTAGATCTATGTTTCAAAAGAATCCCAAGTTATTCTAGAGTAGCCATTAATAAAAGAAACATAATACCAAGATTCACTAAAAGAGAAATCCTCACAACCAAGAATTAATTGTAAAATCTCTTTTGCTCTACTACTAACAGAAGAAAACTTTATTCTATTTTCCAAATACATGATGCTCACATAAATCACATTCTAAAAAATAATCTAAAAAACCAACAACTATCTTTACTAACTAAGGTTTGTATACTTTGGAGGACATGGAGTTGGTGATTGATGGTAGGTTGTGGATGTGGGGCAAGCATTCCCTCTCTCTTAAATCATGATTTCCTTCTTTCAAGCATATGAAAAAATCTCAACATTATGCCAATTTGAGTGAGGTTACCTTATCTCCTTCTCTAATTTTGAGAATATTCATACTTTGAGGATATAGACAATACTATTGGTCATATTTTTAAGGTGGATTCTACCACGTCTAACATTAAAGTCACTCTTCTTTTGTTTGTATTTTGGTAGATGTTGACATTTCCAAGGCTCTTCATGGGGATGTTGTCTTGATGGTTAAGGATAGGAAGTGGATTCAATTTCTTAATTATGAGAGCCTACAATTCCAATACAAATGGTACTTTGCTACCAAAAATATTGCTTTTGAGTTTCCACATTCTCATTATAGGGTTGCAGACTCAACTACTTGGTAGAGAAATACCCTCCTTTATCACTTGACCATGACCATTTTTCTTGGGTTTGAATCCTTAGTTAAGGAGCCTATTTGTCCCCCTTTGTTGGTGGATCATGTTGTGATTTTGGAGGCTCCTTGTTTGGTGGCGTGCCCTAGTTGATATGACCCAAGCAATTTTCTTGCTCCTTGATAATACTTCTCCTTCTAATCTAGTTTTGGCATCTCCAATGTCTTTTCCCATTGCCTAGCCAATGGATTGTGGGGGATTATATCTCAGGATCATTTTGTTCAACATAGACATATTTGGATAGAAATTCTTCCTCATTGTGTGGGGTGACTCTAGATGTGGAGGTGGAGAAGGATTCCCTCTTCTCTCCACATTTAAAGGAGTTAGAAAATGACATGTCATGGACAATCATTTAGAGAAGGAAGAGAGGTATTCCTAAATTTATTTTGGATTCCCATCCACATGTTAAGGTACAAATCACAAAGAAGGGGACATGCATAGTGCAGGTTGGGTGGGTTGTTTCCCAATGACAACTTGGTTACAGTTTTGTTAAATTATTTTTTTGGTAGTCTTTGCAATGCATGTGTAAAAGGTTTTGGGCCCTTTCAAAACTTGGTCTTTTTGTTAGTTATTTTTTTGTTGGTCAATTATTTGTATGTTGATGTTTTGATGTAAAAGGGTTAGAAGCATGTTACCTATTCACCCTTTCATAAAAAATTATGGTTTTAAATGTTTTTCACCAACGTGACCCAATCTACGGTACCAAGACAAACATGAATAAGATGGTTTAGTTAAATTATCAAAGCTATAGAAAGTAAAATCTTCCAGCTTAAACAAGTTTCTATAGAGTCACCTTAGCCAACACTAAGTTCTCTCTAGCCAAGTTACAATAATTTTTACTAAAAGTGACATTCACACCAAATCATTCTCTCTAAAATTGAAAATAAAAATTTAGCAAGCCCTAAAAAGTGCAAAACATCAATAGAATTTTTTAGTCTACCATTGGAAATTGATTTTACTTTTTTTTTTTCAAACAACAATGTTGTGACAACTATTGTCACCAACAAGCATCCTACCTCCACCATATTTCCTATAGTCGAAGTACCATTCCTTATGAGGAGTCATGTGAAAGAGGTATTTGAATCAATCAATCACAATTAATTGACTAGCAATATTTGCACAAGAAATGTATTTCCACTAACATCATTATAAGGATTTTTCTACAAAGGAGTCTTAATCCTTGTTCTTTTTCTTAAATGCATATTTTAACATTTCACTTTACTATTACTAGAAGATTTTGATATAGTCTTAGATTTAGAATTTTTCTGCCCTCCTTTTTATGACCTCATTTTATTTAGATCCTAACAAATAATTAATCTTTATAACCTTCATCCATGAATTTTATTCTAAGTTCTTCATGTAACAACACAATAACAAGATCTTAAAGCTTAGGATTAGAAATCATGGCACCAATAGGCATAATCAAATTATCCCATGAAGTGGTTAAATATCAAAGTAAGCTTATATATTTATTCTTTTCATCTATTTTGACATCAATAGAAGCTAGTTAGCTCATAGTATGTTAGGTCCCTAATATTCTATCTAATGTTATGACCCTAATACCATATATCCTAATAATATAATATGTATATTCCTAATTATAATGAGTTAAGAACTTGTGACATGCTTAACCTTAACATTAATTTTAGTTAATACCTTAAATACTCTTTATTAGGATGAAGGAGTATGTCCCTACATGGTTAAACCTATAAATAAATGGGAGATGTTCCTCACAAATTATCATATTGTCAATTATTCAATTCATATCATATTTTTTGATTATTAGAGGTAACCCCTTTGAAGTGGTTTGCTATAATATTATTTTTTTATAATATTTCCAAGAAATATCATAACAAGTGGTATTAGAGCTATGATTTGGGCCAACATTTTATTTCCACCATAACTTCCAAAACAATATGAAATTGAGTTTTGATGTATGTAGTAGATAAGCTCTAAAAAAAAATTCAGACTTTGAAGGTAAGTTTTCTAACATTTATTGAGATTTTATTGTTTTTGATTAATTTTCTCTATAGGCCAAAATTTCTGATTTTTTTAATATTTTTACATTTTTGGAAAGCTTACCAAAAATTAAACCTACTGAAAATAGAAATACGTAAGTTTGGTGGTACAAATGTAACTTCATGGATAAGTCTCATGGAACAATATTTTAAACTCCATAATATATCAGATGATGTAATGGTTGACATAACCTCACTACATTTAGAATTTGAACCTTATCAATGGTACTGATGGATGATGGGTGAAAAACAAGGGAAATTACTCAGTTGGAGAGAATTTAACAATGACTTAGTAGCCCATTATGAGAAACCATGGAAAGGGAGCTATTTTACCCAACTTACAAATTTAAAACAAATAGGGTCTGTAGCAGAATACAATGCTACACACATGAGATTGGCAATTCAAACTCAATATTTGACACCTTACCGAAGGCTACAACTCTACATCAATGGAATTAATGAACAAATTAAACATGATGTTCATTTATTGGAACCTTGTACAGTTAGAAAAGCAATGCAACAAGCATTAAATATTGAGCAAAAAAATCTCACTACAAAAAGATCAACACAAGGCCAAATAGTAGGATGGAAAGAAAAATGTCACTAATCCTACTAACAAAAATGGGGCTAAAATTTTTAGCCCAAAACAAATAACTAAGCTCTCTCCTCATCAAGAGGTAGAGAAAAGAGAAAAAATATATGTTAGTATTGTGATAACAAATGGTCTAGGGATCATAAATGTGGTAATAATGAGAAGAGACTAATGATTTTTGAGATTGAGGTTGAAGAAGAGGAAGACGTATCTATAAGAACCAAATATGGAACTAAAGAGTGAAAATTTATAGGAATCTAAGACATTGCTACTATATCATTACATGCATTAAGTGGAACAAGAACACCACAAACACTTAAAGTTTTTGGTTATATAAAAAAAGAGAAAGGTAACAATGTTGATTGATACATGTAGTACACAACTTTATTGATAGAAGATTAACTCATGAGATCAATTGTTTTGTATATCTAGTCTCTAACTTTCAAGTCATGATAGATGATGGAAAAAAAATCTCTTGTGGTGGTAAGTTCCATCATATAAACTTTCAATGGGAAATTGCCATCTAGAGTTATAAATGTTTTCTATTTCGATAGGTGGAGTAGATGTAGTTTTAGGAATACAATGGCTTAAACAGTTAGGAACAATGTCCTTCAATTTTTAAGAATTATTTATGACTTTCAACTCTAATGGATAAAATTATAAATTTATAGGAGTAACATCACTACCAACTCAAATTATTAGCCCCCATAGGATGGAAAAATTAATTAAGAAAGGTTCATATGGTCTAGTGGCACAACTAAACTTTATAGAAGCACAAGACATGAAAACTCAACATCCCCAAGAACTTCAAGAGATCATTCAAAAACACCAACAAATTTTTATAAAACCTAAGGGTCTACCTCCAATTAGATACCATGATCATGCCAATGAATTAATACCTAAAAGAATTCCTCCTAACATTAGACATAATTGTTATCCTTATGAACAAAAGACATAAATTAAAAAAATAGTCAAGAAAATGTTGGATTCGAGAATTATTTATCCTAGTAATTATTTCCAATGGTTATGGTTAAAAGGAAGGATGAATCGTGGATAATGTGTCTTGATTATAGGGAACTCAATAAGCTCACTCTTATGGATAAGTTTCCCAATCCTACTATTGATGAATTATTAGATGAACTGAATGGTATAATTTTCTTTACTAAGTTAGATTTACATTTTGGTTTTCATCAAATTCATATAAAGGAAGAGGATATACACAAAAAATTCTTTAGAACACATGAAGGAAATTAGAAATTCTTAGTATTTTGACTTATTTTGTGTGATTTATTACAAAATTATCTTTCTAGAACTTCACAACAAAAAATAGCCACAAAAAATAAGAAAAAGAAAAAGAACAAGAGCAAGAGCAAGAGAAATAGAAAGAGCAAGAGCAAGAACAAGAGCAAGAACATGAGTAGGAACAAGAAGAAGAAAAAGAAGCATTAGTAGAAAAAGAAGTGAAAGTAAAAAAATGTGATGAAGAAGAAGAAAGGAAAATGCTTTTGTAAAGAGGAGGGAAATGTTATGCCCCTACCCCTATAGTGTGTATAGTGCTACGAGTAGTCAACTTGTGGCTATCTTAACTCTTAATTAAGTCGTATTATCATTATTATATTATTATTTAGTTATTTAGGTCAACCTAAAGCTTATATTGGGTTATCTAGGTCAGCCTGGGTGATAGCCTAGAAATAATTATGGTATATATAGGAGGTATAGGTAGGTTATTATCATCATGTTGAGTATTGTGTTCTTATTGAAGATTATTGGAGGTATCCCCCCTCAAAGTGGATTAGGAGGTTTCCCACTCAAAGTTGAATATTAGTATAATTTATTTGCAACATATTCCCATTATATTCTTCTATTGTGCAAGTTATTTCATAACAAGTGGTATCATAGCGTGATCTTGGCATCGTAACGGCACAACATTTTCTTCAATTTTGGAGGTCATTTTGTGAATGACATATCTCCCATATTTTGAATTTTTTTGTTTTATTTTTAAAGGTTTTTTGGAGAAAATATTAAAGAAGATATACTC
Organism: Sequoia sempervirens; assembly: GCA_007258455.2. Classification (NCBI taxonomy): domain Eukaryota; kingdom Viridiplantae; phylum Streptophyta; class Pinopsida; order Cupressales; family Cupressaceae; genus Sequoia; species Sequoia sempervirens. The sequence continues at coordinate 152,427,040 of VDFB02358134.1, read as the reverse complement.
CACATTTCAAAAGATTTGGAGTAGAATTGAGCAATTTATTATAGAATTAGGCTTTTTTCCCAATTTATTTGGAAAGTGCATATCTCCCAAACACTATAGAATTGGATGCTAATTTTTAGTGGGTTTTTAAAAAAAGTAATAGAGGAGGATACAATCCAAATTTAGAAGAAATTAAAGTAGAATTATTATTTAGTGAAAAATTAGGGTTTTTAACAAATTTGCACTCAAGGCAACAAAGCACCTAATTTTTGGGATATTTTTCTACGAAAGTGTATCCTAGGACTTGGTGAGTTACACAAAATTTAGAGTATTTTGACTTCTTTTGTGTGATTTATTGTAAAATTATCTTTCTAGAACTTCTTCACAACAAAAAGTAGCCACAAAAAATAAAAAAAATAAAAAGAACAAGAAGTAAAACAAGAAAATGTTGAAGTTAGGAAAAATCAACTCCACAGTTCCCAAGGATCATCTGCAATCAAACACCTATCAAAAAAAGAGAGAATAGCAAAGCTATGAAGGTCAAGAGCTATTGATCCAAAAAAACATGAATCATTAATTAATGTGCATCTTCTAAAGATTATACAAAAGGGAATCCTTATAAAAGGATAATTAACCTATAAACACAAGGCGAGGATAAAACAAGTTGATCATGACATGTATCCTCATTCTATGACATGAGACAAAGAAAACATGACCTAAGTAAGTTTAAGTAATCATAAGAAAAGGAACCTAATAATTAAATAAATAACTAATTAGGAAATACATTTTACTCTAACATTCCCCCTTAAGTGAAACTTAGGGAGAAGCTCAAACCTCTAAAGATGAATGCAAGATAGGTTTCAAAAAATAAGGCTTGGTTAGGTACCCATGTACAAACAAAAGATCTCTCAAAACCGAAGAAAAAGGAGAAAAACCCAATGGGAGAAAAATCCTCTCCAAAAGAGAAAAATACAAGTGAAGGACTAAAGAAGCCTCCAAACAAGAGTGAAGGTCGAAAAGCCTCCAAAACAATGTGAATGCTGAAAATCCTCCAACCAAGAATTGTCCCAAAAGATAGGAAAAAAGGATGAACATGAAGAAGACCACTGAAGCATAAATAGGTTGCAAACACTGTCGAAGAATGATTGCTATAGTGCTGAAAGAAAAACCTCTACTGAAACTAATGATGATCTAAATAAAAAAGACAAGAATCTACATGAGTTCCCCCAATGACACTAATCGAATTAGATGGAAAACAAAGGAAAAATATTTAGATCTCAAAGATATAGATGACACAAGTACCAAAAGTCTAAAGAACATTGATCAAATAAAAATGGAAGGTCGCCTCCAAAAATAGGAATGCAAGAGTGTCCATATGGTAAGTGCTCCATCTAATTGAAATGCAACCACTGCATCTGAAAGTACTTAGGAAAAAATACTGTATATGTAACTCACTCCAACGTGAACCTAAGGAAGCATTAGCACCAATAGTAGAAACCCCTCCATAATGCTGACAAGGGAGAGGCATGACATGTACATTGAAATTGAATGCCAAAAGAAGTGCATGAAGAAGAACCAAGAACATTTGAATGTGCAAAGTACCAACACATATAAAGGGTGTGCGAATAAAAGACACACACTCATGAGGCTGCTATCATGGGACACTCACTTGACAAAGGTATGATGGAAAACAAAGGAAAAAAATCAACCCCAGGCCATGACACTTTATATCATAGTTTGAGTACAATAAGGTAAAAATTGATGTGCAAGATCTCAAAAATTATACACCAAAATGTTGAGGCACTTTATTTCAATGTGTTTATATAATAAGAAGTGCATACAATGGAAGCCCATAATGTTTAGAAAAGAACTACATGCTGAAAATACAATTCTTTGACAAAAAAAGAGGAAACTGGTAGCACCATGATGAAGTATTGGAAAAATCATGCACATTGAAAAAAAATGACACCCAAAAAGGAGTTCAGATGCAGAAGATATGACCCATTGAAATCTCCAAAATAAGAACTGAGCAACAACAACATTGAGAAAACTAAATTCTAGAGAAAACTAGAAGCCAAAATTAGAAACCACCTATACCATTGCAAAGAGCACAAAATTCTACCCCATTTCAAAGAACATTGCATTGGAAAAGACCACCCTATGGCTGAGATATGGCCTCTAGAATATAGAGTGCAAATCTAAAAAGCCCAATGGAGAGGGGCTTAGCAGGGAAAAAAAGGCTCTCTGCCAAATTTAGCAAAAAAATGCCAAAAATAGAGGTCCGCTAATTTTAGAACAACTAAGAAAAAAATCCTCCAGTGTAGGTATAGGTTGAATTTATTGCAAAAAAAAATTATTGCAAAATTTGGCTATTTTAATATTAAAGTTAAAAAAATGCCAAAATAAACTATTATATATACATTTTTAAAAATTATATAAAAAAAATTGTTTTATTATAAAATTATATTAAAGAAAAGTTAGGGCAGCCATTGGGGCTGCCACCCTAGGCGGAGCCTGAGGGGCCGTCGTCTTGCCAGTGACAGGGGTGATACCCCCTGTACCCACCATATAGGGGTGGGGCATGAGGGTCGTCGCTCTGCCATATGGTAGGCAACGATACCCTTAGGGTACCCTGCCAATGCATTTTTTTTTAATATATATATATTTTATAAAAAAAACTCGCGTCCTTTTAAAAAAGGATTTTAATTTTTTTAAATTTGAGTTTTTTGAAATGCAAGGCCTCAATCTGCGTGTTGGGGAGGCCATACGACCTCCGTGGCAATTTTTTTTTTCCTTAGATGCTCTTGAAACGGATTTTGGAAAATTGACAAGCAATCTTAAGGTTTTTGGACCTTCTGAGTGCAATGGTAATGCCCATTTTGGCTCAAAACACACCAAAAATGTAGCTACCCTTCAGATCTAGAAAAAACAACCACTTCAAACCCTCATAGATCTGACTACTAAAATCGAAATTAGGCCAAACAAAATGCAAAACTGACTTTCTCGACAGCTCTAAATCTAATGAAAAATATTGATTTGCTTTAGGATGCATTGAATAATAGCTCAAGGCATGAAATATCTCAAGAAGAGGAGAGGGGATTATAGGTTTGGAGCTCTAATACCATGTTGAAGTTGGGAAAATTCAACTCCATAGCTCCCAAGGATCACCTGCAATCAAACACTTTTCATAGAAAGAGATAATAACAAAGCTGCGGGGCCAAGAGTTATTGATCCAAAAAAGCATGAATCATTAATTAATGTGCATCTTCTAAAGATTATACAAAAGATAATCCTTATAAAAGGATAATTAACCTAGAAACACTAGGCGAGGATAAAACAAGATCATGACATGTGTCCTTATCCTATGACAAGAGACATAAAGAAAACATGATCTAAGTAAGCTTAAGTAATTAGAAGAAGAGGAACCTAATAATTAAATAAATAATTAATTAGGAAATAACTTTTACACTAACAGAAAAAGATCAAGAAAAAGATAAAGAGAAAGAAAAAGAGAATAAAAAAGAACAAGAGAAAGAGAAAGAGAAAGAGAAAGAGAAAGAACAAGAACAAGAACAAGAGTAGGGACAAGAAGAAGAACAAGAAACAACAATATAAGAAGTGAAAGTAAAAAAGGAGATGAAGAAGAAAAATAAAAAGTTAGCATTGAGGATAATGCTTTTGTAAAGAGGAGGGAAATTTTATGCCCTTACCCCTATAGTGTGTATAGTGTTATGAGTAGTTGGCTTGTGGCTACCTTAACTCTTAATTGTCGTATTATCATTATTATATTATTATTTAGTTATTTAGGTCAACCTAAAGCTTATATAGGGTTATTTAGGCTAGCTTGGGTGATATCCTAGGAATGATTATGGTATATATAGGAGGTATAGGTAAATTATTATCATCATGTTGAGTATTGTGTTCTTATTGAAAATTATTGGAGGTATCCCCCTCAAAGTGGATTAGGAGGTTGCCTCCTCAAAGTGACATATTATTAACAATTATTTGCAACATATCCCCTATTATATTCTTATATTGTGCAAGTTATTTCATAACACAATAGTATTCAATTCATTAAGATGTTTTATTATAGAGTCTCCTTCATTCATTTTAAGTGAATTTTTTTTCTTTTCAAATAAGAATTCACTAATAAAATTCTTAGTTTGATATAATGCACCTATCTTTTTCTATAATAAATGTGCAATAGTTTCTTTTGATACATTCATAAGAATAGAATTAGAAATACATAATTGGATGATACTTCTTACTTTCTTATCAAACTTAACCAATTCTTCATCCTTAATACTATAAGGTTTCAAACTTCTAATCATTGAAACCCATTGATACCTTTTTATCAAGAGATTCTTCATCTTAAATTTCCATAACTCAATGTTGTATGTTGAGTTTTTCAATTCTAGCCCTAGATGTGTTTTCCATGATATCTACACCATAGACCTGATTCTCATTAAATAAAAAAATGCTTCCATTGCAACCAAAAAAAAACAACACAAATAAATATGTCTACCTCTTTGAGTTAACCAAAAACTAAGCTCTAATACAAAATGTTCAAAATCTAGGTTAGAAGTTACAACAAAATATCTATGTTACCCCAAGTTTGTAAGAAATGGATGCTAGGGGATGGGGCAACAAGTTTGAGGGGCAAGTTTTTTTTCAAGTCATTTGGGGGATGACAAGGGATGATAAAAGGGGACAACTATATAAAAAATAGGGAAAATTTTAAAAAATATATAGGAAAATTTCAAGTATTCATACATTAACATTGATAAAGCATTCATCATATACATTATAGATCCTTAATACATAACATTTGTCTTGTATTAAGAGTTCACGTGAGATTTGAACAAATTAACAAATGTCAAAACTTAATTGCTTTCATAATTCACTATCAATATGCACATGATATTAAAAAAATAGTATACAAATTACAACAAAATATTGGAAGGCTACAAGTTTCACTTTCTTTTTCCTTCCTTTTGGTTGCAATATTTTTGGATCTAAGTTACCGATTCAAGTATGGGGGCGAGGTACAGGTATAGGGTTCTGGTATGTTAGTAGGTCAATGTTTTCCTTGGGTATGGTATGCCTGGGTACAACTATAATATTTGTGTGTGTGCATGCACATACACACATTTTTAAAAATATATAGAATTTAAAATACATTTAATTTATCATATAATATTATATTTTATAATGATAATGGCATTTGAATATTTGATAGTATGATACTTCATCATTGATCAATGATATTCTGATAGTCATAAAGATAATTGTCTAAGTTGTTAGTTTTGGTCTCCACTCCCAAACTCCCTCATTGTAATCAAGTTTCTTATGTGACAAGAGATCCCAATAACTAGTGGATGCTAGGAGTGGAGACCCCAATGGGGTTGAGGGACATCACTTGTGGGGATATAGGGGAAATGTCCCTAGTAGGGTCAAGGGCCACTACCCCTCGCAAGGTCCAATAGAAAAACCCATGGAATGTTCCCTCTTGGAATATAGGGTGGGGTCGAGGGGCAAAGCCCCTATGACCAAGCCCAAATTAAAGCCTTTGAAACCACACAAACCTTTACGATGCATGCCATTTTCATAATTTTATTATTTTTTAAAGCATTGGTTTTTTTAATGTTACTTTTTTATGGGGAGGGTTGGCCACCCTCGAGATGGTTGGGGAGTCACAAACATCCCTCCCTATCTTGGGGATGACATGCAACCTCATTTTATTTTTTGGGACATCCCCAATTTTTTGAGATGTCCCCTACATTTTTTTCCCAATTTGGGAATGGCTTGGGAATGTCCCCTAGGTGTCTCCACGTCCCTAGAATGTCCCAAAAATGATGATGCCCCCAAAAAGTGTTGGGGGCGTGTCCCTAGGTTTCCCTATAAAATATTAAGTGTAGTGATCAAACTTAATTTTAATAGGTTGTAATAAATCAATAATCAACAATACTAAAATAAAAAATAAAGAATCATGATAACCACAAGATCATCTATAAAATAAAATAAGAATAGTGATATTATTTAAGAAACCCTTTTGGGTAAATTTATAACACACTTAGGTTCTCCCTTTGATTCTTACCTCTTTCAACTTATAATAGTCAATTCAATAGGATTTTGGTAGCACAACCTTTCTCCAAACTATGATGTCAAAGTACCACCCAAGCTTTCATTATATCAAAATAGGCTAAGGAAAACCATTAGATAGCAAACCAACCAAGAAAAATTACCAAAGAGATTTCACAATGTGTAGGATTTACTTATATCATTCTAATTTTTTTGAATCTTCTCACCAACTTCGACATCCATATCCACATCAGGATAAATGCCTAGTAAAAGTCAAAACAACTTTCCAAGCTCTCAAATGAGAGAGTCAACTTTGTAATCCTAAAATGATGATCTTACAACATAACCCCCCATTTAGATTCCTTTCCACTACATACCAAGTGCAAATGTTGCCTTATAGTGCAATCCCCTAATCAATCCCCCTCCCAATCAATATTATAAAGTGTTTGGAAGAATATTTTACTCCACACATTCCTTCAACTACCACATGGTTGTTCCATTTCACGCACTATAATTTTTGGAGATTCATCAAACAACATATACAACATTATAGTCCTAGCTAGTAAATTAAATTGTTGTGTACAAGGACTTGCAATGTGAATAACACACATAGTCCTAACACATTTTACACCACTTTGAGATGAATGTGAATCCTAAATGAACATGTATCTTGAAGTAAATAAGCACTCATAAACATGTATGCAAAATAAGTATTTAGACATTAAAAATTATTAGAGTCCATATAAAGTAATAGATTGACTAGATATCTTCATGTGTTCTTTCATCCTTCAACATACAAGCTCCATGGGAACTTGCAAAACATAGAAAATATATACATTGAGTAGCATTTATCATGCAAGTAAAGATAAAAATAATTGGAAGTAGATTTATTGTCTAGAATCATAGGACAAAGAGGGGGAGAAAGTAGGGTTACGGAAATTCCGACTATAAAAAAGGGGTGATGCCATATTAAATGGTGCCATATCATACAATAATGATGTATTTGTGCATGGTGATGAGTCTTGGCCTTGGTTGCTATATTTGTTTGCAAGTTGAACAAACAAGTGTTGGTAGCATGATATGCCCCTTGAAATGGTTGCATTCATTAGATATAAGGAATTGATGAAGGAAAAATAATGCATGAAATGTAAAAGTAATTTAATCATATAAGCACATGGATCATGTAAAGTAAAAGTATCATAAATGCATTGTGTAAGAGAATCAAATAAGACATCTTACATGATAATCATGGTAAACACATGGACAAGATATAATCATGAAGGTGACTTTACCTTAGTATATGAAAATGATAAGAGCAAGATGAACATAATGATCATGAACTCGTGTAAATATATAACACTAGGAAAGACATATGTCCCCCATGTAGCTCCAAATGCATGAGCACACCTTGTATAACAAAAGGACAAGATCTTAAAATTTTGACTATGCTAATATTGAAAATTTTACACCTTCCATATATTTCTAGAACAATGTCATACATTGCTTGAGTCATGTTGTCTAAGTTTCAAAGTCCAATTTTAAATTGTAACAATTCACCTCAAAAGTTGTATGTCAAAACAAGTCAATGGTCTAGATGATTTCTAGGTGAAAATTGGTTCTTTGAGGACAAGATTTATAAGGGAAAAAATTCTCCATTGAACTTATGCATTTATTAACAAAATTGTATGGTGACCCGAATCCCCACTTTTTTCTTCTATGGCAAAGAATTCCAGAATTCATTGACACTAAGGTAGTTTTACAAAACTATGTGTGTACCTTACAATTCTAGATACATAAACTTTGGCGGACTTGCAGAGTTTTCTTTGTAGTTTGGTAACCGTCGCCTCACTGCACACTGGGCTCAAAAGTTTGATGGAATGCAGAGGGTCAGAAATGCAGACTTCCTCTATCCAACAACCCATTGAATTCACTGCTTTGCCATTTCTGCACCAACATTTCCAAATCCCACTCCTAACCACATGCTCATTCTCTATAAACCACTCAAGGGGATTTGTTGTTGATATATGCCAAGGATTTTTCAAGCTACTCAAGTCCGATGAGGTTTTCCACCAACTTTTCTGTCAGACTTCCTTGAGTTGATCCAATCTCCAAAATAATTGGGTTCAGGTATTCTCTGACAAACAATGCAAAATCCTAGTTTGGTGGTTCAAAAAGTTACATTGCTAAGGATATGGTTGTTTATAGTCTCCATGAAAATTACTATAGAATCTTGCTAAAACTCTTAGAAGTTCCGTTCCTTCTGTTTGGCAGAAAACCAAGTTTTTCTTTCACACTTGCAAGCTTTGTGTAATTGCATAAACTCCTCGTAAACCCACCCTTGTATCTCTTCTTGGACTTGTAGAAATTTTTAGCTTCTGACTCTGAATCCTTGTAAAAGCTGCCTTTGCAGGCCTCTAGGCTTTTCTTGTACTCTTGCAGTACTGAGCCCGAGACCTCGCTTCAGACATATTCTCCACAGAATTGGACTTCTCTGACAGTCTTGTAGTTACTGTTAAAAGTCTCAGAATTCCACCATATTCTAAGAAGTCATGTTTTCGGACCTCTCTAACATTTTTGGAAGAAACTATCCACCGCATGAAAGCCTTTATACTCTGCCAATTTGCAATTTAAAGGGGTTTCATCTTGCACTATTAAGTCAAAAGCCCATCCAAAAGTTTTTCTTTTTTAACACATGCAAACTCTCAAAGCTAATTTGAAGGTCAGGAAAGAGTTGTAATCTATTGAGATCCATTTCAGGGAAAACAACAAAAATAATGAAATATGGATTCGAAGGGTTGCCACGCCTTTTTAAAATTATATATGAGTTTGAAAAGATTTCTAACATAGACTTGGAGCACATGAGTATAAATGAATTTCTCAAGAGAATGAATGATGAAGATAATATAAACTGTATGGCTAGATGTATAATAGCTCGTGGTATCATTCAGGTTGCGACTTTTCCTATTTAGAACAATCCCTAAAGTTAGTAATGACTTGTGTACATTATAGATTTTGAGTTCCTCAAATGAAATAGTTCTACAGATAATGCTTGAATACATTTATGTTATGCTGAGAATACTAGATCATTAGACATATGCTTCAATACCAATCGAGACATCAAGGGAATACTTTGAGAAAGATCTTGACAAATACATGTGAGAATTCTAAACAAACATTAGTTAAAAAATTCAAAGGTAGTTGTCACAACAATACCCAAGATACTCCTTAGAAATTATTTTAAAGAGGAAATAAGATATAATCACTTTATTAGACAAAAAATTGAGAAACCCAACAACAAAAGAATTTAATCCATGAATGTTTCGCTTCCTAACAATTCTCTTGGAAAATAAGAACATATTGATTGGGATACCCTAATTAACAATCACTTGATAATTAGTCATGAAGTCATAAAATTAAAACTCTTTTACATGACTTCATATCTTGTATATTGACTTGCCAGGATTCTCTTGCAAAATATACACATAATGGCTAGATGAATGTCAATCTTAGGTTGTGACATAATATTATTAGAAAGTGACTTTTGACAAAATTTTACAAAAAATATAAAGAGGAGATAAAATAGTATGCTATTTATTTTTGGGAGATGATTGATAATTAATAGAAAACTAGAGACTCATTTGATATATGTAATTTGCATCTTTCCTATGTTGCAAATATTTTGGTTTCCAACCCTTATTATAAAATTTCCAAAGTTATTCAATTGTTATTATTAAAATGATTTAAATTTTTTGTGTTGAAAAATTAAACTTTAAATTTTTGATGATATTCATACCCCTACACTTTCAAAAATTTAAAATTATTTATTTTTGCAGGTATTGCAAACCCTACCCACTAAAAAAATTAAATGCGTTAAATTTTTTATTTTTTATTTTGTAATTAAGATTTTGGGTTCTCAATAAAGGAAGCCTCACCTTTTTTTAAGGAGTGATTTCTATCCCATAATTAGTGGAAATTGGTAGGTACCAATTTACTTACCAACAAGTCCCTAGTGGTAACATAGTTCTAGGTGCATAATCAAACATGTGAGTGCAAAATAATATGGAGAGGTATAATGCTCTTAGTATAAATAAGGATAAGTAATAATAAAAAAATGAAATTATATATGGGGGGAGACATGGTGCCCCCCAATGTAATTATATGGCAATGTAAGTGCAATATATCTAAACATGTGATTAAAGTATGATAAGTATCATAAGCACATGATGTTGATCATAAGGTATGAAAGATGAGAGCATGGGTAGGTAAACATGTGTCATAAGAAAACAACCATCACGGGAAATGACAAGTATAAGTATGCAAACAAAGTAGAAAGTAACAAGGAGGAATGAAAAACTAATTTGGTAGGGATGATAAAACATAAGAGCACAACTTGATAGGAAATAATATGTAAAAAGTGTAAGAATGAAACAAGTCATGTGAGAAGGAAGGAAAATCCCCTCTCCCCCCAAATGTGGGGTAAGGATAGAAGTTCAAATGAGCATACAAACCACAACAAGAAAGACATGACCAAAATGCCAAAATGTAAAGTGAGAGGCAAATGACAAAGTAAAAATAAGGAAATATATAGTGTGTGGTGATGCTCATAGATCATTGAATAAATCTAGGAGGATCCTCATTGTCATCCTTGTCCCAACATGTATTAACATAATGTTTTTCATTTGATTCTCACATTTTCATGATTCACTTCTTGTATCATGTGTCTCTTGTGATAAATATTTACATGCATATTAGTAATTGGTTGCACATTAGGTGGTTTAGATTATTATTTCATGTTTGAACTCAAGATGGGTTGTGTTAGAGTGAACATGATCAATCTCTTGATGCACATAAATTTCTTTCATATGTTTAACCTAATCAAGTGAGGGGGTTGTGAGATTGTGAGTATACTCAATATTTATCTCCCCTTCATCTATAATATCTTGAATTTTATATTTGAATTCAATGCATCTATCTATAGAATGTTCATGTGTGCAATGATAGGAATAAAAGTACTTAGCTTGTGTGGTGCAAGCTTAGAGTTATATAATGGTTTAATAAGAGGTAATAAATTGAGATTGTGTTTCAAGGGTTGTCCTAATACTATATATGAAGTCCCCTTTAATATGATTTTTTTTCTAAATTTATTTGGTTTGAGTTGTTCATGATGATCATCACAAGGTACATTCTTGTTATCTAGATGTGAGAAAGTGCTAGAAATGTATTGATAAAAAGGAGAAAAGTTTAATAAAGTATATTCACATTTACATATTGTGGTACACAACTTTAAGAATGAATGGTAAGAAATGTAATAGATTTGGATCTTATTTTTCTTGTTTGCATTTCACAAGGTTAAGAACACATGTCTTAGATTCACGATAAAATTTATTCATGAAAGCACTAACCAAATAATCAAAGTAAGTGATAAAAGCAAGTGATAATGAATAAAACCATGTAAGTGCATGAGCACTATAAATTGAAGAGAACACCTTAGAAATCAATTGATTCTCATAAAAATAAGTGAGACACATAACTTTGACGTATTGTAAATATCATAATAAATTTACTTTATCATAAAACTTTGTGAAGAAAGGAGTTATAAATCCACCTATTGAGGATAATTCAAAATGTCACATGCCAAATTAATGTGTAATACCAATTTGATAGGATATTTTTATTTAAGGGTTTGTTCATAATCATTAATGTACTTTAGAGATGATTTTTTTCACTAATGAGGTAGTTCACATAATGTGAAATATGATTCTCAACACATCCCATATCTATATGTGTTTGCAAATCATGTGTAGCAATGAGAGATGTGTTATCAACTAGTGGTGGATTATCTATACATATGTCAAGTTAAAATTAAATAAGACCCTCATATTGTTCTTCATCCTTAGGAATATCTAAATTATCTATAAGATGGGATGTAGGAGGAGGTACTCCACAAGTACTCTCAGACATGTCATATGAAATCATGAATGGATCCAAATAAGAGTATCTATTAATAAGTGGTATACTATGATGATGCATTGAAAAATAGATGGGATCCACTAAGTTCCACTAGAAGGGGAATTTTGAGAATCATAAGTAAGACATGTTCTAGGTGTAGTAAATTAATCTTGAAAACCCATGACAAATCATGGAAATATGTATAAGGATCATGTCAAGAATCAAATGATTGTTGACTTATCAATCAAGGTATCACCAAAAATATGTACCAAAGTACAATCATCATGTATAAAAAATAATACAAAGATAAAAATGATCTAAAATGTAATTTTATATCTTCCATACCACTAAATAATCCTATCATAAGAGTGTTAAAAGAATGTGCATTGTAGAAAAAAATGGTTATGAAGCAAAGTCATTAACTACATCAAGATAAGGTAAAGAACTATTGCTATTCATTACTAAATGTATCATCAATAGATCATGATCCACAAGATATAGAATGAATAACAACCTCATTTAATGTGGCACATGCATATCAATATCAATAGGATCCTCAAGGCAAGAGGAAGAAAGAGATGCACAAGTAGGGGAACCCATAGATGAACAAGGAAAACTATTATGGGATGTATAGAAGGGATGGGTTCACTGTGTATATTAATATCAAATGAAGGAAGATATCTAGATGCAACATGATATGTTAGGTTGAAAGCATCATCGGCATAGGAAACAAAGGTGCTCAAAGGTAATATGCATTATACTCTTGTACATTTGCATCACTAGCCATTGGAAGAATAAAACATCATGAAGTTCATGGAAAAATGAAGTAAAAGTATCTAATATAGAATGAAAAGAAATAACAAGCTCCATGAAGGAGGAAAGACCACACAAATGATGAAGCAACACATATATAAAGGAAACACCTCTATCCATAGGATCAAAAGACATAAGAGTGTGATGTATGGAAGAATCGTAAGTAACAAAGCACATGAAAATATCAAGATCTGTAACATATGCATGAATATAGGTTAAGGACAATGGAATATGATAATCCATGATAAAATATGTCATGAAGCATAAGTTAAATCCTAATATGAGTAAATAAAAAACACATAAGAACAAGTCCATAACCTAATTATATTTTAGATGAAGGATAGACCTATAAAAATCATATCTAAAAATGGAAAGTTCTACAGGTAAATTTAGGGATAGGTAGGGTAGGTAATGATAAGAGATATGAATAAGCGACAAACCCTAAATAAATATATGGATACGGATAAAAAATGTAAAAGAATTAAAATCTATTCAAATATGGAAATAAGGTGTAGCAACTAAAAATTTATAGATTTGAAAATTATGCGATGAGGGAGAAACCCTAAGGGGAAACTAGGTCATGTAAGTGCATGTGAGCTCACCAAAACCAAAATAAATAAAATGACTCATTTATAAAAAAATGTATTTTATGAATAAGACAAAAAATTAACCCAATTTAGAGCCAAGATAGATAATGCAACAAAAATTTGAAAAATGGAAATCACTTAGTTGATTCTAGTGGCCTTGATAGATAGTTGTTTACTATATTGGTCATAAATTTTGAACCATAAATTAGAATCACTTCTTAGATACATTGGAAGAATAATGGAAAATATGAATTGGGTTACTCTTAGAATTTTTGGATCAATATTGTACATCATAGGTTCTTTCTTATGCCACAAATATGACTTTTTATCTCATAGATTTGAATCGGCTAACTATGTACTTTAAGTGGCTTGTTTCACTTCTATCTCTAATGTCTGGTTTGGCATAATAACTATCATATTGAAATATATGTTAGGGAATTTGTCAAAATTGCAAGGTCCAAGTTATCCTAGGTTGATCCCGTTGATTGAATTGAATTTATGGTCATGGATAAGATTAGAGATAATATTTTTTAGGCATGTAGGTGTCCTAGATGAATGTGATGTAGGTTAAACTCTTTTTAGTGCTGCAAAGTGAAGTGTTGTTTCTAGAAAGATTCTTCTCTTTGATGTGTATGGATTGGATTAAAATAGATGCGAATAAATACACATTGAATTATTTTAGATACCAAGTCACTAGTTAATCATCCTGATTTGTACCAAGGAGGCTCATACTAGCTTGTGGAAAATGTGAGAATAAAAAAGATTTGAAATTTGAGTTTTAAATTTTGGTTCAATTTTACATGGTTCAAAATTAATCTTGAAAGGAAGCATAGGAGCACAATACACTTATTACACTAATCTATGAGTGAATGCACATGTGCTCAAGTAGAACTAATCATATAGTTACAAGGAAATAAATACACAAGAAATATACCATAACACAATGATTTATGTGGGGAAAAACACTTTTATAGAAAATCTCACACTCTAAATCAATCAATATAGCAGTCAATAACCAATGGTTACAATACACTTGTAGAGTTATCCTTTGTAGAAGTATCACCAACAAGAGATTTGAAGTGATTCTAATGGCATAAAATCACCTATAAAAATTCACTATCAAAATCTCAATCTCAAGAAACTAATAAATATGAGAACCAATATATGAAATTGTATATGATTGAAAAGAAAGGGAAATCAAAGATAAAAATTCAATGAAATGAAACTTATACCTTTCTCTCCATCATACCTTTGTTTGAGAAAGAAGAGGATGAATGTGTGCACAATAATCTTGAGAAACCTTCAATAGCCTCCAATGATCCTCTTGATGTCTTCTTTGTGTTTATGTGTTGATGGTGGAATTTAGATGTTTCTCAAACCTACAATGTAACTTTGCAAGGGAGAGTGTTAGCGTTGATGAGGGATTTTGATGTGCCATCCTTAGATTGATACACTTGGGAGAGGGGAGGATTGGAGAAAGACTAAGTTATAAAATTTGTTTGACCAAATCCAATGGTGGAGGATGATTCCTCTCACATACGTGTGAGGGGATGTATGTGGAAGAGGGACCAAGGACAAGTGTCCTCTCACATGTGTGTGAGAGGTCACATGCTTAAGACAAAGGGTTAGAATAACTTAATGGATTTGTTAGGGTTTCAATAATATGACCTTAGATACCCTATTAATGTAGAGCATCAATGGCTTCAAGGGGTTCTAAAGACCCAAAGCACTGATTTACAAAAGATCACCTTAACAATCACAAATTCTCTTCAAAGAAACATGGTTCCATAAGGCTAAAAAGACACCAAAAATGGAAATAAGACCCAAAATATTCACTGAACTCATAATTCACCTAAACATCATGATTTTGACAGGATCAAACCAATAACTCTCTCTTATAACACTGATTCATCAGTTCCTCCATTGCTTACACCAAAAGACAAAATTGCTTGTAGTAGTCCCAAAGGACAAAACCTGTCATAACTATTCAAGAAGATGGAGTTACCCAAGAATGAAAATAGATTATAGGACCCATTAAAGCCTTTTTAAACATACTTCAAACTTAGATAATGTTGTTTTGGAAAGAATGCCAATAAAAATGACTGTCCCGCAACAATAAGCTCCAAATAGTCCTATTTAACAAAGCAACACCATGAACCTCTTCACCCAAAACCTTAAAATTGTTACCAATGCAATATATAGGTTAAAAATGAATGGAAACAACAAATTTCAACAATGGAAACTTCTAAAAAGTCACTAATCATCAAAACACTTGTTCTAGATCACTTTAAGCATGCTCCAAGAGGGGGTTTATATAAACTAGTTATTCCAAACCTCAAGAAACCTTTAAAATTATTCAAACACCTTATAATAGGTCTGAAAATGCTTTATGAACTAGCCTCCAACCTTCGTTAATACATTTAAAGCAAATTTCAACATGGAGCCACCATTTTCAAGGTAAAAACTCAAAAAATTCAACTAGGGCAGCAACAAACTAATGCAATCTAACTTCCTTTGCATCTACAAACACAAACACATTGAAAACCAACCTAAGATAACCCACTCCACCAATTTACAAAGGATTCCATTGGTGGAATGGCTGTTTATGCCATTATTTGACTCTCAAACCCTTAAAATGAGGGTTCCCAGGCAGTTTTAGAAAAACTACTCTCAACTGCACCAAACTTAATGAAAATTCCTCAAACCTCTTCCAATTGAAATATAACTCAATTATTTATCCAATTCAATCAATTTTATAACCTTAAAGTACTATACAGACCAACACCACGCTTGAGAACAACAAGGAAACCTTAAAATTGTAGAAAACAGGGGTTTTATTCAAAATTTCTCCACAATACAAATTGATCTCGCTTTTCTCGACATTAAAAGATTCTTATAAAGATGTTACAACAGTATCATAACTTTCCCTTCAATTACAGCTGACCCATTAACTTCCCTTTACAAAATGACTCTTCAACTTCTTACATTTTTGACAACAATTGCAAGATTTGCATTTTTTTGACAACTAAACTATAATACCCCCTAGAAACCTAATAAAATTCTTCAAATACATTAAAATAGTCCCAAATGTGACCTCTTTACAATCAAAACATGATGAAGACTCAAATTTTACAAAAATGGCCTCATGGAGGCATAAGATTGACATGGTACCTTGCACCATACACCTGGCCTGAAAAAGACCTGAAGTCCCTTTGAGGACTGAGTTGCATCAAACTTGCTTCTTCACACCTGCAAATATACCTCTACCAATTCTGTCTTGGAATACTCCCTTCCTTACTCTTGTTGCACACTTAAAATCATTCACTTTCCTTTGCCTTTCACCTTGATTCAATCCACCTTCTTCCTTCATTTTTGTTTTCGAGTTCTCTCCCCCACTAATATTTTGTGTCATTAGACTTACAACCCATTGTTTTGACAGTATTTAATTTCCCTCTAACCTCTTTTCCAATCAAAGGACACATGATTGTCCTTACTATGATTTCACCATGCTTTTCTAAGCAATCTTGCCTCACTCCAATCAATTCATCCTTGACCTTCTCTTGACTTTCTTTTTTCATCTTCTCATCATCTTTTCTCCCATCTCCTGTCATGGCCTTGCATTATTCATGTGCTTTTCCTCAGACAAATATCCATCTCCCTCACTGCTTCATCACACAACCTCACAACATACCATCCATCTACCCAACAAAAGATCCTGGAAGATGCATCTCTACCCACTCTTTCTCTCTCTCAGTGGTGTAACTCTCTCTACACCTTCTCCCTAGCTTAATCTCTATTGGAGGATAGTGATCACAAACCTCTTCCTTGTCTGGAGCCAACACACCTTCTCACAACTCTTTCTTGTAGCTTTAAGATGAACCACAAGCACCTACAACCAACACACTTTACATTCCACCAAATCAACCAGCTTTGATACCAATTGACGCAAAGCATCAATGGCTCCAAGGGGTTCTAAAGACCCAAAGCACTGATTTACAAAAGATCGCCTTAATAATCACAAATTCTCTTCAAAGAAACATGGTTCCACAAGGCTAAAAAGATACCAAAAATGGAAATAAGACCCAGAATATTCACTGAACTCATAATTCACCTTAAACATAATGATTTTGATAGGATCAAACCAATAAATCCCTCTTATAACACTGATTCATCAGTTCCTCCATTGCTTACACCAAAAGACAAAATTACTTGTAGTAGTCCTAGAGGACAAAACCAGTCATAACTATTCAAGAAGATGGAGTTACCTAAGACTAAACATAGATTCTAGGACTTGTTAAAGCCTTTTTAAGCATACTTCAAACTTAGATAATGTTGTTTTGGAAATAATGCCATTAAAAATGATTATCCTGCAACAATAAGCTCTAAATAGCCCTATTTAACAAAGCAACACCATGAACCTCTTTACCCAAAACCTTAAATTTTTTACCAATGCACTATACAGGTTACAAATGAATGGAAACAACAAATTTCAACAATAGAAACTTTTGAAAAGTCACTAATCATCAAAACCCTTGTTCTAGGTCACTTTAAGCATGCTCGAAGAGGGGGTTTATAGAAACTAGTTATTCCAAACCTCAAGACACCTTGCCAATGCTTCAAACAACTTATAATAAGTCTGCACATGATTTATGAACTAACCTCCAACCTTTTTTAATACATTTAAAGAAAATTTCAACATGGAGCCACCATTTTCAAGGTAAAAACTCAGAAAATTCAACTAGGGCAGCAACAAACTAATGCAACCTGACTTCCCCTACATCTACAAACACAACCACATTGAAAACCAACCTAATCTAACCTATTCCACTGATTTACAAAGGCTTCCATTGGTGGAATGGCTGTTTATGCCATTATTTGACTCTCAAACCCTTAAAATGAGGGTTCCCAGGCAGTTTTAGAAAATCTACTCTCAAATGCACCAAAATTAATGAAAATTCCTCAAAACTATTCCAATTAAAATATAACTCAATTCTTTATCCAATTCAATCAATTTTATAACCTTAAATTATTGTACGGACCAACACCATGCTTGAGAACAAGGAAACCTTAAAATTGCAGAAAACATGGGTTTTATTCAAAATTTCTCCACAATACAAATTGATATCGCTTTTCTCGCCATTAAAAGACTCTTATAAAGATGTTACAATAGTATCCTAACTTCCCCTTCAGTTACCATCGACCCATTAACTTCCCTTTACAAAATGAATCTTCAACTTCTTACATTTTTTGCATTTTGCATTTTTGACAACAATCGAACGATTTGCATTTTTTTGAAAACTAAACTATAATACCCCCTAGAAACCTAATAAATTGCTTCAAATACATTAAAATAGTCCCAAATATGACCTCTTTACAATCAAAACATGATGAAGACTCAAATTTTACAAAAATGGCCCCATGGAGGCACAAGATTGACATGGTGCCCTGCACCACTTGTGGATGTATCATAAACATGGGGGAACTTTGATATTAGGGTATCAAATAAATGAGAGGTCTAATACCTCATTGATTATTGGACAAAGAAGAAGTGTAATATCAAGGTATTGGACATGGGAGAATTTTGATATTGAGATACAAGGAAAAGAAGAAGTTAAATAATAGGGCATGAGAGATGGGATAAGTCCATTATTGAGGTATTGTAAAAATAAGTTTGAGTTCTTTTCATGGAATCCAAAAAGGAAGAAATTTGATACCTCACCAAGGTATTGAAAAGGGTGAAGTACAATACCTCATTAGGGTTCAAAAAGGGATAAAGTCTGATACATCACTAGGGTATTAGAAAAGGATGAATCTTGATGCCTTGTTGGTGTATTAGGGGTCAAAGGAAAAGAGTAAGCTCCAAAAAAGGAATTAGGGCTTAAGGATGAAATAAATGGTTGAGGGTTGGTAGAAAAGGTTAATTAAATAATTATCTTTATTTAATTAACGATTTGGATAGGATCAAGTCAAGTGTAGTTAGGTGTGAATTATTTTAGGTGTCCACAAAAAAAACAAAATCATAATTAGGAAACCATGAGCTAAAAATACTTAAAATGTGGTGCCTAAATCTATTGTTAAAAAATCCAATGCTTAATTTTTTGGAACATGTTTTCCATTGCGCTAAAAGATCGACCTATTAACGCTCGATACAAATTCTAGAGATAAACGGATCCACGAGAGGAGGTTAGTCCATGTCATGAATCTGAAGGGAGACATTGGAAATTAGTCTAACAATCCCCCCCTCAGCATCACCTGAGGGGATTCAAACCCGTGACCACAACTTTGATACCATTTGTTGGAACATGTTTGTTGTTGTACCAAAATATCAACTTGTTAACACCTGATACAAATTCCAAAGATAAACATATCCACGAGAGGTGGTTAGTCCATGTCACAAATCCAAAGGGAGATGCTAGTGATTAGTCCAAAAACAATTCCCAAGATGAATCTATAGACTAAAATAACATATTCCTTTCACCTAACATAAAATTGTCATAATCCACTCACCAACATGGGCACTTCATTTTGTCTCCATTATATGTAGTCAAAGATTCCTTATGAAATTTCATAACATGCATCATAAGCTGGTCAAAAAGTCTAACTCCCTCTTTCAACTCTCTTTTGTGTCATAGATGTTCTTTTATTTTTGATGTGGGAGGCCCAACTTATGGAGGCCATAAATTTTGATTTGGAAAATGGATTGAGCCTCTTTTTAAATTGTAGTGCTCAAAGAGATCTATTTCCTTGTAACTAGGGAACTAGTCATTTCCCATTTTGACATTTTTTGAGGGTCAAAAATAAATTCTATAGACCATAATTTGAGTTTTTCTATTCTATAGCTTAAAAATTATATTTTTATGTTCTTAAAATTAGGATGCAATATTGAGACCCTTTTATTAACATTCTCCCATATTGGATGTCCAAGATACTAAGAGGGGGGGGAATCAGTATCTTCTTAAATTTTCTGATCAAATACCATCCAATTATTCCAATGCATACAACAAGGATAAGAAAAAGCATTAATAGAACATGAAATCATAGAACACATGAACACCAGGATTTTTACATGGAAAACCCAAAATGGGAAAAACCATGGTGAGTGTTAGCTCACAATATAGTATAATCAGCTATAAGATATTACAAAATAGGTGGCTCACTACCAGGACTCACTATCCAAATACAAAGGCTCACTGCCTACAAAATTAAAATGACAAAATGGCTTACAACTAGAAAATGAATTGATAAAGTACAGCTAGTGAGTGCAGATTCAGTTCCAATGAAGCTCAGTAAATTGACTTGACACACTTCATCATATTTTCTCTTCGTCACATTTTCATTCACAAAACAAAAACCACACCCAATCTTCAAAAACTATCCAGTATATATATCTAATATTTCCACAAGCATCAATTAGGTCGGCCTAATTAGATGCACTTCTTATTCACCAAAAATACTAATTGTCGGCTCCAAGCTTTCATAAAAAAGAAATTCAAAAATCCAACACACTACATCAAGTCGGCATGGACCTAAGATAGGTCGTACATATGTCCGCATAACAAAAATTAATTCACCATTACACAATACATCCATTAGGTCGGCCAACAATAGACCTAATAGCACAATTGCAATCACTAGAGTAATGCTAATACATCATATGAGCATCTTAATGCGTGAGATCTTGAATGTACGTGCTCCCAACGTCCACAAATCCTTTCCCAAAACGGAAAGCAATAGTAATCCCCAAAAAATAAATGTGGACCAAAATACTGAAGGATGTAAGCAAAATATCGATTTAGATACTAGACCAAAATACCAAAACAAATTCAAACTTGATCTTGCAATTGCAACTCATATATCATGGTGACATCAATTACAACACAAAACAACAAAATGAGATGTTCTTCTTCATTTTTCCAACAATCTCCCCCTTTGTCATTGATGGAAACATGTGCCAAAAAGAATATTTACAAAACTCCTTATTTACAATACTTCTCCCCCTAACACCAACATTTCATTTTTCTTCAAACCTCTCCCCCTTTGACATCAAAGACAAAGGGTGTCCAAACAACTAAAACTTAAATATGAAAACAAATAAAACAAAGAAACATGTATCAACTGAAAGATGGCGAGCTTTGAAGCTCCTTCAGAATACCTTATGATATAGATTTACCATTCTCCCAGCTATCCTTTGCAGCAATCAACATCCTATTTAGAGATTCCAACTCTACAAGAGTTTCTTCTGCACCATTTGAAGTATCAGGAGTCACATTTATCTTCTCAATATTTTTTGTGCTTGCCAGAGCCTTGCCAACTGGAGTGTATTCCACTCTTATAATTTCGTTCAATTGATCAATTTTTTTGATAATCTCTTCTTTCTACTTCTGCAAGACAAATAATTTTTATTTATGCGCAGTGATGAAATTCTAGGTTGATCTGTCTCTATCTTTGGATAGTCTATAAGTATTGGATACAACAGACAATTGAGACTCAATGGAGTCCATAACAACCTTAATGTTCTGAGTGGCATCTGACCAGTTCAAGCAATAGGAAAGAACAACATTTTCTTCTGACTCACAAATCTTCATGGCTTTCAGATTCTTTTCAACATTTGAGTGTGCAAGAGCACACTTGTAATGCAATGCCAATAGCCTTTTCTCTACCAGTTTCTCATCAACATCTTGTTTTGTCTTTTCACTAAGCTCAGAGGTATACTCCTTGAAAGAATCTAACAACAATTTAAAATTTCCAATAAGAGTGAGGGATGCATCAATAGATGCACCAGGTATGACCTCTTTCAATGCCTTAAGAGCATCTTCTATAAGTTTTGTTCCTTTCTGATGTGTTTCAAGAATCTCCTTTCTTCCAAATGCTTGCAATGCATCTCCTAACACTACTTTATACATTGGAGACATCTTCTCCATATCAACAAACCCTTCCATCACAGGAAGTTGTAGAAGCTCTTGAGGGATTATTGGCTAGAATATGATTTGCTTAGATAGCAAGCATTTTAGAACATCATTACTGGAGGACGATTCTCCAGGATGCTAAGAGATTTTACAATCTGCTTTTGAATTTCTTCATTTTTCCTGGTAGATTCTTCATTTTTCTATTCTTCCTCTCCCTTTTCCTTCTCTTCTTCCTCCTT
Source organism: Sequoia sempervirens (assembly GCA_007258455.2). Classification (NCBI taxonomy): domain Eukaryota; kingdom Viridiplantae; phylum Streptophyta; class Pinopsida; order Cupressales; family Cupressaceae; genus Sequoia; species Sequoia sempervirens. The sequence goes on along the minus strand of VDFB02358134.1, from coordinate 152,404,486 downwards.
TTCTTCTTCCACTTTCTCTTCTTCTTCTTCTTCTTCTTCTTTCTTTTCTTCCTTTTTATCTTCATCTTTATCTTTATCCCTATTATCTTCTTCATCATTTCCATATTTTCTATTTTCATTTTGCTCTTCTTCTAGATTATCTTTTTCTTCTTCTTCACTGCCTTTTCCTTCTTCAGGGTTACCTTTTTCATTATTTCCTTTTCCTCCTTCAGTGTGCTCCAGAGGAGCATCATTATGTTTTTTAGACTCAACTTCACCTTCATTCTGCTTCTCACTTTCCAGAGGATCATTTTCACCACCGACATCAACTCCAACATCAATTTTTTCATAAATATCCGCATTACCTGTATCAAGAGGAATATTTTCCTCAACATTTTCAGCAGCAACATCTTCATCAGCCTTAAGCATGCCATATTTCTCTACTATATCTCAAATCACCTTTGTTGTTTCCTTCCTTATCTTCTTTGTCAGATTTTTATTCCTTGTCATTAAAATTTTTACCCTTTTCTTCATTCAAAACATCTCTGCACAAATATTTTTAAAAGTCTCCAAATCATCTAGGGTCAGGAAAGACCCAATCTTATTGTATGCATAATTCTTGTTTTTCTCTTCAAATTCAACAGCCTCTGATCTCCTTTTCATCAGGGCTTCCCACATATTCTCATGTACATCTTTCCTTATATCATCTAACTTATCTTCCAAGATGATAACATACTGAATGACAACTAAAAGCAAAGTTTTCTTATCCTCATCTCCAACATTATCATAATATTCCATCGTAGGTTTTAGCATATTCTCAAAATGTAACAAAGTATTGAGAGTTTCCTCTAATTTAAAACGGGGACCAAAACTTACCAGATTGTCCTATTCTTTTCTTTGGTTTGTAGAGGCTTCATTAGACACCTTAGTCTTCTTTGATTCTGGTTTGGTGTGCACATGGACACCAAATTCCTGCACTTCCTCATCATCAGAAGATGATACAACATGCACTCACTTGGAACCAACAACTTCCTTAGAAGCACCTTCACCAGAGGATAAACCTCCTCTTCTTCTCCTCACCAGTTTTGCATCAGGATCCTCTTCATCTTCATCCTAATCATCTGTGACACTAAGGTTTTTCTCCCTTGTTGCTTTCTATTTCTTTCCTCTCTTCACAGGGGCCACCTGAGGAGTTTCTTTCCTGTTCCCAAATCTAGTAGTCAGTCTAGAGGAAACATGAACTTTTCCTTTGTCAGCGGTACTGGGTTCAATCTTTGTTGTACGGGCCACAGAGGATTTAGCAGATGTAGTCCTTCTAGATCTCCTTAGGCCAGATGATTCTTCCTCCAACTATTATCCCTTAGCCCTTCCAATGGAAATCTCTTTATTAGTGAATCCAGCCTCTTTAAGCGTCTTCTCCACCTTCTTTCCGATTTTGGGCTTCTGGAGCTCCATGTGAATTTCCATAGACTTTTCAACATAAGTACCAATTTTGGGTTCATTGGGATCCTTCAGGTTCTTTAGCAACATTTGTACATAACCTTTAGCCTCTTCCATAATCTCATATCACAAAGTTTGAATCCATATGGTTCGGGGGTTCTACTGCCTCGATCACACATTCATCAAAGGAAACATGGAATATGATGTCATCTTTGTATTTCTCAACAATTTTCCTTAGAATCCTTTCCATTTCATTCATGTTGCTCTTAAATACAACAAAGAATGTTGTTAGAGCATTTTCTTGAGCTTTTAGATCACCCAAACTATGCATATAATCAAAAATTTGATGTGCCACAGGTCTAGATGAGTCCCAAAACACTTCATTATTCTTTCTAGGGAGTTTCTTCATGAAATAAAATAATAGACAAACAATCAATGAACCAAATTTGAAAGCATACTTCCTTTTCTTCATGGACTTCAAATTCTCAAGCAACTGTTGTTGGAGAAGCTCACATAAGTCATAATCTACACCATTTACAACTATATCAAAGCTAGTATAAATTTTTCTAGCCGAAACACAATTCTCTTTGTTGATGAAGTATATTTTGTGACCAATCATTATAGTGGTATACTTCATAGCCAGATTGGTGATGGAATTTGTCATTAAAGCTCTCTTCTCATATGTGGCTCCTGTAAGTTCCATTACCACCTCATTCTTCACGGTTTTTAATACAAGTATTGTACCTTTATCCCAGAGGTCAGTAACAACCCTAATTGCCTCCTTAGATATTAGGTGTATTCGGTGAATCCACATGAATTTATCATGAATTTTTCTAAAGGACTGGCTTCACAAATCTGTCATCATAGCTAAAGTTGGGAAAATTGTTCCATCTGTCTAACCTCTTCACAACCAAGTTCGAGTATTAAGGTTTTATCAAGAAGTCATCACTAGTAAGCTCATTTTTCCATATGTCAATCAATTTTGTGTGATTGAATTCCTCAAACTTCACTCAAATATACATTCTTGTGTCTTCAGTCAGCATAATTCCATGAGGGATTGATGAGAATGCGCCCATGGGGTCATCTTTAAAAACTTTTGAGGAATATTTCCTATAAGAATTTCTCGACCTTTTTGACACTTTAACAACTACAGGGGTTTCCATTCATCCAATTTTGAATTCAAACAATTCAAAGAACACAAACCAACAATTGCACAAAAAAGAAAAATACCTCTTTCTTCATGATGAACCAGAGCTAGGGTTTGCATGACTCGAACTCCAAATCTCCTCAAGAATGCTCAAAAAGCTCTTCAATCTCTTCAAATGCACAAATGGTCAAAATGCCTTACACATTTTCTTTATAAAACAACAATCTACCCTAATTCGCATTAAATGTGATAGATTCAAAAGGCTACTAAAAAGTATTCTTCTTTGCTTAGAAAAACCCTAATTCACTCCGCAAAAGATTATCCCTTCATACTTCCTTCTGGATCTTTTTCCAAAACTTGTGATTATTCATTCTTCACATTCCATCCTCGTGCCAGCCTCTGACACACCATTTATCTAGGGGGTTTTTATAATTTTTTGATAATGCTCCCCCTAAGACCATGTTGGGTCTAGTTCTTAGAGGAATTGTCTGTACTGGATGAGGGCACAGACACATCAGTAGTTTCTGGTTCTTCTTTCTTCCTCCAGATCTTATTCATTTGTTGCTTAATCTCATCTTTGTCAACCTTCTTTGAAGATTCATTATTTTCTACCGGATTGGTCTCCTTACCATTTTTGCTTCTGCAAACTCTTGAGATATGTCTTGGTTTATTGTAGTTATAGCAAACAATATTTCTCTGATTAGATTGACTTCCATTGACTCTTGTTCTGCACTGATTAGCTTTATCTCCATAGTTGTTACAAGTATAACAATAGCCATTAAAGGATTGATTCACTCTTCCTCCATTAAACTAATTCATTATCAAGGTTCTGCATTCACTTTCCCTATGTCCAATTATTTTGCACGCAAAACATTGACCAGAGAAGGAACTAGGAAACAGATTCATCCTACTCCTACATTTTGTTTCCTTGTGACCAAATTTGTTGCATGAAAAATAAGTGTCATTAAAAGAACGATACCTTTGTGCATTAGGCTATCTCATAGGGGGTATCCTACTAGAGTTCCTTGAATTTCCTTTATGCTTTCCTTTATTTTGAGCCTTTTGATTGTCCACAACTTTGGAACCTTTACCGGTATCATTTCCCAGGTCACCTTTGTCTTTACTCGGTTTCTATCCTACAATCAATTCATCAATTTGAAATTGTTCTCACATCATTTTTCCTTCTCCAGATCCACTTTCAGGTTCACAACTTCATGTTCAAGCTTGGTACAATCTTCAAACTTGCCTTGTACCATTTTTTTCAGACATTCTTCAATTCTTTTCTTCTCTTCTACTTGCACTTTCAAACCGGTAATTTCTTCATTAGCCTTCTTCAATTGATTAGTCACTTCCTTATGCCTATCTTTGAAATTTCTCAGTTGCTCTTTTAATTTCCAGACACATTCATTTGCATCTTCAAGATTCTCTTTCAAATCTCTTTTTTCTCTTTCAACTTTATCAAGATCTTCAAGGGAAGTCTAGAGCTCTCCTGTATCATTCATTTCTTCCATCTTTAGGATCTCCCTCAAACTGTTAGGCTTTTTCGAAGGAACCAAGCTCTGATACCAATTGTTGAATGTCCAAGATACTGAGAGGGTGGATCAGTATCTTCTTAAATTTTCTAATCAAATACCATCCAATTATTCCAATGCATACAACAACAAGGATAAGCAAAATAATTAATAGAACATGAAATCACATAACACATGAGCACTAAGATTTTTACGTGGAAAACCCAAAATGGGAAAAACCATGGTGAGTGTTAGCTCACAATATAGTATAACTAGTTATAAGATATTAAAAAATGGGTGGCTCACTACCAGGATTCACGGTCCAAATACAAAGGCTCACTGCCTATAGAATTACAATGACAAAATGGCTTACAACTAGGAAATGAACTGATAAAGTACACCTAGTGAGTGCAGATTTAGTTCCAATGAAGCTCAATAAACTGCCTTGACACACTTCATCATATTCACTCTTCTTCACATTCACATTCACAATACAAATACCACACCCAATCTTCAAAAACTATCCAGTATATATATCTAATCTTTCCACAAGCATCAATTAGGTCGGCCTAATTAGATGTACTTCTTATTCACTAAAAATACCAATTGTTGGCTCCAAGCTTTCACAAAAAAGAAATTCAAACATCCAACACGCTACATCAAGTCGGCATGGACCTAAGATAGGTTGCACATATGCCTGCATAACAAAAATTAATTCACTATTACACAATACATCCATTAGGTCAGCTAAGGATAGACCTAATAACACAATTGCAATCACCAGAGTAATGTGGATACATCATATGATCATTTGAATATGTGAGATCTTGAATGCACATACTCCCAACGTCCACAAATCATTTCCCAAAACCGCAATAAACAGTAATCACCAGCAAACAAATGCAAACCAAAATATCAGAGGATGTAAGCAAAATACCGGTTCAGATACCAGACCAAAATATCAAAACAAATTCAAACTTGATCTTGCAATTGCAACTCATATATCATGGTGACATCACAAAACAACAAAATGAGATGTTCTTCTTCATTTTTCCAACAACCCACTTGTCAAACACCTTGCAAGAGCAATGTGATTACCAACATTTTCAACTAATTGTTGGGGGTCAAGAGGCCCATAGAATCATAACACCATTTGAACTTCTTTGTGTTTATTGGCTTTATAAGTGCATTTGAAACATTCTACAAAGTATCAAATTTCTCCATCATCAACATCCCTTCCTTTATGATGTCAAAAAATGGTAATAGATATCAATGTGTTTAATTATCAAATGAAAGGTTGGGTTCTTTGCTAGACATGACACCCTACGTATCACATAGAACTATAATGACTCCCTAAATAAACCCCACATATAAACACAATATCTTAATCTAGATGACTTATTTGCATGTATGAGTAGCTACCATGTACTCAAATTTTTTTAGTGGACAAAAAACTCTAGCCTCTCTCTTACTTATCCAACTAATACTGCCACCAAATAAAATGAACACACATCCACTGTCACATCTTCTATTATTGATATCTCATGCCCAATAAAAATATATAAATTTATGAGTATTCATTGAGTGATAGTCTCCTATATAATCATCATGATAGAAAATAGGTTGCTAAGAGGTACCCCACAAATATTTGAATACCCTCTTAATTGCATCTCAACGATCTCATTCAAGACTGGCCATAAAATGGCTCAATATTCACATTGCTTGAGCAATGTCTTCTCTAGTATAGTCCATAACATACATTAATCTCGCAATAGAATTAGCATAAGGTAATTTAGTCACATCCTCCATCTTATTGGGTGAAATTAGACACTATTGAATGCAAGCAACATAATGCTTTTCAGCTTTCAAAGCTAGATGAAGAGGTGTTACTTATCCTAGTCAACGAGATTCACCTCAAACGTTGTTTTTGAAGAGCAAAAGTTTACAAATATACATATTAGAGTAGAGTTTTTAGTTAATAAATGTTGATTGCACATCTATTTCAGTTCAATTTTTGTTTTTCAATAAGTGTTGATGCACAGTTTGATGGCCCTGTTCAGAGCCATTGTAGTTTTCTTTCAAGTTTTTTTTTGCTACTAGTTGAGTTACAAAGAGATTTATGAGTTGCAAAGGACAGAAGTTAACTCCTATACCCAATGGATAATTTAGGCTACTAGTCTAAAATGCTTAGCAGGAAAGCACATAGCAAAGATCACCAAAAATGTTACCTAATTGTCCTTTTCAGCCCAATCAGGTTAGGATGGGACATCATTGTTGTTTTACTTTGAAGAAAGAGGAAGGTACACAAAAAATTCTACTAGAATTTCATTATCATACACAAAGATGCTATAAAATGAAGTATTTCAATTTTCATTATGCAATTTATTTTACAGAAAGAGACAAGATTACACAAACTTTGCATAAAATAGATGTCTTTTATTCATTTTACAAAAGAATGCTGATAAGTTTCCCACACAAGCCATGGGAATAATTGAAATGATGCAACATAAAAGTAAATTATACATCTGAAGAGAAAAAATGATAAACACATGAAAGGAAAATAGATTTTTCATTGCCTGAATGACAAACCCCAGTGTTGATTTGCTGCATCTTCAACTCCCTTCATTGGTAAGCTCCAAAAGTGCCTGCAAGAAATAGAAGAGATGATGTTAGAGCTCGGGATTCCAATTCTTCTCATATGTAATATCAACAAATATACAACCTAATTTTATGAAGCATTAAATTAATTAAGCAATTATCACAAGTATCCAAGAAAAGAAGAGGATCATCAATCATCATAAGGCTTTGAGCTTCATTATTTTTAACTTGTTTGTTAACTGTGCAGGTATAGATACATTTTCCATTGCAGGATTACTTTGTTCAACATCATAGTATGTGGAGGAAAATGTGGCTCCCACAAGGGTTGAGCCCAACATACTATCCTCTTAGTTACCAAAGAGGAATAAAGTGTAAATTTCATAAATTAAAATGGGTGCAAGAGATAAACAGTCACCTATAGAGATAGAGAGATAGTACATAGTTGTTCAAGAGCAATTTAAGAGAAGACTACAAGCTTTGGATGAAGCGTCAACACAAGAAATAACAAGTAATATGTTGTGTAGTTCTATTGTTCAAAGGTTTTGAATTAGAACATTAAAATCAAGAAAATGAATAGTCAGCATTATACAAATTTAGCCTTGAGAATAAATGCTAAGGTTGGTGGATTCAACTCTATTATCTTTGTAGAATATAATGCCTCTATACCAAGAATTTCCTCACATCCTACAATCATTCTTGGTATGAATGTTTTACATGATTCTCTAGTACATGGGGATACACCTTCAATTGTGTTGTTGTTTCTTCTAGAGAATGATCTTTGATTCCAAAGTACAGGGCCTCAGTGAAAACCCATTCTCACAAGGTTAGCAACAATCTTTTGAAGATTGTGACATTGCAAGTCACTGTTAGTATAAGCTTAAATGACACCATGTGAAAGGAAAGCTACAAAATGTGTTTAGAGTTTCAAAAGTAAGCCCTTGGGTCTAGAACATTAAAAACCCTTTTTGTTAAAAAAAAAACCCAGAATAATAAAAGCAATGAAGGATAGCTAATTCCATAAACAAAGAGGCATAGTAAAAAAATGCACATTAGCAACTAAAGGAGTGGGTGGAGATTTCATGGGGTGTCATAGTATATGTAGGGTTCATCTCAAATGCAACAGGCTGGTTGCTCTTGAAATATATTGGAGACACAAATATGGAATGTTGGATCATTCTGTCACATGCAAAATTACATGTTCAATAATGGAAACATTTTTGCATCACTGGATTTTGTGAGGAAATATTGTGTACAATTACTACTTACATGGTATGAGTTCTTAGCTTGTAAAAGAATTTGTCAAGTATGATATTAAATTATGTTTCTAGTTACGATTGGACATTAGAAACCCGTGATATATGTCTTGAAGATTATACGGTTTGGGATAAATTATATGTTTTTCCTTGTCATAAATTCCATTCCATCTACATAGATTTTTGGCTAATGATGTGGTAGGATTTTTGTCTTGAATGCAAATGTGATGCAAGGTTACTATGGAAATGTGCATTGAGAAGGGAACTCAAAAGGTTTTATAGCGAGTCTATGAACAAAATACTGTATGCATAATAGAGTGCATAGGCACCACATAAAGGTTTTCCTAGTAGCACGAACATAGGAGTTCGGTTTATATAGAGAGCTTCTAAAAGCAACTCGATGTGTTGAACTTCATCAACATTGGAAAATTCAATAACTTGTTTTGATAAAAGAGATTTCAGCTATATCAAGTTTTTCCCATTCTCAAATCCAAGCAATAGATAACAGTCAGAGATCTTTGAATTGTTTCACTAAACTGGTGAAAATGAAATTGTAAAAGCTAACAAACATTCGGTTATTTGAAGCAAAGAAAAGACAAGTGCAATCAATAAGATTAGTATTTGATTCCTTCAAAGATAAAAGTCTTGTCATCTATTATTTCTCCATTTAGAAGGAAACCATATGCATAGCAAAAAGCTCGATCCACTCAATGAAGAACGACTGCAATATCTTCTTTCATAGATTAAAAAAAATCTCAGCATTTCAAACACATGATCACAGAGAACAATTTACCAGAGGAGAGCGAACCCAGATTGCAAGAGAATGCCCAGTTCTTCAAATCCATAGTGGCGCAATAGCAAGAAAGTGGGTAGAAAAAAATATGAGAAAGTGCAAAATGAGCATGTGATTAGGGTTAAGCATCTTCTGGGTTTCTCATGAAAACCCTAAACTTTAGCCGCCCAAGTGATTTTTATCACTTTATTTCATAAAATTGCATCTTATTAATATTCAGAGCCTTGGTTGAAGCTTTTATCATTTTCCTAGTATAAATATGAAGTCTATGGGAGTTGATAAAATGATTTAATTTGCCCCTTCTATCTTGCATGAGATTGAAACAAAATAAAAATGTAAACATTATTAAAGTAATGAATTATAAATTACTTTAATAAATGTCATAAAAATGCAAAAGGTGAGAAAATCTATAACACATTAAAGTTGATCTCAATTGATTACTTTAATATTTGTTTAAATTGTTTATCCTTGTCCTAAAGTCATGCAAAATCAGGAGAAGAGTAAAAACGAAGCTTTACGCATGCATTTGGAGATATTCAAAGTGATTTTTCTTTGACTTTTAGTCAAATTGGAGTGTTTTTGGAGTTCTCTTTGATCAAGCAGATTGAGAGGGAGAGTTTGGAGCTATTTTACTCAATTTGGATCAGTTATGGGCCCTCATTTTTAGGTTTATCTCTTTTGCTTGTGATGCATATTGAGATGGATATTTTTCAGTACAATTAACTGTAAGTGCCACCTCTTGGCACTTTGAGACTAGTTTTGTATTAAAGGAAGAAAATCTTAGGATTTTTCTCTTAGTTATTGCCTTTTTGCCTTTGCATTTTGTAGAGAGGAGATTTGTCTTGTAACTTAGTATTTATTTTCACATTTTATATACAACAGTAGTAGTTATTTTAGTTCATTTTTATCAATTTTTGCAGAGATTCCTTCAATTTTCAATACAATCAAAGGTGCATCTATTCGGATTCTGGTGTCTTGTTTCATGTTGAGTGGTTTGATAAAGGATTTTCTATGTTTTACTTCAAAACCTTAAATTCTTTTGTCTCATTTTTATTGAAAGCAAGTATACAAAGTATAAACTTCATCATAGGTCACATATTATGCAAGTTCTTTCATGATTTTCTGTGAAACACTATTTGGTGAAATTTAATAGTCTGAGTTGTATGAACAAATTTCTTTGAAAAGTAGTTGTGAATCAAGATGCAGATATATTTTTTTGGTGCATCACCTCCTAGAGTTATCTTTTCATTTCATCAGTTATCCTTCTTCCCTTTTCCCACAAAAGTTTCATTAGTTTCTAGGAGATCTAAATGGGAACCAACTCATAATCTATAGACTCATTCTCACAGTAGGTCACCCACAACCTGAGTTTGATCCCATGTTGCACGGGATTTCCAAGCTTGTGAAGGCTTAGCATCAAGGGAACAATCCTTCGTGTCAATAGTAACTCCCCACAACCCAACACCCAAGTCTAATATTTTAGATTTTTTCTAAAATTGCAACTACACTCCCACTACCTCCACTTGCATACCAAAAATGATTTTTATTTAACTAAATATAATTATGCTTGAACTACTTAAATTAGCCTCCAAACATGAATTTAAACCCCTAACATGAAATGCAAATGCGAATTTAAAATTTGAATTTTTTTGGTTGATGTTGATTTCTTTTTCACCTAGGATGCTCCTGCATGATACCAATTGCTACACTTATCATTCTAATTATCTTGATGCTATTTTGTTGTGATTTATAAGTTAGTGAGTTGAGAGTTATTTTTCTATATTGTATTTGTGATTATTGTGAGATTTAGTGAGAAGTTAGAAGAAGGAAATCATGTGAATCTTGGAGGAGGTGTCAATCAAACTTGAGGGATTGTACTAGGAAGGAGTTCAATCAATTGGAGCATTATACGAGTGTGCTAGTTTCTATACCTTTGCCATTATGTTGGAAAGGTTATTTATATTTGTTACTATGTTGGAAAAGAGTGCTTTTAAATATGTTGTGATGTTTTTTAAAAGATTGCATGTTTCTTGGTTGTGCATTACACCGTAGAACCTATCGTAATGGTTATATATGTATGTACCCTATATAAGGGAGTTTATTTGATTGCAAACATAATTATACTATAGATAGTTTTTATTGCTATATGTAGGATGTCTAAACTATACTTATGTAGCTAAGAGTAAGAAGTTGTTACAATCACCTTGGTAGTAAAGTCATTTTTTTTATGAGACCTGTGGGTTATTCTTGGGGTATGTATGATACATGGGAAAGGGGGTAACCTAGGTATAAAGTATGAATACAATCATTAATCCAAATCGAGCTTGGAAGGTTTGTGAATAAGAGGTGTCCAGTCTAAGATCTGGGTGATGAATACTTTGGCCAAAGTAGTGTAAGTAGCCATTGTTCACACTATTAGTTTCACTATGATCTATGATTACGTACTAGGCCAGGATGTACATACATGTAGGGGGTAGCCACTATATGTCAGTTCTAGAAACATATAGGACAAAAAACCATTCTCATAAAAGGCTATTGTTATGAGGTTACCAAACCAATCTCTTTGTCGAAGGGTAGGGCCATATTACTAGTTAGGTAGATGTGTGAGGCACCACAGTAAGTCCATGGTTGGCAGAAAAGTGCTTGAGTGATGCTTCTCCTCTTCAGTTGGTAGCCAAGATTTGAGGGGGATTTCTTGGACCATTTGTTCTTTATATTTTCTGTAAGCTTGTTTAAGCTATGTATGTATCTCGTATCCATTTATATGGAAATTGTAAATATGAAATGCCATATGAAAATTATGTATCATCATTATTTGAATTAATGAAAGGAATTATTTTGTATGCAATGGGAAAGTTTAAAATATGTTCAAATGTGCATTTATTATTCAAAGGATTTTTTTTTATTGCTCTTAAAGGTTAGATGCATAAACTATTCACTTGTGGGTAAAACATAGGAAAATTACTATGTAGAACAATGGGAATGTTACATTATCCTCTTTTGGTTGTAAAACTATAGGAGAAGGCTTAATATTTTTGAAAATACCACTTTTTTTAACATAAATCTCTTAACCATAGAATCCCAAATATTGTACCCTTTCACACTAAAACCATAGACAATATAGATACACTTTATTGGTTTGTTCTCCAATTTTTATTGCTTCACCCTAGACACATCTATGTATTCCCCATAACCAAAAATATGAAGATGTTATAATAATGGATTTTCTCCCAACCGTTATCCTCATAAGAGTCTTGTCCACAAGATTTTATATAGGATACCTGTTAATTAGCTAGCATGCAACAACCATTTCTACCTAGAACTTCTATTCCAAGCTATATCCATTAAGCATACTCCCAACCCTCTCTATCAATATCCATATCATTCTCTCTCCAAATCCATTCTATAGAGGGGTATATGGAGTTGTCTCATGTTTTTATAGATCCCACTCTCCTCATAGAATCTATCAAAATTTGCTTAAAAATTGTAACCACCATTTTTAATTCTCAAAACCTTGATCTTCTTATTAGTCTTTTTTTTTTTGCTAGAGCCTTAAACTCTTTAAATTAAATCAAGAATTTAGATTTAATTATGGGGAAACATATAAACTTCCTTCTAGAGCAGTCACCTATGAAATATAAATTATATATATATATATACATATATTGAAGGAATATTAACATGGCCAAGAAAATTAGAATGAGTTAGATCCAACACCCTAGAAGATTTATGAGAACTTGAGTAAAAGTAAATGCAATTCTATTTTCCATACATGAAGTGTTCACATAAATCAAACTCAAGAGAATAATAATTCAAACCCTCTACAAGATTTTTTATTTTTTAAGGATCCTTAGACACTTCTCACCTCTATGGCCATTTATCCAGTGCCATAACATAATGTCTTCTCCATATGTAACTAGGTCATTTAGGTAATAAAACCCTTAGGAACCTAGGAATCACAACCATTAGAAGTAAAATAAACACTCTTCTTTGATATTATATTCCATGGTGAAGTTGTATATTCTATAGATCTCTTCACACAGATAGGAATACAATAATTATTACATTGAACCATGCATGCATCTAGCTAAGATAGAGTGCCCATACAAAAAAAATTAATAATCACCATTTCTCCTCACATCATATTACACCCTCCACTAGAGAAAACAAACTGCACACCCACATCATTAATCTTAATAACTAGAAATAGGTTTTGGACCAAACTATGGATATGTAGTACACTATTGATCCCATTCACACATCTATTAGGGAATTATATAAAGAATATTTCAAGGCCAAAAATATTTAGGAAATTCATCTCCAAGTTACACCTTCTCTATCATATTCTATTAACCAAACCTAAAGTGAGGTATTATAGAAGGAAGCTCCAGAGTTTACTAACCATGCACCTTCCAATGTATACGTTGGTAAGGCCATGAAAAATGCATCAATGCCATCTTCTTAATACTTTTTATACTCATCATCTAGATCATTTTTATTATTCTAAATTTCTCCTTGAATTCTTTTAAAAAATGGCCAATCTTGGTGTAGTTACAATATTTATCCTTGGAATTTTAATGAGATTTGAATCTATAATTGACTCTGTTATTGTATTTCTTAGTACCTTTCTCTTTAAGCATCCTATGAATAGCTAGGGCCTCCTTGGTTGATTTTTTTTCTCTACATCTCCTCCAAAAGTAATGATTTAACTATCTCATCCATTTTGAGTTTAGAGGTAGTACTTCCAATTTCCATCAACAAGTGATCCCATGAGTTTGGCAAAGAAAATAACAAAGTCATGCAATTATCCTCTATTATGAAATAACTTGCACACTAGAGGAATATAGCAAGAAATATGCTGAAAAATACTTGATATTAATATGAAACTTTGAGGGGGAAACCTCCTAATCCACTTTGAGGGGGATACCTCCAATATTCTTCAATAAGAACACAATACTCAACACGATGATAATAACTAACCTACACCTCCTACATATACCATACTTATGCCTTGGATACCACCTAAGCCGACTTAGATACTTAAGTATAACTCCTAGGATGACCTAAATACCTATATATGATTAATAATGATTATGTGACTAATTTAAGAGTTAAGATAGTCACAAGATGACTACTCATAACCCAATATACACTATAAGGTAAGGGTCACAATATTTCCTCCCTCTTTACAAAAGTATTATTCTCAATGCATAAAATACTAATCTTTGTCTTCTTTTTCTTCTTCTTCATCTCCCTTCTCTGCTCCTTGTACTTGTTCTTTTTCTTTCTCTTTTTCTTGTTCCTATTCTCTCTCTCTCTCTCTCTCTCTCTCTCTTGTTATTTTTCACACTCTTTTTCTTTCTCTTGTTATTTTTATTTATCTTTATCTTGCTCTTGCTCTTTTTCTTGTTCTTGTTCTCATCCTTTTATTTTTTCTTCTTATTTTGATACTTCTTGTTATGAAGACATTCTAGAAAAACAAATTTTCAACAAACCAAATGAATTAAATACAAAAAATATAAATTTTTTACTGTAACTTACCAAGGTTGAGATCTCACATCTCTAAGAAATCAATTGGTTTTTAGCCTTGAGAGCAATTTTTTTGGAAACTCTAATTTTTAAATAAATAACTTAATTATACTCTAATATCTCCTAAATTTGGATTGTAGATGATACAATACATTCTTGAAAAACCATTTAAAAATAAGGAACACAATCACCGAGATCTACAAGATATGTGCTTTCCAAAATAATTTGGTAGAAACCCTAATTTTATAATAAATTGCTCAAATCTTCTTTAAATCCTCTAAATTTGGACTGTAGATTCTTCAATATGTGCTTCAAAAACCATAGTTATGCCTTGTATACCACCTAGGCTGACTTAGGTACTTAATTATAACTCCTAGGATGGCCTAAATACCTTTATATTATAATAATGATTATGCAACTTATTTAAGTATTAAGGTATCTGCAAGTCGACTACTCATAACCAAATACATGCTATAGGGTAAGGGTCATAACATCCTCCTCCATCTTCATTTCAATGGAGTGTATATGGATGATAGTCGTGTTGAAAGCATTTAGGTTTTTATCTAGAGAACCACCATCCTATATCTTGAGGGTATACAATGTATTTCTCAATAAATTTTTGTTTACTATGTATCTAGCTCAATAAATCTCACGTAATTCTTCCAAAGAGATACAATGGTGAATTCTTTATGTACATTCAATAATACATAGTTAGCTAAATAAAGCCTAATTAGTATTTTCACTTTCTTGTCCATTTTGTCTTAGTCTTATTGTGATATAGTAGTAGGTTTGGATATGGATATTGTAACCCATAAATATCTATATACAAGCATATCCTTCATCTTGAGTTTCCAAAAATCAAAGTTTGTGCTTGAGAACTTCTCAATTTCTAGACTCGGTCTATTTATCCTTTTTCTACAACAAGATCTTTTTTGCAAGTTCCCACTCAATCTAAGATTAGTACCAAATTTTTTTATCCCTAACACCTAGAATATGAGATGATAAAGTTTTGATTCTAAATGAAAGGAAGAAAAGGTGTAGAATATGCTTCCTACACTGATTCATGAGAAGAAATATGTGCAAATATTAAATTAATCATATAGTTAGAAGGAAATAAACGTAAAAGGAATATACCATAACACAAAGATTTATGTGGGGAAGACCCTTTCAAGATAAAAAAAAATATCACTCCAAAGAAACTCAATGTATTATTTAGTAATCAATGGTTATGGCACACTTATAGAGTCTAATATTTTACATGAGTATCACTAACAAGAGATTTGAAGAAATTCTTGCAACATAACAATACTTGCAAAAAATCACTATTAGAACCTTTATCTCAAGCACTCAATAAATTAGAGATGCAATACATGAAACCATCAAAGTGTAATTAGGAAACCATGAGCTAAAACCAACTAAAATCTATCACTCAAATCCTTAATTAAAAATCCAATGCCTAATTCCCAAGATGAGTTTATGGCTAAAACTAAAATGTTCCTTCTACCTTGCCACAAACTTGTCATAATCCACTCACCAACTTGGGTCCTCCATTGTCTCATCCAAAGATACATTATTATGTGGCATAATTTGGTCAACTAGTGTAACTCCCTTTTATGACTCTCTTATGTGTCATATATGTTCTTACATTTCTCATGTAAGAGGCCCAACTTTTAGAGGCCATAAAGTTTGATCTGGAAAGTTGATTGAGACCTCTTTTAGAACTCAAATATTTATGTCTTCATAACAAGGAAATCAATTAAAAACCATTCTAACACTTTTTAGGGCCAAATATGACCTCTATAGCCCGGGAATTGAGTTTTTTTAACTGTATTTCACAAAACTTGAAATTTTAAGTTCTTAAAATGATGATTCTATAAAAAATGAGGGAGATGGAGCGTGAAGGGAGTTTGTTTGAAGCATTAGGGTTTGATAAGGATCATCACAAATTTCAAAGAAGGATGTGTGTAGATATCACTGAAGAAGATGTGGACATTTTAGGATGCCAAAAACCTCCCTTTCGCCTAGAGTGGGAAAAAATATACTCTAACAATTAGGTCATGAGAAAGTGGCCCCTTGTGCAAAAAAAGTCACATGTAGACTAGGAACGATATTTTTTGAATAGTAAACACCTAAAGGATGACAAATCATTAGATAAGAGTTCCAAATTTCATCCTTAGTGCTCAAAGTGGTCTCACTAGTTAGGTTTTGAAACCATTTATAAGTAGTCGAGGGTTCTAGAGGAAAGGCCCCCTTTTCTCTAAAACTATTTGATGGGTGAAGGTATTGCACATAAGAGATACCCTTCCTTTAGATCTAATGGAAGGATTTAGGACATGCAAACGAAGCCCATGATGCAGAGAAATACCAAGAAAAAATAGATTCAAAAGGATGAAATCGAAATCCACAAGAGACAAGATTCAAAGCTAGGTTCTCTTGAATTAGTTGGTAGGATACACAAAATTTTATTTCTTGCACCCATGATTGATCTTCTAAACATACACTTATCCTCAAAAGTGCAAGATTAGAAAGATAAAGCCCTCATTGGTAAAATATGGAATGTGAAAGTCCAACTCTCTCACCTCCAAATGTGGGTAAAGGAAAATGACTATGATTAACCAACACACTCTACCAACCTGACTTTTTCCATAATTCATAGGTCCCAATCTTATTATGTTTTTGTTTGATTTTTTGTTACACTTCTTTCCTCTCTTTCTCTCTCCATAGTTACAACTAAATCTTTTAACTTTAATTTTTTTTGTCATCCGTCTAAGTCAAAGGTGTTTTAAACTTAAATTATTTAAATAAAATTATACTTTAAAAAATATATATATTTTTAATATTATATAATATATTTAATAATTGTTTAATTGATAATATATTATCATTGGTATTATTTAAATTATGTATTTAATAAACTATTTAAATAATATTAAATATATTTTAAATAATATATTATATATTAAGGATAACTATTAAATATATAATATATTTTATCACGTAATATATTTAATATTAATATTAAATATATTATATAGTATCATATAATAATAATAGTTAATAATATTAAGCTCGCGTGGGTAAAGAGTTGGCTTGAGTCTTGGGTTTTCTATTAATGATAAATAATATATTATATTAATAGTATATAATATATTTTCTATTAATTAATTATTATATGATGATATTTAATATATTTAATATTATCTAATAATGATATTATATAATATAATATTAATGTTAGATATACTATATGATTAAATTTATTATATATTAATAATATTAATTGTCAATATATTTATGATTAATCCTTGGGGATGCACCAAATCGCCCATTGAGCCAAATACATTGGGTAAAGACCAAGCTTCAAAGTCAACCCAAGACCTTGGGGAGAAAACCCAAGACTCAAGCCAACTCTGCCACCCACACAAGCTTAATATTATTAACTACTATTATTATATGATACTATATAATATGTTTAATATTAATATTAAATATATTACATGATAAAATATATTATATATTTAATAATTATCATTAATATATAATATATTATTTAAAATATATTTAATATTATATAATATATTTAATGATTATTTAATATTATTTAAATAGTATATTAAATACATAATTTAAATAGTATATTAAATACATAGTTTAAATAATATTAATTTTAATATATTTATATAGTTATATATAAATGTATTGAATTATAATATTAAATATATATTTTATATTGTAGGAATCAAGTAGCCCCCCTATAAATTGTAGTGCCCTCGGTAAACTTTTTCATGTGACTAGTGCGGGCCTAATATTATTAACTATCATTATTATATGATAATATATAATATATTTAATATTAATATTAAATATATTACACGATGAAATATATAATGTATTTAATAATTATCATTAATCTATAATATAATATT
Source organism: Sequoia sempervirens (assembly GCA_007258455.2). Classification (NCBI taxonomy): domain Eukaryota; kingdom Viridiplantae; phylum Streptophyta; class Pinopsida; order Cupressales; family Cupressaceae; genus Sequoia; species Sequoia sempervirens. The sequence continues at coordinate 152,386,310 of VDFB02358134.1, read as the reverse complement.
TAAAATATATTTAAAATTATATAATATATTTAATAATTATTTAATATTATTTAAATAGTATATTAAATACATAATTTAAATAATATTAATTTTAGTATATTTATATAGTTATATATAAATGTATTGAATTATAATATTAAATATGTTTTTTTTATATTGCAGGAATCAAGTAGCCCCTTTTTACAGTGCGACATGCCCTCCCCATGTGAGCCTAATATTATTAGCTATTATTATTATATGATAATATATAATATGTTTAATATTAATATTAAATATTTTACATGATGAAATATATTATATATTTAATAATTACCATTAATATATAATATACTATTTAAAATATATTTAATATTATATAATATATTTAATGATTATATAATATTATTTAAATAGTATTTTTTTTATATTGGAGGAATCCGTGTTGGTAAAAAAAATTCACGTGATGCTAGCATGACATGCCCTCGGATACCACGGAGATGGGGGGAGACTAAACCTCATTAATATTAAATATATTATATATTTAATGATTATCATTGCTATACAACATATTATTTCAATTATATGTAATATTTTAAAACTATTATTTAATAATTATTTAAAAGATATATGATGCTCTTGATTGTGATGGAGATTAGTTGACCAAAGGAACAAGTAAAGCTTGGACTACTTAAGTGGCATAAGTGGGACATGCTTAACTTGTTCCTTTTGTTAATCAATTTCCACTCTCATAAAAAGTCACCATTAAACATATAATAAATTTAATCATATAATGTTTTTTGATTAAGGAACAAATAGGTTTTGAAGGGACCCCTAAACCCTTAACAGTAAACAAGAGAAAGATACAACATCAAAAGGACCCTGACAAAAAACAAACAACTTCCATCAAAGAAAAAGATTCATGAGGAGCTTCGCTGCTTCCTGCTCAAGTTTATTCATATTTAAAGCAAAATTTAATCATATAATGTTAAAAATAGTTTAAATAATATATTGTATAGTAATAATAATTATCAATATATAATACATTTAATTGTATGATATATTTAATATTAATATTATATAATATCATTATGAGCTAATATTAAATATATTAAATATCATAATAATAATAATAATTAATAATTATTAAATAATAACAAATGTGGACATGTTAGGAAAGGGGAATGTTGGATGTTGTGTAGTCTCCTATTTCCTTTTTTGTTTTCTCTTTTTTACTATTCCTGTAGTCTACTTTTGTCTTTATGGCTTGCATGCCTCTTTTGTTAGAAATTTTTAGGTCTCTTGACTCTACCCTGCATGCCTCTTTATGGCTTTAGTTGCTTGCTTTGGCCTTTGAACCACTTTTTGTGGTTGGTTTGGGGAAGCCTAGCCTTTGCTTCTTGTTCTACTATTTTATTTTTGTAATTCAGGATCAAGGTCGCTTTTTTAATAAATCACAAATATATTATATATTATTTAACATTAATAATTAATATTATTTAAATTATAAGAGAAAAACTATAAAGCTGTGTCATACTTTCAACCAATTTATTAGTACAAATGAATTTAAGTATTTCAAACTAAAAATCAATTTTGGTCAAACACATGATCTAGCTAAGTTAGTCCATAAATTTTCTAACTAAAATTGTTGGCTAAATGCATATGTATTATGAGACCAATTTTCTAAAAATATATATTTGAAAAACTTGATGTTTAACAACTCTTATCATATAAATAACATTTTTTAACTATAAAATACCCTTTTGTAGGTCATAAATGTAGTTTTCAATAATATAAATTTTAATATTTTATTTAATAATTATTTATTATTTATTATTTATTTTTAGTAAAAGTAGGTTATCACACAAAAATATTAGATTGATTTATCAAAATTGGAAAAAATATATCTATGCACTAAAGTTTCAAGTTATAAATACACATAAAAGAAATGAAGGAAATAAAATAAAATTATGTAACTTAATTTTTTAGTATTTTATCAACAACTAGATTTTAGTGTCAATTTATTAAAAAACTATATTCAAATAAATTTTTAATTTTTTCAAAAAAATACAAACATAAAATATACTAAAAAATACACATTTTGTTAATTTACATCATTTCAAAATTTAAAACATATATGCCACTTTTTAGTGATTCAAGTTTAAAAGTTGGATTAGTGTTTATTGTTTCCTTTATAAAAAGTGTGACACAACTTTGTACTTTTACCTATTAATGATAATATATTATTAATTAAATAATTATAAAATTATAATATTAAATATAATAATTTAAATAATTGTTTTAAGTTCAAAGTAACTTTAGCTTAGACAAAAGGAAAAATAAATTTTAAAAAAGATTTAACAGTTGCCCCCCTTCATGGTCTATTGTCCATTTTATTAATGATTCGATCGCCATTATAAAATCTTTTGAGGAGATCAAAATCACACATGTTTTTCATGAACCTAACATGTTGGTTGATGGTGTTGCCAATGTGGGAGTGTTGGAGAGATTTGAGTGGGATTCTTTTGAATCACTACCTATTAATTTGTAGTGTATTTCTAATAATGACCAGATGGCTTGTTTATAGGGGTGGTATCCTTAGGGAAAGGTTTCTCATCATGATTTTGAGTTGGTATTGGAACTTCAAACCTTTGCCCTATATGATAAATTATTTTTTCCTTGGTTTCTGTAGAAGGATGGGCTGACAGTTCTGGTAGGGAAGTACTTGGAATGATAATCCCACACGTATTGTGGGTGTTTGTTGTATCATTTTGAATAGTGCTTGGTTCTTTTTTCTGTTACATTTCTTCCAGGTTTTGTTGTGTTCTGGGTTGTTGCTTGTTACCATGGGTGGTGACCGTTGCAAAATTGAGCCAAGTTCCTGTGAAGAGTTTCAAAAGAATGCTACTATGTGGAAGCATTTAGAATTGGGGGGGTTTCACAATTTATGTAGAGAATTCAAGGCCCGGACCTAATGCCACTAATTTCTTTGTGAAAGGATGGAATGCAAGGTCTCTGTGGTACAAGGGTGTTGATTTTCATATTGATGAGGACTTCATTGCGAAGGTAATTGGTCTTTCGGTTACTGGGATGAAGTTTTTCAAAGACAGGGGTGTGGCCAAGAAGGCTTTTGCGAAATTTTTCAAACATGATGAGAGGAATCAACTTAGGTAAATTGGAAGTGGCGGTTATGCTAGGAAGTCCTTGAAGCCGCTTTGGAGGGACCTTGTGAAGGCCATTATGTACTACTTCACCCTTGAAGGTAGATTCTCTATGGTTTACACTTATCACTTTGTGCTTTTGAACCATTTTAGGCATAAGGTTTCTATCTCCTTTCCTTTTTATTTGTTACTCTCTATGGAGAAGAGTATTGAAGACCACAGGAAGAACCCTAAGAAAATGGTTCTTCACGAAGGGCTTATGGGTTTGTTATTTGCTGATATCAATTTTAAATTGATTTTGATTTCCCCTAAGACTCTTGGTAAGAAAGGGGTTAAAAATGATGGTTATGATATTGGAGACTCTTCCAGTGAATGGGTTGGTAGTTATGAGGAGGAAGAGTCAGAATATGAGGATATGTCTATTGATGAAGAAGGCTCTGAGGAAGGGGAAGAGGATTTAGAAGAGTGGGGTAAGGGTTATGAGACTGATGTGGAGTTACGAGAGACTTTGGCTAATTCTGTCAGAAATTCTTCGAAGGGGAAAACCAAAGGATCGAAGAAAGTTAAAGATTTAGCCAAAAGGAAGCTTGTGATAGGTGATGAAGTGAAAGCCCCTGGTTTGAATGTGAATCCTGCGTTGTCTTTGGGTAATGATGGTTTGAAGGGATGTCCTCCTGAGGGTGAAGTGGCTCCTTCGAATGTTGATTGTGTTTAGAATGTCGTTTGGGAGAACCTTGTTCTTGGTAAGACTGGTCGGTTGGAGAGCTCCCCTGTGTTAGGGCTTAAGGTTCCAAAAAATGTGGGTGATCAGTTGAATGATCCTACTATTTTGGGTAATTCTATGATGGAGAATAAGCCAATTGATACTAGTCCTATTGAAATGCAGGGGATTGAAGTGGTTAATTGTTCTTAGGTTTTTTCTTTGACTGAGAGGGAAGTGAAGAAGGAGCATCTGGAAATGTTAGCTAATTTGGATGACTTGTCAGACAAGGAGAGGATCAAGGTGGACGTTGTGGAGGTTGAGGATTCCCCTACTGAAGAAGAGGATGACCACAATATGGATTGTGTTGATTCCCCCGATAACTTGGAGCAGAATGATCAACCTACGGTGAACTAGGATGAAATTGATATGAATATGTTTTGTAGGATGGCTGAAGATGGGACAAGAAACCTACTTTCTTTGGTTAAGTGGTTATTTACTAAGGTAAAGGAGCTCAATCTTCAGATGAAAAATTGGTAGGATGTTTGTGTTTCTATTCTTAGGAGCAACCAAAAGGAGTGTGAAATAAAAGGAAAAGTGAAATCAATGCATGTTAAGCTTGATAAGCTTCTGATGGATGTTGGTCATTTGGGGGATACACACGAGGAAAGGATTTCCTCTTTGGAAGGTATTGTTAATAAAATGATAGAACACATAGTTGCAAGCCTAGAGGATAAAAATGGAAAGATGTTGGAGGATTTAAAAATAGTGGTCAATATTAGTAATAATTCTTTGAAGACCATTGCGATGGGTCTTTCTGTTTTGAATGAGAAAGCGTTGAATTGGATGGGTAAACCTCTTGACATGGGTGATATGGATAACATGAATGAAGAGGTTAGTGGCTCTTATCTAGTGGAGAAAGCAGAGGCTTCTACTCTTGCATTGGATAAAGACTTGCAACCTAGTTCGTGCCTTAGGATGAGAAGTAAGACAAAAAAGAGGGTTGTTGAAGAGCTGAATGATGTTATCAGTATGCATGAGGAGGTCATTAAGGAGAACATGGCCTCAACTGATGTCTTAGATAAGTTACTGTAGCTCGTGCTTCCTTTGTTGGTTCAACAAGTTTGTTGATGCTTTTTGTTGTTGGGATTGCTGATGGGTTGCTATTGTTACATCTTCTGTCAACTTTTTGGTTTTTTGGGCTACTAGGTTTAGTGTTTAATTTCTTTTATAGCTTTTCATCTTTGTAAAGGGTTTTGGGGTCCCTTCAAAACCTATTTTTCCTTATCAAAAACTATTGTCATATGATAGTGATTGTAGAGGAACAAAGTGTAACAAAAAATAAAACAAGAAAAAATAATTGGGGCCCATGAATCATGGACAAAGTCAAGTCATTAGAGTGTGTTGGTTAATCCCAATTGAGGAAAAATGGTATTATGTCTCTCAAAGATGTCTTATCTCTAAAGGTTTTTTCATTGTTATTTTTATAGATAAAGAGGATAGAGAGAAGACCTTAATGGTCCTTGGTTTCTTAATCAAAATGCTCGCATACTTAAACCTTGGAATCATTTTGACCCTTCCTTTACTTCTTTGCCTTCAATCACTCTTTGAGTTTCCTTTCTGCACTACTTGTTTGAATTTTGGTATTTTACCCTCTTAAAAAAATTGGTCCTTGGTTTCTTAATCAAAATGCTCGCATACTTAAACCTTGGAATCATTTTGACTCTTCCTTTAATTCTTTTCCTTCAATCACTCTTTGAGTTTCCTTTCTGCACTTGTTTGAATTTTGGTATTTTACCCTCTTCAAAAAATTGGTAATGCCATTGACACTTTTTTAAAGCTTGATAATAAATATTTCTTTGATGATAGTGACCCTTAAGTTAAAATGACTTCTTTTTAAGGTTATTGATTCTCCCCATTAGTCAATAAACATTATTTTTTATTTCAAGATTTGACATCAAACCCTAAAATTAGTTAGGAAATCACCAAAAAAAGGATAATTTTATAATCCCTCGAATCTCCCCAAAGAAGGGTTTCTCCTCTCCTAAAGAATTATAGAAGGATTCCTTAGGATTTAAGATCCCCTCTCTCAAACCCAACACCTTTGGTGAAATTTCTCAACTACTACTTACCAACCATCTTGAAGTTGAAGCTCAGCCTGCAAATAAAATTGTGGCTTCAGAGGGGTTTTAGGATATTCTTGTAGTAAATTTTGAAAATGCAATTGTCTCAAATCCTTTGATGGGAGATAAGTTTATGGATATTAGAAAAAGTGCAATTTTTTCAAATCCTTTGATGGGTAATAAGGTTGTGGATATCTCATAAAATGCAATTTCTTCAAATCCTTTGATGAGAGATAAGGTTTTGGATAATTCAAAGGATGAAATATTAGAAGAAGATAAAATTTTAGATCTTGTGGATGATATTCTCCACAAAGTGGGAAATGGTTTGACTAAGGAAATCATAGACAAAATTCTAAATGAGAGTGAAGAAGAGACACCTATTGAAAATATTTCAATCTCTCAAACACTAAGGGTTGAAAACCCTAGTGGTTCTTCTAAAACCAAGAGAGGTAGAAAACCAAATAGTTTCAAAACCTATAAAGAAATTGTGGCTAGTTTTTAGTCTACAATAAATAAGAATTGAAGACCGAGGAGAGTTTGTTGCTCTCCTCAAGAGCAACGAGGGTCCTTTCATGGAATTTTAGGGGCTTAAAAACATCTAAAAAATATTCTTGATCAAGTGTTATTTAGAAAATAGTAATCATGATATCATTCTCCTTCAAGAAGCTAAGCTATCAATAGAACATGGTTCATTAATATTTGATAAATGGTAAAAATGGAAGTATGCTATGGTACTTGCTAGAGGCACTTCTAGAGGTCTTGTCATCCTCTAGAAATGAATTTATTAGTTAGTGTGGATGTTATCACATTGGCTTCAATTTTGATGATTTTATATGTAAAATTCTCCTCCCTTTACCTCTATTTTGGATCTTCAATGTGTATGGGCCCTCAAGCACTACCTAGAAGTAGTTATGGAATAATTTGAGTTTTATTTTTTAACCTACTAATCAAGAACTAGTAATATTTGGGGGATACTTTAATGCTATTTCTAACTCTTTGAAAAACCTAATGGAATAATACTAGCACAAAAAAATATGGAGGACTTCAGGGAGTTCATCTCTTCTAATGGTTTACTTGATTGTGTCTCATAATGGTGTCTCTTGTAAATTTTTGGTGGCCTCTACCTTTGTTAATTCATTGGAGAAGCCTAACTCTTTTCCCTTATGTGGGAAATTATGGAACACGATGTTGATCCCTAAGGTGAAAGTTTTATTTTGGCTGCCCATGCCAGGTAAATTCTTAACGCAAGATAACCTCTGTAAAAGGGGATTTGCAATTCTGAATAGGTGTGTCCTCTACGAAGTTGATGTTGAGAGTGCCTTCCATATTTTCCTTGGGTGTGGTTTTTCTTCTCTTCTATGGAGTAAGTTTCTTGGCCTTTGGAGCCTGGAGTGGGTCTTCCTGGATTCTCTTTGTAATTTTTTTGAACAGTGGAAGTGTCCTTCCACTTCCCCATTCTTCGATGGTTATGGGAGCTTATGGCCCCACATATTTCTTGGGAGATCTGGAAGGAATGTAACAATGGAATTTTCTGTGACTATAAAATCAAGATTAGTAGTCTTTTCATCAAGATTCGTTGGGCGATCTTGGAGAACTTTTCTCTTATTGGGTCTGAGTCACCAGGTTGTGCCCCATCTACTTTCTTGGCCGGGTATGACTTGTTGGTGATTTCTAACTGGAAGATTCCCTCTTTACCATTCAAGATTTCCAAGTCTAGCCTAAATGCTAGATTGAATACTAAGTGGAGGCTACCACCTTTAGGGTGGGTTAAAATTAATTTTGATGGGGCAGACAAGGGTAAACCCTAGTCCTATAGGTTCTGGGGGGTCTTGAGGAATGAGGATGATAGGCTCTTAGGTGCGGTGGCACTCCCATTGGGAAATAAGATAAATCACCGTGCTGAGGCAGAGGTTGCGTTTATAAGTATTAATTTTGTCGTCGACAGGGTTACTCTAAATTATGGGTGGAAGGAGACTTGTTAAACATCATCAACTGTCTACGTGGAACCCAAAAACCTAGTTGGAGTGTTCATCAATTAATTAAAGATGCTATTATTATGTTGAGATCTTATGTAGAAACCTGTGTTTCTCACATATATAGAGCATGGAAGGAAGGCTCTCTCCTTCTCGAGGTAGCTAAGATCTTAATGAGAAATGATGGTTTTGGCTGAGTTTATGTGGTGGCGTTATTTAACCATTAGTACCAACTTTTTACTCACATGCTTTGTGGGTATTGATCAGCTTGTTGGCTCTCAGACGAACTCTACTTGCCACAGTTTTCTATTGCTAGTTCTAGTGAATATGGGAGGTGATAGAAGTAGAATCAAGCCTCATTCTTGTGCAAGCCTGAGAAAGAAGAAAAAAATTTGGAAGATTCTCCAACATGGGAATTTTACATCATTCTTGGAAAGGTTGCATGGACACGATCCGAATGCTTTGGCAGAGTTTGTTTCTTGTTGGCACAATTGCAAACTCTAGATTAAGGGAATGGTTGTTGATATCAATGAGGAGCTTATAACTATTGTGACTGGGTTGCCTATGGTTGGCCATAAATTCTTCAAAGACAAGAAGAGTAATGAGGAGGCAATGGCTCAATTTTTCAAAGATGGCGAATGGAAAAAACTCATCAAGATGGAGGCTTGGGGCTATGAGCGAAAGTCTCTCAAGAAGATATGGGCGAATATTGTGGAAATAATAATGTGGTATGTGACTCTAGAAGGTAGGTTCACTACTATCCTTGGCCATCATTTTACTCTTTTAAATCATTTTAGGCATGGGGTATTTATTTCCTTTCCATTCTTTCTCCTGTCCTCCATGGAGGTCTCTATGTATGCACACTTAAAAAATAGGAGGGCACTAACTATCCTACATGAGGGCCTTATTCTATTAATTATGGAGCATGTAAAAGCCCTTATCCTTGCCTCATCAATTAAGGGAAAGGAGAAGACTCTTAGTTAGGATTCTGACTCTTCTAGCTCAGATGCCAGTGCAACTGAGGAAGAGGAGTGGAATGAAGAAGGTGAGGATGGGACCCCCTCCCTTGCGGCTGCCCCCTCTAAAAAGAGGAAGAAGGGTAACCCTAAAGGAAAAGTGGCAGCTAAGTGACTTATTCTAAATGGTTCAGAGTCCTAGCCTAATGGTGATGACATAGAGGTGGGCTCTGGGGATTCAACATGCAAGGATGAAGCTATGAACATTGGTCAGGGTGATACCGAGGTTGGAGGTAAGGAAGAAGGGTTTCAGGGGAATGTGATGGCCATGAAGGCCAAGGATAAGCCTAGAAGGGTTTCTAAGCACATTACCAAGATGAAGAACCAAGCCTCAAAAGATATGGTAAAGGATACCACGAAGCTCTGCAAGGAGAATGATTTGGGGGAGAAGGCGGTGGAAATTGATGATTCCTTGGTTTGAAACTCTCCTAATGTGGAACCTGTGGGTGAGAAAACGATACAGGAGGAGGAGGATGTTGAGCAGAAGCAAGTGAAGTCTGAGCCTCTAAAGGTTAACCCCCTTTCAGAGGACTTCTATCTTAATGATGACTCCACCTCTATGTTTGAGCTTCTTGACATGGCGAGGGTGGGGACTATTGGCACTTTCAAATTGGGAAAATGGACTCTATAGGAATTCAATGGGGTCAACATCAAAATAAGGGGATTGAAGGAGAATTTACAGAATATTTTGAAAGGTTCAGCCTCAAATATTCTAATTGACAAAATTGTTGATCTTGAGTGTTTGTTCACTGATTTCAAGTCCCTTTGTGAGTAGAGTTTAGTTGGTTTAGAAGCCAAGGTATTGGATACCAATGCGGATATCAAGAAACTTCTCCATGCCTATCACATTTTAGTGAAGAATAGTGCAGACTCTTTGGAGGTCCTATTTCACAAAATCAGTGAGCTTAGAGAGGACCATTTGTATTTTCTAAGTTAATGGAGAAGGCACAATTTTCCAAAGGTAAAGGGAAAAAAGGTGTGAAGGATGATGGTAAAGGCCCTATTGCTAGAGGTTGGATGACTAGAAGAAGTCCTTTGAAGCTGAGAAAAAAGAATTGTTGGACATGATTGGGCTGCATAGGAACTAGGAACTTGAGGTGGCCAACACCTTAAGTAGTATGAAATAGTGTCCCATTGTCTATTTTTTGTTTGCTTTTTTGTTGTTGGGTCTCTGTTTTTTTCCTGTTATTTTGCTTAGTTTTTGTTGATGGTTCTTGCTAATAGTTTAGTGTTATATCTTTGGAGCAACATTTTGTAACTTTTAGTGTTTTGGGTTGCTACTGATTTTTTAGTTTAGCATCTTTTGAGCAACATTTTGTACCTAAAGTTGTAAAGGGTTTTAGTTCCCTTCAAAACTTGTTTTTTCCTTATAATCAAACAACAATATCAATTAGGATATAATTAAGGCAATTAACCTTCACAATAGACAATGTGTAAACACTCAAATTTGGTGTAATGCTAGTAGCATAACAATGCCTACAAAATACAATATGCAAATTCTATCCCCAATACCCACTAGATAGAGAAACCAATACACAAAACTACTAAATTTAAGTCATAAAACTATGATCTAATAATATCCAAAGGTGGTATCCAAATCTCCTAGTCAAATTTTAACACCCAAATCCCAAGAGAAGTCCTATAAAAATCTATGATATCATTTCATAGCTATCCTCCCAACTTGGGTACTCCAATTTGTCTTATTCAAACCATTTAAAGATTCTTCATGATAGTCATAATGCCATGTTATAGGTTGGTGAATATTTTTGGTTAACATTTGTAACTACCTCTTACAATGCTCTTATGTGTCATAAATGCTCTTACATTCTTGAAAACAGAGCCTAACTTTCAAGGCCATAACTTTTAATCCAAGAACCAATTGATCCCATTTATTTTTAAACTAAAGATCTTGGAGAGCACCACTATAATTCACATTAGCTAGGATAAAGCCTATTTCAATTTTTTTTGCGGTAAAAAATGATAACTATATGTGGTTCAATGAGAGACCATGAAAATGACATGGATCAAATCCACATCTATAGTTTAATGTAGGATAACAAATAGGGGATCTAAGGATCAAGACCAATCTCTAAAGACGAGCGTTGAGATTGAGATATAATTATGTCATGAATCAAATCTACACAAGAATATGCTACTTGTAAACTAATTATTACATAAAAACACTCTAAACAAAATGAATCCAATTACATAAAAAATATAAATGTACGATGTTGACCAATACAATTATAACATTTTTTTAATAATAAAGAAAATATTAACATATATATGTTTTCCATGGTCATTTGTGATAATAAAGGCACTAAAAGTCCATTTTACATGCAATCCTAAGAAAGAGACACAGAAGGAGAGCATGTGTTAGTAAACATATAAAAATGAGAAGAAGTTGAAGGGTGTGAATGGGAATAATAGTCATGTGGGCTGTGGGGAGTGGAGTATTATTTTATTTACTTTAGCCTTCCTAAGCTGACTTCCATGTTTTATATGCAAGTATATTAAAACGAAGACTTGTTGAAAGCCTTCTTTTAAGGACTTCTTCACAACATGACTATAAAAAGTAAAAATATGCACAATTTTTAAAGTCTTTAATCGTGATGATCATATAATTGGTTTGACTTTGAACTTACAAATACTATTAACGTATTAATCGTTGTACATGTGCATGCATCTGTATTTTTAGGCTAACTTTGCCAAGGGAAAATAATTAATAATGTGATTGCAGCTGTAATCACAAACATTAGCAATTATTGGAGTATTTTATGGAAGTAAGTTATGTTTATAATGTCAAAATTGTCAACTGCTTGGAGTTCTTACCAAACTTGTTAGTGTTGAAAGTAAGTCAAAATGGAGTGGTGGAAGAAAGAGGTTATCTTTTCAATTATAAATATCTTAACAAATATCTTCTTAAATAAAATCTTCTTTACATAATTAATATCTTCCTTTGAATTGTGATTGTGATTTATTTAGTTTATATTGAAAAATCATTCATAAATAATTAATAAATAAATAGTATTATAAAATATGGATATTGCTTTATGTAGTATATTTATAATTAAATATATGAAAGTGTGTATTGGGTAAAAGTTAAGGTTTATATTACTTTCATTTTATGTTCATATATGTATGTTTAGTTATCATGTATGTTTTTATATTATGTATGATCAGTTTAAAAAAGTTAAAATATCATTTATTTTCAAATAAATGTGACTCACTATATAATTGAAAATTCATGCGATATAGTTGATGCATGCATTAATACAATAGAGATCATGGGTTTGAATCACAATGCTTTACATAAATACATGTTGAAAAACACACTTAAAAAATATCTTAAGTATTTTTCTAAGTAACAAGGAAGTCATGCATATAAGACATGTAAAATGGATGTCTTAAGTATGGATAATATAGAATTTAAGCTTCAACATTTAATATGATAATATATAAATCTATATTCTATCATATCTAAATATAATATTTTTTTTATAAAATATCAACCTCATTTATAATATACAAATTTAAATCTTTGAGCTAATATTAAAAATGTGTATTCTATTATTATAATAGTAAACTTTGTGAATTGAATATTATATTGGAATTAAAATTATATATATATATATATATCATAGTTTTTTTCATAAAGATACATCCTACTGGTGATCCTAGGCCATGGCCATGATATCAAGAAGGTCACAAGGAGGAGGATGAGGATGATGATGGAGATACAAGTAGATTCAATGATGAAGATGAGGATGAGCAACCAACTGCAACATGAGGAGGTCTAGAGGAGTAGGAGGAGGCTAGGGATTCCCCCAAGGAAATAACTAGGTCTTACCCTCATGTATCACAAGCACAACCCACTACACGTGAGAGACTACACATCTACAAACACGGGACATGATTAGAGCATCAAATACTATGGACCTAACCTCTCATGGGACTTGAGACATAGCCACCATAGTTGCATGTAGAGATACCCACTGTTAGGCCAACAGTCCAAGTGATAAAAATATGTTTTATTCTTTTATGCTATAGTGTATTAGATGTTATATTTAAATTTAATTTATTCTTTGTATGATATTGGTATCTAATTTTATTCTATGTTTTTTTCTCTTTGTAGTTGGTATCTAAGACTAGTTTGACTTTATGAGTCAAGTAATATCAAAGATGGTTCTTGTCGTGCAACCATGTCAACTAGTGTGAGCTAAGCATAGGCCACAACATAGTGTGAGGCATCATGCTGAGGTGTTTGAGATTATAGCACAACCAAGAGTTGTACATGAGGATCTTAGAGCCACATATGAGGATCTGAGAGTCGAGAGAGCTCAACCTCCTCTTGATAGCAAGATGAATGCATATTTACGAGAGGATTAGTAGGATACAAGTGGAGAGATCAATTCCAAAAACAACACATAACAATGGTTGAAGTTAATTCCAAGCTTAAAGGCAAGATTTGAGTTGTATTGGCATGGAGTAGCTCTAGGAGCTATTCACGATCTATTGTCTCATGTCAACCACCACCACTAGGCCTCGAGAAGTCTAGTAGCCACAAACCCACAAGATGATGACATGAATTTTTTTGTATGGTACACCACTTTTTGTCCATGTGGTGATATGAGGATGCATATAAACACTATGATTTATATATATATGAGTATCTTTATTTGTTATGTATGTTGTTTACTAAAATTATTTTAATACTACATGTGATCTTTGTTTAATAACATGCATTACATTCCATAACAAACTAAATATAATTATGATCTATTAAACCATATAATTCTAGGACTATTTAATAAATACAAGAATGATCTAATTGATATATGTAAATGAATGATGTGATCTAACTAAACAAATAAATGAATTGTTTAACTAAATACTACATTTTTATTAAGTGTACACATGTCAAACTAAATGCGATTATGATCTAATTTATATAATTAAATGATATAGTGATCTAATTAACATGCCGCACAAATTGTTAAATAGTATGCCAACAAGTAATAGTTAAATTTAAGAAAATTACTATAGGAATCCAAGACATACAAATATTTATCATGAATGAAGCAATGTAACATTAAATAGAAAAATAAATCTATCTAATCCACATGCTTTAACTAACTACATACTATTAAAAGTTTGAAATGGATTTATGCATAGAATCTATGTAAATATATAACGTTAATAGGGTCCCAACTAGTTCATACTAAATTTTCCTTTTTCTCCTGGTGCAACGTTTACATTATATTAATTTTCATATAGCACCAAATTTTCAATCTTGAATGAATGGTGGATAATGCCTTCATTGTATTTAAGTTGAAGAACTTTATAATAAGCTTGTAGGTGTTTGAGAGTATGTATATGCTACTTTTTTAGCATCTCAAGTTGGAATCCGTTGTTCTCTATGAGAATTATCATCTAAAATACCATTGAGAGAAATTCTTAATGAAGGAATTTCTAACTCCAAAGGCATAACAACATTAGTTCCATATACAAGGTTGTACGGAGTAGTACTCGTAGTCATACAAGCACTTATGTGATAAGCTCGTAAAGCATAGGATAGTTGAGTATGCCACTCTTTACCATGTTTGTTAATGGTTTTTTTGTAAAACTTGTTTAATAATTTTGTTAAATGTTTTCACTTGTTCATTTGATTGGGGATGATATGGTGCAGATAAATGATGTTGCATACAAAATTTTTCAAAGAAATTCTTGACTTATTTGTTCTTAAATGATGTACCATTGTCTGAGACCAAAGTGGAAGGAGGACCAAATCTCGATATAATGTTATCCAATATAAGAAGACAAATAACTTCATCCATCGTGGAGCAAAGTGGAACCGCTTCAACCCATTTCATGAAATAATTTGTAGTTATAATAATAAAATTATGTCCTGGAGATGAAGGAGGAGAAATCTTACCAATGAGATCCAAGCCCTAGATAGAAAATGGCCAAACAGAAAATTGGGAACAAAGTTTGTGGGTGGGAGTGTGAATCAAATTGTTATGTTGCTGACATTTAGGACATTCTTAACGAAGGAAAAAGAATCTTGCTCCATATTTTTCCAATAATATCTTAATATGAATTAAATTTTGAACTAAAGATCAACCACCAAAGTTTCCTCCACAAGCACCTAAATGGGATTCTTCAAGAGCAACATGGATGTTTAATTTTCCAAGGAAATGAAGAAGGAAACCATTATATGCCCTTTAGTATAACACAATAGCCAAGATTATTGCACTGTGGGTTTTTGATTACGAGCTCAAGTGTTTTCATAGTTGGTTTAAGAAAGGTATCATCTCTCAAATATTGAAATATGTGGGAGTACCACTCATCTGAATTAATTTTACATAAAATATTGTCTCATTTTTAACATTTTTAGTTATTGAGGGTGATTTAAGATTATAAATAGTAAATTTAAAATCCATAGATGAATCACTGAGGGATATAAGGGAGGAAACTTTGTTGCAAGAATGGAAAAAGGAATGAAGGTGTTGTCATTGATGTCAACTGGTCAACTAGTTATCTACTAGTTGCCATTAGTTGTATATGTTGAGGATATTGAGAAAATTGTATTAAAGAAAGTTTACAGGTATTCAGTTGTTGCTTAGGATGATGATCTAGTATTTTCCCCTATGTTCATGCGGTTTAGATATGTTGGTCATGGTTGTTGAAGGTTGCTATATCCATATTTTTGGCTATTGGTTCATGATGAAGTTCGAGTTGTGTTCACCAGTTGTGAACTATGTTTTTTTGTGTTTTGGTTGAGGTTCGGGAGAAAATTTGTTGGTATGGATTTCTCTTTGATGAAGTATTTTGACTCAAGCGGTTCTAAAGTTAAGATGTTTTGATTGCATTGAAGATATTTTTGGTTTCCAGAAGTTTCAAGCTTAATTGTTCTATGTGTTTTACACTGGTTTGGTCGACCTTGTGTTAAGCACTATCTTTGAAGTTTATGAAGCGTGTTGGATCTATTTTGGGTCCCAGTGAAGTGTGTGTTTGGGTCATCCTCATTCTTATTCCACCCTAGGATTTTTTGGCACTGACCTAGTTTGTATTTGAAGTTAGATGGCCGACTTTGGATCCTTTTTCAAGGCTGGAGATAGTATAAATATAGAATGAGCTAGTAATGAAAAACATACAAGAGGAAAGAATGAAGATAAGTGAAACAGTAGACGCGACATTGATGATATTCTGAAAGTGTGTGTAAGTTGTGTGTGGGAGATCAATGTGAAGCTTAATGTTGAGTTTTCGGATGTAGTGAGCAGAAGGCGATCACTATCATTCATGCAAGTTGATCAAGTAACTGTGGTGGAATCCTTTGTTGCATTGGGATTGTAGTCTCTTTGTAACAAGTCTTCTTTTTCTTCTTTGTATCTCTATGGCAGTGAGCCGTCTAGGTTGTAGTCTTGTTGGACAATGAGTCCTTGTTCCGAACAGTGAGTCCTTGTTTTAGAGCCTTATCTCACATAGTGAGCCTTGTTTCAAGCAGTGAGGCTTTTTGTAATCAGTTTTGATATTCTCTATACTGTGAGTTAATCCTCATTTTTGTTTTTCCCTCATTGGGTTTTCCATTTAAATAGTGTTATTGTGTTTATGTGCTGGATTTGAGTTTCTACATTCACATTTGATGATTAATCATTTAAACAGTTTTAAGTATTAGTTCTGGTAATTGAATTGAAGGTTAAAATATGTGACAACTGATTCAACCCCCTCTTAGTTTTCCTATTCAATAATTGGTATCAGAGCTTGGTTCCTTGGTGAAGATCTTAACTACTTGAGGAAGGTTGAGGATGGCTAGCAAAATGATCTTTGATTATCTGAGGTTTGATGGAACTAATTATGGTATCTAGAAAATATTAATGAAAGAATATTTGGAGTATTGTGGATATGATGTGGAGAAAGCTTACAAGAATCCTTACATTCCTCCTGCTAATGGTCCGAGTACACCCAAAGAGATCAGAGCACATGAAGTGAACAATAAGGTGAAGTTCATCTTGAAGAATAGTCTGGTACATTCTGAGTTGATTAAGGTTCAAAATTTGAAGACAACTAAGGAATTTTGGGATGCTTTAGAAAGAGCACATGATGGTGATGAAAGAGTTAAAGAGGAAAAATTTAAAAATTTAGAAACATGGTTTGATCTTATACATATGTCCGAAGATGAAAATGTTAAAGCTTATGTATAGAGATTGGACAAGGTAGTGGCTAGAATGTGATCAATTGGTGCTACTATAGATGAAACTAGGATTGTAAAAAATATTCTCAGAACTCTTCCTAATGCTTACAGTGAGAAGGTAAGTGTTATTGAGCAGAAAATAGATTATAAGACTTTCACTAAGGATCTACTGTTAGGATTTTTGACATCTTATGAGATGAGGAAGCCGAGTCTAAGAAAAGGAGGCAAATCAGAGACTACCTTTAAAGCTACAAAAGTTGATGATTTGGATGAAGAGAACTTTGATGAAATGGAATCTAACTTTGTAAGAAGAATGAGGAAAGGATCTGGTAATTATGAAGGTAAGTTGTCCTTTAAATGCTTTAGTTGTGGAAAAATAGGTCATTATGCTGCAAAGTGTTTGAAAAGAGCTAAAATGAATAAACACATATATGAGAAAGAAAAGAAAGGAAAGAAGATTAAAAAAGCTTACTATGTGAATGAGAATGATAGTATTTCAGATGAAGATTCAAAATATGAAGATCTAGATGAAAATGAATGCTTGTTCTTGGCAATTAAGGATGAACCTACTTCTACTAATTTGGAAAAATAGGTAAAGGAAAGCCCTCTAGAGAAGGAAAAGAAGAAAAATGAAGGTACAATTATATTTTCCCTACATGCTAAACAAGAAAGAATTTTTGGGTAGTTGATAGTGGTTGCTCACATCACATGACTGGTGATAAGAGTAAGTTTGTGAAGCTTGAGAAATATGACAGAGGCTTGGTTATGTTTGGAGATGATACTGGTGCTAAAATTTGTGAGATAGGTTTAGTAAGTTTTGATGGCAAGCATCATCCTGATGATGTTTACTATGTTAAGGGTTTAAGGCATAATTTGTTGAGCGTTGGTCAGATGTGCAGAAAAGGATATTATCTTGTGTTTAAGGATGAGAAATGTGAGATCCGGAAAGGATCCAAAACATTGATTGCTACAGAAAAGAAATCTAAAGGGAATATTTATCAACTTAAGGGTGTTGATGGACAATGCTTTATGACTCGGATAAATGACAATTGGTTATGGCATAGGAGAATGTGTTGTTAAGGTTAGAAATGGCAGATATCTATCAATTAAATGAAAATTTAATTAATAAACAGAGAAACTAAAACACACACAGAATAAATCATAACACAAAGAATTTAATGTGGTTCACCCAATCCGGGCTACATCCACCAAACCGTAGCCATCCAATACTTTTATTATCCAGTGCAAAACTTATTACAATCTTGCGAATAATCATGTTTTTCATCATACTATAACACCCATCCGAACCCCTTTTTAACAAGGTTAGAAGCTTCCAGATTTTGGGTTCTACAAAATCGGATTTTTCTTTTTTCGTTGATTTTTCCCTTTTTCGATCATGACATGAAAAAGTAGGAGGAAATTTTTTCTCGGGGGCTCCCGCCTCCGGACCCCAGAAAGGATACATGCTGGGATGTACAGTATAGCATGATTAGTCGCCACATACCAACATGTGTCACATGAATTTTGATAACTTGGAAAGGATTAGTGTTGTTCAGTCCATGAGAGATTTACCAAGAATTACAAAGCCTGTTAATGCTATTTGTAGGAATTGTTAGTTTGGGAAGCAAGCAAGAAATCATTTTAGACAAAAGAACAATCTACTACTAGACTATTGGATTTAGTTCATACAGATCTCTGTGGTCCTATGAGAGTGAAAAATCTACTTGGTGAAAGGTACTTTATGCTTTTAATTGATGATTATTCTAGATATACATGGGTCACATTTCTTAGAGAGAAATCAAATGCATTAGATAGATTCAAGGCATTCAAGGCTATGGTTGAAAATGAAGTGAATTTGAAGATAAAATTCTTAAGATCTGATAGGGGTGGAGACTTCACCTCTTGTGAGTTCAATATGTTTTGTGAAGTGCATGGAATAAAGAGATAGTTATCTGCTCTGAGAACTCCTTGGTAGAATGGAGTTGTTGAAAGGGAAAATAGAACAATTCAAGAGGCTACTAGGTCAATGATTACTAAAGCCGGTATATCAGAAGTTTACAGGAAAGAAGCTATTCGTACTATTGTTTATGTGTTCAATTGAGTTCAAGCGAAAATAGTACAAAGAATCCCTATGAGATATGGCACATAAGAATTCCTACAGTTAAATATTTCAAGGTATTTGGAAGAAAATGCTATATTAGAAGAGATGAGGAAACTTTGGGAAAGCTTGATGCAAGAAGTGATGAAGGAATATTTCTTGGACACTCTACTAAAAACAAGGCATACATATGTTTCAATAAAAGACCGAGAAAGATTGTAGAGAGCTCGAATGTGAAGGTTGATGAGACAATAAAGAATTCTATTGATAGTGATGGATATGTGTCTGATGAGCATGATTGAGCAAGAATAGAAGAAATTGTGGAAGAACAGGATAAAGATGAGCAGAAAAAGTAGGATGAACAAAATGAAAGAGAAGAAGATGCTCTGATGATGTCCCCTATGACATTGAAATATGTATAGAGGAATCATTCAAAAAATCATATTATTGGAGACAAGACAAAAGGTGTATTAACTAGAAGCAAAGTTGTTGCTGAAATAAATTTGTGTTTATTCTCTGAGATTGAACCAAAGACACAAGTGAAGCCTGTAAAGATGAACATTGGAAGGAAGCAATGAAAGAACTTTTGTAGATTGAGAAGAATTGAACTTGGGAATTTGTCTCAAGACCGTCACATAAAAATATCATTGGATCAAAATGGGTATTCAAAAATAAGTTGAATGAGAATGGATTTGTCAGAAACAAAGCAAGGCTTGTGTGCAAAGGCTACTCACAAGTAGAAGGTATAAATTTTTAGGATACTTTTGCCCCGATAGCAAGAATGGATGCTATAAGGATGTTCTTGGCATTGGCTGCTCATAAAGATTTCAAAGTCTATTAGATGGATGTCAAGTCAACATTTCTGAATGGTGAGTTGGAAGAAGAAGTTTACATGGAAAAATTGAATTGATTTCAGTTAATAGATCAACCGGATATGGTGTGTAGATTGAAGAAAGCTTTATATGGATTGTGGTATCTTAAAGATACTGACTTTACACTTAGTGCATATACAGATGCATATTGGGCTGGATGTGTAGATGATAGAAAGAGTACAAGTGGTGGTGCATTCTTTCTTGGATGCAGATTGGTGGCATGGTTAAGTAAGAAGCAAGATTCGGTCTCTTTGTCTACTGCTAAAGCTGAGTATATTGTTGTTGTATCTTATTGTACACAAGTTCTATGGATGAAACAAACATTGAAAGATATCACAATGCTATATGATGATCCCATTTCTATCTTATGTGATAATACTAGCGCAATTAACATTTCAAAGAATTATGTGATTCACTTGAGGAAGAAGCATATATCTATTAGATATCATTTCTTGAGAGAGAAGGTCATGGATAATTAATTCAAGCTTGAGTATGTTCCGACAAAGGATCAGATTGCTGATATATTTTCAAAGGCTCTTCCTAAAGATACTTTTGAGTATCTCTAAGAGAATTCAGGGGTTATTTTCCCTCATTTCATAAAATCATATGCATTTGGAGATGCATTAGTCCGATGGATTCATGGTTCTATCTTTTTGGACTGATGTTTTGGTGGCTACCTCTCAGGGGGAGTAGGTAGTTTCAAGTGTTGTCGTTGTGAGTATTATGTTTTCATGTCAAAGGAGGATTCAATGAACATATCTTTTTCCTTTGTCATTGATGTCAAAAGGGGAGAGAAAGCATGCAAAAAGGAGAGAAAGCTAATGAGAGAAAGCAGGTAATGAGAAAGATGATCTTCTGATGGGCACAAGCAAAAAGAAAAAATCTTGAGAAGTATATTAAGAACTGGTATGGTGTCTTTGATGGTTTTTCACATCATGTGTTGCCATCAATGACAAAGGGGGAGATTGTTGTAAGAATGGAAAAAGGAATGAAGGTGTTTTCATTGATGTCAACTGGTTATCTACTAGTTGTTGTTGGTTGTATATGTCAAGGATATTGAGAAAATTGTATTAAAGAAAGTTTACAGGTATTCAGTTGTTGCTCAAGATGATGATCCAGTATTTGTCCCTATGTTTGTGTGGTTCAAATATGTTAGTCATGGTTGTTGAAGGTTGCTATATCCAAATTTTTGGCTGTTGGTTTGTGATGAAGTTCGAATTGTGTTCACTAGTTGTGAACTATGTTTTTCTATGTTCTGGTTGAGGTCCAAGAGAAAAGTTGTTGGTCTGGATTTCTCTTTGATGAAGTCTTTTAACTTGAAATTCTAAAGTTAAGATTTTTTGATTGCATTGAAGATATTTTTGGTTTTTAAAAGTTTCGAGCTTAATTTTTTTATGTGTTTTACACTGGTTTGGTTGACCTTGTGTTAAGCACTATCTTTGAAGTTCATGAAGCGTGTTTGATCTATTTTGGGTCCTGATGAAGCGTGCGTTTGGGTCGCCCTCATTCTAATTCCACCCGAGGATGTTTTGGCACTGACCTAATTAAACATACAAGAGGAAAGAAGGAAGATAAGTGAAAGAGTAGACGTGACATTGATGATATTCATGAAGTGTGTGTAAGTTGTGTGTGGGAGATCAGTGTGAAGATTAATGTTGAGTTTTCGGATGCAATGAGTAGAAGGCAAACTCTATCATTCATGTAAGTTGATCAAGTAACTATGGTGGAATCCTTTGTTGCATTGGGATTGTAGTCTCTCTGTAACAAGTCTTCTTTTTCTTCTTTGTATCTCTGTGGTAGTGAACCCTTCAGGTTGTAGCCCTGTTGGACAATGAGTCCTTGTTTTAGGCAATGAGCCTTATCTCAAGTAGTGAGCCTTGTTTTAGGAAGTGAGCCTTTTTGTAATCAATTTTGATATTCTCTATAGTGTGAGTTGATCCTCACTTTGGTTTTTCCCTCATTGGGTTTTCCACGTAAATCTGGTGTTATTATGTTTATGTGTTGGATTTGAGTTTTTGCATTGGCATTTGATGATTAATCATTTAAGTAGTTTTAAGTATTAGTTATGGTGATTGAATTGAAGGTTAAAATTTGTGACAAATAATTCACCCCCCTCCCAGTTTTCCTATTCAAAAAACACTCACCATTGCATCCGCATGTTGATTATCCTTCTATGAAATATTATCAATAGTATACGAGGAAAAATGCTTTAATGTCGATAATGCCAAATTGTGATATTAAGATAGTTTATCTTGTTTTTTTTGATATGATCCATTAATTTTTTTTACGATTAATTGAGAATGTCCAAATATATGAAGATGTTTAATATTAAAAGACAATATTACACAAAAACTATCAATAAGAGCCTCATATTTTGTGATGTTATTTGTGCATAGGAAATTGAGATGGTAAGATAAGGGAATTGGCTTACTTGAAAAAGATAATAGTATAACCCCAAAATTGGAGCCAATTCGACACTTAGAACCATCAAAGTATAAATCCCATGGTTTATCTTCCTTTAATGTCAAAACATGTTCATCAAGAAATGATTCTTGGTTTGGTAGATCCAATGGTGAAGGAGCTTTAGCTAAATGTTCAGTCAATGCTTGAACCTTAATTGCCTTTTGAGAGACAAATTTAAGATCAAATTCCATTAAAAACATCAGTCATTTGGAAAATCCTACTAATAAATCAACTTTGGAAAAAAATGTTTTAATGGATCAAACTTTGTGATGATGTGCACTTTAGCATTTAAAAAATAATGTCACAACTTATTTGCAACAAACACAAGATCCAATTTTTTTTTTTATATATTTGTATATCACATTTCATACTCAATCAATGTTTGAATAATATAGTAAATAATATTTTCTTTACCATTCACATCTTGTTGCACTAATAATGTTGCAAGATCAATAGATGACGTTAAAGTGTAAAGAATAAAGGGATGTCCTAATATGACTAGTTGTCAAATATGAGGATTAGCCAAATATTGTTTTAAATTATCAAAGGATTTTTGACAATATTCATTCCATCTAAAATGGGAATATTTCTCGAGTAACTGAGTAAATAGAAGAGTCTAATCTGTCAATGATACAACAAAGTGACAGATAGCTTGAATCTTTCCTTGTAAGCTACAAAGTTGAGAAATGTTTTTAGGAGGTGGCATGCTTATTATAGTGTCTATTTTTTTCATTTCCACCTTAATACCTTGATGTGACACAATGAAGCCTAATAATTTTCCACTATCCACATTGAAGAGACACTTTTATGGGTTTAACTGCATGTTATATTTACGGATTCATTCAAAAAATTGACAGATAATTTTGACATGATCTTGATGCACAATATAGATTTAGCTAAGATATCATCGACATAATCCTCTAAATTTTTATGAATAAAATCATGAAATATTAATGTCATAGCTCTATGATATGTTTCTCCAATATTTTCAATTCAAATGTCATGATAACCTAACAAAATGTCCCCCAAAGGTGTAATAAAAGTGATTTTATATTGATCATGAGGATTAATAAATTTTTTATTATATTTAGAAAATCCATCCATAAATGATAATAAAGCATGTCATGTAGTTGAATCAATAATCATGTCTATGTTATGAAGAGGGGAATCATCCTTTAAAGATGCTTTAATAAGATCCTAAAAATTCACACACTCAAATACGATTGTCTAGTTTTGTGATAGCTACTATGTTTGATATCCAAGGAACTGAATAGTCAATAGAGTAAATGAAACCAACTTGTAAGATTTTTTCAATCTCAGCCTTAACCAACAAAGCCACCTTGGGATTCATTTTACAAATATTTTGTATGATTGTCTTAGCATCATCTTCTAACATAATGCTATCATAACTACCTTAGGATCTATGCCAGGCATATCTGAATAAGACCAAGAAAATAGTTCAAGAAAGTCATGTTATAATGTAGTATGCTCTTGTTTTTCATCAGAATCAAGACATTTTCCAATTAAAATTACTTTTTTTTGTGTTAGATGGGTCCATCGAGACATTGACAGTATCTCCTATAAGTAGTGTATTTTTTTCTAGGACATTAGGGAACCTTTGGGATATGTCTTGATAATCTACTATGTCATTTGATAAACCAACATCTTTCCCAAAGTATGATTCAACATTTAAACAATAGGGAAATCCATGATCATGATGATAAGTAGGTAAGTTGTCATAAACTCCCAATAATTCAACCAAGGATTCATCATTTTGAAATATATCTAATGATATGTTTTTACTTGTTTGAATTATCAATTTAGGATGAACCAAATCAAGTGTTACCTTAGGAGGGTCTTGTGTTATTGTGTTCACATTAAGCAAAGGTATTTGTGAAGATTTACAGGTTTTGACAGAAGATAACCAAGACCATTTGGTGTTCCTTGTGTGTTTAATTCTATAGGGACCTTGATACCTTGTTCCTTTATACCAAAACCATTGCCATTATATCAAAATTGAGACAAGAGTTTGTATCCTCTTCCATAAGTAGATTCCATTTCTTTCGAGGAAGGTAGTTTTTCATAATTGTTCATATCATAGTCAGATGTATAATTGGTATCATCTTCATTACTATAAGTTGTAAAATTAGATGTTTGAGGAGAATCCTTTGAAGATTTTGTAGATGCAACTATAGTTTCTTTTGATTCATCATATGTGGAGGGTGAGATTTTGTACTTCCCCATGAAAGTGGGTGTAAAATATAATGGCCCCCAATTGTCATCCAAAATTTTTGTCATGGGTGACACACAATCATCTAAGTCATCATCTTTGCTAAGCATAGGTTCTAAATTTGAGGAGGGAATCAATGTGTTAAAGGGTGTTTTATTTCCTGTTTTGGTTTGCGAGCAACTTTCAGACTTAGGATCAACTTTCACTATGTAAATGTTGTTATATGTATACTTCATTATGTGGTGAAGAGTGGAAGGAACTCCTCCCATAATATGGATCCATGGTCTTCCAAGAAGAAGATTATATGAAAGAGCATCCGACATGACATGGATTAGGGTAGATAACAAAAAGACCTACCTTAATAGGTAATTTGATTGTTCCTAATGGTTCTCTACCCACATTATTGAAACCATGAATAGATAAAGTATTAGGTTGAATAAGAGATATATCCACAGTGAGATTGTTTAAAATTTTGATGCTACAAACATTAAGACTTGGCCCATTATCAACAAGGGTACGTCTAACACCATTTTTATTAATAAAAACCATTATCATCAAGGCATCATTTTGTTTTTGAATCTCAAGATGAGGTAACTCATTTTGATAAAAGATAATATCCATATTTGTTGAGTTCATACCCTCAATCAAAGTTGCTACATCATTTAGTTTAGCATAAGGTGGCACAACAACTTTTTGTAAGGCCTCTTGAAGTGTGCTATGATAGATAGGTGAGTTTTGAATAAAATCTCACAATAAAATCTTGGTGGGAGTAGCACAAAGCTTCTCTACAAGATCATACTCCTTACCATTATGTTGAGGAAAATGAAGTGCGAGAGGGAGAATAGGTTGTGGGAATGGCATTGACAAAGGAATAACTGGTGTTTGTTTTGGTTGCTTGTTGTTTCTTGTGTTTTCTGTATGAGAAATGGTATGGTAATGTTGTTGCTGCGATATGTTTTATTGTATGTGGTTTTATTGCATGAATGGAAAGGTTACTAAAGAAAGTTTCAAATAGAGCATGCAATTGTACTTTCACCTTAAAGAGAGTACAATTTTTTATGCTACATAGCCATAGATTTTACACATTCATTACTATTTATAAATAGTTTCTACCACTTAATTATGATGAGTTTAAGTTTCATACTCAATTTTTAAAATATCAAAAGTCATTATTTCAATTTTCAAAAAAATATACATTTTAAAAATAATAAAAGCCTTTCTAAAAATACAACTAAAGAGGTATCATTCATACATAACTCCCAAACTAAAAGTTTTAGAGTAAATAGGAAAATCACATAATAATTAATTAATCATTAGAATCCTTTTAATTTATTACACTTAAACTAAACTTAAGAGTTCTTTTTCTATATTTAGGTCATGTTGTCTCATAACATAGGATGACACTTTTCATGATCTAATGTAATCCTCACCTAGGGTTTCATTTAGGGTTTGCTTTTTTCTTTTATAAGCATTCATCAGTAATTGCAATCATTGATTTAGATTAATCAATATAGAAGCCATCATGTTTTTCTGGATCAATCATATTCTCAAGGTTGCATAACAAATTTATCTTGTTTTTTATTGCAATGTGATAGGAATTTTCATTGTAGGTGATTACTAGGAGCCATGGGGTTCACCATCAACTCCAATAGGGTATTAGAGCACTAGATCTGTGACTTCCTATCTATTTTTTGAGAGATCTGGCCTTGAGGGAAAAATTGGCTCATCTTGGAGTAGAAAATACATCATCATTCAGTCCAAAATAGAAAAAAAAACCTAAGGATCGCCTATCAATTTTCCAAAATATGAGAACTTTAAAAAATACCTTCACATCAAGCCACAAGTGGCCACACTAATTGTAGGTGATGGTTTAAGCCAGTTGGCAGTGAGTTTCCAACATCATCAACATATCTTCCTAGTGGAAAATAATTTTGGCATGCTTATTCCTCTGATGTCCTCTATCCTAGTGTTTAAGTGACCTACTTTTTCTCAAAAAAAAAGAGATATTGTTAGAAAGCTAGTTCTGAGCACTATCTAGTAGTGCAAGACTTATCATCATATTTTGTTGTTGATACAATTTATTGCCTATTGAAGTCAGATCATCATTTTTGGCTTCCCTCATAAAAAATTTCTTATATCTCTAATTTTTGTGATTCTTATGGTATTAAAAAGGTATTTTAGATCTCTTTAGATCTATTCATTCACTTCTTCTAGAATAGGCTCCAAAGTAAATTTTTTATTTTATTTTATTTTCTTTTATTTTACATTTTGCTCAATTACTTGGACATCTTAACACCTGAAAATGATTTGTTTGCATGCGATCAATTCATTTTATTTTCCTTACATGAATTGAGGTTGTTGGTCTCTAATTTAATCATTTGAGGAGATATCATGGGTTTTTATTCATCCTTCTGTGGTCATCCTGAAAAATGATAATTATGGGTCTTGGAAAAATGACATCCTCACACGTCTCATATGGCTTAATATTTTTCATTATTTGTATGGACTCATACCTAAATTAGACACACTAGGTATTAGATCATCTTGGGGTAATATCAGTGATAATATTATAGGATTAATTTATTCTAGCATTTATCATGACACTATATGTGTCAAGTATTGGATATTGATTGTTCCCACACACTTTGTACGAGACTTTGGGAGATTCATGGAGA
This sequence comes from Sequoia sempervirens, assembly GCA_007258455.2. Taxonomy (NCBI): domain Eukaryota; kingdom Viridiplantae; phylum Streptophyta; class Pinopsida; order Cupressales; family Cupressaceae; genus Sequoia; species Sequoia sempervirens. The sequence continues at coordinate 152,358,829 of VDFB02358134.1, read as the reverse complement.
CCCTCATATCTCTCCATTCCTAGATGATCCTAATATAGATTATCTCATTCCCCTTGATGATGTAGATTGTATACCCTTTGATGATGATATTTTAGAGAAGATTGAGTATAACATAGGTCTTGTATGCTTTGATGGTTCAAAGTCTTGTCTCCATGTTCCCACTCTTCATATGGAGACCCAATCTCCACCTTATATTGTTCTTGACCAGCTTAGTATCATCACATGTGTGGTCCCTTGCGATTTAGTGCAATAGGACATTCATCTTCTTCTATACATAACTACTTGGGATTCATATCTTGCATACATATCACCCTTTCTTGTGGAGTCTCATATTACAAATTTGGAGTATTATTTTGAGGATATTCATCTCCTCTTTAATGATAACCACATTATCATTGTTATCCCACCATCATCATTGTCTTTGGAGCTTGTTCTACAAAAAAATTCATAGGATTCTAGATTGACATCATCTCATTTTGGTATGTGGACATTTGAGTAGTTTTTAGAGACACACATCATTTCAATTTGAATTCTCTATTCATCTAGCCTATGGGAATGGCTTCTCTAGCCACTAGTTGATTTGTTTCTTCCTAGGGGGAGAAATGTTGTTTATAGGTAGTGGATCATGTTTTTTATTCATGCTTTCATCTTTATCACAAGAGCTACTTCTTTGTGGGGTGAATTCATATCCTCATTTTCTCTCTCCTATTTCACTACTGCAGATTTATTATATTTTCTCTCTTTTGGAGAGGATTTTTTCCCATGTGGTTTTCTCCATTTCTTTGATTATGAGAGATTCATTTGTTTGTACATGGGTGTACCTCATTAGGTCTTGTATGTACGACCCATCCATACATCCATAATTGAATTCATCATTAGATTTTTAGCTTCTCCCTAAGTTGAACTTAATGGGGGTGTTAGAGTAAATAGGAAAATCACCTAATAATTAATTAGTCATTTATTAATTATTAGGTCCTTTTTACTTTATTATATACTTAAGCTAAACTTAGGAGTGATTTTTCTATATTTATGTCATGTTGTCTCATAGCATAAGATGAGGGCACTTGTCATGATCTAACTTACTCCTCACCTAGGGTTGCTTTTTTTATTTATAAAAAAACATTTATTATAATCATTCATTCATATTAATCAGTACAGAAGCCAACATGCTTTTCTAGATCAATCATCTTATCAAGGTTGCATATAAAATCTATCTTGATTTTTATCTCAATGTGATAGTCATTTTGGTTGCAAGTGATTATTGGGAGTTGTGGGGTTCACCATCAAATCCAACAAGAAGACATTAGTAAACATGCATCTTATGATTTAATTCCTTTCATACAAGGTATTACATTTCAAGAATAAAATATTCCTTAATTTACTTTACAATTTTAAGTAAAAATTAGCCCTAGCCAACATATAATTAGGACTTCATATTGTAAGAAATTTTCATTCTAAGATGTGATATAAAATTAACTCAAGTAACAATATTGAATGTTTACAACATGATGTATAAATCCAAAAATATGTATAGATTACATGGTTAACTACAAGGATGACACAAATGCACTTATTACAACTTAAATCATAGTTATAATAGTGCTTGACTATACAACTTTTCAATTTCACAAGAAATTGAATCTTACAAGAAAACATATAATAAAATGAGAACCTTGCATGATCTCCAAGATGCACCATCATCAATTCCTACTAGCTACCAATAGTGTTTGGTCTACCTTCCAACCATTTGGGACCTTGAGACCCACTTGACTAGACTAGGAGAATAAGCATGGGGAAAATCATATAAACTCACATCAATCACATACATTCAATTTATTTTTACAACATAAGTTAGTCCACAATCACAAATTAATTCACATTCACAACACATTGATGCAGTTCACAACTCATTTATTAGATTCATATGACCCTATTTCAAGAAAGGAAGAGCTATTAGCCTAGACATGTGAAGTGTTATTACTTTGGTCATCTAAGACTAAAGCTATTTGAGGATACCAATTACCATCAAATAAACACATACCAATTACCATCAAATAAACACCTACCAATATAGATGATTTTTCATGAACATTTTCTCAATCAATATGCTAGTACTATAATTCTTTATAATAATCCATATCATCCATTATGAAAGTGACACTATTATATTGATTTTCTCTCTTTTATTATATTTATTAAATATGAAATCCATTCATTTTATTTAATTAATTGTAATGTTTCCTCACTACAACCACATGTTCTATTTTATCTATGTTGGGGAAAGAAGACCACTCCAATCATTTACTACTATTCATTTCCTATTAAACATACTAAGACTACTTGTGCATGAATTAGTTCCTAGCAAGGTAAAAATATCAAGTGACATCATGAAGTATGCACTCAATCCCTTAATCATTTGACTACCAATTTATATGTAAACTCTCATAATATAAATTAATCTCAAATACTTACAAATTAAAAAAAATAACATTTTTTTTAATCTCAAATACCATAAAAATCATCTAAACTTTATTAAGAGAGTTTATGTTGTTTTTCTAAAAAAATTAAATTTTAGAAGAGTAACTATACCATTTTTTATAAGCCACACAACATCACACAAATAATTTATAACCAACATGAGATTTGATAGGCACTTGAGTATAACAACAATAAATGTATAAATTCTTTATAGCATAACAATAATAAATGTATAAATTCTTTATAGCATATAAAAATGGATAATTACATTGCATTGTGTCTACACAATAAGAATATCAAATTCTTCTCATTTCATTCTGAAAAATATAAATAACATCCCTTCCTCTTGTTAATCAAGGATACACAAAACACACTCATTCTTAATTCTACACATTACAAACAAAAAGGAAAATATCTTGAGATAACACAAGCTCCTCAAATTTATAAAATTATTGCCTTCAACAATGAAGTCTAATGCAAGAACAAGATGCACATTATTCTACAAGAAATTCTCAAGAAATATTTTCTTCTCACAAGTAAATCTTCTTTCAACAATCTTCAAGGAAAACCAACCAATTTTTTTCTTTTCTCTAAGTTTGTAAATAAAAAATACTAAAGATAAGAGTTATTTTAGAGTCAATAGTTGCATATATATATATATATCCAAATAACCTAATGTGATTATCCTTTTTGTTCACACATTGTAAATACAATCTTTTTCAAATAAGTTAATATCTATTTAAATAAAATATCTAAATGTGATCCCTAACCTTCTGAACAAGTCATATTCCTATTTAATCCTAAGTGATATATACCCAAAATTTATTTTTAATTTTGTATAAATATATATTTTTTATCTTATAAAAATCACTTATAAGAGTCCAAATGCCTCCTACTATTCTAGATTATATTTAATTATTTATTTCAAAAAATTACTTTATTTCAACACTCAAGACAAATAATTACATTTAAAACTGATTTAACACACAAGGAAAATACTTAATTCACTAGGATAACACAATAAGGCTCCAAAATCATGAATGATTTAGATTAATGGAAATTAATCTAACACATCTCAAGTCTTTCATCCCAATAAAATTAAAATGGTTAGTATAGTAAAAAAAATGATTACTCATTTTATGAATTAAGAACCACCAATTTTATCTATGTTACACACTCAATATAACTACCAAATGCATCTATACATTATCATAGTTAAAGTTTCACATTGTAAAATGAGAAATAAAATCAAACAAGAAATATACATGCATACATACATACATATATACATACACACATACATATCATGTAATTACATCATATAAAATAAACACTTTGAATTAAACCTTTTAATTCAAAATATTATCAAAATATGAAACTAATCAAATCATAATATTCAACCCATCAAATTAATCTTATGATCAACATACACAAATGAAAATAATGAATTTGAATAAGTTGAATAGCTTCAACATGCAATAATTGCAAGTGTCTCAAATGCACATTAACAATCTAGAATTTCAATTTACAAGATCCATCATTGATAAAGACGATATCAAACTTGAATATTAAAAAAGACACATACACCCACGGGTCTTACAATCATAATGTATTTGGAGCACTTGTGCAAATTGGTTCATCATCCCTAGTCTTTTTCTTTTTACAACCACCTTAATCAACATTAAAGTGATGAAGAGTTTACAATTCATTCTTCAATACATATGTATAATTGTTTGTATTTATCAAGAAAGTAATCTTAGCAAGAAAGTAATCTTATGGATCTATTGTGTTATTTAAGCTAATTTTTCATATCTCAACTATATTTAAATGTGTAGGAGTTATTTTTTATTTGTTACCATTGATATAATTTAAGCAATTCAAGGGACAATAAAAGAGCAATAGAAAATTGATATGAAGAGTTTGTAATTCATCCTTTGATACCTATGCATAATTGTTTGTATTTGTCAAGAAGAAAATCTTATGAATCTATTGTGATGCTTAAGCTAAGTTTTTGATATCTTGATTACATTTAATAATACATGTAGGATTTATTCTTCATTACTATTGATATAAATTAAGCTACTAATTCAAGAGACAATACAATAATTAAGAAACTTAGTGTATTATTAAAAAAGAATAAAAATCGAATAAAGATTTCTTACACAAAAATTTAAAAAATATTAAAATCATATTAAAATTTGGTTCTTGGTGAAAATTGAAGAGATACCAATCTATGCCCTTCATGAAAATTGAAATAGATAGTCACATAAGAACAAATCTATCAAAAATTGAAAATAATTGTTGCCCTTATTCAATTTTAGTATCCTTATTAATTGTGATCAATAACTTCTACGAGCAATTATGCAAAATTCAAAGTTATAAACTTTTGTTTTTTAGACAAAAGGCTAAAAGCATGTATATTATATTATTTAATAATAAGATTTACAAAAAGTCAGTAATGGATAACTAGCAAGGCCAAAAAAGAAGTCTGACGAATAACCCAAATAGATCATGTCGTTACATGAATTTTACAATTATCTACTTCAAACTGAAGAGACAACTTTACATTGAAACATGACACATTGCATACACATTTTGATTGATAGTATATGAACTGAGATTAGTTACATCATAACACCCAAAAATTAAACATAACATACAAAATTTTACATTAACCAATAACATATGAATTAATCAACCTAAATTAAACCACAGCATAACTAAGATCCATTGTACACATCACCAAATTCTACTCTAAAACACACCCCAAATATAAAGCATTCTGAATCAAGTGTTATTTTCTTAAAACAAGTAAAACATAAGAATGTAAAGTGAATAAGGAATGGTCACAATTGAGAAGTGATTCAAACTTTCACTTAAATTAGGTGTATAAATACAATAAATTGATTGATATTTTGAATAAGTTCATATGAAAGATGCTAATTTTAATGTTCACAAAGTAAAAGATAACGTATGGAACAACACACAAAATGTTGTCAAATCTCCAGACATATGTACATGATATCATAATGAAAAGTAAGTAACAACCATAAGCTCAGGGATATCACTTCTTAGTGCACTTTAATTTTGAAGTTTTGTTTTGCTCTCTCTGCGTTTCCCGCATGATGTTTGGACTTTTCACATAAAAGTGAACTTGGCATTCCATTTTATTTGGATTTTGTTTAAAACCAAAGTGGGCATGGATTTCATGCTATCCTTTGTCCATCTCCTTGGTTTGCACTCAACTTTCTTCTCATGTTAGAAAAAGTTCAAATAAAGGATAGACATTGGAATTGGATAAATTACTCGTGAGCTTAGAAATTAGGCAGTTTGTGGATGATTATTTGTGGTCTTGTTCTCATGCCATTTATTTCACAAAGCTCAAAATATTGTTATCTCTGAAGATTCACTTCAAATTTAACAAAGTGTATAATGAAACCAAGGAGAGAGCTCCGCTGTCTTTTTCAGTATTCTGACATTGAAGATGAGATGTTGGTGTAAGGAATGGATGATTCCAAATTCTCGTGAGCAGAAAAAACCAGACAAGGCCAGATTTACAATATCTATGGGATGGCCCACATTAATGGCCTATGATTTATGGTGTGACAAAGGCAAGGAAATGATTTCAATCATTAATTAATGTTGATGGGCCTTTTACAGTAATATCAAGTAATATCAAGAAGTGTCATGTACTATAAAATATATTACTTTTTTATCTTTATAAATTATGAAATAAATCTTAAGTAAATATAATTAGCAATAAAATAGTCATTTATGGTATGGTATAATTGTGGTATTGTTGTTATAGTCACCAAGATTCAAACTTCTAATGGTTCATTGTGCCTTCGTTGATCCATTGTACTTGTAGGTTTTAACCTTCACATTGAAGTTGTTGGTGTTAACGTTGATGACTTCATGCACTAAAGCTAGTGTGCTCACAAATTTCATGCCCCTGTTGGACTATTATGCTCATAAGTTTGGACTACTCGCATTAATGCAATGCATTCATGTTGGAGATGAGATCTTCCAATTTTATGTCCTTACTTGACTTGAGCTAGGTTAAAAATTCTCATGTTACTAATCCAAAAAAAATAAAATTAAATAATTCTTAAATAGAAAGGCATGGAACATGGATTTGTTATCCTTAGGACATAAGGTAATGGAAGAGATTTCCAATGTAAGTATAAGGATCACAAAGGATATGGATACAATGAAATCACTTGAGGAAGGAATAGGTAAGGACTTGGGATAAATAGAAAATGTTTATCCCCAAGTTGTAGAGATTACAAAGGTGGACTTCCAAAATCTGGTGGATAAAAGTGCTATGGATGCTATGCAACCCTAGGTGTATAGGAAATGGATACAAACTTATAGATTCTAGATGGAAATTTTGAAAAGGTGAACTTTGAAGTAGCTTATCACATGGTCCAGGATGCATTTAATGATATGCAAAGTTTTATGGAGAAAATTAGGTGTTATTTGTATGACTATGAACATTTATTTAGTACAATATTAATATTGAAAAGTAAATTTGAGGCAATCAAGAAAGAATCTCCCAAAGATATCAATTTTGAGTCAACATCAATCAATTAGCTTATGAGAATATGAACCTCTTGTGAGAAATTTGAGAATAAATTGGTTGAGCATAAGAAAGTGCATGAGAATTTGTTAGATTCTTTCACTGGTGCCAATGCCAAGTTTTTTTAATCAAATGGTCCAAATTTTGAACATGTTAGAATAGTTTTGGACAATTCTGCCACATATTTGTAGGAAAAGTGTCAAAAGGGTGAAAAGAACAATTAGAAGCTGACACAAGTCACATTACATGCTTTTGCATGTCAATTTTTTTGATGGAATGTAATAAGTCTATTTAGAATTCAAAACATTGAATCAGATGACTTTTAGACTTCTCATATTTTGTCTCATTTAGTTTTTGGAAGTGAAAAGTTTTCACCTTCCCTTACCCAACAAGCCTATATAATTATAATTGAAATGTTTTGTAAAGGGTTGAAATCCTTTTAAAGAATTTAATACAAAACCATTTTTATTGCTCCACTTTTATTTTTCCTTTTTCCTTTTTGTTGTATTCCAATCTCCAGGCACATTTTTTTTGTCACTTTGTATATTTATTTCATGGATTCAATGATTTTAAAAGTGAATTTAAAAAGTTTATATTTAGTACTTTGAGCTATTGGGGGTATTTATTCTATCTTTGTCACATGATTGAATAAATGAATTTATGGTTCAAATTTTCATAACGGGTTGAACCATCTTGACTATTAATTATGAAACACTATGTCATGAGAAGAGTGGTTTAAAATTAAAAAAATGTTATGTTAAATTGTATATGGAGTGAGAAAAATAGACTTAGATATTCTAGCCCTTTTCTTCTACCCCTTTACTTTTATTTTTTTAATATAATTGTTAGGTTAGGGTTAGATTAGTAAAAAAAATGATTTTGATTTTTGTTTTAGCTTAAGGTTTTAATGGACAAAAGTTGATGAAATTTTCACATAAAAATAAAATCTTAATAAGTTTTCATTCCATTTTATGTACAATAATTCTAATTTTTAGATTGGTTATTGGTTCATAAATTTGAAATTTGTGAAGAAATCAATTGTGCTAGTTTCGTATATTGTTTAAAGGCTGAATTTTATTATATACTAAGACAAAACTTAATTTTCTTTTGAACTTCTACATGTTGTAACATTACTTTTTAGAGTTTTTATATGCTGTAGAATTTTGAGGTTGCTATTTCCTTCATTTAAGTAGAAATTAATATGTTTTTAACATTTTTTCATGAATTACGACTTAATTTTTAAAGTTTGGGTGTTGATAAATGATCTTCAAAGAACAATATTAAACTCAAAAAATAACTAAAATGTGGATTCTAAAATTTTGATGCATTTCATGTGTTGATTTATTAAATTAAAAGTGTATATAAGTCTCATTAGAATTTATTAAAACCCATAATTTAAAGTTCTAATTTTGAAATGGTATGATATCATAAACCCTATCTAAAATTCATGGAAAAAATTGAAATATACAAATATGAATTGGTATTAAAGGTATTTAAAATATATTTTCGGATTAACACAAGTGATTGTACCATTGTAGGTTGTAAAACCTCATCATCTAATCTTAGTTTTTTGCCAAAGACCCTTAAGTATAATTTTTAACAAGCTCTCCTACTAAGATATTTTGGTCATCAATTATAGTTGTAACCAAAAGAAGAATCTTGAGGCTAACTACCTTTTGAGTATGCAAAAATGTACCATTCCAACATTTGGCATACCAAATCATGTGTCAACACTGCATAGGATCTAGATAATTGGTAACAGAGTAGTTCATCTTGCATATCCTACAAAATGGGATTAGTGTACATCTAAGCTTGAATTTCAAACCATGTGATTTATCATATTAATTCCAATTCATTTGAATGATTAATATGGTAGAGGAATAATATACAATCGGGTGATCCCATAATAGTGGTTTACAATTTTTGGCCAAACTAGACATTGAAATGATTTTTTCTAACTAAATCTTCACTTTCGAGCACCTATAGTGGGTAAACCGTGAGGAATTTGAAGATGTAGTGATTTTTGAAATTTTGTCTGTAGATTCTAAATATATTTTTTTCAAAAATTTTGGAATCAGATTACACTTCTTTTTCCATCTCCTTTGAAAACTAGTTCTTTTTAGTGAATACCATTTTTAAGGAGTGACGCTCACCACATACAACATAATTTTTTTTCCATGAAGGATTAAATTCTTTTTTTTTTCAAATTTAGATTTGTAACTACGATATCTAGTGCTTCCAATTGGTTTCATAGTGTTTTATTGAATATTTTTTCCTTAATCAAGTTTCGAAGTCAAACCAATTACAATTCAAACATTGGAAGACCGTATACAACATAACTTTTTTTGTATGTATCAAAATTCAAAAAAAAAATTGTTGGATCAAGGACTTCAATATCTAGTGCACTCATATTTTTCAATTTTTTTTATAATCTGCTATTTTTCCACATGTGCGAACATAGAGCTTGATTTTCGATGAAAAACCTATGTTTAATCAAACTAAAAAAAAAATACATAATAAAACGAAAACATATTAAAATTATATTCGTTGAATAGTTTATTCGAGGTCTACCATCATCTAGTTGGGTCTGTGAAGTCTCCTCCATTTTCATCCTCAACTCGAGCTTGAAGAGCAAAATTATGGAGTTTTTTGGTGCCAGAGGGGGAGAAGGGGGGGAAAAGGGGGGTTCGAGCGAACCCTCAAGAGGTTCACTCGAACCAGGGTTTGCTCGAACTAGGGTTCGAGTGAACCCCCTTTCCACAACCATTTCCTTTGTTTTTTTTCCCCGGGAAATGTGGGACCCAACATTTAATGGGTTCGCTCGAAGGGGGGTTCTAGAGAACCCCCTTTGGGTTCGCTCGAACATGATGTTCGTTCAAACCCCTAAAAACCAATTTTTTTTGCATGGGAGCATTTTTTGCAACTTTTCCTTCCTCACTAGAATTGTGAACCATTTTTGTGGGTTTACCCAATCCACACATTGATCAAAGAATAAATAAAAAATGCTCTTTGAGAACAATAAAAAATTTTAGATTCTGCCAATTGATAGAAGTCCTCAAACATGTGGTTCCATTAGAAAACCATTAGAAAAAATATTTTATTGGTTGATTCCCCTAGGTTCCAAGAAAATTTAGGTGTTCTTATATTTGAGGGTAAAATAGATGTAGATATTTTAGATAAAAAGTTAGATTAATTAGAGTCACATTTATCTATGGATGAGGAAATGATTAAGATTTCACTTCTAAATGTCTCTTTACCCATCAAGAAGTAGTGGAAATTCCATGTGTTTTGGGAGAAACACTATAGATGAGGAAAAATTGAGCCTACTTGGAAACATTTAAATTAGAGTAACATAAATTCCCAAGTATTGCAACGGTTTGCACCAATTTATTTGATCAAAATCGAAGCTAGCAAGGGTTAATACAATGGGAGAAGCCTATCATTTTGTGACTATCATTAAGGAAGAGCCAACATTGAGGGATAATTAAAACAAATATACCATGAAAAATAAAATGTTTAACCTTAATATAAGAGAAAACCATTGAAGATAAGTAAGTGATATGAAAAAATAGACGAGTAGCCAGATTAATGAAAAATATCATACCTAGAATAATTTATTTGCATGCTCAAAAGTAGAGAGTTCTAATGATCTAAAGGTGGAGAACATAAACTATATTCTTGAATTGATTCCATAAATTAAACATGTTACAAATTATTTAAACTAAATTGAAAAAATTTCCCTTAGCACAATTGGGATTATTGTAATTCTAGAAGGGATGAATGATCAACATCATCTTGCATGAGCATGTGGATCACTATCTACATTAGTTCCACAATGTGAATTCTCACATGCAACTCCTTGTACTACATGCACCAAACAAATAATTCTTGGAACCATGTTATGTAACTTCATAGACATCATCTAGGTCATGCACAACCCTTTACATCATGTAACATCCATACAGTGTGAAAGTTCATGTTTCATGTAATGTTACTATTGTCAATAGATTTGCACCTTGCTGAATACAATATTCAGCAATCTACTGAAACATGGAAACCTTCTTCAGATGTGGGTGATTTGAACGAAGAAGGAATCTGTAGAGCGATTTGGTTCTTTGAATGATAAATCCTATTCTAAAATTTCAAAGGAAAAGGGATAAAAGATTAACTAAAAACAAATCTGAATCTAAATGATGATTAACTTAAAACTTCTGATAGAAATTAGATCTTGCCACTCACAACAATTATGTTATTACAATAGTTCCTACAATCTCACCAATACATGATTCCATCAATAATTCATATGAAGATTCAGAGGCATCGAATACAACATATAACCTGAAAACATGAAACCCTGTGCAGAAACTCATAAAATCAAGACATTAAGGCTTCAAATCTGAAAACAAAAAGTATCAAACTGTTGTTACCAGTCTTGAGACAAGAAAATGGAAAGAAGAACTTTGTTGTATCATTGAAACTGAAAGAGTGTCAATCTGCCAAAACTGAGTACAAAGGGTTAACAAGCTCAAAAATGCATAAGAGCAGGAATTGAAATCTGAACTGAGAACAAAGAGCTAAAAGACTAAGTCTTTTGAAAGGCATAGCTCTCAAGAAACCCTAATCCGAGCTCAGGAAAAAGCTTAAGGAAAAAAGCTTCAAATTGTCTCAAAAACTGCATAAAAGCAGAAAAAAGCATACTGCTTTTATGATGAACCTGTCAAGCCTTTAAAAATAGGCTAGATTTTCTTTAAAAGCTCAAAAAACACCTTATCTCTCCAAGATAAGACTCAAACTCGACCAAGTCAACAATAATCTGCTAAAAATAGCAAGAAATCATAAAACAATTTATAAAAGATTGTTTTACGATTATGCTTTACAAGATTGCAAATTCTCACAATTTATCTATATTTTGCAATTAAAGATTAAAAAATATTTTTCAAAAAGAAAAACTTCTTATCCCTCCATAACAATGCTTTGATTTTCTCACAAAATCATAAAAATATTACACATCATCACCTTCTCATCAAAATTTCTCATTGATCTCCAATTGATTTCTCTAAAATCAATTAAAAAACAAGGAACCCTAAATGGATAATTGATTTCCTACGAGAAAACAAACCCTAAGTGATAAAAACAATCAATCCTAGATCATAAAGCATTCCCTATGCACCCTTATTATTTTCTCATAATAACACAAGATCAAGTAGTCCATGTCACTAAGGCATAAAACAAGTCCTAAAGACTTTAATATATCGACCTAGTATAAGAATTTCGGCCTCCACATATGTCAAACTCCAGACTTTGATAAATATAATACTTAGGCATATAAGTCTCGGCCTCCATTCGAATTTCTCCATGTGCTTTGATCGAAGATTCTAGATGATGATAAGGTTGGAATTAGGGTTCGAACAAAACAAGGTCAAACCCTAGTAATGATTCATTTCGCACTCATCACTTGAGGAAAATGAGCTCAGCTAGTGAACATGCTGCCATGATTGAATTGAACCTGAGCTTGTGTGCCTTAGGAATCCTCAGTACTCTTTCAGGAAGGTCGAGCTCTTCAGTGGGTAAGCTCGCTTTTGTATTACTAAAATTCTTTCACTTATTCTTGAAGTCAAAAGGATCCCAGGATTTTCTTCACACTCCTGTGCTTTGCTATGCTTGGCCGACCTGAGCTCAAACTCGGCCTCTGTTAGGAGACTCCATGAGAGAGCTCATTTTTGGTTTTTTCTTTCGCTTCTTGCACTAGGTATGCTAGCTTCCATGACTTTTATTTGTTCATTCTGGATCTGAGGCCGCAACTATTCACATTCTAATGCATTTTCTTTGTATTTTTGTGCTTACATCTATCATTTTCGTGCCTTATCTCCATTATGAGAGCTCAGCTGCCACTTGAGAGCCCGAACTCTTGGCTCTTGGAGGCTTTATGGAGCTCTTGGCCGCGGCTATACACACTCTCCATAGCACTGGCTGGTAAGCCATCTTTGCTAGATATTTCGCTCCTTAGAGACTTAAAGAATCTCTCTTTTACCTATGAGTTTCTGGCGATTTTCAAGCTGCACTAGATGTGTCTCATAGATAGCATTAACTTAAAGGTTTTGGGCTCAACCCAAAACAAGAAATTGACCTTTAAGCATATTTGAGGACATACCCGCATATGGGTATCGTGAAAAATTGAATAAAACTGTGTTCCCCTCATTCTAAAACTCGATTCCCTACAGGGAATTCACATTTTTATGTCTTCTTGTTGTCTCCTACAAAACCTCTCATGGGTTATTACTGTAATTGCATTTTCTGTATTTTGAAGCTCAACCCAAATGTGGGTATCATATATTCATTTTGCATTCAGTTTATAAGCTCGGCCCATTAGAACTGATGGTCTATTTTCAAACTTCTGAAACAAAAGAACGACATGGGTATTTGTATATCTTGAAGAAAATGCATCTATTTTGATTTCTCTGGCAGAGCTCGACCACCCGTTCTTTGCATTTATTCTTGTCATTTACTTAACAAGCCCTCTCATGGGTATCATTGGAAATGTAAAACTTCATGGTTTTATGTATTCTGAACATGGATGATTGGAAATGGTGACACACTTTGTGTATTTATCTATATTCAATTTATGGGCTCGACCCAAATGACCAGTGGTCTCTGCTTTTTGTTGGTATTTTTGTGTCTTTTAATTTCCTCCATATAAATACTTGACACCTTTTTTAGCTTTCGTCATGGAAATATTGTAGAAATTCCGTCCTCAACAAAAACTTCTCTTCGATACTGAATGAAAACCGATACTCTACTTTGAAATTTTGTCTTCAATATGATTATGTGTTTGTCTCTTCCTGAAGAAAAATGAACCACAGACCTATAAAATTCTTGAAATGTATCCCTTGTTTGAACTACATCCATATGAGTTCATGTTGTTTCCTTTTCTACACAGAATTTACTTACTTATTCCATGCACAATCTGCTCATAAATTCATGAATGCTGGAATTATATACGCTACTTGTATTGCTTAAATATCAACTTCATGTTGCTTTCCTTTAAACAAAATTTGTCATGATTAAAGCTACAAAACACAATTCAATCTATAGCGAACTCTTGCTTTCTATTTTTGGGCTTTATGTAGAGATTCTAAACTGAAACAGTGTATTATCATAGACTGCACTTTGCTTGATTGTGTCAATGCCTAACTAACACCTCAGAAATACCTTCTAGAATGAAATTGTTATCATTTATTTGTCGTTCTGGAAGAATCATTTCTCACCTTGTGATCCTTAAAGCTGTGTTTGACTTACCAGTCAACTGGAACTGGTTACTCATTTATCACTTGAATGCACTGTCTGTGTTTCGTACTCTTGAGCTTCAACATGGTACTCTTCATGCATTTTTATGTTCCACTTATTAAATTGTTCTTTAAATCTGCTCTCTTTCACGATGAAAATCAAAACAAAACTCTTTATTAAGGCATAATGTATGCCTATTCACTATCCTTGACTGTAAAAAGAATACTGATAAGCTGAAGCTCGCATGACATATGCGATCATGATGAACACAGAACACGAAATATGCAGCAATGTTTGATATAAATGTACTCAGCTGAATTAATTGAGTGAACTAAACTCATTGTTCACCTATAGCCTTCAGAAAAAATAACCTGATCATTATGAATGCACAGTTGGTTTAGTAACTGGATAGATAATTCTGTTTTACTCTTTCAGTTGTAACTCATTTCTTTTGATGAATATATGATGAAGTCTTAAATCAACCCATTTGTAATGAATAGGGTAGCATGCCGAGCTCTACCCTTGTGGGAGCCCGTTTTTCTCCACATACTTGGTCTTCAAATAATGATCAGCTTCGTGACTTTACCTATACCTGCACAAGGAAACAAACAATGTTAGCATAAAAACAAAATATGATGATCACGATATTTCTCCTTCAGCTCATTTCCTCTCCACTTGATTGATTGTTTCAATGCATGATTAATAATAGACTGTATTATTGTGAGTGCCTCATATAGGTTATTTCATAATCAGAGCCACTAACATCCCCCTTTTTCCTCTTACAGGTCGACAAAATACAAGAAGACAAGGGTGCACCATACATCGCCAACCATCGGCCAAAACAGGCAATGATGATTATGTTGCCACTTATATGTTTTATTTTCTGCATCTTCAATAGTGTAGTGTATTGTTAGTCATGCATTGTGACAGTTACATCCACGGCTTGTGTGGATATTTGATTTCAATTCTTGCTTTTCATTTGAAAGGAAAACGCATTTAAATGCAAACGTTGTAATATCATTTTGATTCTTGCAATCAAATGAAGCTATGTAAATATGAATCTTTCATGAAATAAATGAAAGCATCTGAAATGTTTTGCTGTTTATATGCTCAATTATGTATTTCACTTCATTTTGGAACATCTGAATAGCATTTTGAAACTCCACTTTTGATTTTTTCTTTTAAATGCACAACTGTCACTTAATGAATAATGATAATAAAAGATGCAATCAACACTTAAACATAATCTGCAATTTTATCGTAAGATAAAATAATGTTCAACCAGCTCCACCAATTGAGCTAAGGCAAAAATTTGGTAACATTTTGGTGATTTCCGCTATATGCTTGCCTGCTAAGCATAGATCAGTGGCCTTTAAACAATTCATTGGGTGTGGAGTCAATTCTGCCCATTCTTGAAACTCAGAAACTTGAACAGCAACACTCCAAACAGCAGCAAAAGAAACAAAACAAACTTAAAGCAAACTAATAGGCCTTGATGGCCAACAGAACAATGCGTAGCAACGCTTAGGGAAAGCAAAACTACTAAAATTAAATGTGCGAAACACACTTATTTGCAAACTACTCTACTTAAAAATGAGATAACTTATCTCAAAGGCAGTGCTTGAGGTGGATCCCATTAACTGGGATGGACAACACCTCGCCAGTCATCTTGGAAAGTTGGAATGCATTGTGCTCCTTGCATTTTGTGATCACATAAGGCTCGTCCCACATTGCATCAAACTTGGAATGTCGTCCAGGTCTGCTTTTAAACTGATTCCACTTGAAAAGTAGATCTCCAACAATGAAATCATGTGGTCTCGCCCTCTTGTCAAAAGAATTCTTCATCTGAGCTTGATGTATTTCTAGCTATCTTAGAGCTTCCTTTCTGGTTTCTTCGAGCTCTACCAGCTATGCAAACCTCACCTCAAGAGGTTGTTCATTCAACAACTCCAGTTCTTTAACATAACTTAAGGTTGGTAACTCAATTGAATAGGCAACTTAGCCTCTTTACCATAAGTCAGAACAAAAGGCGAACAGCCAATGGCCCTTGTAGGAGTTATCCTGTCAGCCCAAAGGGCTAGCTTCATCTTTTCGTGCCATTTTCGTTGATTATCTTCGACAGTCTTCTTGATTATTCGAATCAGATTCTTATTTTTAGATTCCTCCTGTCCATTGCCCTGCGGATAGTAATTTGAAGACATGTTCAAATAGATGTTATTTCTAACAGACCAATCAAAAATTCTCAAACCAATAAAAGCCAAACCATTATCTGAAATGGTTGAATCTGGAACACCGAATCTCGATATGAGATCTTGATAAAAATTAAGCACTGAAGTCTCATTTGCTTCCTTTAAAGCAACAACTTCGGTCCATTTTGTAAAATAATCTGTGGCAGTAAGAATCCACTTATGATCCACACTTGAAGGCAGATTAATAGGGCCAATAAAATCTAAGCCCCACTTAGCAAAGGGTTGTTCTACTTGAATCGAATGCAGGGGCAGCGGTGCAAGCCTCTGTTTACCAGGAAATAAAGCACATTTCTCACACTTTCTGACCTAATCAATAGCATCTTTAAACAAATCTGGCCAGTAGTAACCAGCTCGCATAACTTTTAGAGTTGTTGTTCTTGCAGCAAAGTGACCTCCTGAAGGTCCATCATGAAATTTTGCTAACAACTTGTCAACTTGATCAGGCTGAATGCATCTCAGCAAAACACCTTGGAAGTCTCTCCTATAAAGAATGCCATCAATGATTGCATAAGGGATGGCTTGTAATCTGTAGTACCTTCTTTTTGCTCTATCTAAGCCTTCGAGGCACTCACCAGTTTGCAGATAACGCATCATTTGCTGCAACCAAGTAGTAGGAGGTGCTTGAACAACACTCAAAACATCATTATTTAACATTGGCTTTGTATTTGCGGCTTCATTTAAGCTGTTATATCTATTTCCAGCAATCTGTTCACACAAACCCTTGCCTCTAACGAGCTTGGTTACTTTTATATCGACATCGAAGTCCATTACTTTGGTAATCCAACCAACACGCTTATCATTTATATCCTTGTTAAGAAAAAAATCTTTAACAGTTGAATGAGCCACCAATAAATGAAATTTGTTGTTGGACAGCATATGCTTGAACTTCTTCAAACTTCTTACAACAACAAAAACATGTTTCTCAACAAAAGAATATTTTACCTCGTAATCATGCAAAACTTGGCTGAAAAACACAACAGGCTGCTCCAAACCTTCTTCGTTTTGCTGGCATAGCATGGCTGAAACTGTATCAACCCCTCCAAAAGCATACATAATAAAGTCTTTGTCAAAGTTTGGATTAATGAGAGTAGGAGCGGCTGCGAGTGCTTCCTTGATCTACTCAAAGCTCCTTTTACCTTCCTTGGTCCAACTGAATGGCATATTCTTCTTCAGCATAGAAGTGAGAGGCTGCAGCAAGGCTGCGATATTTGGTATGAACCTCCTCACGAAATTTATCCTTCCAAGAAAGCTTTGCAAGCCTTTCTTGTGGGCTGGTAATGGCAATTCAAGAATTGCAGAAACTCTTTTAGGATCAATTGAAATACCTTGCTTTGAAACAATGTGTCCAAGCAGTTTGCCTTCGTGCATTGAGAATATACACTTCTTCGGATTGAGGGATACTTTGAACTCTCTGCACCTTTGAAAAATCTATTCCAAATGATCCAGGTGTTCATTAGCATTTCTAGAAAAAACAGTAATATCATCTAAGTATACCAAAACAAACTTGTTCATGAGGCCATGAAAGGCCATATCCATAGCATGCTGAAAAGTTGCTCCAACATTGGATAAGCTGAAAGGCATCTTCTTGTAGGCCATAGTGCCCCACTTGGTTGTAAATGTTGTTTTGAACTGATCTTCTTGCTTAACTAGAATCTGGTTGTAACTTGAGTAACCATCTAGCAAAGAAAATCTGTCAAAACCAAAAACTACTTGTAAAATTTGCTCCATGGAAGGGAGTTGGTAATGGTCTTTCAATGAAGCTTTATTTAAATCTCGGAAATCGATGCATAGTCTGATTTCCCCGCTTTTCTTCCTGACTGGCACTAAATTTGACACCCAAGAGGTGTGTTTGATAGGAAAAATAATACCGCTCTCAACTAGCTTATTCAGTTCAGCCTTCATATGGTGCTCTACTTGGGATTAAGCGGTCTCTGTTTCTGTCTCACTGGTTTTGCATTAGGTTCAAGCTCGATGGTATGCTGGGCTAGTTCGAGGTTAAAACCTCTCAAATCCTTGTACTCCCAAGAAAAAACATCACTAAATTTCTGACATAACAGAATAAAAGCTTGTTGTTCGTCCTGACTACATACCTTTCCTAGCTTGAGAAGCTTTCCTTTGTAGATTTCAATGGCTGCATAATGTTCTTCTTTAACTGTCAAACTGCATTTGTCTTTCCGTACTTGATCATCTAAGTTAAACACAGATTCCAATGTCACCAAACCTTTTGGTAGCTTATTTTTCTTTAATTGCACAATCTGGTCCTCATATTGCTGCTGCCATTTTTGTTGATTTCCATATGCGAACTCAACTTCAGCAATCAGAAAATTCACGATTTTCTCATTGCTGTCAAAAACTTGCCAGCTCACATTATTGTCAAGTATAGATGGTCTGACCACTATTTTCATGTATTGGCGTGCTTCTACCTTATGAATCTGTTTGGGAATATCAAACTGGGCTCCTATGGCAGCGAGCCTGTTAGCATGCTTATTTTGATTTTGAGGAATCACCATGATGTTAAAAGCATTAAAATCTTCCATTAAATCCCATACACGATGCTTGTATTTCTTAAGCAAATCATTCTTAGCAAAATTTAAATTTCTGACCTGATTAACAATCAATTCTGAATCACCAAAAACCTGCAAGCATTTAATACCTCGTTTGCGGGCCCACTCAAGACCATGCACCAATGCTTCATACTCGGCTGTATTATTTGAGCAGCTGAAAGAAAATCTGCAAGCTAAAAAATACTTATCTCCTTCGGGCGATATCAACATAGCTCCACCCCCGGCACCAACACTACTCCTTGAACCATCGAAATAAAGTTTCCAAATCTCATTATCCTTTTCTACAAACGGTTCATCCTCTTTACAAAGATTAGGCATATCGCAATCAGGCTCTCGGTCATATAGACTCCTAATCCTATCTCATCTGTGTTCTGGAATGGATTGAGCTCGTGATCTTCGGCTGCCCATTCATCTAGACTGATGTTGTCTACATGGGTGCTATAGTCTGAGGTCATGGTTTGCTCCTCCATTACAGAGGTGGCGTAGAGGTTAGCGTTTATAGGATTTGGTGAGTATGGTTCGATATGATCTTTGGCGAGAGGTTCAGACTTTATGGTCACTTTCGTACCATACCTTGTTCTAAAAAATAAATGAGACCAATCAGAAGACAAAAAACCACCCAACTTGGCTATAAAATCCCTTGAGAGACAAATGGAAAAGTGCAACGGTAAGTCTATGACGTGAATATCCCGATGAATAGCAAAACTTGGGGATGTGTGCAAGGTAAGGGCTAAATTTTTTATAATACCAGTAGTTTTAACAGCAGACCCATCTAATTGCACTACGCCTTTCTAAGGATTAGGTTCGTAAACAAGACCTAACTTATCAGTTAAACTCTTAGGCATGATTGAACTACTGGCACCAGAATCAACCGTATAGTTATGCACAATTTTATCGCCAATGATTAGACTTAAATAAAACGGAGGGGGCTTTACCTCTTTTGCTTTCTGTCCACTTTTATCCTCCAGGTCATTAGCCATCACAGCCTTTGCAACTCCTTGATTAGCATTGTTAGAAATAGACAACTCAGCCAAAGCACTCTGCAGTAAAATTTTTTGCCCCAGAAGCTGTAAAGCGTCTAGTATCGACATGTTGATAGTAGTTTTCTTGAGATGCTCAATACTATTAAATGATGAAGAGTTTACCTTCTACTGGTTTCTTGTGACAGCAGCATCGTTTTTCCTCTGCAGAGGCTGAGAATGTGTTTTTAGTTGTTCCTTGCTGGATATCTCCTGCCCTCTTTGCAAAATATGCATTTTAGGCTGCGTGGCAGCGTTAACCTCTGATAAAATAGGTTGCTTACTGACTGAAGGCTACTGCTGTGAACTTCCAGTTTGTTGTCCTGGATCCATAGCTCACTTTTTAGATCTGGTATTAGCTAAAATAGGAGAATTTTGCTGACTTTGGCCGTTAACGCCACAGAATTCGGAGCTCTGCCAGTTTGGCAAGGAAACCTCCACGTTATCTTGTTGTTCTTGATCCCGATCTGCAACATTTTATGAAACATCATAGCTATTTTGAACCATTAGAGCCCGATTCCTCATTCCATTGGCACACGCTGATAGGATATGGGGTTGATTGCACGGATAACACCAATCGCAATCCTGGGCAACATTATTTTACGGCACAAGTTCCTTTGACGAACTGGCTGTGTTCAGATTGTATGGCTGGAATGGCCTAGGGTTAAAATTCCTTCTTTGGGCTTGATAATCATTTTGAAAAGTGGGCCTATTTTGCTAGTTTTGCTGATAGGGAGCTTGATAAGGCTTAAGTTCTTGGCCAACGTGCTTTTTAATAGTCACGAGATCATTTTCGAAGGTCTTCAATATGGTTTTAAGCTCTTGCATCTCCGGATTTGGAGTTGGGGCAGCAACTTCTTGGGCTGTACTACAATATCCTATCGCTGGAATAGGTGGGACAACAGCCAAAGGAGGTATAGCAGCGGGAATAGGTGGCTGTATTTCTAGAAATAAAGGCATAGGGGGTCTAGGAGCTATGTCTCCGGCTTGGATGAGGCAATTTTCAATGTTAATGGCTATATTGTATGCATTGGGAAGCGTTAGACCACCCATAGACTGAGTCATAACATCAATTTTACTATTGAAAGCTTTTAAATAAACATAAATGCATGTGCTAGTAAGGGCTTTACCATTACAGGGACCCTGTACTAGGTTCTTTTGAATCGGTAATTGAAGTCGGCCAAGTGCTCGTGTGGCGCCCTTTGAATGGTGTTGAGCTGCTCTAATAAGGACAAATTGTCAGATTTATCAACAAAATGCTGGTACAATCCATTACCTAATGCATCCCATGTCGCGATTGAATTGGTTGAGAGGCCTCTGAACCACTGTAACACTTTTCCTTTAAGTGACGCAGCCAATAGCCTTAGCGCGATGTTCTCTTGCGTGATATTGTGCACTGAGCATAGCGTGGCTACGTCATGGATGTGCTCGACTGGCGTAGTGTAATCTTCCCCGGTGAAGTATGGCAGGCCTCTAAGAGCTGCAACTAGAATATCATCGTGCTAAAGTATATTCAATGGGGTACCGCCATTGAAGGGTGTGAACGGATGTTGCCTTGGTGCTTCCATTGGTGGTACTTGTGAAATCAGGATTGGAACTCTTGGTGATAACACCAAGGAACTAAAAATCGGAGGTGTTGACTTTGACCTTGTGGGTGCTTCGAAAAGCCTCCTTGTTGTCCTTCCTCTTCTTCATGATGGGGACAACTCTCGATACTTAAAGGGCACATAACTTGACCTTGTTTGAATGTTTCTCATGCGCGGGCTGCACTAGCATGCAAAAAATAGAACCGGACTTGCCAGGTATATTGTAATAGCCTCTAGAAGGCTGGAAAATCTACTGCATACACCAAACAAAAATTTGAAATATTAAAAATTCTCTGAAAGTAATTTTCAAAGTCCCACCGGGCATGCCAAAAACTGTTCTCAATAGATTTGCACCCTGCTGAATGCAATAGTCAGCAATCTACTGAAACATGGAAACCTTCTTCAGATGTGGGTGATTTGAATGAAGAAGGAATCTCCAGAGCGAGCTGGTTCTCTGAATGATAAATCCTATTCTAAAATTTCAGAGGAAAAGGGATAAAAGATGAACTGAAAAAAAATCTGAATCTAACTGATAATTAACTTAAAACTTCTAATAGAAATTAGCTCTTGCCACTCACAACAATTCCTTTATTACAATAGTTCCTACAATCTCACCAATACATGATTCCATCAATAATTCATATGAAGATTCAGAGGCATCGAATACAACATATAACCTGAAAACATGAAACCCTGTGTAGAAACTCATAAAAGTAGGACATTAAGGCTTCAAATCTGAAAACACAAAGCATCAAACTGTTTTACCAGTCTTGAGACAAGAAAATGGAAAGAACTCTGTTGTATTACTGAAACTGAAAGAGTGTCAATATGCCAAAACTGAGTACAAAGGGTTCACAAGCTCAAAAATGCATAAGAGTAGGAACTGAAATTTGAACTGAGAACAAAGAGCTAAAAGACTAAGTATTTTGAAAGGCATAGCTCTCAAGAAACCCTAATCCGAGCTCAGGAAAATGCTTAAGGAAAAAAGCTTCAAACTGTCTCAAAAACTGCACAAAAGCAGAAAAAAGCATACTGCTTTTATGATGAACCTGTCAAGCCTTTAAAAATAGGTTGGATTTGCTTTAAAAGCTCAAAAAACACCTTATCTCTCCAAGGTAAGACTCAAACTTGACCAAGAGGAAAATTCAACAATAATCTGCTAAAAATAGCAAGAAATCATAAAACAATTTATAAAAGATTGTTTTACGATTATGCTTTACAAAATTGCAGATTCTCACAATTTGTCTATATTTTGCAATTAAAGATTAAAAAATATTTTTCAAAAAGAAAAACTTCTTATCCCTCCATAACAATGCTTTGATTTTCTCACAAAATCATAAAAATATTACACATCATCACCTTCTCATCAAAATTTCTCATTGATCTCCAATTGATTTCTCTAAAATCAATTAAAAAACAAGGAACCCTAAATGGATAATTGATTTCCTATGATAAAACAAACCCTAAGTGATAAAAATAATCAATCCTAGATCATAAAGCATTCCCTATGCACCCTTATTATTTTCTCATAATAACACAAGATCAAGTAGTCCATGTCACTAAGGCATAAAACAAGTCCTAAAGACTTTAATATATCGACCTAGTATAAGAATTTCGGCCTCCACATATGTCAAACGCCAGACTTTGATAAATATAATACTTAGGCATATAAGTCTCGACCTCCATTCAAATTTCTCCATGTGCTTTGATCAAAGATTCTAGATGATGATAAGGTTGGAATTAGGGTTCGAACAAAACAAGGTCAAACCCTAGTAATGATTCATTTCGCACTCATCACTTGAGGAAAATGAGCTCAACCAGTGAACATACCGCCATGATTGAATTGAACTCGAGCTCGTGTGCCTTAGGAATCCTCAGTACTCTTTCAGGAAGGTCGAGCTCTTCAATGGGTAAGCTCGCTTTTGTATTACTGAAATTCTTTCACTTATTCTTGAAGTCAAAAGGATCCTGATTTTCTTCACACTCCTGTGCTTTGCTATGCTTGGCCGACCTGAGCTCGAACTCGGCCTCTGTTAGGAGACTCCATGAGAGAGCTCGTTTTGGGTTTTTTCTTTCGCTTCCTCCACTAGGTAAGCTAGCTTCCATGACTTTTATTTGTTCATTCTGGCTCTGAGGCCGCGACTATTCACATTCTAATGCATTTTATTTGTATTTTTGTGCTTACATCTATCATTTTCGTGCCTTATCTCCATTATGAGAGCTCGACTGCCACTTGAGAGCCCGAACTCTTGGCTCTTGGAAGCTTTATGGAGCTCTTGGCCGTGGCTATACGCACTCTCCACAACACTGGCTGGTAAGCCATCTTTGCTAGATATTTCACTCCTTAGAGACTTAAAGAATCTCTCATTTACCTATGAGTTTCTGGCCATTTTTCAGGCCGCACCAGATGTGTCTCATAGATAGCATTAACTTAAAGGTTTTGGGCTTGACCCAAAACAAGAAATTGAGCTTTATGCATGTTTAAGGACATACCCGCATATGCGTATCATGAAAAATTGAATAAAAATGTGTTCCCCTCATTCTGAAACTCGATTCAATATAGGGATTTCACATTTTTATGTCTTCTTGTTGTCTCCTACAAAACCTCTCATGGGTTATTATTGTAATTGCATTTTCTGTATTTTGAAGCTCAACCCAAATGTGGGTATCATATATTCATTTTGCATTCAGTTTATAAGCTCGGTCCATTAGAACTGATGGTCTATTTTTGGACTTTTGAAACAAAAGAACGACATGGGTATTTGTATATCTTGAAGAAAATGCATCTATTTTGATTTCTCTAGCAAAGCTCGACCACTCGTTCTTTGCATTTATTCTTGTCATTTACTTAACAAGCCCTCTCATGGGTATCACTGGAAATGTAAAACTTCATGGTTTTATGTATTCTGAACATGAATGATTGGAAATGGTGACAAAATTTGTGTATTTATCTATATTCAATTTATGGGTTTGACCCAAATGACCAGTGGTCTCTACTTTTTGTTGGTATTTCTGTGTCTTTTAATTTCCTCCATATAAATGCTTGACACCTTTTTTAGCTTTCTTCATGGAAATATTGTAGAAATTTCATCCTCAACAAAAACTTCTCTTCGATACTAAATGAAAACCGATACTCTACTTTGAAATTATGTCTTCAACACGATTCTGTGTTTGTCTCTTCATGAAGAAAAATGAACCACAAACCTATAAAATTCTGGAAATGTATCCCTTGTTTGAACTCAGCCATATGAGTTCATGTTGTTTCCTTTTCTACACAGAATTTACTTACTTATTCCATGCACAATCTACTCATAAATTCATGAATGTTGGAATTATATACGCTACTTGTATTGCTTAAATATTGACTTCATGCTGCTTTCCTTTAAACAAAACTTGTCATGATTAAAGTTGGAAAACACAATTCAATCTATAGCGAACTCCTACTTTCTATTTTTGGGCTTTATGTAGAGATTCTAAACTGAAGTAGTGTATTATCATAGACTGCACTTTGCTTGATTGTGTCAATGCCTGACTAACACCTCAGAAATACCTTCTAGAATGAAATTGTTATCATTTCTTTGTCATTCTGGAAGAAGCATTTCTCACCTTGTGATCCTTAAAGTTGTGTTTTACTTACCAGTCAACTGGAACTGGTTACTCATTTATCACTTGAATGCACTGTCTGTGTTTCGTACTCTTGAGCTTCAACATGGTACTCTTCATGCATTTTTATGTTCCACTTATTAAACTGTTCTTTAAATCTGCTCTCTTTCAAAATGAAAATCAAAACAAAACTCTTTATTAAGGCATAATGTATGCCTATTCACTATCCTTGACTGTAAAAAGAATACTGATAAGTTGAAGCTCGCATGACATATATGATCATGATGAACACACCATGAACTATGCAGCAATGTTTGATATAAATGTACTCAACTGAATTAATTGAGTGAACTAAACTCATTGTTCACCTGTAGCCTTCAGAAAAAATAACCTAATCGTTATGAATGCATAGTTGGTTTAGTAACTCGATAGAAAATTATGTTTTACTCTTTCAGTTGTAACTCATTTCTTTTGATGAATATATGATGAAATGTTAAATCAGCCCATTTGTAATGAATAGGGCAGCATGCCGAGCTCTACCCTTGTGGGAGCCCATTTTTCTCCACATGCTTGGTCTTCAAATAATGATCAGGTTCGTGACTTTACCTATACCTGTTCAAGGAAACAAACAATGTTAGCATAAAAACAGAATATGATGATCATGATATTTCTCCTTCATCTCATTTCCTCTGCACTTGATTGATTGTTTCAATGCATGATTAATAATAGACTGTATTATTGTGAGTGCCTCGTGTAGGTTATTTCATAATCGGAGCCACTGACATCCCCCTTTTTTCTCTTACAGGTTGACAGAATACGAGAAGACAATGGTGCACCATACATCGCCAACCATTGGCCAAAACAGGCAATGATGATTATGTTGCCACTTATATGTTTTATTTTCCGCATCTTCAATAGTGTAGTGTATTGTTAGTCATGCATTGTGACAATTACATCCACGACTTGTGTGGATATTTTATTTAAATTCTTTCTTTTCATTTGGAAGGAAAACGCATTTAAATGCAAACATTGTAATATCATTTTGATTCTTGCAATCAAATGAAGCTATGTAAATATGAATCTTTCATGAAATAAATGAAAGCATCTGAAATGTTTTGTTGTTTATATGCTCAATTCTGTATTTCACTTCATTCTGGAACATCTGAATAGCATTTTGAAACTCCACTTCTGATTTTTTCTTTTAAATGCACAACTGTCACTTAATGAATAATGATAATAAAAGATGCATTCAACACTTAAACATAATCTGCAATTTCATCTTAAGATAAAATAATGTTCAGCCAGCTCCACCAATTGAGCTGAGGCAAAAATTTGGTAATAGTTACCAACAACTATTTATATTCTATAGCACACTTATTTTCTGTTGCATTAGCATGCATAGGGTGCATAGTTTAGGTATCAATACAAAACAACAAACTTAACCATAAATAATTGTGTCTAGTATCATGCATCTTTCCAATATATTTTATAATGTGCCACTTATTATCATAGTGAATGAATATAATTAAGCATTATAATATGAAGCATCATACATGGAAGACCAATTAGTTCAACTTCCACAACAACCTTCATATTCACAATCATTCAAATTATAAATCCAAATCTATAACATAATAGATATGGGAGATAGATTTAGCAGCCAAACTTTATAAATACATAGTTGTAGAATTCCATGAGAGTATGTCATGTATAAAAAATATAAATTAATAAAATTATTTGATCCAATTTGAGTATTCTTCTTCATCCAAGATTTCATCTTCATATTACTTATATACACTTAGAACACATCTAGGACCTCATCTAGAATATTCTTCCCAAAAACACATGGGATTTGAATTACTAATCCTCATGGCTAATATAAAGTAATTATCTTTTTAAAATTTGTTTGGGTCTGATAGGGGTTGTGTATGTTAATGGAGAATGTGGAAATTCCCCTATAGAAGAATAGCCATATCAATGACACCCTATTTCATTAAGATGTTGTGACTCTATCAAGAAGCTCAACATTAACAAGGAAACATTTCCCTACTAGTTTTGCATAAATTTATTCTTAAAGGATAGTTGCATCTCCCATGTAAAATAGACAATTGAGTAGTAACAATATTTTGTGTTTTCCATAGTAGGTTAGTTCAATGAAATGAACTCTAAATGCCCACAATTGCTACATAAGAATTTCCATGATTTTGCAACAAGTATTGTGTAGGATAGATAACATCAAGGATTTTCCCCTTCATACAAAATATTCATTACAATAGTAGAGTTATAAATTAACAATAACACACAATAAATTAACCATTTTATTAAGGGAAGCAAACATTGAGCTATTCTTACTTTTTTGAATCTAAATGTTTAAAATTCACATTCAATTTATTTATCCAATATTCAATGTGCTTCTTTCATTTTAATTGTATTAGTGATATCAAAATTTCCCTCTTAGCCAAATACTATCATTTTATTAGTGTTGACCCAACAACAACTAAGTGGTGTTGAGTGCTTCTAAGTCATAAAGTATACTAGGTAAAGACTGTACATCTTTTTCTTTAAATTCTTTTTTATATTTTTTGTTTCCATTTACTTTTAGATCAACACACGGTGCTTTATTTTATTTTCTCTTCGTATACTTAATAATTTAGGCTTAATTTTTTTTGTGTTGTGTGTTCACTTGTGTTTGGGGAAATAAACCTAATAAATAAATTGAAAACTTGTTCATAATGACAAACAAAAGGTTGAGTAATATGAGGAAGCTCCTCGTAGAGTTGATTTCTTCTTTAATGTGCGTGATCACTTGAGAAGCGTGTCAATCTCTTAAAGAATAGAAAAAATCCTTAGAAACTCTATCCCCAACTTTGAGCTAGTGAGGATGAGTTGTGATTTAAGCTCTTTGGGTGAAATGATTATCCATAAGTTCCTTCTATTGATGGGGTTTTCTAACATGAAGTTATAAATGAGGAGAAAATGGTTGTTCTTCCAACTAGATGATGGCTCAATGAAGCTCCATGGTGGTGGATCTATAAGCTCAAAAATAAAAAATGTGTCAACAAAAGTATGGTTAAGCATGTTATTCTACCAATCAATCTTGTTAATTTTATGATGAGGACATCACTCTAAATTCTAGACACATAAGATATGAATAACGGTACATGATGACTTAACAAATAAGTATTTAAAAAAATGGCTTTAGGATAAGAAAATTGTCATTCAATATATAATGTATTTGTGAAGTGGTAAGAAATGTCATCATCCAAAAAAGGTTGAACTAGTAAGGAAAAACACTTAGAAAAATAGAAAAATGAATGTGACGAACATGTTCTTAAAAGTCTTTATTCAATTTTTTTTGTAAATAACAATAAAAATAGAGTTTCTTATTTTATTTTTAAAATAATTTTTTGGGGTTTAAATTTAGAAACCACCTTTTTTTCATGATGACAATAGGCCTCACTTCATCTTTTGACAACAACTCTCAATTGTGGCTATGCCCTTAACAACCAGCTCCTTCTCCATATTTTCACTTTTACACTCCACTAGAATTTTGTAGGGAAGGAGCATTTGAAATGAATTTTAATTATAAAAAGATAACATCTACACAAATTCTATTTCATTGTGGGGCCATTGCATATTTAGTGCCAACAATTTTGAAAGATAATCTAGTGAGTCAAAGCTAATGAGTTGGAAAACATAAAAGAAGAAGAGTAAAAGTAGTCCAATTGTCATATAAGACTCATGTAATAATTCTTTGACACTAAAAAAAAAACTATTCCCACACTATTCCTCCAACTACATAATTAAAATATTAAAATATCCTATATAAAAAACAATAAGCATTATATAGCGGGGGAGCCTTTGGTGAAGTGGTGGGGCTTCTTTCCTGTAGGGCCAACAACCAAGGTTAAGACCTCGTGAGGTCTTTCCCTACCGCTTCACCAATTGAGATTGTTTGACCTTAGTGTTAAGGGGAGACCCTTTGGTGAAATGATGGGGCTTCTTGCCTATAGAGCCAACAACCAAAGGCCCATACCCTTAATACCATATAATTTTTCTACAACCTATCATGGTTTGAAGATGGCTTAATCTAAAGGCTTTAGGAAGGTTTGGCTTGAGGGAGAATCACTAAATATTATCAATAACTTGAAGAAGTCTTCTATCCCCTCTTGGAGTGTTGAGTCCCTTATTTTGGATGCCATTGAAATTTTAAATTCTTTTGATGAATTTTATATTTCTCACATTGTTAGGGAAGGCAATGGTCTTGCGGATTTCTTTGCTAACTTTGGTGTTAGCGGCTATAGGTTTTGGGATGTCGACGATCCCCTTCCTATTGAGGCTCTTTCTTGTCTTAATAATGATTACCAAAGATGCTAAGTTGGATGGCGACTTCATCATGATCTGTGCTCACATGATCCTGATCACGTGACATATTATTGTTTGGAGTGATCGTGAGTTGGGTCGTGGTTGGGCTTATGGTAATTTGAGTAATCTCTATATGGGGTAGCCTTCAAGGTTAATAATGACCCTCTACCACCATGCCATTGTCACATAGATTGTGGGTATTTTCTGGCCTTTGTTCTCGAGGCTTCTCTTAATTTTCTGTAAAGTTCTCAAGCTCTTGGGTTTTGCTAAGTTTGTGATCATGGGCGGTGATAGAAACAGGCTAGAGCCTTTCTCTTGTGACACCTTGAAAAATAAGACTGAAGTGTGGAAAAGACTGTAGAGGGGTGGGCTCACGCCATACTTGGAGTGGCTCCATGGGAATGACCCATAGGCTACGACTTCATTTGTTAAAGGATGGAATAATAGGGTTCTGAAGTTGGGTGGTATTGAATTTGATATCAATGAGGATTTCATAGCAAACATTACTAGTCTTTCCATGGAGGGAAGAAAGGTGTATAGAGATAAGAAGGAATATAATGCTACATTGTAGATTTTCTTTAAAGGGGATGAAGAACTGAAGCTCAAGCATGCTAAAAGTGGTGGATACCAACACAATTCAATCAAAGCTTTGTGGGGAGATGTTGTTGAAGAATTTATGAGGTACATAACCTTAGAAGGTCAATTCTCTGCTATTAATGGTTATCACTTTATTATTTTGAATCTCTCATCATAAGAAGAAAGTTTCCTTTCCTTTCTATCTTTTGGATTCTTTGGAGAGTGGTCTTAAGGATGATAAAAGAAACCCTACGAATCATGTGCTTCATGTCGGTTTAATTCTTCTAATAACATATTATGCCAAGGATTTTCTGGTTCATAAGCAGCCTGAAAGGGCTTCTAAAGGTAAGCATAAGAAACCGACATTGGAATATGAGACTGTTTCAGAGGAGGAACTAGTGAGTTAGAAAGGAAAAAAGAAGAAAGATGTTGTGGAGGAGGAGTTTGAGTTGGAAGAGGATGTGGACTATGTTCCTGACTTTTAGGCCTCTATGGAAGTGTATTTGCAACCCCCTGCTCTGGGTAAAAGTGGTAAAGGTAATTTTGTTCCTGGCCCGATGGATTACGAGACTTGTAGTGAGGAAGGAGTTGGTGATAAACCTTGTAAAACTGGGCCTGTTGCTCCCTCTACCATCTTGAAAGAAATGATTGATGTTGTAAAGGATTTGACTTCTATGCCTCATGTTTTGGGGTCTAAGAGAAAGAAGGGTTTGAAGGAAGGTAGCAGAAAGAAGATGGCTAAGAGGTCAAGTAGCCCTAGGCAAGAGGAGCTAGTTGTTTCTCCTCTGAAGATTGGTGGTGGGCAAGATGCTATGTAAACCCCTGATGTGGGGATGGATAAGAAAAATAGTAGGACGATGGTTGAGGACATTGCGAGATCTCTTCATAAAATTCAGGCACTAGTGGTTGGGGCTAAAGGTAAGGAAGTTTGTGAGAGCCAAGAAATGAATAGTATCTCCCAGGAGGGTGAATCAGAGGCTATGGATGTGTTTAATATTAATCAGGAGGATCTGCCTAATGTTTTGGGTTTGGCTAAGGAGGGTTCTATTTCCCTATTTAGATTGTTCAAATGGTTTTTTCATGAGCTTAATATGACTAATGTGAGGGTTTATGGGGCTATGAGCAAAGCTAGGGAATCTTTTCAGTCTTTTGTATAGACTCAAGTTGACAAGCTGTATGATGCCTTAAAGATTGTTGCTAAGGAGATGCTTAAGCTGAAGTAGATTTTTGATCAAAGAATTATGAATTTGGAAGTGCAGATGGATTAGGTTAACATGAAGTTGGATAAGGTTGTTGAAGTGACTAAAAATGTTATGAGGAATGAGGCTAAGTTCCTTACTATTCTTAATGAGAAGGCTAAGAAATTGATGGAGGGAGCTCTTGGTGATAAAGAAGCTGCTGGGGAAAGGCAGGTGGTGGAGGAAGCTTCAGTTGATAAGGTTGTTGGTTCACATGATTTTTTGGTTAAAGAGGTAAATTTTTTGGGGCCCGATGCTAGCTCACAACAAGACTAAGATGCAATATGGGGTCCCTATCAAATATATTTCTGAAGTTATGGATGCACATCAAAAGATAATTGATAGCGACATGGAAGCTGCTAATATTTTGAAGAATATGTAGTTTTTTGTTTTTGTTCATCCTTTTTGGTAGCTTTCTTGCTATTGTTTTGTTGTGTGTTGGTTGTTGGTTGT
This sequence comes from Sequoia sempervirens, assembly GCA_007258455.2. Classification (NCBI taxonomy): domain Eukaryota; kingdom Viridiplantae; phylum Streptophyta; class Pinopsida; order Cupressales; family Cupressaceae; genus Sequoia; species Sequoia sempervirens. The sequence continues at coordinate 152,326,835 of VDFB02358134.1, read as the reverse complement.
TATGTTTAGTTATCTTTTGAAACATATTTCCTTTTTTGTATAGGGTTTTGGGACCCTTCAAAACCTGCTTTACTTCTAATAAAAAACAATAAGCATTATATATATATACACACAACATTACCACTTTTACACATTAAACATTGCATTCTATAAAAAAAATTGCTTTTTGTGTCAAAACTACACAAACTCATTAGAATTAATAATAAGTTTAGATGCTTATTGCACAACCCAAATGTTTGTAAAAAGATACAAAGAAACCTCCAAAAGCGAGTCACATGTTTCAACAACAAATAATAACAATAAATACATTATCCTTAAAAATTCATAGAGATTAAATCATGTCCGTTTAACTCAAAGATCTACATAACAATGATTACCTTGTAAGGATAAAGTTGAGGATGCATAAACAAGGGTGCGGGGTCATGTAAAGGGTCACCCCCAAACCTTTCCAACCTTTTGGTTGTCATATTTTCAATGATTTTTTTTTGAAGGGAATTATTGTAGATGATATTTATGAATTATTTTATTGTAAAGGTGAAAAGTGCATACCTTGGGAATATAATTTCGGAGGAAATATTGGATTAATTTTGTTTTTATGTTTTTTAGTGTTTCTTGCGTCTTAGGGAATGCAATGTTTGTGGGATGAATTTTACAAGGATGCTCTCAAAATATTTGAATTAATGAAGCACTTTGGAACATGTCTTGACACCATAACCTTTGTGTGTGTTAAATGTGCATGCAACCATACAGGTTTAGTGAATGTGAGTTATCCATACTTTAATCACACGGGTAACTAAAACTAGATTTTCTACAGCTGTTGTATTGCATTCCTAGGGTGGATGTGTGGATCTATATACATGTCTATCTTGAGGACACCCTTAGCTTTATCATCAAGATGACAATTAAATTTGGGTTGGATGTGTGGATCTATTTTCTTGTTGCTTGTAGATCCCATATGAATATAGGCTTAGGAGTATTTATAGCAACACTATTTTTTTATTTGGATCTTAAAAAAGGATGTTATTAATGTTATTTTCCCAAACATCTATGTAGAAGTGAGTGGGTCATATGAGCAAATGGTAAGGGGATTGAAGAAAGATAAGGAATTAAAAAGCTCCCTAGATGTAGTTGGATTGAAGGCCATAAGATGGTACATGCTTCTTGTGTAGAAAGTCACGGTAAATCTATGCAAAGTTGGAGAATTTGGCTTGGGAGATGAAGTTAGCAAGGTATTTTTGAGATGCAAGTCACTTACTTAGTGGTGTGGAAGGGAGGGGAAAACATTATTTCTCTGCCATCATAGTGAAAAAATTTCAATTGCTTTTGGTTTTCTAGATATGCCCCTTCGAACAACTATTAGAGTTGTTTAGAACCTTAAATCATTGTTCATAATATTTTATTGATTCCTCCTTAGTTTTTGTGATCTTACATATTTTATTTATGTTTTTTTCCCATACATTAGGTAAATGGAAATGGGTTAGGGACCATTAATGTGGTGTGTCTAATGTTATTTCATTATTCTTTCAATTGAACTAAATATAATATGTAATAGCAATCATGAAGGAGGTGGAGTATGATGGTGGTGATTAGAAGTTGAAGGGATTTACACAAATTTCCCTATCCTAGGCACTAAGAGAGAAGGTTGAGCATCTTTGCATTTAGTAGGTGGGTATGCTTATTAGTGGAGGAATCAAGATGCCATTTTTGGGAGTTGTTCCCATGTAACTTCAATTAGTGAAATATTCTCGTTATTGGCATTTCCTATTATTGGAAGATGCACTCCATGTGGTGCATGGGTTTTTGAATGAAACCAGAGTTTTGGAAAACCATATGAATATTTCTTGTCCCATTATTCTATGTATTTTGGGTTATTATAGTTACGTAGGTGCTATCAAATTGAAGAGAGAACTGTGTTGTTTATGTACTCTTGTTTCAAACAATTACTACATACTGTAGTCTTTCTTTGACAGTCAAGTTAATTTCCTACAAGGGTTTCTCCATGCAAATTTGGTGTTATGTGCCATATTCTAATGGTCTGTTTATTTGTATTTTTTGTTATATACTTCCACATAGTTTCATAATGCTTAATCTAATGTTGAAGATCTTACATTTGTAGTAATCTACCCTACTTTACCAACATTATGCATTTCCCATCATACAATTAGAATTTTGTACCTTATTTGTAAAGATTATCAATTGCTCCCCAACCTCAGAATCATAATGAATTAATTATTTCCCTTTCATGAAATTATTTATTTATGTTCCATTTACATCATGTTGAATTTCACTCCTCCCATGTAGACTTTCTACCCTCCCTTAAAATTATAAAATTGCATATGCACAGGTTCAATTCCCCACCCACTTTACTCTATGGAGGTCCAAATGTCTCATTTAATTTTATAATCCTCATAATTTTTTATCCAAGATCTACCACTCTATTATATACTTATGTTTTTAAAAGTTTCAATACTTATGTAAAGTAATTGCTAATTGCTCACCAAGTTTCACATCCTAGCTCCAAATGTTTGCTCCTCATTCATAATGCACAATAGCTAATTTGTTTGTGTGTAACTCAACTTTGCGGAGTGTGTGTAAACCATCATACCTACCCCTCCTTGTACATGCAACATTAATCATCCTTGGACATGCTCTGAAATGTATATACCTCTTTTTCAATGACCACTTCATCTCATTTTAGAGATGCCATTTTGTTATGCATGGTACATACTTATTGATCTACATGTGCACTAGTGACAACTTAGTTTTATGGGGTAGTTTATGTTGGAAACTCACTTGGTGCCAAATGTCACCATGTTGACATCACTAGTGGGCCCCAAAAATTTAATATTATAGGCACTTGGTCTTCATTGACGTGCTATATGGACTCAATAGTGAATGATTGCTTGCTAGAAGTCACCTTCAATGGTGGTATGTCTAAGCTTGCATTGATGTGGTTGGATTTCTAAAGTTGTAAGAAGTTACTGCACACTATATGACACTTGTGTGGCAATTTCAGTAAGCTCAACTCTCCCTTTATGGCTTGGTTTTCTATCGTGTATGCATGGGTGACATGGTGAAGATGTATGGAATCTTCTAGTTAGTAACACATATACTAGCCTCAACAATTAAAATTATTAATGTGCATTTTTATTCAAGTTCTATGTGTAGGCCATATAATATCATTCCATTTTAGTGAAGGTCATAAATCTTCATCAAATGAATCAACCTTCATCTCTTAATTACGATGCTTGATATCCCCATGTGGCACATCCATTATGGTGTTTGTCCTCATTGCATTAATCTCCTATTGGTCCTTCTAGACCCCTCTTACAAACATAATTATTTTGAGATATTTTAGCCACTCACATGGCAGCTTATCAATGGTGCCACATGTCTTCTCCAGTGGGTCCTTTCTTCTACATAGCATGTTAAAACTTTTCTCATTTCTTAGCGATGGTGTTAGCTATGATATACCCTATTATTATTGTCTTAGCCTTCTAAAGTGATTCTAATTATGCATCTTGAGATTATGTGGCTTTATGTAGATTAATGATCTAGAGTATTATTTTTTAGCATTATACTAATCATTGATCTCTACCATAAATAAAATGTGATCATAGTGTAGGGATCACTCTTAATGGTCTTCAAGCTCTATATATATACCATTATTTAGGGATTTCTTTTGTGCCAAGGATAATAATTATAGAGGCCAACACAAATAGTAAGCATGGCCAATTTCCATATCTTTATATTATCCAAGAACTCACCAATAAATTGATGTCTAAAATACTAGTGGTTGTATTTTGTATTTTTGTTGTCCATGCATTAGTTATGCCCTATGTGCCCTAAATATAGGGTTTTCTTCCTCTAGCCAATAATATTGTGAATATGATGGGTGTGGGTGTGTATTGTGTCCTTGGTGATATATTTGAATTACACCTGGCTTGATATGGCTTGCAATTTGTATAGAGATGTTCTATGTCATTGCATATTTATATTCTTTTTATTATAATTAATGTAGAGATGGCCTTCATTGCCATTTGGTACAATTGATTGATCTAATATAAATTGTATCCTTATAGTTATGCAAAATTTTAAAGGGTCTAGATTAATGTGTTGAGTGAATAAGGGCCTATGTTAAAGGGCCAAATTATATGTGAATTCCTATGTCATTGTGTTGGAATGAATGAGCTAGAATTTTATATATAGAGAAAAATAAAAATGTAACATGTTAGTAAATTTTCTATAGAAAAAATACATAAAAAATGTAAGGTAGCTTTAATGGTTTTAGGGTTTTGTAATGTGTTAATTTGAATCTTAATCCAAATGTTATATAAATTCACCTCATAACAAAACCAAGGTTTAGAGGATGCTAAAAAATAAGCAGATGCCTTTTGTATTGCTAAAGAACTTTTTATCTCAAAGAGAAGAAGAGTCGATGCTATTCCATAAGTGGACCTAAATATGTCCTTACTTGCAAAAGCATTACAACTTTCATGCTATTCCATAAGTGGACCTAGAGCATTACAAATATTTGTTATTCGACTCAAAATCACAATAGCATGAAAGTTTGGTGGGGGCCACAAATATGTCCTTACCTGCAAAAGCATTACAACAAATACTTCACATGTATACATAAAGCAACAATAATACAAAGTATTCACATTTGAGATAAAAAATTACCACTTGTAACCATGGAAATTTTGTCAAACTTAGCCTCCTTTGCTAGTCATCTCACAAATGCATTCATTATGACTGCAATTAAGATAGGGAAAAAAAATCAAAACCATGCATAGTCATCTTACAAATGCATCCATTATGACTGCAGCTAAGATGGGAAAAAATCAAAACCATGCATAGTAGTTTTTATGTATGTTTCAATCAATTATTTGAACAAAGTTCAACATTTCAATTTGTCCCATAAATATCATTATCAAATAGCAATTAGACTTTAGTGTTAATGGACAAGCAATGAAACTCATGAAGAGGGAGAATCATAGTTGTCAAAAAAATCTAATTACTACAGCATAATTATTCACATCTCAAGAAGTACATGCCACAATTGACTTATACCTTGATGCTTTTAAAATAAGGCTAATAATGAGTGTATTCCTCTTCAATGCACTTCTATATGAGCTTCATTGATGCAACTATGAAAATGTCTTTGGTCCAATTGTTTCTAATGTTTTTTTAAGGTACTCAATTCTTTTATTAAGATTAATTTTTAATAACAATATTTATTTATAATTACATAAATACTTATTAATTTATTAATAATAAGTAAAATATTATAGTAGATAATATTTAATATTAATAATTTATAATATATAAGTGATAATAATTATCTTTATTTTATTTAAAGTTAAATTTGTAAATCTTTATACATCCATATCACTCCCTCTCCCTCTGCCTAGACCTATATATCCATATCTATTTTCCTCTCTATCTCTATCTCTCCATATTTCTTCTTCCATCTGTCCTTTTATTTCTATCTTGTTATCTCTCCCTTTCTTTCTACACATATATCTCTCCCTCTCTCTACCTCTCTCTATATATCACTTCCCATCCCTATCTTTATCTTTTTATCTCTCTCTCTCTCTCTATCCCTATTGCAAACATAACATGAGTCTGTTGATAATGGACCCTAATTATCCTCCTAATTCAAAAGGTTTTGGTTCAATCGTGTTTGAATCCTTGTAAGTTGATGCATAGATGAAATGAAGTTATCATTTTTTATTGAGACCTTTATTGCACAAACAAAATCATTTGATAAATGAACTACCAATTGATCTCATGTACTTCACAAATAAATGCAAAAAAAAAACCACAAAATTTTCCCTAATTGACCTTCCACATGGTGTACCCATTGCACACTAAGGTGCGCTTGCTAGTTTTATTGTAAAGGTGAAAAGTGCATACCTTGGGAATATAATTTCAGAGGGAATATTGGATTAATTTTAATAATTTTAATAATTTTTTATGTTTATTAGTGTTTCTTGCTTTATATACTTTCTTTTATAATTATAATGAGATCTATTATCTCTTGTATTTATTGTAGTTTTTAGGTTTTTCCCTTTTGGATAGATTTTCCTTATATAACAACTTCAAATTTTAACTTTTTAGTTGTTGATTATGAGTAGTTTTGGAGTGATTGAAGATGATGTTGTTAATCAAGAAACCCATAAAATTTGTCCCCAGAGTCTTACATGATGTAAGAGCTTTAAATATCTTGTAGATATGGTACTTCATTGTAGAAATATAAAAATGACCTAACACTTATCACACATCCTAATTGACATTTTCTCATCATCAATATCATTATCACTAAATATCACTGTATTTTACATTATTTGCATAAAAAATTCTAATTTCCCCTATTAATTGAATAATATTACATTATTTAATTAATTCACTTTTTCATCTTTTTTGATTAATTAAATAAATTTCATTTATTTAATAAAGTCCTAATCTAACTTTATTCCTCCTAATTAATTAAATAACATCAATTATTTAATTATGTCGCTAATTCACTTTATTCCCCTAAGTCAATTAAATTATTAATACTTCATAGTTTAATTAAATCACTTTCCCCTAAACATGAATAATTAAATAAATTATTCAAACATCATTCAAAAAGGTCAAAACAAACAAATACAACCTTGTTTACAAAAGTCAAACATGACTTGCACGTTCAACTCAAAAGGATTAATTAATGAATTCAAATTAAATATTTACCCTTACCCACTTTTATGATTGAGAAAATTACGATCCCTCGATTGTTCACTCTGATTGGTTGACTAATCCATGTATTTCTTATTGATTCATCTATTCTTCAATCCCAAAAATTATTCAATCTATTTCCTCAATTCCACTGAACACTCAAATTGATTTCTTCAATCACACTAATTACATAATCAAAATCCACTGATTATTCCTATTAGGATATTCTACTACGTGATATTGATCATTCATTTCAAAACAAAAATTCTATATAACGACCATCTTCTTCCTCAAAAATGATCAAAGAATCAACATATTTTACACAACGAAGTACTGCTAAAATCATAATCAATCTTTTGACAAAGCTTTTCACACATCTTTGATCAACACACACACAACTTTGAAGCTTTTGCTATGCACAAATGGAGGCTTCACATTGATACAACAACAATCCAACATCTTTGCGAACACACTTCGACACAAGATGGTAACGCTACAGTTTTTTAATTTATTTTATACTATTTGCTTTCTTGAAAATTCATTGTTCTTGTAGTTTCATTTCGTGAGTAATGTGCATGAATCATGATCTTTATGTTGAATTAGATTAGTTTCAGTTCATTCATTTTGATCTTATTGCACACTTGATTTCCCCCTTACACATTCTGGTATGCCTAGTGGGACAACGGTCCTTATCACTAACTATTTAATGAGTGAATTTTGAACAGTTACAGGTTTCAGAAATGCAATTGAAAACCTTTCACGTAGAAGCTACAGGAAATTTTCATGGTCGCTCTATCATTTTTACCCCACTTGACTTTTTTTTAGCTGCTTCAGCCTTTTCTAGCCACTTTTTCCTCAAAAACAAGTCTTCTTTCGAAAAATATTAATGTAGTCACCCATAATAGAGCCACTTTTGCTTCTCTTAACTGCATTTTCCAAAAAGTAACAAAGGCGCTTTTGCTTAAAAGTGTTGCTCTTGCTTAAAAGAGACACTTTTTCTCTCTATCAGTTTGATTTGAAAATCTGCAAGTCATTTTTTCCAATTTCTAATACTAACGATCACTTGGTGTGGATGTTGAGTGGTGCTAACATTGTTTATTACAGGATTTGTAGAAACATGGCATAAGTTTATCCAAGAACCAACTAACACATTTATTGCAGAGAAGGCGAATGGTCAAAGTTTTAAATTTCTTAGAAGCTTTCATAGTTAGGAAAATTTCAATTTGGTGCATAAAATGAACCCCACAACTTGCATGTTTTCATTTTGGTGCTCTAAAAAGAATGTTCAAAAAAGATTTATAGATTATAACAAAATTCCAAATTGGTGCTTTAAAAAGAACATTTCAGAAGCTTTCATAGTTTAAGAAATTTTCAAATTGGTGCTATAAAAATGAACCCCACAAATTCACACGCCTTTGGTTTGGTGCTCTAAAAAGAATTCTTCAAAGCTTTCTAGATTAGAACAAACAATTTTTTTGGTGCTCTAAAAGAATGCTTGTTTTTTTTATCAACGCTTTCAATATGTTGACGAAATGAGTGATTTCCTTTTGTTGACCAATTAAAACTGTTGCAAGAATGGAAAAAAGGAATGAAGGTGTTGTTATTGATGTCAATTGGTCAACTGGTTATCTACTAGTTGTTGTTGGTTGTATATGTTGATGATATTGAGAGAATTGTATTAAAGAAAGTTGACAGGTATTCAATTGTTGCTCAGGATGATGATCCGGTATTTTCCCCTATGTTAATGCGGTTTAGATATGTTGGTCATTGTTGTTGAAGTTTGTTATATCCAAATTTTTGGCTGTTGGTTCGTTGTGAAGTTCAAGTTGTGTTCACCAGTTGTGAACTATATTTTTCTATGTTCTAGTTGAGGTTCGGGAGAAAAGTTGTTGGTCCAAATTTCTCTTTGATGAAGTCTTTTGACTTGCAGTTCTAGAGTTAAGATGTTCTAATTGCATTGAATATATTTTTGGTTTCTAGAAGTTTTGAGCTTAATTTTTTTATGTGTTTTACATTGGTTTGGTCGACCATGTGCTAATCACAATCTTCAAAGTTAATGAAGTGTGTTGGATCTATTTTGGGTCCTAGTGAAGCATGTGTTTGGGTCACCCCCATTCTAATTCCACCCTAGGATGTTTTGGTGCCAACCTAATTCTAATTTGAAGTTGGATGGCCGACTTTGTATCTTTTTCAAGGTTGGAGATAGTATAAATACGATATGAGATAGTAATGAAAAACATACAAGAGAAAAGAATGAAGATAAGTGAAAGAGTAGACGTGGCATTGATGCTATTCAAAAAGTGTGTGTGAGTTGTGTGTGGCAGATCAATGTTGTGTGTGGCAGATCAATGTGAAGCTTAATGCTGAGTTACTAGATGTAGTGAGCAGAAGGCGAACTCTATCATTCATGCAAGTTGATTAAGTGACTATGGTGGAATCCTTTGTTGCATTGGGATTGTAGTCTCTCTGTAACAAGTATTATTTGTCTTCTTTGTATCTATGTGGCAGTGAGCCCTCTGGGTTGTATCCCTGTTGGACAGTGAGTCCTTGTTCTAGACAGTGAGTCCTTGTTTTAAGTAGTGAGCCTTATCTCAGGCAGTGAGCCTTGTTTAAGGTAGTGAGCCTTTTTGTAATCGATTTTGATATTCTTTATAGTGTGAGTTAATCCTCACTGTGGTTTTTTCCTCATTGGGTTTTCAACATAAATCTGGTGTTATTGTGTTTATGTGTTGGATTTGAGTTTTTGCTTTGGCATTTGATGATTAATCATTTAAGTAGTTTTAAGTATTAGTTTCGGTAATTGAATTGAAGGTTAAAATTTGTGACAAATGATTCACCCCCCCTCTCATTTGTCCTATTCAATAATTGGTATCAGAGCTTGGTTCCTTGGTGAAGAGCTTAATCGCTTGAGGAAGTTCTAGGATGGCTAGCAAAATGGTCTTTGATTATCCGAGGATTGATGGAACTAATTATGGTATTTGGAAAGTATTGATGGAAGAATATATGGAGTATTACCGATACGATGTGGAGAAAGCCTACAAGAATCCCTACACTCCTCTTGCTAATGGTCCAAGTACACCTGAAGAGATCAAAGCACATGAAGCAAATAATAAGGAAATTTTCATCTTGAAGAATAGTCCGGTACACTCCAAGTTGATTAAGGTTCATAATTTGAAGACAACTAAGGAAGTTTGGGATGCTTTAGAAAGAGCACATGATGGTGATGAAAGAGTTAAAGAGGAAAAATTGCAGAATTTGGAAACATAGTTTGATCTTATGCATATGTCTGAAGATGAAAATGTTAAAGCTTATATACAGAGATTGGATGAGGTAGTGGTTGGAATGCGATCACTTGGCGCTACTATAGATGAAACCAAGATTGTAAAGAACATTTTCAGATTTGTAATAAGGATTTTTCGTTAGGATTTTTGACATCTTATGAGATGAGGAAGCCAAGTCTAAGAAATGGAAGCAAAATAGAGACTAATTTTAAAGCTACAAAAGTTGAAGATCTGGATGAAGAAAAATTTGATGAAATAGAAGCTAACTTTATAAGAAGAATGAGGAAAAGATCCAGTAAGTATGAAGGTAAGTTTCCCTTTAAATGCTTTAGTTGTGGAGATATAGGTCATTATGCTGCAAAGTGTTTGGAAAGAGTTAAAAGGAATAAACAAAGATATGAGAAAGAAAATAAAGGAAAGAAGATTAATAGAGCTTACTATGTGAATGAGAATGCTAGTATTTTAGATGAAGATTCAGAATATGAAGATCCAAATGACAATGAATACTTTTTCTTGGCGATTAAGGATGAACCTACTTCTACTAATTTAGAAAAATAGGTAAATGAAAGCCCTCCAAAGAAGGAGAAGGAGAAAAATGAAGGTACAATTATCTCTGCCCTACATTACTAAACAAGAAAAGAATTTTTGGGTAGTTGATAGTTGTTCACATCACATGATTGGTGATAATAGTAAGTTTGTGAAGCTTGATAAATATGATGGAGCCTTGGTTATGTTTGGAGATGATATTGGTGCTAAAATATGTGGGATAAGTTTAGTAAGTTTTGATGGAAAGCATCATACTGATGATGTTTACTATGTTAAGGGTTAAAGGCATAATTTGTTGAGATCTGGAAAGGATTCAAAACATTGATTTCTACAGGAAAGAAATTGAATATTTATCAACTTAAGGGTGCTGATGGACGATGCTTTATGACTCAGATAAATGATAGTTGGTTATGGAATAGGAGAATGTGTCACATGCATTTTGATAACTTGGCAAGGATTAGTGTTGTTCAGGCGGTGAGAGATTTACCAAGAATTACAAAGCCTGTTAATGGTATTTGTATGAATTGTCAGTTTGGGAAGCAAGCAATAAATCATTACAAATCAAAAGAACAATCTACTACCAAACTACTAGATTTAGTTCATACAGATCTCTGTGGTCCTATGAGAGTGTGAAGTCTACTTGGTGAAAGGTACTTTATGCTTTTAATTGATTATTATTCTAGATATACATGGGTTACATTTCTTAGAGAGAAATTAGATAAATTAGATAAATTAAAGGCATTCAAGGCTATGGTTGAAAGTGAAGTGAATTTGAAGATAAAATGATTAAGATCTGACAGAGGTGGAGAATTCACCTCCCATGAGTTCAATATGTTTTGTGAAGTGCATGGAATAAAGAGATAGTTATTTTCTTCAAGAACTCCTCAATAGAATGGAGTTGTTGAAAGGAAAAATAGAATAGTTCAAGAGGTCGTTAGGTCAATGATCATTGAAGCCGAACTGCCGAAAGTTTACTGGAAAGAAGCTATTCATACTGATGTTTATGTGTTTAATCGAGTTCAAGCAAGATCAAATAGTACAAAGACTCCCTATGAGCTATGACACGAAAGAATTCCTAAAATTAAATATTTCAAGGTATTCAAAAGAAAATGCTATATCAGAAGAGATGAGGAAACTTTGGGAAAGTTTGATGCAAGAAGTGATGAAGGAATATTTCTTGGATACTCTACCAAAAGCAAGGCATACATATGTTTCAATAAAGTATTGAGAAAGATTTGTAGAGAGCTCGAATGTGAAGGTTGATGAGACAATAAAGAATTCTATTGATATTGATGGATATGTGTCTGATGAACATAATTGTGCAAGAATAGAAGAAATTATGGAAGAACAAAATAAAGATGAGTAGAAAAAGCAGGATGCACAGAATGAAAGAGAAGAAGATGCTCCATTGATGTCCCCTAGGACACTGCAATATGTACAGAGGAATCATTCAGAAAATCAGATTATTGGAGACAAGACAAAAGGTGTGTTAACCAAAAACAGAACATTGGAAGGAAGCAATGAAAGAAAAACTTTTGCCGATTGAGAAGAATCAGACTTGGGAATTGGTCCCAAGATCGGTAGATAAAAATATCATTGGATCAAAATGGGTATTCAAAAATAAGTTGAATGAGAATGGAGAAGTTTTCAGAAACAAAGAGAGGCTTGTGTGTAAAGGCTACTCACAAGTAGAAGGCGTAGATTTTTTAGGAGAATTTTTCCTCGGTAGCAAGAATGGAAGCTATAAGGATGTTCTTGGAATTGGTTGCTTATAAAGATTTCAAAGTCTATTAGATGGATGTCAAGTCAACATTTTTGAATGGTGAGCTGGAAGAAGAAGTTTACATGGAACAACCAGAAGGATTTCAATTAACAGATCAACTGGATATGGTGTGCAGAATAAAGAAAGCTTTATATGGATTGAAGCAAGCTCCTAGAGCTTGGTATGCAATATATGGTTCATTGATAAAGCAAGCTAAACTCATGTTGATTTACCATTGAACAAAAACCCTCACAAAGTTGTAAGACATTGTTATTGTGGCTCTAAGACCACTGAGATTCAAATCAAGACCTTTTGCATGACACCAACCTCATATGGTTCATTGATAAAGCAAGCTCACATATATATATAATATTTAGGTCTCAAAATATATGGTACTTCAAATGATGAAGAGGCTAAACTTGAGTCACAAAATTTTAGAAATGTTTCATTCAAGAATGAGAATCTTATGACAACATATTATCATTTTAACTCTCCCTGAGGGTAACATATTAGTGACTTTGGGGGAATATGATATAATATATGTTTCCTAGGTATCCTTCTTTCATCCTCCTTTTCTACCTTAAAATTAATTGCATAACTTTAATTTATGTAATTATTTAAAGGGGGAATAAATACACACTCACATGTGTAGCCAAAAACACGCATTATCATCATGCTCCCAAAGCATCACTAACTTATGGCCCCAAGTATGGAGAAATATTTGGATTTAGTCACCCTTAGCAGGATTACCTAGCTACCAAGTATTCTAGTTTATATAATTCATAGCATTGTATTTGCATATGAGCTACCTAGCAACAATGTATAATAGCACATGTAACTCAATAAAACTAGTTTCATACACTTTATGAATCACCTAGCAATAGAGTACACTAGTACATGTAATTCATAGATATATTATATAGTTCTTAGTAATAGAGTACGATATATCTTGAACCATTTTTTTTTGACAAGAGAGTATATTAAGATTATGTTTTTCTATTTTCTAGTAATAGAGCATGCTAGAAAGTTTATGATTTTTCTTCTTCGTGACTTGGTGTGTGTTTTCTAGTTTCCTTTCATACGTGTTGTGTACACATTGGATCATATATGATTTTGTAACATATTTTATACTATGGGTTATGTTTTTCTAATGTATAGATATTTTTGTACAAGTTTTATTATTCTAACATTCTTTCCTTGTATGTTTCTTGTGCGTTTAATATGTTTTATAGATTCTTATTCAAGGGCATGAAATTTCTTGATCAAGAATGTTGCCACGTATCATTTTATATATCCTTGAATATAATTTAATACTTTAAGTACTTTCTTTCATACTTTAGCATAACTTTATCACCTAGTGGCACAAGCCCACTTGAAGTCTAGAAAAAATGTAAGGTCAGATATTGCATACCCTACAATTTTAACACTACAAAATTTCCTTATTTTAGGGTCCACATCCTTAACATATTTCTAAGACACACTTAGCATAACGTTGGAATTTAACTCACTCTTAAAGCCAAATTTATTTTGTGTTTTTGTATGTCCAAGTTTAGTTTATGTGTTTGCATGTGTTTATAATCTTTTTTTTTTACCATTCTATTATTTTTTTGGCCACATCATGTTTGGATGATAGCACTAGTTCAAAAAGGTCTATGTGGGTACCCTACCATCCCATGATATTAGAGTCATACAACATCCATTTCCTACCAAAATAGTGACCTTACAACTCCCAAATATATTTTGTAACCATCATAGGCCCTGTAAGATGGAATCCCAATAGTCATTTCGATCTAGAAGTATCCTTTTGATGACCTTTGAGATTCCCTCCTACTCTCTCCATATTATGCCATGAAAGTTCAAATTCCCTAATGTAAATTTTTTAACTTATTCTTAGATCTTGATTATACTCTATGAGAAATTATCATACTATTATTGGTCTTCACAAATACTTCATGATCTTGGAGGTTTCTACATTGGAGGATATCTTATGATCTATGAATGTAGTTTTATTTTTCCAACAAGAAAAACATACTCTTCATAGCCTTCTTGAGCTAGGTAGTAGTTTTATTTTTCATTTCTTTAAATCCTCTTATAGTTTCCAACCCTTCATATTTATTCTAAATTTAATCAACTCATAACATATATTCTAGATACTTGTGATACCATTATGATTTTCCTTATCTTGTATGTTATATTTTTCATCCTCTTGATAGGTTTAATAAACAATATTGTATTATTTTTTTCCATCATTGTTGTTGGCACTTTGGAGTTTTCATGTCCTACTATTTCCCATTACCATACACAGTAGCATATTGGTAGCTCCATAGATCATGGTTATTAATATCCATATATTTATAACACAATTATTCTTACTTTCTATAAGAACTTAGGATTAATTGCATAATCCGTTTTATCTTCATTCCATTATTTTCATTTGATTACCCATGGAGGTTGAAAGACCAAATTGGGGCTTGATCATTTGGTAAGCTCACAAATTAAAATTTGAAACTATAATTCATAATTGGCTCATGTTTTTTATTGCATGAAGTAAATGATGGATAAGGATTATTGACTGCTTGAATATATAATATAAAAAATCCAATGAAGAGCTTGACAAGGGTGAGTGGATAGGTAAAATATCAAACAATGGGAATCAATTATCAATATGAATAAATAAATTATAAGAACATAAGAATGGATCCAAACCCTAATCAAACTTGAGATGAAGGATAAATAATAAGAAAAAATAGATATGAAAAATGGAGTGTTAGAGACAAAACCAATGGTGGGTAGTGAAAAATAAGACCTCTCAATAAGTCATAACCCTAAATAAGGATATAGTTGAGGTAAAACTACATGAAGAGAAATAAAACTATAATTAAATCTAAAATAATATGTAGCAATCAAAAAATATATAAATCTAGAAAAATGCCTAATGAGGGAGAAACCTTTGGAGGAATTTAATTTGTGGAAAAGTGAATGTTCTTACAAAAAATAAATAAATAAATTGGATTTATTTACCAATACTAGGCTACATGAATACGATAATTGATTAACCTAATTTAGAGCGAGGACATATCATGTAACAAAACTTTTGAAACCCAAAAATAATAGAAATTAAAGAACTTAGCTTATTGTGGTGGTTGAGAGATAGATGTATGTTGTTTTTATCATTATTTTGAACCTTAGCTCATAATTATAACTTATTATATGTGTTAGAAGCATAATTTTTTTGAATTGGATTGTTCTCAATGTTTAGATGACTAATCCTAAATTCCACAAAATAAATTCCAAGAACCATAGATATGATATGATATGTGTGGATTTGAATTGGTTGATTATGAAATTTTGTGACCTATTTTTTGTAATCACTTCTCTTAACTAAGTTTCAAGGGTTAGTGATATTGAAACATACCTTGGGGAAATCACTAGAATTGTAAGGGATAAGTTCTTCTAGCTCAACACCTTTGATTGGAATAATTTTATGGTCATCTAAAAGATTAAATACAACACACTTTAGTCATGTATATTTCCTATAATTATTTGATGTAAAATTAGGTTCCTTTTAGCACTCCAAAGAAAAGTGTTCCTAGAATGATTCTCTCTTTAATGTATAGGTTTTAAATGGCAATTAGATGATAAAATAATGCACATTGAATACCTTTAAATACCAAAATATGGTAATTAATCATATTAATGTGTACCAAGTTGGATCATATTAACTTGTGGAATAGGTTGTAATGAATAAATTTGAATTTTGGTGTCTAATTCCATGTTGTGTAGAATTGCTCTCATATACTATGGAATTGACTTGTGACAAGGAAATTCAAATATCGATGTGGGGAATGAATTTTTAGACATGTATATAATAATATGTGTAATAAATAAAAGATGTATAAGAACATGTGTAGATGTGGATAAGATATGGTTGAATATGTGGAAATACTTGTAAGTGGGGACTAATGAAGGATTGGGGAATGAGACCAACATTGCAAAAGAGTGTGTCATATATGGAAATGTAATTGTATTAAAATATTCCATCAAAATAGACCCAAAGCTAAACAAGAATTGGAATAGATATGAAAATTTTACAATTGAAAAATACATCAATTATTTTTTATCTCTAACAATATAAATAAAGGTGTAATAAAATATAAAAAAATTCCTACACTTAGCACCAAGATTAGCTCCTCACCTTTATTTTTCATGTAAACATGGTCACTAGACCTTGTTGGTATATTAAAGTGTTATAGTGAAATTTAGATACCCCTAAAAATTCCCATTTAGTTTTATGCCTATTTTGTTATAACTTCTTATAGCAATTATGCATTGACAAATTTTATAATCCTATATAAATTTGGGTTATTCTCATAGTTTTCACGTATCCCCATTAACACATTCCAAAAATGTACCTATGTCTTATCATATCTACATGCTTTCCCATATTGTCCATATATATTGCACCATCCATTATTATACCTATTATTACATGCATATATTTTGATATTACATCACCATAGGTCATTCCCATGGGTGCAGGGTTTATCCTCAAACAACATATTTAACCTACAAATTTCTAGAATTCAAATTCAAATTTATCCAACTCATCCATTTCACTAGTCATTATGAGTTGACTAAGCACATGCTTGTGTGATTTGTTTATATGTATATCTATATTTAAAGTTATTTAATTGACCACTAGAGCATTTGAAGGGAATTATTGGAGCACTTTGATTTGGTGCACTAAAGGGAATAAGAATCTACATAATCATTCTAGTGCATTTGTATAGCTACTCGCTTCTTTGTAATCCTTTATATGATTATAAACTTGATCTTTTCTAGTGATTGACCTAGGTAAAAATGTTCTTGAGTGATTTGGAAAACTTCTAAAGGTATGTTTAAATATAACCAACCCTTAGATCAAAGCATATAATAATGAATTAAGAAATTTGTAGATTTATTTATAGATATATTGAAATGGATTTTAATGAATATAGGATGGATTAAGAGTAATTTTAGTTTCATCAGGTCACACAAATCTCATGGGAATTAATAAAAATCCATTTTTTTTAATTTTTGGACTATTATATTATTAGAATTAATAATTTAGGGAATTTCAAGAACTAATTTCATGTTAGGAAGTATCTTATTAGTGGATTCATGCTTTTATGCCACTTTCTCTCCATATACCAAAATCTTGATCAAACTAGGGTTAATTGATAAAGTCAAGAAAATCATTAGTATCAAGAACTAACGAGACTCCTAGAATGGATTTATCAATTGATAATGGGATGTTGGGCTGATTTATGTGCTTCCACAACTCCTCTCTACCATCAAACCTAAAGTATTTATTCACTCTACTTCAATCAATATATTTATCATTGTTAAGGAATGGTGAGGTTCTCAAAACCATTTCATGAATCGATTCATGGATTTTGAGCCTATCAAAAGATGAAATCAATAAAACCATTGAAGTCAATAATGACATGGTTTCGGGAATAACTATATTGGCCACTTTGATAATCATCATAATTGATCATTTGAGACCCAAAATGAAGTTCTTAGACTAAGTGTTTATAATGAAAATTTATCAACTCTACCCAGTCCACATAATGGATTATAATTGGGGAAAATGAGGAATTTATTTTTTATGAAAACACTTCCTTTATATTAATTTTGCACTTGACCTTTTTGATTATGCCTTATTTTCCATGTGTAAAATTTTCAATTCACCTTATATATTTGATTATGCCTTATTTTCCATGTGTAAAATTCTCAATTCACCTTATATATTTGTTTATGCGATTATTTTCTATTAGTTAAGGGGCATTTTCTTTTTTCCATATTTCATTGTTTCATACCTTTGTAATTTTTCTTGTTAAATTCTTCCTTATTTTATTTTTTATTTTTCACCCTTATATGTTCCTATGATTTTCACTTTAGTTAATCTTTTAAGTATTTTACATTATGCATCCTCATGCATTCTTTATCTTTTAATGACTACTTTGGTTTCTCATATTACCTTGTTACATCTTGATTATATTTCTATGCTTAGAGTGGTGTTTTACTTATGATCCTCGTGCTTGTCCACATATGTTATCATGCTTATGTAATTAACATATCTAGGCCACATACCTATGATGCTTGACTACCTTTAAATTACATTCCTTGATTCATGTCACTATTAGGAACCTATTTCCTTACCCCTACCATTGTGTTCCCTTGGATTCCACATTAGCGATATATGCCTCTTTTGGTGCCTTATGTACCTACATGCATGTTTTTATCTGTTGAAGATTCCATCACTGTTTTTCATATTGCCCATGTTTAGGATAAATTTATACCTTGAGATTCATCTCTATCTTACACTATGACTATGTTTTATCATCCTATATATTTTACATTCTTATTATG
The DNA here is from genome assembly GCA_007258455.2 of Sequoia sempervirens. Classification (NCBI taxonomy): domain Eukaryota; kingdom Viridiplantae; phylum Streptophyta; class Pinopsida; order Cupressales; family Cupressaceae; genus Sequoia; species Sequoia sempervirens. The sequence goes on along the minus strand of VDFB02358134.1, from coordinate 152,308,112 downwards.
TATAATGCCACATTTATTTTACATAATTTATATGTTTACTTTCTTGTCTTTAGACTACATTTACATCTCATTTACTATTTTACACTCTCCTCCAATTTCATGTACCTTATGGATGTAACCAATTGTAGGGTGCATATATTATTACTAACTTTCTAATGATTGGGATTTTAAGTAGTTATATATGCTACATAGATACTCATCACCATGACCAAATATATCTTAGCACATAGAATTTCCTTTTCCAATATAAAACAAAAAAACAAGCCATGCCATTTTCTATATAGGTAGAATTTTATTGCCCTAATTATTTCCTATTTTTGAATTTGGGTATGTGCAGATCATGATGGGCCAAAAAGTGGCGATATGATGGGTATTTGTAGGGTATGTGGCTGATGACTTTGTTTTTACCCAAAATTGATGAAATGAAAAGGGTTTTTAAAGGAGATTCTCAGCTTTCCACCAATATAAATTATGCTTTACTTTGAATTTAATAAATAATTATTATTTATTTTCTATTTGAATTACAATTAAAGTCCTGATTGATAGGATGATTGAAAAATATCTATAGCTTTTAAACGGTATCACATTTTTGGAATCCAAAACATGCATCACATTCTATGCTTCACATACTATAGGATTAAAAAAAATAATAAAAAATTTCATGAAGTTTTGATCAAGTTAAGGTGGTCAGACATAGGAGTTTTAATATTTTTTAAAAGTTGTAATAAAAAAATCATAATTAATTATTTACTTGGAAAAAAATTACAAAAAAAATATGCATCACATCCAGACATGAGTCCTCTACCTATGTCTAAAATATTATAAAAAAATATTATCATTTTATTGTGGTTAGGGTGGTTAGACAGATACCTACTTCTTATTTTTTCCCTGAAATTTAAGTACTACTGCATTGAAATTTCAAATTTTCACCAAATAGATTTAAAAAAAACCTAGTAGTTTAGAAACTACATTCAATTTTCTACATATTCTATTCTTACACATTTTTGAAATAATAAAGATAAATTATTCAAATTTTTACGTCAAGTTTTCTAACTCTGATTTTTCTGAATTTTTTGCCACTTAAGGGCTTGTTTTTTCCATGATGATTTTACACATACCCATTTCTTAAAAAATTAAGAAAGCTTGTAACTTGTTCCTGGTTTTCATTTGTCAAACATAAGATATTCAAATTTTTTCTTTTATTTTACAAGTTTCTATGGAGGGTGCATGTTGAAGGATAGACACACATGAAAAAATTTAGTTGTTAGTGTATGTAGTCATTATCAAACAAGTTAGCTAATCACCTTTCTAGTATTGATCTAGTCACACTTAACTTAAGTTTACTTGTATTTTTTAATGTTTTTGTCTCACTTCATGTGGTTGAGACATGTTTCCTCATCACTTGAGATGCCTAGTTCATGCATACTTTCCATTTTCTCACACACTTGTCAAGTGAGCTCACAAGTGTTGCACCTATGGAGGGGCATTCAGTCATTGTTTCGTACCTTCTCACCTCCTCATCCTTTCCTATATAAGCAAGAATTCTATGTACATTTTTCACACTCTCATTTTGTATATGATAGATATATTATTGTGCTCATATTTTGTTCACTAGTGGAAGGTTGTTTCATGCTTTCAAATCTTGGCTAATACAACATGGTATCAAAGCCATGAACACACATTCCTTCTCGCATCAACTAGAGAATGAACTAATAAGTCTTATTCCACAATAATTTAACATAATTTAGGAGTTCTTCACTAAATAGAATTTTCTAAGGTTCCATCTCAAGCAATACAGAATAAAAAATTGCGATAAACAGTTGGTCCTAAGTGTCTTATCAAAGTTAGGTCCTCAATATTTAGTGTTTGTTTTTACTTTTCATTCAACAAATAATGATTTGGGTGCATGCTACACTATGCCCTCTCTTTCAACTTTTATTGCTTCTCTCATAATAGAGCAAGAGAAACTAATTTGAATGTATACCATGCAACCTTCAAAGCCACAAGCTCTTGTTGCAACTAAACAATAGGCTTCCAAATCAAATGGAAAGAAACAAACTAAGGATCAAGCTAAGTGACCAAAATAAACAAATTTATCTATTTCATCTCCCTCATCAAAGGGAAAATTTTTGAGAGGCCCAAACATACTATACTTATTGTAAGAAACAAGGGCATGAAGAAAACCTATGTTATAAAAAAGAAATGGAGGAATTGGGGAATCTTCAACAAAATAAAATTCAGGTGCATACATCTAGGACATGTGGTTCTTCCTCTTCTCCACCCATATTTAGGAAAATATAAGAATAAGGGAATGACAATCTCTTCTTATGCAAACACCACATCACATAAGTGGCTTCTTGATTCCAAGGCATCACACCACATGGTTGCATCTAGGGAATTGTTTTCTACATTCAAGCCCTATTCATTCCCACCAATATTGGTGGAGAATAACACCTATATATTAACTCTTGAAAAATAATCTATTGAAATTGTAAAAGGAACATTCAATGATGAAGTTTATGTACCTTCCTTATCCAATAATCTCATTTCCATTTATCAGATTACACATAGTGGCACATAGAAAAGAGTTGAGTTCACACCACATTCTATGATCATCAAAGATTTACAGAGTAGAGAGATCATTTCCATGAGACTTGTTGATCATGATTCCAGATTATACTCCTTTTCTTCTTTTTGTTATGTTTCCTTTGATGATGGTTTGAGTATAGATGACATTGATACCTTCAACATGCATAAAGAGATCCAATTTGGTTATTTAAACCTTGGAGTTCTATCCTCATTGGTTCCTTCATCTTGCACTGATATCACATCTCCTTTATCTCCTGCTTCTTTAGTATTGAGTGTTCCTACACCATTGGTTTCTCATGATTTAGGACAACAAGATATTCATAGTTGTGTTTCCACTACACTTGATTAGGATGATTGCTTACAAGGTATATCAGACTTGTTTAGTGAATCTCATTTTACATAGTTGAAAGGAACTTTTAATGACAACCACATCAATCCTATTTTCAACCCATCTACATCTTTGGTTCCTATTATACATCAACCTTCACATGGAGCACTTAAGAAAATTTGAAATATTTCATCATTACATCTTTAGATCTTGTGCAACATTCAAACACTTCTATTCTTCTCACATGGGAAAATTGTATGCGCCTATTTGTAGCTCTCCTTCTTCCATGAGGAAGAAATGTTGTTCAATATTTAGGAATCACATTCTGCATTCTTCAAGCATCACTCAGTACTACAGGTTCTATCATGTTATGGAGGGGCCCCATAGTCTCTCTTTTTCTTTCCTATGGGGGTAAAATTTCTTGTACTTATGTGATATAATTAGTCCTTAGGGATTCATCATGTGTCCTTCTATCTCCATCTTCTTCACTTATACATTATATTTCATTGTGTTTCCATCATTTCTCTTTTGGAAGGGGGTTTTGTTCCCATTGTATTTTATACTTTACTCTACTTTATAAGAATTTTGTATATGAGTACCTAACATGGCCTAATATTTGGGACTTGACATCATCTTGCATACATTACTCCCTAAGTTTCACTTAAGGGGGGATGTTAGTGTAAATAGATTCATTATCAAACTAGTTAGCTAATCACCTTTCTAAGATTGACCTATTCACACTTAGCTTAATTTTACATAGGTTTTTTATGCTTTGTCTCACTTCATTTAGTTGAGACATGTGTCCTCACCATTTGGGACACCTAATTCATGCATACTTTCCACTTGCTCACACACTTGTCAAGTGAGCTCAAAAGTGTTGCACCTTTGGAGGGTTAATCAATCATTGTTTCCTACCTTCTCACCTCCTCATCCTTTCCTATATAAGAAAGGATTTTATGTACATTTTTCACACTCATTTTGTATATGATAGATATCTTATTGTGCTCATATTTTGTTCGCTAGTGGAGGGTTATTTTGTGCTTTCAACTCTTGGATAATCCCAACATTAGCATGGTGGATAGTTTACATGGACTCAGATAGACCAAGTAGTCCCCTACTTAACTTCCTACTGAAAGTGGCCCAACCCTTCAATGAGGGTGGAAAATAATGACATATGTAGTCAAACCAATTATGAGAACCAATTGTATAAATGTACAATCATGGTCACATGTAGAAAGTTGTATAGGCCTTGAAACCCTTGAGTAATTATTGATTTCCAACTAACATGCAACCTTGAAATATATTATGAATTCACGATGCATACAACCACAACATCACTTTGGCCAAATGTTTTTAACTATATTTTTTATTTAAATGTGGGTCATCCATTCATGACACCACTATCTCTTGCTTGATTAATCCAAATTGACCATAAAAAGGAAACAAAATGTATAGAACAACAACATATGGTTTTATAATTTAAAAAATTAACTATCATACTCTTGGCATACCCTACCCTTGAGTTATTTTTAAAAATTTCCATATTATATTGGTTCTAAAAAATAAGGAGGATTAATTCAAATATCTACATATGTATGATTTTTTTATCTACATTTATATTTTTTGATTCTATAAGAAAATAATAAGTTATATAGAAGAAAAAAGTATGCATCTCTTTGCATTCACATATTGATTTCTTTTGTCATAAAATTATATGCAGGAATAATGATATGGTATATTATGCATACAATTGGAAATAGTATGTTTTAAGCTATGCATATACTCTTATATACATATCTATACACACATATATGGAAATGAGGAACCTATATCATGTATAAAACATATGCACAAAATACATAAATCTATGTCAAAATACCTTAAAAAAATTAGAAACTGTAAACAATCAATATCATATTTCAAAGATATAGCCTCAATGCATGCGTAAAGTGGATGATTTATTCAAAAAAATGCCACAAAAATACAACTACAAATTGTATGAAGAAATGCCAAGGATATACAACTACAAATTGCATGACAAAATGTCAAGAATATACAAGTATAAATTGCATGAAGAAACACCAACTTATTGCAACCTCTATGATAGGTGTTGCATTCATAATAAAATCATAAATAATAATATGATAATATCAACTCAAATGAATTGAAAATATACATGCATTTAGTCCAACTCCAAATATGGGTTTTGAAATGGCTTTGTCTCCTCATTAATAGAGGTTTTTAAGTATTTGAAAGAAAATAAACATGCAATCACCCATTTTAAAAACCCACACCAAATTCTCTTATCAAGTAAGATATATATATTGATTTCCTTGCAAATACATATACTAAGTTTGTTTCAAATGAATATTTTAATGCTTGCACAAGTTATAGTATTAGTATATAGTTGATCAAATAAAATAACCACACCTATATATCCTTATTTTAGAGATAACAAATGGTGGAAAATAAAACTAGATAGTTACATTTGCAAAATATCTATATGTAAAAACAAGATTTACTGACTATTTCCAATACTAAATTGAGTATTAATAGAATTATTTAAATGCAACTATAATAGAGAACTTAAATCTCTAATTCTCTTTGGATTTTGAAATAGAATTTGAATGTAGAAAAATGAAGACAATAACTTACAACTTATTGCTCTAAATACTTCTTATCTTTTACTCAATCTCTATACTTATCTATAATGCAAGCCAAAAACCCATACCTAGCTCTCATGCCCTACAAGAAAATTTCAAGGAAAAGAGAAATAAATAGAGCAAAGAATGCTACCTATTTCTCAAGCCTAGCTCTTTAATTTCTACTCCAAAATGTAATAGCCCTCTCTCAAAAAGATGATAAGAGGTAAATATCAATGCATCTTCCCCATTCAAAGTGAAAAGTCCAATTAGAAAATGGGATGCCTATGCTATATTTGGCATCCACTTAGAAAAATAAAAATCAATGCGAAAGTTTTAATTAAAAAACACCCTTTCTTGTCAATTATAATTAAATTATTGAAATAAAATCATTTAAATTTAACTCCACTCATGACCTCCACCATAAGGAATGTTTGAAATAAATTAAATGTTTAAAATTTTCTAAAAACTTTAAAATCTATTTCAAATATTTTGTTATTTAATATAATTCTTTTACCTAAAAATACTATGAGTTAGATCTAGGAAACGACATATGTGACTCAGACTAATCATGCTTAAATAAAAACTTAGACCAATTTTCATAAATACATATAGAAGAAAATACCAACTTATGACAAGAAAATTAACAACATGGCTAGATTGCATTTATCTCACAATTAAATTTGTGCAAGTGTGCAGGTTCTCGAATTATCATGGTTTGACCACCTTAATATTACCATCTACATTCCTCTCCCAAATAATACTCTCCTCAATATGCAAGAGAATAAAATACCATCCTACATCCACCGCATGTCAATAGATGATCGTTAGTCAAGGTTGTTATAACAAAATCATATTCATGAAATGTCTAAAACATCAATTGCATATAATTAAGAAACCTTCATCAATTCATAATTTAACTATTAGTTTAAATAAAAAATATTCTATAGAGATACCAAATTATTAAATTTTCATACTATCATACAAATATAATACCATCATTTTCAATGCATTATTTATATACACTTAAATTAACCACTTAATCATTAACTAAACATATTCTTAATAAATGATAAAAATGAAATAGGACATACACCTCAAAGTGGGGGGCAAGATGGAATGGTAAAATTTGCATGCTCATGTCATTTCTATTTAGTTTTGGACCCATTTTGAGGAGAGTGCAAAGTTGGGGTCCCTTTGGCATATTAACAAATGGGATAATTTTATGCAAAGTTGGGTCCCTTTCCTATGCTACCTACCTATCCATTGTACACATTCATATACACTTATCCCTTCTCCCATCCATATGTTTACACATCCTAATACATTCACTCTATCCACTTATTTTATCATGCCTATGCACACACATTTCCACAAATGTTACCCACTTTGATTTGGCCCTTTCTATGTTTTAGGATAAATTCACATTCACAAGGATGTCCTCTTACTTGTAGGCTTGTACTTCTCAAATACAATTTTTAAAATTAAAATTTGACTAACTCTTACTTAAGGATAACTAAACATAAATTTGTCCAATGTGTTGCTATGTCTTTGTATTTAAAGGCATCCAATACATTCATTTTAGACATTCAATGCATTCATTTTAGACATTCATGATGTGATATCTATATTTGTATATCATTCACATTATACACTTTAATTGGATCGCTAATGTGCATGAGCATTCCTAGAGGCATATGCATGACTAAAGAGTGTTGTTATTTTATCTTTTACACACATTTTCACTAGTTGTACCAAGAGAAAATATCCCCTTGTGAAACAATGTTAATCCTACCAATTTTATAGGCACTGCCATCCCTTAGACATTAGAAGAAATAAAAGATACACCAGTGCATAAAGTGATGTTAAGAACAAAAGCTAGCATATTTCATGGTACGAGTTCACAAGTACAAGACAAATTCATGGCCATGGACTTGTCCTTGATCCCCACACGTGTCCTTACATAGAGCAAAGAGATTCTAATTTTGAGATGAATGCCAAAATGATATTTAATAATCCAAAATAATGTACTATTCCAAATTGTATACATTCTTGAATGAAAAAACTAAATGCATATTAATATTACTTATTAATTATTAATGTAAATTGATTTGTACTTATGTGTATGAATTTGATTAGACTAACTTAAAGCAAGCATTTAAGAAATCTATTTTCCCCTAGCCCCTTCCATAATTTTAGTGGCATGAAGTCAAACGTCCACCACAATCTATGTTCTCCACACCTCTCTTTCTTATACAATGCTGATCCAAATTAATGAAATTTATTTTTAAATTAATCTTCTAATATACCGTAACTAAATCAAATGATACATTTAAACCTCATTAATGGATTGCAGTTTTATTTTTCTCATAAATCATGATAGCCCAAGAACAAAATAAAAGAAACCTCGTGACTTGTACGACTAAATGAAATCCAAGAAGAGTACACCGCCCCCCGAATTTGAAGCGTGTGTCGCCAAACTTAAATGACTTGCAATTACACCAAGGGGAAAAAAGAAAGCTCAGAGGTGGATCTGCCGTTACTTGAGCGGGCAGCATTGATTACTGGTTTAGGAACAAATAAAAAAATGGTTTATACACGCACACCAAATTAAACAATGAGCTGGCGCGTTGTGCGTGGATATTCGTGGACTAACTTATTATTTGTCAGCAGCCGCGTCGTTGAACGAGATGGAGACCTTTAAAACACCCACCCTTCTCTTCACTACTCCAGGTCGGCAGCAGCAGCAGCCTACTTGAGACTCCGACACGCCTATACTACTACTGTGTTTCCTCACCTCCTCGCCGTCCTTGATTTCATGAGAGTGTTCCGCGCTGTGTCTGTCTGTCAGAGCTCCTTCTCTGGTTCTGTGAATCATGGGTGCAAGTCCTAATGGAGCGGAAGGCAATGGGAATAGCAGCAGCTCTGAAAACATAGCGAAAGAGTTTGGGTGGGTGCCCAAGAGAAGGAACGGGAAGACGTCCATGCGCTGCGCAATGTCATGGATGTTCGTTGGGCAACTGGTTGTGGCAGCTTATGGTACGATTATGTTGTTGCTGATGATGTCGACGGTGGATCTTCGACCGGAGCTGCCACAACCGTGGACCTTCCAGATCGCCCAGAAGACATGGAGAGGCATTATCCGCGCCACCAGTGGCTCCCTCAATCGCAACCACGGGTCGATGTTGGTGGAGAAGGTGGAGAATCAGGAACAACCGCAGTCTGCGACGGACGTGTGTGAATTCGAGCAGATCAGCTTCGAGCAAAAGAAGTCCAGCGACCTGCGCATGATTCGACTGAAGAAGGAGCTGTACACGGAGATCATGCGCTTCCAGCAGCGCTCCCGAGGTTGCGAGACGCTGCGCGAGCTGCTGCGACTGCCTTCGGCCACGCCGCTGGCTGTGGGAGCGAAGGTGACGGTTATTCTCAACCACTTTAAGCGGAAGACGTTGTGCTCGCAGTTGGAGGCGCTGCTTAAACAGACGCTGCCGTTTCACAGTGTGTGGGTTATGGCGCTGGGCAGCCCCAATGAGGCTTCCCTGCGCAGCATAGTCGAATCGTATAACAATTCGCGAATCTTCTTTGTCGGCTCCACTTATGATTTTAAGTACTTTGGCCGCTTCCAGCTTGCGCTGCAGGCGGATGGGGCGGATTATGTCTACATTGTCGACGACGACATGATTCCCGGCCGTCGAGTTCTGGAGATCTTTGCCCACGCTGCTGGTACGGAAAAATATCGGAATGCTGTGCTTGGTAGCATTGGCCGCATCCTGCCCTTTCGTCAGAAGGATTTCAGCTTTCCCAGTTACCGCAAGTTCGGCGCCAAAGAGGCGGGAATCTACTTGCCTGATCCCGCCTACGACATCCTTGCAGAGCGTGTTGTTGAGGTGGATTTTCTGTCCAGCGGCTGGTTTATCTCCACTCAGCTTGTTAAGACTCTCTTCATTGAGAATCCTTACACCTTTGCCACCGGGGAGGATCTTCATCTCAGGTATTTTCTTTGTTTCTTTGTTAATTTCGTACCCAATGCCCATATACAATGTTCTGTAAGTACAATTAGTATTATATTCTGGTTTTATCTTCAGGTATTTTCTTTGTTTCTTTGTTAATTTCGTACCCAATGCCCATATACAATGTTCTGTAAGTACAATTAGTATTATATTCTGGTTTTATCTTCACTCTGTTGCTTTAGTTTCGTCATTATCAGTGACAGAATACACAATTTGATGGTTTTGGCTTAGAATCCGATTCCCAAAATATGTCGAGGCCTGTGTTCATATAAGATTTTGTACCATCTACTAACGATGGCAGCATTGGGCATAATCTAAAACTGGTATTCCGACTAAAAGTGATTTACACGAATCGATTTTAGCAATCAACCTCGGAAAACCATTGATGTTACTTTCACCTTTCTGCTGCGTTTCCCTTTCACTATTCACTTTCACGTTTGTCCCTTCATGAGATCAAGTGAGTCCGAGACGTTTTCCTTTATGGTATTCAATTTCAAAATGGATTTTGGCCATCTCTGCAAATTGTGTTTTCCAAATATAGGTCATGGTGCTCTTAATTTTCCTTTTCGAAAACACAATTGCATAGAACGTAATGAATTTTATCTTCCTTTTCATTTTCTTGAGACCGGATGTCTGGTCATTCAGAACTTGTACCTAGCTGGATCTCGTTTTCCCCCATTTGCGTCAGCATCATGTAAGCGGGGGAAACCACGGCAGGAATGAAACTCTGGCAGGCAGTATAAGTATTTTTCATCCGCCCTGTACACTTCCATATAATCATATTTTATTTACAGTTCGGAGCTTCTCCAAAATTTCAGAGAAACAGAAACTCTGTCATGACAACAGTAGAGATCTCATTGCAGAAACTTGCTGCCAATTTAAGGTCCATCAGTATATGTTCGTGTATTTAGCCTCCATTCTATAATCCCCTCTTTCAGTGTAACATTCCTTCCCAAATCCCACCACAACATATGTTTATGTGTAGCCATAAATCCAATCTTGCACTAATTATGTTCTCGTTGAGTTATTGGATTTCTTCTTCTGCATCCATTTGGTTGTTGGTTTGATAGAAATCGGAAATTACAATAGAGTACTCTGCTAGGATTTATCTTTATTTTTTAAGTCATATTGCTCATTATCCTGCCGGCATGTCATTGGACAGCTATCAATTACAGAAGTACAGAGGCGGGGGCTCATTCGTTTTGCCTGTGGATCCCAAGGATAAAGAAACATGGGCTGATAGCGAGCATAGGCTCGCATATGTTTCTGAGACAACTGTGATATTCAAGGATGTAATTGAAGTGAGAGACAAACAATGGTGGCAATACATGTCTAGGGGTTATATAACTCAATGGGCGAGAATGCATCCGCAGCAAACTGATGTGTTCTTTTATGCGCACACTCTTGGGGAGATTGCTGAGCTGGCTCCGCTGATTACACGCTACCGCAATACACCCGGTCGAAAAGCATATTTGGTGGTCAGTGGGGGATCTCACTGCCCCTGTGAAAAAGCTGCTGTCATGCTCGGGATGCCTGCAACTGTGTGCAGTGAGCGTCGTTTCAAAATTTTTGATCTTGGGGTGGGTACTGGTGTGGTAGCAGGAGGTTCTGATGTACCCATTGTACAGGAGGTTTATGCATCCATGAAGGGTCTTATCGCAATTCATAACCCTTCTGCCATTGTAGCTGTAGCCGATTTGGATTCTGTTATCCGGGATGGATTGATTTTAGCAGTGGGAAAGGCTTCTGACACTGTTCTGATTCAACTGCCTCGTGTATCTATTCCGCATGCTTTATGGATGGCCGATGTCAAGCCAGCAGCTTTGAAGGGTAAGTTATCTTTTTCTCATTTTATCAAATTTCCAGAACTTTGTTCTGTTTACTTGGTTGTAGAGATATGCTATTAATATAAAGGGCAGTAGTTGATACATCTTGCAATTATATATAATTGGATATCAATGTTGCTTTTGCTTGAAATGGGTGCTAATTTGTTTTCATCTTTTGGGTTTGTCCAGATTGGCACAGGATGAGAATATCAGTGAATATAGTTACCCAGAATAGACCTGTATCCCTGAAGAGACTTTTGGATTCGTTAACTGACGCTTACTATGTTGGAGATGACATTGTTATCACATTCAATATGGACAGTGCAGTCGACGCAGAAACCTTGAAGACAGTGGATAATTTTGTCTGGCCATTTGGTGAGAAAATAATTAGGAGGAGGATTATTCAAGGTGGGCTCATTAGGGCAGTCAGTGAAAGTTGGTATCCATCTTCTGATGATGATTTTGGTCTACTCCTTGAAGATGATATTGAGGTCTCTCCATTTTACTATATGTGGCTCAAATATGCCCTTTTGGCCTATCACTATGATCCACAAGTTTCCTTACCTGAGTTGAATGCAATAGCATTGTATACTCCAAGGGTGGTTGAAGTTGTCAAAGAGAGACCCAAGTGGAACGCAACAGAGGCCTTCAAGGCAGTGCATCCAAATACACCTTACTTGCATCAGCTTCCATGTAGCTGGGGTTCTCTGTTCTTCCCCAAAAAATGGAGGGAGTTTTACAAGTACATGAATATGAGATTTACTGACGATGCAAAGCAGAACCCTGTGCAGATACCTAAATCTCGAACAAATGGATGGCAAGCATCTTGGAAGAAGTTCTTGATTGATGTTATGTACTTAAGAGGGTATGTAACACTTTATCCTAACTTTCCCAACCAGAGAAGCTTTTCAACGAATCACATGGAGCCGGGAGCTCATATTGGCGCAAAAGACAATACTCTGACTCACAAGAAGGAAGATTTTGAAGTTCCCCTCATGAAAGAGGACTTCACTAAGCTACTCCCACAGCAGAAGCTACCTCCACTGTCCAAAGTGCCAGTAGTCAACCTCTTCAATCAACCAGCCACCTTGAAGGGTCTCAAATCTGCAGGATCTAAGCTGCAACAGGATGTGTTAAAATGTAAGCTTACAGAGGTTGTAAGGGCAGATGATATTACAGGAGAACCTGTAAATTGTGTTACTTTTTGAGGCATTGTATGGGCCATGGGGCAATCCTTGGCTTATGTCATTCAGTCCAGCATATACATTTGAGTTTATTCAGCATTTATTCCCGACATTTATTTCACACTGGCAAGGGAAGAGGTTTTGTCCACAGTAAAATAATGCAGAGCTATCAATCCATGATTACCTTGTATACTTAAATTATCGGTGCCTAGTTCAATGCAGTGACTAAGAATTTGACAGTCCAGGCTGATTTGGAGGCTGCTTTCATGTTGATGTTTTAATTTGCAGCTGCCACAATTGAATTAAGAAGGTGCTCCAATGAAATTGCTTCTTGACAGCGTAAGGATTTACTTATGAAATCTTCTTCCAAAGTGTTTACCATAAAAATATGGTTGTTGTTCCATAGAGGAGCCTCCTGTGACAAGTTGTATTCTGCTATTCTAAATTTCTAAAAGTTCCTCATTTATGAGGTTTGCCTGTGCTACTGTAACCTAGACCAGACTATTCAATAAATATCAAGTCCACAAGGATATTGATCCAGATTCTTCATACAATGCTCTTACAAATGTTTGTATGGAATTCATTGCTGAATTATTTGAAAATCTCATTGCTATTATAAAAATCTTTGTTCAATTCATTTGTTTTCTTTTAACACAAAACAGTTTAGGATTATCGCATTGGTCACATAATGCCAAAAGCTTTGAAATGTGGACCCAAAAGATGCGTTTTGAGGCATAATTCTCTTGTTAAAAAAATAATTCGAAACCGTGTGAGCAGCATGATAGCAGCAGACCTCTTTCCAACCTAAATTGATTCCTACGGCACACGGTAGACTTTCTGTGCCACTTTACAGTACAACCAGAGATTGTTGTACTACTTAACAACACGGTCGACATATGGAGCAGACCCTCCCCGTCGGATTAACTTTTTGTGATGGATACATTTTGGAACAGTTAATGGCATAAGCAGGAAACCCCATAGGCTAAAAATATATTTTCTTAATCCTGTTAAAATTTCTTCTTTTATTTTAATTGGTTGAGTATAATTGATGAGAGTGAAAATATGTTCCTTAATTATCTGTTTCTGAAGGTATGATATAAGGGATGAGGGTGAGATCGAGCTTCAAATGATTTTGATGGAACAAATTCAAATCTCCAAATGTATGATATAAGGGATTAGGTGAGATTGTGGTCCAGGTGACTTTGGGAAACAGATGCCCCTCAATAGATGGCTCTCAGCAAAAATAATATCAACATAAACTCATCCTCTTATCGATTAGTAAAGTGAATTCAGTAAATAATATATAATCTTCCATAAAATAATTTCCCTTTTCATCCAATGCAGTCTTTAGATAAAAATTGATTGTACTTACATCTAACAAGTCCACGTACAGTCACGGGGCCATTAATATAACCCTAAAGAACACCATGGCTTAAGGCTAGGGAATTGGAAACCCTTTGTTAATGTTCGGTACCATAAATTGTGGAGTTTGAAAGGTGAGCGCATGGAATTCCCGAACTTTTAGTGCGGTAGAGAGGCCCAGTGGCCAATACTTTAATCACCCATCTGATAACATATTCTAAACTGACGTCTGATTACCGCTGAGTGGGTTAGGTTCGAGGGAAAAAGCAGCAGAGAACGCCGCCACAGCGGGCAAAGAAAGCGAGGTGGGGGTCAAAGTCAAATTCAGAAGAGGTGATCATATTCATAATGTTCATATGATTACTTGGATACTAATCAACTAAAACCAATGGGAATGGAGTGGCCAGACTTTGCCAGATCAGTGGGGTGGGCAAAGATACAAGTCAGGGAGAGAAAGAAAACATAAATACCGGTATTGCGGTTGCAGGTACCCGTGAGAAACATGAAAGACGATACCTGTCACGTTTCATCCAGCTCATGCTGCTGCCCGCTGCCATGCCGACCCATAACAAGAAGCCGAGCTTTTGGAAAGACTTCCTGTCCTAACCTCCCTTCCTGGGCCCGCACTTCACTGCTTTCCCTTAACTTCAGTCCACCTCAATTCACCTAGTCACGATCTCACAAGGAGCACAAGGAGACTAAATTTGGGTAAGATCGATACGGAAGGATGCACTTGGGTCACAGATTTTTTTTGGTGTAATGGCGACATTTGTATTCCCATGTCACTTTCCATTTTAGAATGTTTTTAAATGTTATTATATGATCAATTTAGTTTTCATTGATTATTTATAGTTGCTATTTATTTATTTTTCTTCGTATTTATTTTGTATATTGTTTAAGTTATTTTTAGGTTCATTTTGTGTTGTAGAGGTTGACTTGACTCAATCTTAAGATATGTAAAAATGATCTCAAAATTTAAATATTTAAATTTACATTTCAACTTTCTTGTTCTTTTTTACTAGTCATTATGAGCTGACTTAACACACATTTGTATGACATGATGCTATGTTAGGGTATTTAAAGACATTTATATGCACTTAATTTCATAGGGAAGAATATGCTAGATTTTGAGAATAAAAAGAATATTTAGAAGACACTTTGATTTTGTAAAGGACAAAAGAATGGCATATGTATATAAGACCATTTGCATGTTGGTGAATGTTATCCTTGATATTCCTCATCATTGTTAATTGGTTCCGTCAAGGGGGTTGACCCAAGTGAACACAATCACCTATTGAGTGAACAATCTCCTCAACAATGTCAATAGGCACCAACTTGACATATTCAATTATCAAGAACGTGAAGGCGAATACATTTATAGACTTGACCATTTTGAAAAATCAATCAAGTGTATCATAGACTATTTCAACATGTTGGATTTAATGCACACTATTTGGATAGACTTATAGTGCTTGAATCTAAGCCATATAGTTTTCTAAGGCTATACACATATTCTAACCCATCCATCAAATCAAAGACATTAATTTATGGACAAAGGTGAGAAGATTCAACATGACCTTAGCAACATCTCTCCATCATCGAATATAGAGCTAAGTACCCCTAACCCTTACATTTAATTTCTAAATATTTATTACAATTATCAATCCAACTAATTAATCTAGGTTAAATGTATGCTTAATTGAATTTATTTAATTAGCCTAAATGTTATTTGTGTAAAGTATTTTATTTCTTTAAAAATTGTAATGGTGAAAATTGCATACCCATGCCCTTTTCCCTTAAGTGTTTGGGTTGCTTGATTAGAGTGTCCCAAATACAATAACATTTTTACAAGTGGCATATTCTTGTGTGAATTTGGCTCATGTCATCACCATATCCAATCCTATCACCACTTACCCCTAGATATTCAAACATGATCGCTAGATGATTTTCACCTTGGATCAAAGTTGTGGGTACAAACTTGACCTAGACCACTTTCATACTTGTATATTTTAATCATGAACTTTTAAAAAATTATTCCATTGACTCCCTCTTAGCTATTGCGAACTAATCAACCACATGTTTTATGTTGATTTGTGTGTTTGGTGGTTGTATTTAAATACATTTGTTTATTTATTTAAAATCATGTTGGAGATCATCTAGGAGTTAAATGCAAGGACTTGTCATTTGTTAAATTTATAAAGAAAAATAAACCCAAAACTAGAATTCTTAGAAATTAATTATGTTAAAATCCTATTCTATATTGGTTAATTTGCATTAACAATTCAAAGAAAAATATACATATATAGCCTATTGGATGAAGGAGTCGTGATGGAACTTGTCTTAGAGAATGAGTTAACCTCAGTCAAGAGAGGAGTTAACTCAATCAGATAAAGATAGTGGTGATATTTGACTAGGAAAAAGAGGCACCTAATTGCCATCAATCAATAATTGATGAGGCAAAGGTGGCCTCATATTGACTCCTATCAAGAATGACATAGGTCATTATTATTTATCTAAGAGAGATGTGTTTTCATAGCTAAACTTAATAAAATATGTGGATTATAATATTACACCAACACATAAAGTATGTGCAACATAATACTATACCAAAGATTCCCATTAAGTGCAACTTAGGGAGGTAGAGAAATGGGTCCTAATGGGGAGTGTTGTGTTATGTACCCATGTATAAAGAAACCTCCAAAGAAATACAAAGAACCTCCTAAGAAGAGAGATAATGAAGAGAGAGAGGGGACTAGGTAGGACCCCTAATGAGAGCCTCCCCATTAAAAATGGATGATATTGGATGATGAATAAGATCCACTTACACTAAATAAAATGTCTTCCCTTAGAAAGAGATATAACCATAGGTGCATGGTGAAGTTATTCCTTCTCCATAAAAGGATATAAAGGAAGAAACATGTTAATAATCTATGTAAAATATTCAAATATCTCCATGTATGATCTAAGATGTGTTGAGATCTAATCCATAGGTATGACTACAAGATGTGACACTATGAAGGCATGTGGAGGAGAGATAACATGAGAGTTTATATATATACCCACCACATCCGAATAACGTGATGGAATTGTAGACACTGGAAAATTTCCTAATCAATATCATACACTTGAAATAGGTTTACTAACAACATTTCCTCTTTAATCCATCCTATTTTCGCTTAATTGATTGAAATAGCCTAGCTATTTAATTAATTTCATTGGTTTCATCTATTAACCTAATAAATTCAAATCGAGTTAATTCATTCCCCTTCACGCTAACATTTCATTATATTAAATTAAATACATCAAAATATTTAATTTAATTCCCTAAGTCTTAAAAATTAATTAAATAACCCTAAGTTATTTAATTTCATCTCTCCCCCATTCATTAAATCATTTAAATTAATGAATATCACTTTATTCCTCCAAATCCCCTAATTGCATGATTAAACCTTGTTTAATTAGCAATTAAACTAACTTTCCTCTAAGAAGGGAATATTCCCATGGAATTGAAACATAGATTTTT
The DNA here is from genome assembly GCA_007258455.2 of Sequoia sempervirens. NCBI lineage: Eukaryota > Viridiplantae > Streptophyta > Pinopsida > Cupressales > Cupressaceae > Sequoia > Sequoia sempervirens. The sequence continues at coordinate 152,290,648 of VDFB02358134.1, read as the reverse complement.
GGGAACCCAAATGTTGGCTCTTGCACTTCTAGGGTCTTTCACCCAAATCTCATAACACTCAAATTAGGATGTGTGCAATGTGATATGATGTAAATGAACTTGACTAAATGCAATTGATTGATTAAGATGAACTAAAATGAATGCAAAAGTGCAATTTAAGCTATGTTGGAAAACACATTGTGATATGCAGAAAATGAAGAAAATGGAAGAAATATGCAAAACAGAAAGAGAAGGGATGAATCTGAGTGCACCTGGATGAAGTGTGAGTTTTCTGGAGTGTTTGGAATGTTGATGAAATTTATTTATTTTCCATAGTGGGAGTCATTCGCCCAAGGTGGTGAATCAGTCCTCCTATTGATGAAAAATTATTGGGAGTTGATTTATGTCTATCAGGATCTGAAATCTGACAAAACTCAAGTTTCCAGTCCTAAGGTGGGACTCATTCACCATAGGTGGTGAATCATTCCTCTCCCAAATTTCTGAAAAACTAGGAGACAACTTTGCAACACCAGATCTGGGAATGTTTGCTTGTCGGTTGCTGAAGTCAAATCTGTAGAAAACGGACAAATAAGTCTCTCTAAGCTTGAATTTGACTTATGTTGACTTGAAGCACCTAGTTGGCATAAAAATCAATCTTCAACACCTAATAACCTATCAAATTTGCAAACAAGAGGCTGCAAATACACAAGCAAAAGGGAAAAAATGATTAGGGTTAGTGAATAGGGGTTTGCCTTGGTCAAACCCCACTTTTGGTAATTAAACCCTTGAAAAGATAATGGAATGCAAGAGAAAGATAAAGTAATAACATGCAAATGATATCAACTCACTTAACTCTTCATCTTGTAATTCTGAAGTAATGTCAATGACAGCTTCAAAGTGCTTGAAAAATGCATTAATTGATGATGTAGAATGCTTGAATGCTTGAAATGAGTGAGGAGATGTAAAATGAGATGAAAAACACTTATTTATACAATTCTTGTGCCTTACTATCCGTTCATACCTCATCATAGGCCGACATCAAGTAATTTTTAATAAAATCCCGAAAGGAAATTTGAAATATTTTGAATTTGGGGCCAAGGGGGACTCATTCGCCACCCATGGCAAATGGGTCCCACCTAGGACCTAAATACAAGTGTCGGGGATAATGTTGTATTTAATGTTATTTGTTGGGATAATATGCAAAAATACACTTAATTAAGTCATATGAGGGCACAAAGGGGAAAAATAAAGCATGAGAAAGGTGTAAATAAGGATATGTGCCTAGGAGAGTGTGAAAGTTTGTTACAAGTCTTTACAACACTTCAATATAGGACTTGTTGATGAGTGAAAAGGTGATTTTTAGGTAAATTGTAATTAATAGAGTCTAGAAGAATGTAGAAATGTCTTACAACACCTCACAACACCTTCACAAGACGTCGTTCTTTGAATTTTAGTACCTAAATAAGCATGTTCAAGCCATGTTACATCATAAAATCAAAGCAACATAGTTCCAACACCATGAAACAAGACCTAAAAGGCCATGAAAATGACAAAGGGCCATTTTTTTACGGCACAGGAATATTACTTATCCCTTTTTTTTACACAATTAAAGTTTTCTTTTAATATGTAAAATGCCTTTTTTCCTTGTTGATGTTTATGGCAGTGTCGTGGTCTTCTTCCAACAGTCTTCTTGATGACAAGATAATAAATTAAATAATAGCTAAGGCTATTTAATTTATATAGTGATTGGATAAATTCAAGAGACACGTCATTAATAATAAATGATGATTAATTATTGAAGATGGCTGACCTTCCTTGTAATCAATATTATTTGTAATTTCCTTGGTGGCCGACCTAGCTATTATTTGTAATTATATTTTAGTGGCCGACCTTCTCCTTGAAGAGGTGCGACCTCTCTTGCACAATGTATATATAGAAGCTCATTCCTCCTCATTCAACAATCAAGCAAGTTCGAAGTCTCTTCTCCTCTCTCAAGTGTGAATTACCAATAGCAGATTGCAAATTCATCAAGTGCAGATTATGAAGTCATCAAGAGCAGATTGCGAACTCTTCAAGAGTAGATTTGAGTTGCAAGGAAGTGCAGATTATTTGTCTATCATTGCATCTTGTGAAGGTGCTGATTATTGGCCTTGAGATTGGCCTCATTGTAAAGAGACTTGTTGCCATTATTTTTATATAATAGAGAGATCTTTGTTGCTAGGTTTTTCTCCCTCAAGAGGAGGGTTTTCCCAGGGTATTTGTTGTGTTATTGTGTTTGATTTTGAATTAATTTTATGTGCATTACAAAAAATCATAAAACTAACATTCCTCACCCATGGGAATATTCTAAAGAATATTCTTATTCCTCCATCATTTGAAAAAGGGATATTTTCACTTGGCTTCTTAAGCAAGTTTTAACCTTCAACCTTTTAGACAAGTCACCTTTGACCTGTGTGAGCAGGTCAAAAGTGTGTTTATTTGAGGCAAGTGTGAACCCTTGATTAAAATCCCATCATGCATTCTCATCCATTGATGAGAATCCATGATCCATGCCTCTCATATCCTTCATCTTGAACCTTTGATTAATATTTTCAATCTCAACCCTTCATTCCTCATTTTCTCTCCTATAAATAGGTCACTATTTGGAGATAAATGGATCCATTTTTTTTAGAGCAAAGTCATGCCGTTGAATTCACTTGAATCCATACTCTCAATTTACTCACTTTTTAGCTTATCTTAGTTAATTTTAATTGCATAATAGCTTAGAGCATCCATTAATGGCTTCCATACATCCATCTTAGTTTGTATATGAATTAGGGTTTCCATCTTTTAGCTTAGAATCAATTTAGATTAGCTTAGAAATAACATTTAATTAGATCATTTTTAGCATAAAATCACAGTAACTTAGCTTGCATCATGTTTATTTTAGCATTAACTAGGTTTTCATACATTAATCACAATGGTTTCATTGATTCTCTTCCATAGAATCGACTGAAACAGGCTCACTGATCCGAGATTGGGAAAGGGTCATCATTTCACATCAACACGACACCAATTCCAAAATTGGATAAGTTTCAAATGGGTTAGATTAGGAATTTAACTATTTTCTTAGTTTGTAGCTTTCAATTTTAGTAAAATTTTTAGTTTAAATTTCTAATTTGAATGATCTTGTTTGTAGATGTAGGTTTATTTGGCGAAGTTATGCTTCAATTCATCATGAATCAAGCCTAATCGACCTTCACTGACATTTCATCGTCTCACATTCTGGCACTAGAAGGAGGGTAAACTATTAACTTAAGAATTTTTTGGCTCAAATTTCATTTGTTTGTTGTTTTGTAGGTTGCAATGATGCCCAAACTACAAACAACGACACTATTTAAAGAGCATCGCCATATAGCGACACCATCACAATTTGAAATCTCAATGCCAAATTGATGCACCAACGCTGATTTAAATCTGGTGACACTTATTTAATCTAGAGGTATCAAAAAGTTGAAATGATGATGCTAAACTTTACCAAAGTGACACCAACAAATTTCAAACCACGACACTACTAAGAGCAGTGATGCTGGGAAAATTGTGATGCTATCGTGCTCACTATTTTTGTTGTAGAGCGATGCCCGTTTTGACCAGAGCGACACCCATACTTCAAACTGTGACACTACCATGTTCAGCGATGCTCAGCCAAGGTAAGAAATTTTATGCTTGTTTTTTTTCGACATGTGATTTAATTTCTTGGATTTATTTGACCATTGATGTGCTTCTGACTATGTTTTGGTTGTTAGACTAACAGGGTTTGGTAGGTTCAAAGATATGGAGCTAAAGTGAAGAAAGTCTTTTCTATCTTGAATTCTATAATTGTAACAAGCATTTAATGCTTTGGGGCAATTATAACCCAACGTTCATTCTTTCTTCTTTATGCTTTAGGACAACTAATTTTCCATTGGGCTTAAAACTTACAATCTTAGGACCAACTAGATTTCAATTGGGCTTAAAACTCATTTTTAAAGTTGGCTAAAATTGAACCCTCGTTATTTTTTTTTTTGGGGTTTAAAATGAATGCTCAAAGCTGGATAAAATTGAACCTTCACATCATCATTTTACTTTGGGTTTAAAATTGAATAAGGCAACTTCATATTTCATTTGGTGCTTAAAACAAACTCATCACTACTTTGAAGGGTTAAAATTTACAACTGTTTGCTATGTTTTGTGATTTTCAATGTTGTTAATGGATGTGTATGCAATTCTCTCATGCCATCTGGTGACCTTGAGAAACAGAAACATTTCTTAACACTTTGCGAAATCACCTACATCTTTCATTTTGAATTAAAACTGAACCCCCTTGAGAGTGTGAGAAAAAGGCATAGCATGTGTTCTCTCTTTATTCACACGAATGAAGATGATCGAACTACGAATGTACTTCCTCGTTATTGTTCATCTTTAGAGGACCTGCCTTGGTGGGAAAAAATACTCACTCCAAGGGAATGGCCCAAGTGGTAACGAGCTAATGCCAAGCTCTTCCAAATCACCATATAAATTTGTGGTTGCAATGAAAATCGTGATCAATGGGAAGCAATACATGATAGCTCTCCCTTAGTATCTTTATGATACGTAAATCCCTTGTTCTAAGGGTTGGGAGACCTCTTGAGGGAGTTTATCATTGTACCCCCTAAATTGGAAGCCCTTATTACAAACCCTTGTGTAGAAGCCAAAAATCCTTAATATTTGTTGGTGTCAAGAACAATCGTTTTGAAGCTGCCCCACATTTGTACTATTCAATTGTAGAAACATAAAAAATCCTTTTGATCTCCGGATTTTAAGGATTTTGAGATTTAGTGGTCTTGAGAAGTGTGTTCCGTGGAGGGGAGCCAGTGTTGCCAAATCTCTAACTATTCACATTGTCTAGTGTTTGGAGAAATCCTAGTCGGGATTCAACAAATATAACCATTTCTAACCTAGGGTTGTAATGATTGTGAGTTAGTTTAACACTTTGCTTGATTTCAAAATGATACAAAAACAAACATTCACTATCATCCTCAAAATTTCAAACACTTTGGCCTAAATATGGACCTCTTGAGTTAGCCTTGATATTACTGCTTGTCCTAAAGATTTATCCTTAGCAATTTCTAAATATCTTGAATTAATCTCAAATCCATATTTCCCAAAGACAACATAGGCAATTATGGCTTTGACCTCATGATTTTCACGAAATGGACATTGTTAAAGTTATGATGTTTTTGACATAAACATTTAGTTTGGAAACACAATCAAGACAAGTGTTTGTGGTAAAATCAATTCACTTGAGCAAGATAAACTAACAAATGAACCCCACATGACTATTTGGAGACCGATTGCTCCTGTTGAACAACCTGATCCTCCAAGTGCTATAATTCAGCCAAACTTTGAACTCATTAATGGTGAACAAACCAATCTCATTAGTAGTTTGAGAAGCTTCACTTTTGAAACCAAGGAAACAAATACATAGTGGAGAAATGTAGCAACCATTTTAGATGAAGAAGAGGGACAATCTGATATTGAGGCTGGAAGGCCCATATTACCACCACCTATGTGGCAATAAATATCTTCCTTTCTTCCATAAACTTAAATTTTTTTTACATGATCTCACGCAAAATCAAGATCCCTAAGGTAAGGTCCATAGGTTTTCATTTTAGACTTAGGCATCTCACTCCAAAAGCTGTCAAGAAACACCTTTTAGCGCTTCACAAAAATAGAGACAAATTGGTAGCAAAATTTTATAGACACGCTTCAAGGTACAGTCCATAATTATATGCATTCTTTTGGAGTCAAAATATTGATCTTTTTACATGATACCGAACTACTCTAAATGATCCATCGCACAATCAAAATCCATAGGGGAAGATCTACATTTCGTCATTGCAAACATAGATATTGTAGTGCATAATTCAGTAGGAAGTGGGCTTCAATACTCTATCAAAACCATTACCGCTTGTTAAGAAACTTTTATGCTCGAGCTAGGAGGATCTGAACAGGTCTAAACATCCCAACCATCCTCTCATCTAAATTGGGTCTTTAGGATTTGAACATTTTAGAGGTCTAGCATCATTCTCACTACCTTTATCTTGTCAAAACAAAGGTTCACTTTAGGTCAACATTGGGTCAAACATCTCACTCACCCCTTCATCAAATTTCATCTCTCACTTCACCTATCTTTACAAAATTTTGAATACACTAACACTTCGTGACTTAAACAAATAAAATTAAACCAACTTCTAACTTAGCTACTTTGTATGTGAAATGTATCCTTTTCCATGCACTTAGTTAAGTTAGTTATCATTTTTGAAGTAGTTGATCTTGAAGGTCACACGTCTACCCTAAATATTTACAAGTTCATAAACATCTTTTATCTCAACATCAAAACATTGAGACTAAGTCAAAAGTGTTGTTTCAAAAAGGTTGCAAAGATCACTCTTTGCATCATCCATATTTTCATCCCCCACTATCACAATTGCTTCCAAAAAACTTAGAGTGTCCCTTTTTCCTATATTTGAGTCAACTAGAGAGTTCAAACATCATAAATCACAAAAAAAATCTCCCACAGGTGACACAACATTTATGGTAAAGACAAGATCACAACACAAGAGAATCATGGAGAAAACCAAAGTGACATTTACCTCAATTGATCCAAATCCTTTAGAGTTCGATCCAAGGAGTCAAGTTACACCATCACAACAACCTTCATCACCATTAGGATCGTATGAGATAGAAGATGTCACAAACAACCCCTTTGAACTCACTAGGGAGGAACTTATGGAACATCAAACCTTGGAAAATGTAGCTCCTAACTCCCCTACGTTTGTGGCACGTAATTTAACACAAGCCTCCATCACTCCATCACTAGGGCTAAATCAGACTTACATTCCCAGTATTACAATGAGCCTTTCTAAGGACTTTGGTCATTCCCTTTCATTTGAAAACAATACACTTGTGGGAACACTTGAAACTAATCCTCCATCTAACACAACCACTTGGACACCTAGCTTTGGTGCTCCTCCTATTCTTGAAGATCCTAAATAGATATACAAACCTCTTGATCTTCATTACTCAACCATGACTTCAACATATCGAGGGCATCCTTCTTCATCCACATCCATGATTACAACAAGTGTTCCTACCATCACACAAAGCAGTGTGGATCAAATATCTCAAAACAACATGCAAGGGTATACCAATGCCATACCATAGAGTCAACCCTTGAAGAAAATAGGGACATCCTTACCCAATCCTCCAATGGGTTCATCTATACCATTGGTTTCACAAAACACATCCACACCATCCATCATACATCCACCTCAAAACAATCCCTTGGTTATGAGTTTTGTCAATCTAGGAAGTACTTTGATTACAAATCCCTTGTTTACATCTTTGGCACAAGGAAATCCTCAAAACATAGGACAAGGAAATCTCTTTAATCAATGGACTCAAGGTCCTAGTGTGTCATTTCCATTGCAAAATTTAATGACATCATCTTCATCTCTTCCCACAATTCCCTTTGCTATACCAAGTCAAACAAGACCTCAAATGTACATTTCTCCGCCTCATTCTACTAACTTACAAGGAATGTTAAATCAAGGGAATCCTCCACCACTCACCAACAATCCATTACCCACTCAAAACATCAATATCCATAATCCTCCACTGATGTCTCAACAACCACCTGATCCCACATTACAAGCACATTCCTTAGCTTTACAACAAGTGCAATAAGCCTATCAACAAGTCGTCCAACAACAACAACAATGGAAAGTAGCCTTAGCAACTCAACAAGCAACCTTAGCACAACAACAACATCAAGCTCAACAAACAACCTTAGCACAACAACAACATCAAGCACAACAAGTAGCCTTAACACAACAATAAAGACAACAACAACAAGTAGCCTTAGCAACACAACAAGAAACAAAATAACATCAAGCACAAGAAACTTTATTAGCACACCAATAATAGTAGGCCCAACAACAAGCCCTAGTGGCACAACAACAACAAGCTCAACAACAAGGTTTTTATTTGAACATCATCAATCCAAACGCATTAGGAACATATCCATCAGTACCCCAATCATCTTCATCGAATCTCATACCACCATACACTCCATACAACTCATCTATCATCCCACCGTATATTTCTCCACCCAACCCACAAGACGATCTAGCATCACGATTTAGAGCACTCTCACAAGAAATGTAGGACCTTTGAATGGGAAAAGAAAAGAAACCTCATACATAGAACTTGTGTCCTTATCCATTTGACTGAACACATAGCAATGATACCATTTCCTCCTAGTTTTGAAATCCCCAAATTTGATAAATATAAAGGGAGAGGAATTCTTGTGGACCATATCAAAGAATTTAATGTCATGTTCATGGAAGTGGCTTACAATGATTTATGTCTAATGTGCCTCTTCCCTCGAAGTTTAACAGGTCATGCTATGGATTGGTTTTCTCATTTGCCTCTTGGTATCAAAATTTTTCAAGAAATTACTAACAAATCCATCGATCACAACTCCTTCAATCTTGACATGGACATCAATCTAGAAGAATTATACACTCTTAGAAAAAATCAAGGAGAAACTTTTACAAATTTCTTACAACAATGGAGACAAAGAGCTAGTAAAAGCAAGTGGCATCTTCCTGATGAACAACAAGTGGGAATCATAATAGCCAATGTAGATCCAAATTTGTCATTCCACTTGAAAATGCAGTGCATTACATCATATGACGAGCTTGTCCCTAGAGCCCTTAACATCGAAAGAGCTCTAATCTCACAAGGAAATACTCAAGATTACAAAGACAACTGTCCTTCAACTAGTTTGAATAAGAAACCTCGTGTCAGGCCGACAAAGAACAAAAACATAACAAATGATAGTGTGATAGATGCTAAGGTAGTCCTAAGTGCTCCTAGACCTAATAACAATCAAGTTTCTAATATCCAGCTGACTGTGCAACAAACTACACCCTCGTAAAACAATCAAATCAATAACACCGACATGCAACAAAGGAAAATTGCTAACAGGAACAACTATCCCAAACACAAGTACATTCAATTGTTAGAACCTATTGAAACAATCATGAATAAATTAGTAGAGTCAAATCTGATAACACTTCCCAACTATGAGAACTACCAAGAACCACAAGAGAAACCATCATGGTACAATGGGCATGACCTTTGTGACTTTCATAAAATCAAAGGGTATAAAACAACAAACTACATGAAACTTATGAACATCATCCAAGATCTCATAGAAAATGATACCGTATCTATTGAGGTACCAGCTAGGAATTAGGATCTTAAGATATACAAGAACCCTATGTTGGATCATAACAAAGCAAATAACAATGAAAAAGCTAAGGATTACAAAAATGTGCAACATACCTATTCCAACGTAGCAACTTCCTATGATAGCATTATCACTGTTGTTACCATCAAAGGAGCTAGTACAAAATGTGGAGTCACCACATGACGTGGAAAAATAACCATTCAAGGAGTCCCATCTAAATCTAGGACACAACCTACTTTGTACATATATAATCCTAGCAAGTACGATCTTCTATATCAACCTAGGTAGACCCTCGCACATATATCTATTCTAACACTCTTAAGGTTATCCCCCGCACATAGGGAAATATTGGAGAAAGCCCTGTCTGAATCATCTGTTCCTAAGAACATTGATATCAATTAGTTTCAAGCTATGGTAGGGCATATCACCAACCATCTTCTTACCTTCTCTGAGCAAGACCTATCATCACAACCATCTCATAACCGTGCTTTACATCTTGAGGTTGTCATTCATAAAAACAAGGTCAAAAGAGTCTTGGTAGATGGAGGTGCTAGTTTGAACATTTGTACCTTGTAGTTGATAAAAAATCTAGGTTATTCAGAAGATACTATTGAGAAGACAAAGAGTACGACCATCAAAGCATATGATGGCTAAGAACGGGTATCACAAGGAATCATTGCACTTCCCATCCAAGTGGGACCTCTTATTACTGAAACTACATGCCAAGTGCTTGATCTTGATCTCCCCTATAACATCTTACTTGGCCGACCATGGATCCATGCTCTAAAAGATGTAGCCTCAACCTATCATTAGTGTGTGAAGTTCCTTTCAAAGGTAGAGAAATCACTATCCATGGAGACCTTGAGCCTTTTTAGTACTACAAAGTCTTGAGGTCAAGTTTTGTAAGATCCCCCAAATACCCAAAAATGATGAAGGGCCTACACCATAAAGCTCATTTGCTGACCCATCATCTCTAGCCTCTACCTCAGCAACAAAAATTCCCATTGTGCAAAGTATACCCAATGTCAAAGTAGTGATTCAAGATGATGGTTGTGGAAACTACAAACTATTGAAAGATTTTAAACACTGCGCATGACAACTGAGAGGGGGGCTGAATCAGTTGTCACATAATTCAAACTTAAAAACTCGACACTTATTAATTCCACAACCACACTGTTCTGTTATTAAGTAAGAGCATGAAACAAAAATAACAGAAAGCAAATCAACACAATGAACACCAGATTTTTACATGGAAAACCCAATGAGGGAAAAACTACGATGAGGGTTAACTCACAATATAAAAGATCATAAACAGAATACAAAGGCTCACTGCCAAGGGATCACTGCCCAAAAGAGGACTCACTGTCAAAGTACAAAGGCTCACTGCCTACAAAAGGGACTCACTGTCCACAGAAAGGACTCACTGTCCAAAAGGAAGGCTCACTGCCTATAGATACAAAAGAGAACAAAAAGATCCACCACAACAATTAATGCACATTCACAGGATTGCAAAAACCTTTAGCACACTGCCTTCAACACAATGAAGAACTTCTATCACAACTCACACACACACACTTCTGCTCTTATGATTTGTGGCTCACTTTCATCACTTTGCATCACACTGTCATACAACTCTTCATAATTTGACTTGCTTTTATACCATCCTCAACCTTAGAAAATTTCTCCAAGGTCGGCCACAAAAACCTTATTTCATAAATTCAAATTAGGCCAGCAACTCAAAATTCCCATGGTGGAAAGGAATAAGAGTGGACCAATAAAACATTTAACCAAGACCGAAAATAATGTCTCAAATCAATCACATGCTTCCATAATTAATTTTATTCTTTGAATGAAGTGTAAACACCAGGTCAGCCAAACCTAATGAAAACACAAATAATCATTGATGTACACGCTTCCCAACCAGAAGATGACACACAAACACCATGACACTTCTTTATGCATGAGAATATATCTCAGAATCTTCTAGATACATCCACAATAAAACAACAAACTTTAGTCACTGAACATCTTTCACCAGTCCATCCGGACTGTGTAAACTCACACTGAAATACTGAAACTTTGGATCACCAATCTACAAACCTCTTTTCCAAGGCACATAAAAGACCTTCACATGAAATATTCCAGATCCACAAGATCTTAAACAAAATAGAGAAAAATTGTAGAGAAACTATATTTCTCCCAATCCATAGAAGACCAACTTTACCAGAACAGTTCACATATCGGTGAACATAACTTTCACGTACCATCAAGCCAGAAGCTAAAACTTAGAATATATCACCATGGGATCACCATTATCAAACCTTCAGATTCACACAAGCATAGGATCAACATAGGAGAAATGCAGAGCACAAACTGAAGCACATTTTGAACACTTTTATCATTCTGACTTCTCTTCTTTATTTAATTTTCTCAAAAGCACTTGGAAACTTATCAAACCAACACATTTGCAGTGACATAAAGATAGCTCCATGTACTCACAACATCTCAACAGCATCTTAGCCATACATGTACAATCTGCAACATACTGAATTGTGTTGACATCAATGACAACATTTAATGACAACACCACCAAAAGTTGCTCATACTTGCAACAATCTCCCCCTTTGTCATTGATGGCAACACATGATGTGAAAAACCATCAAAGACAAAAATTTACACACTATCCTGGGAGAACACCTTCTCTTCTTCTTCACCTATTTTTCACATGACTTTGTCTCCCCCTTTGAAATCAATGGAAAAGATCAACCAACATTGATTACTCCCCCTTAGGAGTACACCCATATTGCAACAATGAAAACCTTTTCTACTCCCTCTGTTGAGTAGACCCATTTATCAGTCTAGATAAATGAAGAATATGTGAATTCACTGGACTGATGCACCTTCATGTGCACCTAGTTAGGAGGGCCAATGACCCCCAACATCTCCCTAAGATGCTCAAAATTATCCTTCAGAAGAGCCTTAGTGAATATGTTTGTAATTTTTTCCTTTTTTGTCACATACTCCAATCTGATCTCATTCTCCAACACTTTTTCTCTCAGGAAATTATACTTGATAGATATATGTTTTGTTCTTGAATGCATAATCGGGTTCTTTAAAAAATTTATTGCACTTGTGTTGTCACATAAAATAGAAATAGGCTCATCACATATCACTCCAATGTCCGTCAGTGTCTGCTTCATCCATAAAACCTGTGTGCAGCAGGATGCTGCAGCAATATATTTTGCTTCTATTGTGGATAAAGAAACTGAGTCTTTATTTTTGCTCAACCATGAAACTAATCTTCCACCAAGAAAGAAAGAACCACCACTAGTACTCTTTCGATCATCTACACATCTGACCCAATCAACATCTGTATAAGCACTTAGGGTGAAATCATTACTCTTAGGATACCATAGTCCATAATCCGGTGTACCTTTCAGATATCTAAATAACCTCTTTATAGTTGTGACATGTGCTTCTCTGGGATTTTCTTGGAATTTGACAACTAAACATACTGCATGCATAATATCCAATATGGTAGTAGTAAGGTACAATAGTCCACCAATCATAGATCTATATTTTCTCTAATTAGTCTTAGCAAATTCATCATCTTTGCCTAGTTTACATCTGGTTACCATAGGAGTACAAACTGGTTTGGAATCATCCATCCCAAACTTCTTCAACATTGTTTTTACATACTTAGATTGTGAAATGAATATCCCTTTATCATTTTGATTCACTTGTAGACCAAGGAAGAAATTCAATTCACTAATCATAGACATCTCAAATTATTTTTGCATCTCTTCAACAAACTTTTTACATATGCCATTATTTCCACCAAAAATGATATCATCAACATTAACAACTACTATCAACATTTTGTTACCTTGCACTTTGAAGTAAATATTACTGTCAGCAGAACCTTTGTTGAATCCTTGCTTTGTCAGATATCTATCCAGTCTTGCATACCAAGCTCTGGGAGCTTGCTTCAGCCCATACAATGCCTTCTTCAACTTACAAACCATGTATGATTTGTCAGACAACTGAAACCCTTCAGGTTGCTCCATGTACACCTCTTCTTTCAACTCACCATTAAAAAATGATGACTTAACATCCATCTAATATACTTTGAAGTCCTTGTGGGCAGAAAAAGCCAAAAACATCCTGATAACTTCCATTCTGGCCGCAGGAGCAAAATTTTCTTCAAAATATATACCTTCAACTTGTGAATATCCTTTGCATACTAGTCTTGCCTTATTCCTTATGACTTCTCCACTTTCATTCAACTTATTCCGAAACACCCATTTCGAACCAATCACATTTTTAGTCACAGGCCTAGGGACTAGTTCCCATGTCTAATTCTTTTCTATCTGTTGCAATTCTTCTTTCATAGCTCTCATCCGACTCTCATCTTCACATGCTTCACTTATAGATTTGGGTTCAATTTTAGATAATAGACACAAATTTACCTCAGCTGCAACTCTGCTTCTTGTCTTCACACCTTCACTTTTATCTCATATTATCTAATCCTCCGGATGATTCTTTTGAACATACTTAAGAGTCTTAATAGTAGGTTCTAGGTCATTTTCTTCTTCTCCTTTTTCTTCCACTTGTTCTTCTTTCTCTTCATCTTCCTTCTCCTTGTTTTCTTCAGGTACATGTCCATAGATAGGATCATTAGGTTCAACTTCACTTATCTCAATAGGTTTTTGTATGTCTTCATCAACTTTCACATTAACACTTTCAATAATCCTTCTCAATCTTTTGTTAAAGCATCTGTATGCTTTGCTAGTAGTAGAGTATCCAAGAAAAATTCCTTCATCATATCTAGCATCAAACTTTCCAAGATTTTCATCATGTCTTTTAATATAGCATTTGTTTCCAAATATATTAAAATACTTCACAGAAGCTGTCTTACTAGTCCATAACTCAAAAGGTGTCTTTGTGCTGTTGTATCTGATCTGAACTCTATTAAGAACATAAACAATAGTATGTATCACTTCTCTCTAGTACACATTCGGTACATTTGATTCTTTCATCATGGTTCTAGCAACTTTTTGTATTGTACAGTTTCTCCTTTCAACTAATCCATTATGTTGAGGGGTTCTCAGAGCAAAAAACTGTCTTCTTATGCCATGTTGTTCACAAAATGCATTAAATTCACCAAAAGTGAATTCTCCACCTCTATCAGATCTCAAACACTTGATTTTCAAATTTACTTCATTTTCTACTCTTGCTTTGAATACCTTAAACCTATCTAGATCCTAAGTATTTTCTCAGAGAAAAGTAACCCATCTCATTTGATTATAATCATCAATAAGCAACATGAAATACCTATCACCATTCAGGCTTCTGGTTCTAGTCAGACCACAGAGATCAGTATGAATTAACTCCAACATTCTGGTAGTAGAATGTTATTTTCCCTTAAAGCTACATCTTGTTCGTTTCCCCAATTGACAACTTCTACAAATAGCATTACCAGGTCTTGTAATTCTAGGTAGTCCTCAAACAATCTCCTTTGCACTAATCTTGACCAAGTTATCAAAATTTACATGTCTCATTCTCCGGTGCCATAGCCAATTTTCACTAATTTGAGATACAAGACAATGACCATCAACTCCTTTGAACTGATAGATGTTTCCATGAGTTCTTCTTCCAACAACAATCATATCTCCACTTCCAAATCCTTTTTTGATTTCATAGGAATTATTTTGAAGCACAAATTTGAAACCATTGCTACACATCTCACCAAAACTCAGAAGGTTATGCCTCAAACCCTTCACATAATATACATCATCAGTACTATGTACTCCATCAAAACTAATTGAACCTTTCCCATAGATCTTTTCTCCTGAATCATCACCAAACATAACTAAACCACCATCATATTTCTCAAGTTTAGTGAACTTACTATTATCTTCGGTCATGTGATTTGAACATCCACTATCAATTACCCAGTAGTCTTCATCCTGTCTTGCATGAAAAGCAGTGACCAAAGTACCTTCCATCCTATTCCTCTTACTCTCCGGAGCTTTCTTCCTTCAAAATTTTCCAAGGTTAGTGGATATAGATTTACTTTCCAAAGCTAAGAATAAGCATTCACTATCATCAACCTCATTTTTAGATTCATCATTAGAAATTCCTGCTTCTTATTTAACATAGTACAACTTCTTATATTTCTTATCCTTCCTATCCTTATCCTTATAATCCTTGTTCTTCTTATGCACAACTTTATTCAGACATCTCAAAGCATAATGACCAATATTACCACAACTAAAACATTTAAAGGGAAACATACCTTTATACTTTCTGGTTCCTTTCTTCAGCTTCCTGGTGAAGTTTGCTTCCAACTCATCCACACCATCACTATCTAGTTCCTCTTCAATCTTCAATGCCTTAAATGTTGTTCCTATCTTTTCTTCTATCTCATCTTATTTTCAGAACTTTCTCTACTCAAATGCTTGCAAGGTGCCAAACAACTATTCCAAAGTGTAAGTCTTAGGATTATATACTTCTTCAATAACTAAGATCTTATCACTGTAGCAATCTGGTAAGGTTATCAAGATATTCTAAATTATATCTTCATCTAATAGTTTTCCTCCTTGATTTCTAACTTCATTTGCAAGCAGTTCAACTCTTTGAAAGAAACTTGTAAACTCTTCACCTTCTTCCATCTTTAGATTCACAAATCTGCGCTTTGCCGCTAGCTTCTTTGTCAATTTCATTATTTCATTTCCGTCATACATATCTTCCAACTTATTCCAGACTTCATACATAGTTTCCAAAGAAGAAACCTTCACTCACTCAGTTTTAGATAAGCCACTACAAATAGCGTACTTGGCCTTCTCATTTTCTTCATAAGCAGAGATCTCATCTGCAGTAGTAAGACCATTGGATGGGTGTGTATACTTTGTCTCAATAGCCTTCCAGGTCTTGAAATCAAAGGAGATAATATATCCTTTCATTTGTCCCTTCCAATCATTGTAGTCAGTTCCGTCGAACATAGGGATCGCCAACTTATGCGCCATTAGATCTTCCTTAAGCAGTTAAGCTCAAAAACAAGGAACCAAGGCTCTGATACCAATTGTTAAACAGGCATAGGACAACTGAGAGGGGGGGTGAATCAGTTGTCACACAATTCAAAATTAAAAACTAAACACTTATTAATTCCACAACCACACTGTTTTGTTATTAAGTAAGAGCATGAAACACAAATAACAGAAAGCAAATCAACACAATGAACACCAAATTTTTACGTGGAAAACCCAATAAGGGAAAAACCATGGTGAGGGTTAACTCACAATATAAAAGATCATAAACAGAATACAAAGGCTCACTACCCAAAAGAGGACTCACTGTCCAAGTACAAAGGATCACTACCTACAAAGGGACTCATTGTCTACAGAAAGGATTCACTATCCAATAGGGAGGCTCACTGTCTACATATACAAAATAGAACAAAAAGATCCACCACAAAAATTAATGCGCATTCACAGCATTCCATAAACCTTTAGCACACTGCCTTCAACACAATGAAGAATTGCTATCACAACTCACACACACACTTTTTCTCTTATAATTTGTGGCTCACTTTCGTCACTTTGCATCACACTGTCATACAACTCTTTACAATTTGACTTGCTTTTATACCATCCTCAACCTTAGAAACTTTCTCCAAGGTCAGCCACAAAAACCTTATTTCATAAATTCAAATTAGGTCAGCAACTCAAAATTCCCGTAGTGTAAAGGAATAAGAGTGGACCAATAAAACATTTAACCAAGACTTAAAATAATGTCTCGGACCAATCACATGCTTCCTTAACTAATTTTATTCTTTGAATGAAGTGTAAACACCAAGTCATCCAAACCTATTGAAAATACAAATAATCATTGATGTACACGCTTCCCAACCAGAAGATGACATGCGGATGCCATGACATGCTTCTTTATGCACGATAATACATCTCAGAATCTTCCAAATACATCCATAGCAAAACAACAAAATTCTGTCACTAAACATCTTTCACCAGTCCATCCAGATTGTATAAACTCACACTGAAACATTGAAACTTGACTTCCAGATCACCAATCTACAAACCTCTTTTCCAGGGCACAAAAAAGACCTTTACACAACATATTCCAGATCCACAAGATCTGAAACAAAACAGAGAAAAACTGCAAAGCAACAATATTTCTCCCAGTCCACAGAAGGCCAAGGTTACCAGAACAATTCACATACCAGTGAACGCAAATTTCACATACCATCAAGCCAAAAGATAAAACTTAGAATATATCACCACGAGATCACTATTATCAAACCTTCATATCCGCACAAGCATAAGATCAACATAGGATAAATGCAAAGCACAAATTGGAGCACATTTTGAACACTTTTATCATTTTGACTTCTCTTCTGTATTTAATTTTCTCAAAAGCACTTGGAAACTTATCAAACCAACACATCTACATTGACATAAAGATAGCTCCATGTACTCACATCATCTCAGCAACATCCCAACCATACATGTACAATTTGCAACATATTGAACCGTGTTGACATCAATGACAACATTTAATGACAACACCACCAAAACTTTCTCATACCTACAACAAAAGACACCTTTGTCTTAGGAGAGTTACCTATTTCTCCTCAATCTCATGGAAAACCCACATCTAGCACCAAAGAACCTGAAATAATCAAGATGGCAACTACTACCTTCACCAAGTGGGGAGATTTGAATCAGGAAGATGTCAATGAGGAAGATATCTCTAAACTCCTCTATCAAGATGAATGACCTATACATGTTCTTCATATGGAAGATGAAAACAAAGGCTTGCAGCTGATGAAAAGTATGGGATATAACAAGAATGAAAAGCTAGGACAGAATGACAATGGTTTACTAGAACCCATTGTTCCTAAGAAACAAATAAAAAATCTTGGCTTAGGTTGTACTACTAGCAAGGTCACACGTATTGGAAAAGGTATTTCCGCAAAATTAGCTGAGGCTTCCTCTTGGTCACCTACATCATGTGATACAACCTTAGATGACTTTCCCCTCGATGTTGCTGACTTATTTGAGAACAACACCCTCTTTATGATATCCATAACATCCTTTGTCTCAAGCAAGCAACCAACCAAAATATGCCTAGTATACCCACAACTTATTGACATCGACCAACAAGGACCACCGATTCTAGATTTATTTGAAAATGATGAAGCCATCTCAAAATTCATGGGAAGATCACAAAGTAGGCTTCAACATAGAGCTCGACACAAGGGCATACTATGGGGAGATGATTGAATCCTTCAGTCACAAAATGAATGAAATGCAACTAACATGCAAATCCCTGAGTAAAAACCACCTAGTGACACTCTTTGATCCTAAAATAGTAAAAATAAAGGACCCATCCGATGGTGAAAACCTCTCTGAGGTGCCCAAGGATGAGGGATTCAATCTCCCCCTTAGTGCAATGCATCTAGAAAAGTTAGTAGTACTAGCTGAAAAAGTCACTCCAGTCAATGTGGGAATAACATAAGCACCTATGATCACTTTTTATGCTGAATCCTTGTTAGAAAAAGAATAGAAGAATCTTGCAGCATTCTTCAAAGAGCGAAGAGCTAACTTTGCATGGTCATACATAGATATTCCAGACCTTGATCCAAAAATAGTTGTGCATCACTTAGCAGTTTATCATGAAGCTAAGCCAGTCAAACACAAATTAAGGAAGATGCACCCTCATATAGCACTCTTGGTCAAACTAGAGTTACAAAAGCTTCTTGACGTTGGATTCATCTGACCAATAGATTATCCTGAGTGGGTTTCAAACCTGGTACTAGTCTCAAAACCCACTGGGGGCATCAAAATCTGCACTGATTTCAGAGATCTAAACAAGGCATGTCTGAAGGATGATTTCCCTCTTCCTAACATCAATCTCATTGTAGATTTAAAAAATGGGCATGAAATTTTGTCACTCATGGATGGTTTTTCAAGCTAAAATCAAATCATAATCGCCAAGGAAGATCAACATAAAACTGTGTTCACTTGTCCATGGGGAACCTATTGCTGGAATGTGATGCCATTTTGGTTAAAGAATGTAGGAGCAACCTAGCAAAGAGTAATGACCCTTATCTTGCACGACATGGTACAAAAAATAGTTGAAGATTATGTGGATGATATTTTGGAAAAATCAAGGAAGAGAAGTGAGCACATACAAGTCTTAGGACCTATCTTTGACAAGCTTGAAGAATACAAAGGCTAAATCCAAAAAAGTGTGTCTTTGGGGTCACATCAGGGAAACTTCTAGGATTCAAAGTTTCACAAAGAGGGATAGAAATTGATCTAGAAAAGGTAAAAGCCATCCTAGACATGGAACCACCGCAAACACTAAAGCATATGAGAGGGTTACAAGGAAGATTACAGTCCAGTAGAAGGTTTATAACACAACTATCAGATAACATTCACCCCTTTTCGCATCTTCTCCATAAAGGGATAACCTACAAGTGGGATGACAAGTGTGACAAGGCTTTCCAATAGATCAAGGATTATCTACTCATAGCTTCAATGTTCATGCCACCAATACCAAACAAGCCATTGATCCTATATATCTCAGCGACACTAGCAACACTAGGAGCTCTTTTAGCACAACATGATGAAAAAGGAAAGGAGAGGGCTATCTACTACATCAATAGAACCTTGGTAGGCTATGAGATGAACTATTCACCCATTGAGAAGGCATGCCTAGCCATTTTTTTTACTTCACAAAAATTTAGACACTACATGCTGTCACATCAAATCAAGGCTATTGCAAAAATTGATCCATTGAAATACCTGTTATCTAAAGAAACTCTCACAAGATGATTGGATAAATGGGTGATGATCTTAACAGAGTTCGACATAGAGTATGTAGAGGGTAAGACAATCAAAGGACAAGTGATCACATACCAACTAGCAAAAGCACCCATCTATGCTGAGAACCCCCTAATAGATGAATTTCCTGATGAATTAGTGTTCCTTATCAACCTCACAACTTAGTGGAAGATGTACTTTGATGGATCGTTATCCCAACATGGATCAGGAGCAAGAATTATTTTCATCACCCCCCCAAGGTGATTATATCCCAAAGTCATATAGACTATCATTTCCATGTACTAACAACATTGTTGAGTACAAAGCCCTAATCATAGGTCTAAGGATAGTAGTTCAGTGGCAGATTCAAGAGATGAAAGTCTATGGAGACTCACAACTAGTTATCAACCAAGTCAACGATGAATATCAAACTAAGGATGACAAGCTCACTCCTTACAAAAAGATGGTGGAGAATCTCAAAGACCTTTTCATAGACATAACTTTTGAGCAGATTCCTCACATTAATAACAGAGCACCAAATGCCATGGAAACAATCAGGTAACTACTAGACATGCTAAACAACATCCTCCAATGTGAATTCTTGGTAGAATAACTTATCATACCAACTTTTGAAATCCCTGAATCAGAATTCACATGTGCCATTGTTGGTCCTAGATCCACGTGGTACCATGACATCTTTACCTACCTAAGCAGAGGAACCCTTCCATCAAATATCACCCTGAACCTTAAAAAGACCTTTGTTAAAAAGGCATCCTGATTCGTGATCCTAGGTGATACCCTTTACCGACGAAGCATCGAAGGGACATTACTATGATGTCTTAACTAAGAGGAAGCCTTGACTGCTTTAACAGAAGTACGGGATGGCATATGTGGATCCCATTCTAGTGGTATGACATTAGCTAAGAAACTATTGAGGATGGCGTACTATTGGCCAACCATGGAAAAGGAAGCCCATCAATATGTGCAAAAGTGTATCCAGTGTCAACAACATGGAGATCTGATCCATGCCTCAGCTCAAGAATTGCAACTGATGATCACACCATGGCATTTTTTGCAGTGGGGACTTGAACTCATAGGAAAAATCACTCCAACGTCATCCAACAACTACAAGTTTATCATAACCGCCATTGAATACTTTACTAAGTGGGTTGAAGTCATTCCTATGACCTACATAGCAGGGAAGCAGATAGCCAAATTTATCCTAAACTACCTAATTTTCCATTATGGTGTTCCACAAACACTCATCTCAGATAATGAAACCTCTTTTAAAAATTAGGATGTGAAAGAGTTGTGCCAAAAAATCAATATCCAACACTGATTCTCTACCCTGTACTATCCCCAAGGTAATGGACAAGTAGAAGCTACAAACAAAACTATCCTAAAAATTCTGAAGAAAATAGTGACTGAAGCTGGTCGTGACTGGCATCTACAACTAAATTCCGCTCTCTAGGCTTATTGAACCAGTATCTTAACACCTATAGGTGCAAACCCTTTCTCCCTAGTCTATGGATCAAAAGCCATCTTGCCTATTGAGGTTGAGCTCCCATCATTGTGAGTATCACTACAAAACCTGATAACTAAGGAAGAATACAAAGTTTCTTGGTTGAATGAGCTAGAATTCCTGGATGAACATCGTCTGGACACCCTTAATCACTTGCAAGTATACCAAAAATGACTAAAACATAGCTATAACAAGAAAATAAAATATCGATAATTCTAGGTAGGAGATCTAGTCTTAAAGTAGAATCAGAAGAACCTTCCATATCAAGATAACAAAGGAAAGTTTGAGCCTAATTGGTTGGGTTCCTTTTTCATCACAAAAAGTTACGGATCAAGAGCATATCAACTGTCAAAACATGAAGGTGAACCCTTGTAGGAGCCAACTAACAACTTGCATCTCAAAAAAAATTATGCCTAGTCTTGAAGGGTATAGATAAGAAAATACAAAAAAATCAAAAAATGATCAAAAATCCAAAAAAATTAGAAAAAGGATTGAACAAAGTAAAGAAAAATAATCATCCTCTAGTGAAAACCACTTCGGTGGTGCTTTGGGCAAGTATCTTGGTGAAAACCTAGCAAATAGGTGCCTTGCATAAATAAAGCACCTCCATCTATTCTTTAGCTCTTTTTTCCTATCATTCTTTGCACTGCCATTTATCCATCATCCGCGTCCTTATCATAGCTTGGCATTGTGAGGTATCATGACCCCTTTAGTACTACTTGAAATATTCCAAAGGTTAGTTTGTTCTGCATATATTGAACTAGTCTAGCCTACCATGTTGAGGGAATTTTGTTATAGATCACAATCGGGATCTTGTATATCTTTAGGTCATCACAACTCCTATCTCGAAAATCCAAAAATATTCATAAAATCTTATCCTAGAAATGAAAAAACATTTGCAAAATATTGTACAACTAAAATCCAAAAACATTTAGAAAATTGTAAAGGAAAAATCCAAAACATCTAGAAAACATAAAAAAACCCTAAAAAGGTCAAACATCAAAAATCCAAATAATAGATTCCCTTTGTCAAACTACATTGTCTTTGAGCTTGAACATAGGAAAGGCCATAATTGATGTGCCCCCGAGACACCCTAGGTTAGTCCTTTAGTAGTTTTCCATAATAAACTGACTTTTCCCATTGTTGTTCATATCTTCATCTTGTAAATAGGTTGAGTCAGTCGAACTACGTGGTCTCTGCATGTATAACATAGGAAAGCCTTATCTTTGATCAACCCCCGAGGTTGCTAGGATAGGTCTTTTAGGTTAGGTTCTTGGTGGAAACTCATAAACTCTTAGAAAAACCCTAAACATTTGTAAAACCCTTGAAAATACCAAAAACATCCAAATATTCAAAAACCCCCAAAATATACAAATAACTCTGAAAACATAAAAACATTTGAAAATTGAAAATCCAAAAACATTAGAAAACATTCAAAAACCTAAAAATTCTCAAAAAATCTTGGAAAACCCTAAACAACCTCGTATAATCTAAAAATCCTAAACATTCATTTAAACTTTCAAAAAGACTAAAACAACCTCAAAACATTCTCAAAATACCAAAATCATTAAAATATCCTAGAAAATTCAAAAACCATTCATCCCATTTCACTTTCACCTCCAATAAACTTTCACTCGTAATAAATTGATTGTCACCTTCAACCTTTGGAAAAACAAATAGAGAACAAGTGTAACAAGTCGTAAAGTGTGAACCTAAAAGTCAAAATCTAAAGTCTAGATCATAGGTAAATGCATTAGTGAAGTTTGTAGCAACAACTCATCTTAGCATCATCATCCTAACATCAAACAACCCTTTGGTCAACATGTCCTACGAAGTATCCTTCCTGTGATGGACATCTGTATCAGAAATCACTTTAGCTAAAATTAAACTAGGCAAGAGCTATAGATAACTCTGATTGTTTTTCTTTGATCTTTTCTTATGATTTATTTTACTAACCCATTCTGAGGACCTCTCAATGATGTCTATCAAAATGATTTATAGAGAAAGGAATGGGGCATCGATCATTATCTTTCATTTGTTGTGCTTGTGGATACTCTTGTAAAATAATCTTGGCGCATACTTGCTTAGTTGTGTGTAGGAAGGTCGTTTAGGGTATGTTGTTGACTATTGCATATGCTTTGGTCCAATATATTCTAAGTTTCTAACTTACATTCCAATAAGGTTTCCATATGTCAAGGTGTGAACAAGAACTATCCTATCTGTTTGTCAAGTCAAAGTCCATTATACTAGATACAATGTCGTCTTGGTTATTAATACCTTGATGCATCATGTCTATGTGCTATATCAAACAATAAGGAATGTTAGAAAATCCCAATCCCGAAGTGTGAGAAACTCATTACCTTACAGTTCATCCTCATTTTGTATTGTCTCATCATCATCTCTAATAAAGTCTCGATGGATCATGGACTTGTTGGATATTTTGAAGCAATCATCGAAATCAACAGTCATTCATTATTTATTCTTCTATCTTCTCTCTGCGCTAACCTGGTATCATGATAGTAAAAAAAAACATCATCAATGCATCCACCCTACATCCAAAAACCATCAACATACATGCATCTCATAATCATAACATAATCATAAAACATCCATCAACATAATCCTTGCATATCACATCATACATTCTGCATAATCATTTGAGTTGTGATGAATAATAGAGATTTGTTATTTTAAGCATCTTAAATCATTGCATATCATAATCATTTGCATCCATACATCCACATAATTTGCATCCATAACATCTGCATATCATATCATCCATCCATATCATATCGTGAAAAATAATGAAAAAGAACATAACATTGCATCCATCCATATCATGATCATCGCATATCACATAGGTGTAAATACAATGCATTCATACATGATAAAGTATAAGCATCCATATCATATTCATCCATACATAAAATAAGGTGAACACATCACATCATAGCATGAATCATCCATATCCATATCATATATATATCAAAAAAATGAGTGTCATGGTATAAAATTTGGATCAGTGTATGAACATCGATCAAAAGTATAATATCCACGAGGCTATCAAAAAGGATCCTATGAATGTATATATCTGATAAAGAATGGGGAAAAATCAAAAAGTGTCTATACATCACTAGCTAGCCTTGATGGATGCTACCCTCTCCAGCCTACCTCTTAGGCTGATCCTTTGCTCGCGGTCATGCATTGCTGCACTGTGAAAAATCTGGCTGTCTCAGTGCTGCTGGTACATCACGATGATAATGCTGCCTATATAATGCAACCTCTATAATTGCCTCTCTCTATAATCTAGTTGACACGGTCCTACCATGAGTGGAAACCATCATCACCTCAATTTGTTGGCTCTGAGCAACCTCCTGGTCTCTCTCTCCAGTCACAACCAATACTTGTAACTCCTGATCTCTCTCGACTGTGAGTGCAACCACCTACTATCGTGCCTAGTATCGCTCATAAATAAGACCCAAAATCTACTAGCAAGCTTGATCCCTCTCACCAGTCAATGTTTACACTTGTTGTTGCACCTACTGTATCTGCGCATACCGAGAATTTGGTGGTGGTGGTGGTGGTCCTGGCTACTGCTATACAACTGGAGGCTACTGAGGAGACTCATGCTATACAACTGGAGGAGCCCCTAGGACCTGACCATCCTAGCCACCCTTTCCTTTGCCTCTCCTTGCTCCTTTGCCTCTGGGTCTCCCTCTAGGGGGAACACCTCCTGGATTTGTTAATCGTCGGGGATGAACAAACTAGACATCATATGTAGGCATAGTCTGAGCTACCGTTTGTCCCTGATCATACACCTAGGGCTGAGCCACCAACTATCTGAAGCTCTCAACTACTTTAGGAGCTGGAATAGTCAATCCCCATGTGGGAACCTCTCGTGTTTCCCTAGCAAAAATTTCCCTATATGCATCATCAGGTCTATCCTGGACCTCTCCAAACTGCCAGGCTACCTTGTCTGCTAGATATCTCTCAATGATGTAGTGCTCATGACCTTACATGTATCGGGTCTACCTGGTGAAGTATAGCTGTTGTACATCATCAAACCATGGTGGCATCTATAGCCACGGGCGCTAGCAAAAAATTGTAATATCATCAATCACCCATCGCCAATATGGGAGCCCAATCTATTTGGTGTGCCTCATTGTAATGGCACCTTTGTATCTCCAAATGACATGATCATCTAGCTCAAAATCTTCCATCTGAACAATAGTTTAGAGCAGGACAATGTGCTCCAATGCCCAAATGTGAAGGAGAGTCACCCCTGCACCAATCGTTCTCCCATCATAATACACAAAATCATGTAAATCATGATATAGACAGTCCAACATCACGGGCCACCACGCAAAGAGTGTCAACCTGTACAACATGTGATACCACACCAAGCCCCATCCTGGGTTGAATCCTCTATTGCGTTTATCTGGGGAAACCAAACCTGAAATAATGGCTGCAATAATCTATCTAAAGGTCGACATGTGACCTCTGTATGACTCGAGGTCGATCTGTGATGTGGATAAAACAATCTTCTCCATCTCCATAACCTTGAGGTAGGAATCAAACTTGGCGTCAACATCATAGATCACATAATCTCCATGAATCAACAAACAAAGGATCCACCAAACATCCTTCAAGGTCACTGTCGCCTCGCCTGTTGGAAGGTGGAAAGATGAGGTATCACTGTGCCATCTCTCACATATAGTAGTCATCATGGCAAGATGTGTCTGAATCATAGGCGCATACACGATATACCAGAGGCCAATCTCTCCCAGCTGCTCTTGGAGGAACTATGAAAAATCATCTAATCTCTCCAGCATAGTGGGCTTGTGCTCCTGCAACATTAGCGGTGGAATGACCTCCTACATCCACGAAGCGCACGTTATCAGGAAATCAAGAAAAAATGACTCAATTTGAAATTTATAGCTCTGAAATCAAAATAGAATTTCTATATTCAAATTTCAAATTGTGACACCCAAAGCATTTAAAATTACAAATTGAAACATGCATCACCAAATAAACTGACGTCGTAATTTAACCTTTGGAATACCCTAACCCTAATTTCTAAATCGGTTGAAGCATCGCTACATAAGCATGCATCACCATTTAAAATTAGAAACCCTAATTTTAAATCACAAATAGCATCACCATATAAATATGCGTCGCTATAATTTATTTTAGCGTCACCGATTTCAATTTGGGAGTCACTATATAGCGACGCCGCCAAAGATTAAATTTCAAAGTGTAATAAATGCATCTAAGAGTCAATTTTCAAATCAAGTTTGGAGTTACATATCAGTGGTCCTACACCTGGAAGCTGCTGGATCTCTCAAACTCGGTCAGAGATGTGCCTGGGAAGCTCTCGGCGTGCCATTTCGTCAGAGGGTTAGAGCTCAAAATAGCAGGAATCTCTTAAGTGTGAATGCACAAATACATTGAAAGTGACCCTTCTTGGCTTATTTAAGCTAGAAAATTAGGGTTTTTTGCCCTAATTTAACCTTGAAGATAGGGTTTATTATCATTTTCACCAAATTTTCCAATCTGGACCTAATTTTGCATCATTTTTTGCATTTTTGGCATAATTTTTGCATCTCAGAGCCTTTCTGGACCCTTGGGGCAGCTTTTAACCTTTATCGAGAAATCAACCCAAAATTCAAAATTTCTACCCAATTTCTCAAGGGGGCAGGGAGTCAACTTTATCCTTCCATTGGGGCATCTGAGAAATTAGAAACTTTTTATTTTTTGATATAAGTAGTAGTTTTAATCTGAAGAGCATCAGTCTTTGAACCGAAGCAACAAGTACCTCGCTTCAAAGAGGGGAAAAATGTAGACACTAAAATTTTTCCTAATCAATATCATACACTCAAAACAGGTTTACTAACATCATTTCCTCTTTAATCCATCCTCTTTTCGCTTACTTGATTGAAATAGCCTAGGTATTTAATTAATTGCATTGGTTTCATCTATTAACCTAATTAATTCAAATCGGGTTAATTCATTCCCCTTCATGCTAACATTTTATCCTATTAAATTAAATACATCAAAACATTTAATTTAATTCCCTAAGTCTTCCAGTTTAATTAAATAACCCTAAGTTATTTAATTTCATCTCTCCCCCATTGATTAAATCATTTAATTCAATGAATATCACTTTATTCCTCCAAATCCCCTAATTGCATGATTAAACCTTGTTTAATTAGCAATTAAACTAACTTTCCTCTAAGAAGGGAATATTCCCATAGAATATTCCTTATCCTTTTTTTTGCATAATTAAAGTTTTCTTTTAATTTGCAAAATACCTTTTTTCCTCAACCATGGGAATATTCTAAAGAATATTCTTATTCCTCCATCATTTGAAAAAGGGATATTTTAACTCGGCTTCTTAAGTAAGTTTTAACCTTCAACCTTTTGGACAAGTCACCTTTGACCTATGTGAGTAGGTCAAAAGTGTGTTTATTTGAGGCAAGTGTGAACCCTTGATTAAAATCCCATCATGCATTCTCATCCGTTGATGAGAATCTATGATCCACGCCTCTCATCTCCTCCATCTTGAATCGTTGATTAATCTTTTCAATCTCAACCCTTCATTCCTCATTTTCTCTCCTATAAATAGGTCACTATTTGGGGACAAATGGATCCATCTTTTAGAGAAAATTCATGTTGTTGAATTCACTTGCATCCATACTCTCAATTTACTCAATTTTTAGCTTATCTTAGTTAATTTTAATGCATAATAGCTTAGAGCATCCATTAATGGCTTCCATGCATCCATCTTAGTTTGCATATGAATTAGGGTTTCCATCTTTTAGCTTAGAATCATTTTAGATTAGCTTAGCAATAGAATAATTAGATCATTTTTAGCATAAAATCATGGTAACTTAGCTTGCATCATGTTTATTTTAGCATAAATTAGATTTTCATACATCAATTACAATGGTTTCATCAATTCTCTTCCATAGAATCAACTGAAATAGGCTCATTGATCATGGGATTGGGAAAGGGTCATCGTTTCACATCAACACGACACCAATTCGAAAATAGGATAAGTTTCAAATGGGTTAGATTAGGAATTTAATTGTTTTCTTATTTTGTAGCTTTCAATTTCAATAAAATGCTTAGTTTAAATTTCCAATTTGAATGATCTTCTTTGTAGATGTAGGTTTATTTGGCGAAGTTATGCTTTGATTCATCATGAATCAAGCGTGATCGACCCTCATTGACATTTCCTCATCTCATGGGAACTATAAGAGACTTATCATCAAAGAGGAAAACTAGGTCCTTGATAGTGTCATATACATCCCAAAGGTAAGATTTAATAAATGTATATTAAATGTCATATAAATATGAATCCAATTGAGATATATCTAATAGACATAAATTATTCTATTGAAAAGAGTTATTGAAAGCCTTTTCAGAAGCAACACTAATCTCAGTAGATGTAGGAAATAGTGGAATCTTGATAAAAGTCTCTATAACTCTAGTTTGAGTAAGGACTTGATATATCAAATAATTAAATTGACCAGCCTATAATTTACTCACAATTTTTGTGACTATGAAGAGTTGTAGAAGGGGTATTAGTAGAAAGAATACCTATAATATTGTTTCCAAATTTAGGTGAAGAATGGTCAACTGAGGGATCATCATAAATAGGTAGCCATTATAATAGGTGTCCATGTAACTACTAGAGAGTCGACCAAGTAGTAAAATGAACTCTAGGTTCTCTATATGATGTAAGAACTTCTAAAAATAGTTGAAAATAGGGTAAACATTGTAATACACATGTTAAGTAAATGGTCTTTAAATTGATTAATATACATTTACTTAAATCATTAAATTGAAAAAAAAACAAGGATAAATATATAAAAATCAATTAAACATAAGATGACACTAGATTTACATGGAGAAACCCTTTTGGAAAAACTACTCTACTAAATAAACCTAAAATGTGTACTAAACTCAACAATGTAAGTACATCAATACAATGCACTTCTTCATTTAGTTTGATACTAATTTTCTAACATAACAATACCTACAAAATTAAGACAATACCTTTATCACATGTCTCTATTATACAAGAAATCAAAACCTAGAAACAAAAAATGGTTTTCCAAAATATAAGTTAAAACTATAGGCTCAAAACTATGGGCTTAAGTCCTCATGTACAAATTCAATGCCCCATATTCACTGGTCAAATATCTCAAAATTATATAATTCCTCTTACACATCTTAAGCATCATAGATTCTTTCATAACCACCATAAATCCAAATTATCCCAATCTTAGGTGATCCATGAGCTTACTAAATCCTTATCATAACACCTAACTAGGGAAGACAATGATAAATAAATAGGTTTAATTAACAATTGGGAAATTCAATCTATATCCGAATATGAATTCAATGGATTAGATACTAGGTTTGGACTACAACAACATGAAAATATGAAACTTATATGCAAATATGAAAATTAATCTATTTTAATATGGAATTACCATGATTAGGCTCGTCTTCTATATGATGATAAAAACCATCCACCATAACATGCTTAATAACACCATCTTATGTGAACTTATAATAGTAATATATAAATAATAGCATCACCATAAAATAGAAGTAATGAGGCACAAATAAAAAATACAAGATCATCACATAACACATGATTTATGTGGAAAAACCCTTGTGTGAAAAAAATCCACCAAGAAGAGAGGCCAATCATGCATTATCTTCAAATAAATGAGATTATAATACCACTTTCATTCTCCTTTTTTCCTCCAACATGGAAACACATGTTCACCTATGAACCTCTTTATGTCTCAACCTATCTTTTTACCTACAATGAAACTCTACATTCAATTGTTGCTCATGTTTTCTACATCCAAGAGGCTGAATTTATAGACTTTTGAAGGCATCTTAAGCCCCAACACAAGGCTCCCTAAGATGGCTCTTCATTCCAAACATCCTCAACCTTGGAATACCTCAAAATACAAAAGGACACTAGTTTTGGCTCCAATACTTTCCCTCCAACTTGGGCGCCAAAATATGGAAGATAAAAATTACATTAAATGCAATAAATGATGGAATACAAGAGACACTTGTCACCTCATTCCAAGCTCCCACTTGGGGAATCCAAATAGTCACTCATTTGTCCTTTTCCTTATCTTTTATTATCCCATTCAAGGCATCCACATGTGCAGAAAACAATATTAAAATATTTATGTCCACAACTCACCTTTATCGCTACTAGTGGACCCATCACCCCTTATGAATATATTACCAAAAATGGTGAGAATTAATATTACAAAATATTTTTCCAATATACCCCAAGTGCCTAGAGAAACTTTCCAAGGATAAGGAACCATGACACATGATTTGTAATGTGGATGTCCAACCTTAATCCTAACATTCTCCCACTTTACATCAACATTGTAAATACATCCATATGAATCACAAATAAGGGAAAAACATCACTTATCCAATCATGCACAATTTGAATCTTCACCATGCTCTTATGCTCCAACAAGATACTTGCAAAACCAACCATGATAACCACCATCAAGCAAAAAAATTCACATCCTCCAACATACCACCTATGGAAGAAAAAGGAACACACTAAGGTGAAACATATGAAATGTCACTAAAACTTGCACCAATCTTTACATGAACACAAGCATCAAATTCAAATGATAGAAAAGACTCTGAGTAGCTTCCTTACTCATACCACCTGGAATAGCAACCACAGTAAATTTCAACTCATCCAAGCTAACCATACCTCAAACTAGGGTATACAAATGTTGAAAACAAGGTGAAGGAAAGCTACAATATGAACTTATGCATGCAAATTCAGATTTGAAAATCAGATTTAAACATGTGATTGCAACGTGCACATTGCAAAGAGAAGCTTCAACTGCTTACTGTTGACAATGGTTTTACTCATAGTAAATAGGTGGAATAAAATCTCCATAGATAGGACCGTGAAGAGCCTATCCTTCTTGAAAGATATGGAACAAATACAACCTAAGGGGACATTCTACATTCATAGAGCAAAGATTGGCTTTCGTTCAATCCCAATTCTTCAATAACCAAGTCATGGTTGCACTAGGGTCGCTCTCGGGTAATGATGTGATAATTGCTGTTAATCTCAAGGGGACCTTTTTATACATACACACACACACACACACACACACACACACACATATATATATATAAGCTATTTCTTTGAACATCTTAGGTTAGCATTCCTAATTGCAATGATAAATTTGGACATCATGAAACCAAAAGATTTGACATAGAATTTCATATATCCTCACCAATTTCTTTGCTATTACTTAAGTAGATTTAGCATTAAGCATTAAACAATTTCATGGAAAATAAAATATTTTCAACAAAACTATTTCCATTCACTTATATTTTTTGGAACATTTTCAAAAATATTAAACATCTATTCTAAAACAGAATATAAAAATACTGAAAAA
The DNA here is from genome assembly GCA_007258455.2 of Sequoia sempervirens. Lineage (NCBI taxonomy): Eukaryota > Viridiplantae > Streptophyta > Pinopsida > Cupressales > Cupressaceae > Sequoia > Sequoia sempervirens. The sequence goes on along the minus strand of VDFB02358134.1, from coordinate 152,258,503 downwards.
TAAAAGTTTCTCCCGGTTATTCTCCATGGATTCCCCAAAGAATTAATCGAAACAGAGCAAACCGCTTTATATTTCACCAGATTGCTTCACAACTATGTATAAAATGGTGCAAGATTTTAAAGAGAGAGGGTTTCATTTATGGACACCGAGTAGGTTCTATATGCACCCTTAAACGACATAGCATACAGTCTTGTTTGGATGAAGTTACAAAACCAACTACAAAAGATACTTAGATAGGTAGCTATCCATAAAGCTTTGATATCAATTAATGTCTACGTGCATACAAAGTTTTACGCCGGAATGGTTCAGAAAACATGAAAAAAGAACAAAACTTAAAAGAAGTTTTTTCTCCACCAACATCAACAAATTCTGAACTTAAATGAAATTAAGTATCCTCTGGCCTTTTATAGAACACAAGGCTCAAATAGATAAGACAAATACATGAGAGGAAATATAAGGGACCAATCTCATCAAGGCATGTGGAATATTGTGACCAATAGGAGAATTGCAATTGAAGTTAATGGGAGTCAACTCCAATTACTCGTTGAAGCTCTTTAAGTTCTACTTTTTCATCTTTGTCAAGATTCCTTCTAAAATCGAACAAATCTATCCAAACAAAGATATATAGGAGCCTTCCATTATAATAGAGTGATCAAGTGGAATTCAAACTCCTATATCTCAGGTTCCTCGATTTGAACATTCTAGGAATGAATCACTCCCGGAATAGATACACTTTGTTACTACATGCTTGAACTCCAACATCCCGATATTTTGGTAACTAGCACATCTTTTCAACAACCTTTGTTCCTGCATGAGCCCTTTAAGTGTATCATCAAAACTGGTAATAGAGTAGAATTTGTTCCCCAACATAATTTTCCTGACCTTCCATACCCGAGCTTTACATCACAATTGACATCTCCTGCAATCACAAAATTCCAAATATTAAATCCCTTTTTAAACAAATGTGTCATAACATCACATGTAAATAAAACCATTATTCAAATGTTAGTAAAAAATTCCATAAAAACTCGCTTTCAAAAAGAATATCATAAACCCTTGTATATATATACCGGATCACCAGGATCATTATACAAATAAAGAAATTTAACATTTCTTTTTCACATTACAATCCGGTACCTGGTACTCGGTATTCAGGTTTACCCACTTACTTTCCCGGACCTCAGTTAATACTAGAACTCCATCTTACCAGACTTCATCATATCATACTTCATCATACTAGACCAGAGTCTTTCACTTGAACTTCACATTACCTTTAGCCTTTTCTATGTTTCCGATACCCGGTACCCGGTGCACGAAACACTTACCATACGAAGTACTTTCTTTATTAAAGATTTCTCTTTCTTCTTTTCTACTTTCGATGATCTTCCAATTTGTTAGCTCTTGCCATAGAAGTTATATTTTTTTTACTTGGGTCCCCAAGTCTTTTCAGTCTTGGGGCGTGTTGTGAGACCACACAACAACTTGCAACCAATAAAACCAAATTTAAAATTAAACTTGAAATCAAATCACCAGTTGTAAATTAAAACTTATACATATTTTAGAAAAATAACTTTCTACCTTTACTTAGATTCTAGCATAAAAAGTAAAACTCCACTGGAAACATCCATTTGTGCTCTTGATTAATTCTAGTTTTCAAAACTTAGTAAACATAATCAGTTCATTAACATTGAACTACATAATATAGTAATCCTCTAAAGCCAACCAGGGATAGATCCTTGCTGCCAGTCAAGCGTCCATAGCCTTGACAAGGTTATCTCCATAATTCCCTCAAACATAGCTCTACTGTCGGTCAGGCGTCCGTAGCCCCGGTAGAGTTATTTGGATAGCCTAAAGAGTTGATATCACTTTTTTTTTTTTTTAAGAATATAGAAGTGATAGCTCATTTTTCACTTTTGATATTGCAATAATAGCTCATTTATCAACTTGCAAGCATTGAAGCACCGCTTTTAGGTTGGGAATTACAGTGGTAGCGAAGGTTACTTTTTAATTTTTCATTCAATGTAAATCCCTTCATCAGTTCACTACTTCCCAAAAACCTATTTAATGATTCCCTGTAAGTGTGTGTTTCTAGCTAAATTTCACTAATTATGCCAAACCCTAACTAACTGTAGCTCGTTATATGTTAAAAAATATGCATAAATTAAAATTTAGCAATAGACAACTTAATCACCAAATTTAAATCTAAATTTAAACACATTAGTTACCACCCTTTTGATTAAATTTATGGCAACTTCTAAAACTTTTGCTAACTATCTCAACTTGACAACATTGCACTTCATTAATGGATCAAAATGTCATGATTACCTTGAAAAACGATCACCACTATTTCACATTAAATTCACATGCCTTGCTCAACACGTATTATCTCTCTACTTCTTCGGGTGATGACGTGTAACATCTTGCCAACTTCATTCTCTTGTATAATCCGCACACATAACACCTCCACAATCATTACGTATTTTTTAAAACAATTGGAAATGACCCTTATTAATTCCAAAATCTCCAACTTGCTTGATTCACAATCTCTGTACTGTTCAATTTCAAAGCAATTTCACCAAATATGTGTAAAGAATTTATTTGATTTAACCTTTAATTCTAAAGATTATCATTCAACTTCCACCTCACATATGATTTCCAAAAAATAACTACTCAAGGAAACTATGTACCGCTACTTTGTTCATGGCTCTCTATAAATTCGTGCATTTCTTCTCGAATTCTCCACACTTTTCTTTTCTTTCTCTTCTTTTATGTATTTTTTGTAATTCCACTATGTTATGTGCTTTTTCATTTGCTTCTTAGCCATGGATACTCCTATTTTCTTGGGTTGTTCTCGTAGACAGAATGTTTTATTGGGGAGAATCACACCACAAAGGCTTGAAAAGGTCTTTATTGTTAGGACTTCCAATTTTGCTATGCCAAATTTATGCTTAGTCCTTGGGTAAAGATATGTTGCATCCAACAACTACTTCCGTTTTTACTTTGATATAGCTTCTCACTTTGTAGCATCACTTTTGGACATTGGGTTACCTATTGAAGATGTTCGCGCCGCTGCCAACTTAATAGTTAAGTCTGAATTCTTAGAGAATCTAGACACCATTTTAGCTATTGCACATCTGACCATTGGGATTCCCTCCATGAATGATATTCTTCGGTTCCTGGAACATGGGGAAGTAGTTCCACTTTGGCCTTTTCTTACTGATCTCCATATCCAATATTTTGAAACTCATCGGGAACTCGCCTACATAGGGTATTTGGCCTTCATAGAAGAGGCATCCCAGATTGACTAAATGACTACTATCATCTGCAACTTTGCTCAACTTTTTGAATCTTTTTTTGATTTTCGACAAGGATTTTGATATCTGATGTATATACGTGATATACACACACACACACATATATATCCCTTTTTTTGGCATCTTTCTTAAAAGCCGTTTCAATGTGTATGGGTTTATTGTCTCATTTTCAGTTTAGTTTTGCAAAATGTTTGAATTTCACTCTCATGTCTAAGATACATTTAAGAAAAATTTGCTAATGCAGAAGCCGAACAAAGAAAGAAAACAAAACAAAATAGAGCAAGCAAATGAAAGCAAAAGAAAGCAAACAAAAATGAAAAAATCCTAAAAATAGCTAAACTAAAGCTAAACTAAACTAACCCTAACTACCCTAACTCTAATATCACAACAAATTAACTCTAGAAAATAAATTTATTTCAATTTCTACGGCTATTTGCTCTACAGTTTTAGTACAAATTACAACAGATTTATCTTTAAATTCTCTTATCAACATTTTCAATATTCTACTGTAATAATGAAATATCTTATTTTTTTTGCATTTAAACATCATAAATTCGAAGGTGCTTACCCAAAATTTGGCTTAAATATATGAAAATGATCTCATGAGAGAACGATTGCACACATTTCGTCTAGTGTGACAATACTGTACCTTCTCCTAGCCCTGGTCCATTTCCATGAACAACTATATTCACTTCTTTATTTTCTTCTCTTTTGAAAATATTCATATCTTTAGCCCTGTCTTTACTTTGCATTGTGTTAGACCAAGATATATCACTACTTATATCATTATCAGAAAGAGAAAAAGTAAAAACTTGATATTCTGTATCTTGTATAAAATCAGGAAAATGTCTTTTTATAGTTATTGAATTCTCAGCTTGAAATACAATACACACATTTCCTACTCTGTCTCGTTATTTTCATTTTCCATGTATACAAGGAATGATGATTCACCCATATTTTGTCCTCATCCATGATGAAATATCTTTGAATCTCGACATTCTCACCTATTCCCCTGCAAAACGTTAGGATTTTCTTTAAAATAATCACAGTTTCCTAACAGTTTCAGTTCATTGGTTAATTTTTTAATATTTCTAACTTCACTAGGGTAGAACGTTTCTCTCGTTAACAATCTTTTTCTTCTAGCAGTAAAAACTTCTTCCGTTAACATAATTTCTCCACTTATGTCTAAACTTACTGTAGATGCATAAAATTGGTCATATCTGATTAATCTTTGCATTTAATTAAATATTTATTATTTAATAAATTTCTCTGAAGTCTTCTACATATAATTAAATTTAATTAATTTAATTATATTTTTCATTCAATTTATTCTTCTATAATGATTAAATAAATCAATTTTTATTTAATTATTTCATATTCATATGTCCACTTGATTAATTAAATAAATGCACTTTATTTATTTTAATTAATTATCACTTTTGAATTTAATTAAGTCATTTTGTTTTAAATAAATTTAATTATTTATTTTTAAATCTTTCTTCTAGTTAATTAAATATCTTGTTTAATTAATTTCATTTACACACCATTTCTTAAAAAGTTTAATTAAATATCTTTATTTAATTGAATATCTTCCATATCTTTTCAGAATCATAATTATGAAATCTTCCATTATTCTTTAAATCTAGGGTAAATATTCTATTTTAAGAAGAATCCCTGTGTCACCCATAAATAAATAATTGAATTCAATAATTCATGATTTATCTTCTTCAAAATCTTTCCATAATCTTGCAAAAAGATGATTTTTAACAAATCATCTTCATCATCTTATCTTAGCTCTTTTACAGAAAAAAGAAAACAAATCTTGCTTTCTGCTTTCTTCTATTTTTCTTCAGTCTTATCCATCCTCAACCATTTGATCTGCCAGGAAATTTCACAATCGTTGATCATATCAACCAATTAGAAGCTTTTGAAAAACTCTATAAATAGCACAACCAATCCAAGCAAGGGTTACACACACACACACACAACGCATATCAGAGTAATTAGAGATTAATTGCATTCTAGCATCATAGCATTCTAGTTTTATTATTCATAGCATCATCAATAGTCTTTTATTTTTTAGCAAATCATGTCTTAGCTCAAATAGTACATGCAATTCAAATTTAATCTCGTTCTTTAGGAAGACTGTTCATTGAGCCTAGCATACAATCTGAGAGCCAACTGAAATCAATGAAAATACTGAAGATAGAGGACGATAAGACGACATCAAGAACAATATACTGAGTTTGCAATCTCTATTGTTTTTAATATTCTGTTTTTGATATAATTTCTTATTGGTGTGATTGATTTATTTGGTTTTACATATTTAACGCACACAAAATCGACCACACACTTACCCTAGTTAAAAAAAATTCACATTCAAGTTCACCATGATCAGTTGTATCATTAATTCTATACTCGATGACTCTACCAAAAGTAAACAAACTCAAAGGATGCAATTTCTAATTTAATATTTTGCAAAGTTTTCCAATTTCCATAATGAAAACTAACTTGTACTCAATTCCTCATTTACAAGCTTCTTGCCAAATTTAGGAATAACATTTCAAAGCAGAATTCCACTCCCAAAGGATAAAACCTAAAAATATCAAAGAAATAAAAGAGAAAAGAGATATGTACGTCTGCTACTCATGGCTACCTTGGTGCCCCCTCCTTCTAGTACTAGTTCCTCTTGACAACAGTTTTACTCGCCATAAACAGGTTGAATAAAATATCCACAGACAAGACCGCGAAGAGCCTATCCTTCTTGAAATATATGAAACAAAGACAACCTAAGGGGAAATTCTGCATTCACAGAGCAAAAATTGGCTTTTATTCAATCCCAAGTCTTCGATAACCAGGTCATGGTTGCACTAGGGTCGCTCTCAGGTAATGATGTGATGATTGTTGTTAATCTCAAGGGGACCTTTTTATAAATACACACATATATATATCTGCTATTTCTTTGAACATCTTAGGTTAGCATTCCTAATTGCAATGATAAATTTGGACATCATGAAACCAAAAAATTTGACATAGAATTTCATATATCCTCACCAATTTCTTTGCTATCACTTAAGTAGATTTAGCATTAAGCATTCAACAATTTCATGGAAAATAAAATATTTTCAACAAAACTATTTCCATTCACTTATATTTTTTGGAACATTTTCAAAAATATTAAACATTTATTCTAAAACAAAATATAAAAAATATTGAAAAATAAAAGTTTCTCCTGGTTATTCTCCATGGTTGCCCCAAAGAATTAATCAAAATAGAGCAAACTGCTTTATATTTCACCAGATTGCTTCACAGTTACGTATAAAAAGGTGCAAGCTTTTAAAGAGAGAGGATTTCATTTATGGACACCGAGTAGGTTCTATATGCACCCTTAAATGGCATAGCATACGGTCTTGTTTAGCCAAACTTATAAAACCAATTACAAAAGACACTTAGATAGGTAGCTATCCATAAAGCTATGATATTAATTAATGTCTACGTGCATACAAAGTTTTACGTCAGAATGGTTCAAAAAATAGGAAAAAGAACAAAACTTAAAAGAAATTTTTTCTCCTTCAACATCCACAAATTCCAAACTTAAATGAAAATTAAGAATCCTCTGGCCTTTTATAGAACACAAGGCTCAGATAGATAAGAAAAATACATGAGAGGAAATATAAGGGACCAATCTCATCAAGGCACGTGGAATATTGTGACCAATAGGAGAATTGCAATTGAAGTCAATGGGAGTCAACTCCAATTACTCGTTGAAGCTTTTCGGGTTCTACTTTTTCATCTTTGTCAGGATTCATTTTGAAATCGAACGAATATATCCAAACAAAGATATATAAGAGCCTTCCATTATAATAGAGTGATTAGGTGGAAGTTGAACTCCTATATCTCAGGTTCCTCGATTTGAACATTCCAGGAATGAATCACTCCCAGAATAGATACACTTTATTACTGCATGCTTGAACTCTAGCATCTTGGTATTCTGATAACTAGCACATCATTGCAACAACATTTGTTCCAACACAAGACCTTTAAGTGCATCATCAAACCTGGTAATAGAGTAGAATTTGTTCGCCAACATAATTTTCCTGACCGTCCATACCCGAGCTTTGCATCACAATCGATATCTCCTGCAATCACAAAATTCCAAATATTAAATCCCTTTTTAAACAAATGTGTCACAACATCTCATGTAAATAAAACCATTATTTAAATGTTAGTACAAAATTCAATAAAAACTCGCTTTCAAAAAGCATATCATAAACCCTTGTATATATATACTAGATCATCAGGATCATTATAAAAATAAAGCAATTTAACATTTCTTTTTCACATTAGAATCTGGTACCTGGTACCCGGTATTAAGCTTTACCCACTTACTTTCCCAGACCTCGGTTAATACCGGAACTCCATTTTACCGGACTCCATCATACCGGACTTCATCATACCGGACCAAAGTCTTTCACTTGAACTTCACATTACCTTTCACCTTTTATGTGTTTCTGGTACCTGGTACCCGGTGCACGAAACACGTACCATACGAAGTACTTTATTTATTAAATATTTCTCTTTCTTCTTTTCTACTTCCAGTGATATTCCAATTTATTAGCTCTTGCCATAGGAGTTATATATTTTTTTACTTGGATCCCCAAGTCTTTTCAGTCTTGGGGTGTGTTGTGAGACCACACAACACCTACCATGGCTTAAAATTAGCTCAAGAGAAGGGGATTAGAAGACTTTGGTTAGAAGGGGGCTCATTGAATGTGATTAATTGTTTGAAGAAAGTTAGACCTCCATCCTGGACTATTAAACATTTAATTCAAGATTCTTTAGCTATCTTGGGTATGTTTGATGATGTTTATGTCTCTCATATCTATTGAGAGGCTAATAATCTTCCTGACTACATTTCCAATGTGGGGGTGATCGTACCTAGGCATTGGGAATCTAATTATGTCCTCCCTATAGAAATTATATCCATTGTAAATGAAGAAAAAAGGTCACATGTTCCATGCACTAGTTGGAGGGGTGTCTAGAATTAATTGCATATTTATTTTTATTAGAAGTTTGAGTTGGCCTATTCACCTAGTTCTTAGTGGTAGTGATATGGGAAATCTCTAGAATCTTAGTTTCATGATTCCTATTAGTACTAAAGATGTCAAAGTTACACGCTTTGTGGGTGTTTGTCTTCTCCTTACACTTTATTGCTTCTTGTTTTCTCTAACATTTTTCTTTTTTGGGGAAGAATCTCTAGTTTCCAATGGATAGGTCATGATGGGTGGTGATAGATGTAAAAATAAACTAGTAGCCTACAAAAATACTATGGTGAGTGGTTTAGTTTGGTAGATTCTAGAGAAGGGTGGAGTGATGCCTTATTTGTTGAACCTTCATGGCTTCAATTCCAAGGCGTCGTAGGAGTTGGTAAGTGGCTAGAATATTAGGGTTCTATAAATTTATGGGATGGAGCTAGTTAACATAACTAAGGAATTAATTGTGGAGGTATCAGGCCTCTCTCAAAAGGAAAATGATTCTATAGGGAGAGGCTGACCACTAAATCTTCCACGGAAAATTTCCTGAAAGATAAAGAGAGGTTGAAGCTTAAGAAGGTAGGCGGTAGTGGGTATGACATAAATTCCTTGAAACTTATTTGGAGGTATGTGGCTATGGCTGTGATGAGATATTTCATGTTGGATGGTAGGTTTTCAATGATTTATGGTTACCATTTTATGCTACTTAGTCATTTTAGACATAATAGGGTTGTCCCTTTCCCCTATTATCTATTGTTGTCTCTTGAAAATGGTATTCAAGACTACCACAAGAATTTGAACAACCCCTTCTTGCATGAGGGGCTTATGCGCTTGGTAGTTGAGATTATTAGGGCCAATTGTGTAATTGATACTCCTTAATTACATAAGGTTCTTAAGGTTAAAGATAATCTCTTTGATCTTGAAACATGGGATAATTTGGAGAGTGACATGAAGGGGAAGATACTGGTTCTGAGTATTTCGAGGACCCTTGGGATGATCCTACTAAATCTTCTAGAAAAAGGAACAAGGAAGAGGACTCCTATTCTTGGTTGGAGGGGTCCTTCAATGATTTGGAAGGGGATGGGGGAGGTGAAGGCTCCTCTAAAAAGAAAAATTATAGTTTGAAGAAGGAAAAGAAGAAGGTTGAATCTCCTTTTTCGAGTGTAATTAAATGTGTAGATTTGGAGAGGGGTGGGGAAGGGATTGTCTCATCGAAGAAGAAAAAAACTTCTAGGAAGAAGGAAGAATCTCCTCCCCTACTTAGGTTTAAAAGAAGAACTCAGTTAGGGGACAGTGGAATGAAGAAGGTGGGTAAGACTTTTGTGGAAAAAGGGGCCCCTCTTGCAGGTAAAGAAAAGGGAAAGATTGGTGAGGATGTAGAGGAGCCGATGGATGGTATGAAGTTCATGCTTGAGGAATCGACCTAAAAGAAGGACAAAGATTTCACTCTTAATAAGGTGATTGACTTTGAGGCTGATTCTTTGGATGCGAGTAAAGATAAGATGGTCACCCCAAATGGTAAGTTTCATTAAGTTGTTGAATCTCTCTAGTTGATGGATGGAAATGATACTTATCGCCTTGTGAGGGAGGGGACTGGTAATATTTTGTTGTTGCTGAAATGGATTCTTAATAAAGTTAAGCTTCTTCATTCAAAGATTGATTTTGTGGCTTGGATCAATGTGTCTCTCATTGATAGTAACACTATGCAATCTTCAGTGGCTAAAAGGGTTAAAGTTCAACGCATAGTACCCTTGATAGATTTGTGACTAATGTGGAAAAGCTTAAGGTTGATCATGAATCTAGATTGGTAGCTCTTAAACAAAAGGTGTCAAAGATTCTTGTAGATATTCCTACCTTGGTTTCTGCAAGCCATGTGTTTTGCATAACAGTGTGGAGGGACTAAATTTTTTTAATGAAAAATCCAAGAAATGGACTGGTAAGCAACTACTTGATGGGAAGGAGATGTTGGACCTAGAGGATGTGGTCTTATTGGGAAATGTTGAGACTAGTAAAGATGATGGTCCTTGCATTCAGACTAGGAGAAAAATGAAGAGATGGGGAATGGTGTATGTCAAGGATCTTAACAATGTGGTTAAGATGCATGAAAAAGTTATTGCTATTGATGTGGAGGTAGTGAGAATTCTTAATAATTTGTAGTAGTTGATGTCTCTTTTTTTTCTGCATTTTTTGTTGTGTTTGTTGATTGTTTGTTGTTGGTTTAGCTGATGGTTGGTATTTTTCTTGGGGGTTGTGTGCTCTCAATGTTTTTATTTTATTAACATCCTTTTTTTGTACAGGGTTTTAGGGACCCTTGAAAACCTATTTTCTTAATAAAAAACACACATTGCAATATAAAAATCAGCAAACAAAAAGTGACATCAAATTTACATGGAGAAACCCTTTCAAGAAAAAACTCCACACGAGGAAAGAGGGAAAGTAAATTATTAATCTTTGAATGTGAGTACATAATAATACACTTCTCTATTGATCTCTAATCAACCCAACAACACCCTATTACCTGCAAGAACTCAATGTGAAACTACCATCTCATGGATCCAATTTATAGAAATTATGGGACGTAAAACCATGAATTGTAAACCAAAATAAGAGGTATGAAACCACCTGCAAAAAATCATGCTCCTCTTATTGGAAATCCAAAATACATAATAAAATATTAATTGGAAATTAAAGACTCACACATGGGCACCTAATCCATAGCCTATCCAACTCCTTTCTTTCTGGATGCTCCGATAACCTTTCTGCTCCTCGATGGAGCACAAATGAACACTTTTTTCTTCTCCAATATTGGGTGCCCCATAAAAGACCTTTCATATTCCATTTTGGATTCCTAAGAAATATTCCTTGTCCATATTTGATGTGTAACCTCCACTGAAACTAAATCCTCTCTTAAAATATAATTACAACACACCAAAATTTAATATTTTTCTCTCATGTCCCCTAGAACACATTCCAAGGAATGTGGAGACATAAAAATGACATAGGATTAAAAGGTTAATGTCATATAATCCTAAAATTCTCCCAATTTACATTATAGATTGTAATTACATCTAAGAGATACAAAACATAAAATCCAGTATAATGATCCAGGCCCGCCCATGGCCTTCCTACACCAAGAGAACTTAACTGTGGTCACTAGCTTTATAAGAGAATCTACAACATTATCCAAAGTGTCAACCTTTTCTATCAAGACCTTACCATTCTCAACCATCTCTCACAAAAAGTGTTATTGAACATCATCATGCTTAGTACAAGTATGATACATAGGATTTCTGGTCAAACAAATAGCACTATGACTGTTAGATCTAATTGTCACTGTCTTGAAATCAAAACCAATGCCATTTCAAAGCCTCTAAAACCATTCTACCTCCTTAGAGGCATGTGTAGCAGCCATGTACTCTACTCTAGTGGTGTAAAATGCAACTATAGGCTGCCTCTTACTCATCCAACTCACTATACCTCTAAACAAAGTAGATACATAGCCACTAGTGGACCTTCGACTATCCAAGTCACTTGCCCAATCTACATCAAGAAAACCCATGTATGTCTAATGACTTGTCCACATCATCAATATCATGATAAAAAAAACACTAATTAGAAGTACCTCACAAATACCTAAGCACCCTCTTAACAAAAATCCAATGCTCTCTACCAGGGTTAGACATAAACTTGATAATTAGAACTCCCACTGCTTGGGCTATATCTGGTCTAGTACAAACCATTGCATACATAAAAATATCAATGAAATTAGCATAAGGAACCTTAGAAATATCCTTAAAATCATCATCATAATTAGGAAACATATCTAAGCTCAACTTAGTACCAACCGGAAATGGAATACTAACTGGCTTATAGTCATGCATATTAAACCTTTGCAAAATGGTACCAATATACTTACTCTAACTTAACCAAAGATTTTTGTGAACCCGATCTTTGCTAATCTCCATCTCAAGAATCTATTTTCTAGCCCCCAAGTCCATATAAAATATGTCAGAAAGTTGTGTCTTGAGCTCACTAATCAACACTTTGTTGTTACCAATAAACAACATATAATCAACATACAAGACAATAAATAGAATCTAATCATCAATAACCTTAATGTACACACAATGATCCTCCTTGCTCCTAAGAAAACCCAAATTCAATGTAAAAGAATTAAAATTATGGTACCACATCCTAGGTGACTATTTCAAACCATACAAAGATCTAGGTATGCGGAATCAAGGGGGGGCATACATCTACCCTCAAATTGGATTCGTAAGAGTTACATAAAAATATTTTTGAGCAATTAATGAATGTGTGTTGCAAGATATAGTTCCTAATGTTGTGGTTGTGCAAATAACTACACTAGGGGCTTCGTTCTCCCAACTTTTTGAATATGTATCCTTTTATGTAGTAAGGTGCATCGTTTAGAGTCCTTTAACTTACATATGCACATAGAGTCATATGGGCGCTAAAGTGGAGGCTAAATGTGTCATAGAAAATTAGACCCTCTTGAGAAAAGAGACAATTTCATGCATAATTGAACCCACTTTTGAGTCCCTTCACATCATTTCTCCTTCAAAATGGTATTTATAGGCCCCTTAGACCTATTAATTTTGATCTAGAGGCCCGTTTCACATGAGAAATCACATAACACCTGACACAACATTTAATGACATCATACCCCAAGAACCCACCTTCAGACGACAATAGTGGGACCCATTCGCCACCTTGGGAAAATGAGTCCCCTCTGGTGTGACCCATTTGCCAAGGGTGGCGAATGAGTCCCCTTTGAGGGGAAATTCAAAATTAAGTAGGAATTTAATCAATTTAACTTTTATTTCTGGTGAATGTCAGCCTCTTAGGTTTAATTAATGGGAAAATAAGGTGTTGTTGCTTATAAATACACATTTCAAGCCATTTTACATAACATCTATCATCTTTTATCATCTTTTTATCATCTCTCAAGAGAAAATTTTAGGGTAAAGTCTTCTACAACAAGTTTCATTATCAAAAGTTGAAGTTTTAGGACAACAAACTAGGGTTTTTGCAGGTCTTGAAGCTCACTTTTCTTGTCAAGATCCAACATTGCAAAGGGTTGATGGTGGATGCCTATGGTGAATCATGAAGAAATCTAGAGTGAAGAGGTGCAACTAGCCACCAAATCATGCCTAAGGACTTGGTTTCCTATTGATTCCATCTTCCATTTTCACTCTATCTTTAGATTAAGGTTTGCATTGTGTTTGTTTAACATTTGCATGTAATTTTATTCCTATGTTTCATGTGTTGTAGGATTTCTAGGGTTGAGATCTTGCATCATTTCAATCACTCTTGCATGTCTTGTTCTAGAGCAATAGAATAGGGCCCTTCTTACATTTCATCTTTTCCTAGTCTTTAACACACCTAAGGCTAGGGTTTATGCAAATTTTTCTCTATCCAAGGTTTAATTACCTATCTAGGGGTTTGACTAAGGAAAACCCCCCATTAGATCAACTCTTTTAAGCTGTTTTGCAGGATTTTTTTGAGATCCAGAATCGGGTTTCCATCAAAATTTGTTGTGTAGGTGTCAAGGTACATATTTGAGTTTTGAGATTGCAGAAATTAGAAAGAGGACTGATTCACAATGCATGGTGAATGAGTCCACCCCAAGATGCAAATTTGAGTCAGGTGCAGTTTCAGATCCCCAACTGTCAGAAAATAGGTTATGTGTAGAAAAGTCTTGATCTGGGACTGATTCGCCCAAGGTGGTGAATGAGTCCCAGTTAGCCCAAGTTCAGATTTTATCAGTTTTTCAGATTGTTCTCTAGTCCTCTACAACTTTCCAGGTGCACATATTTTGAGAAACAACTTTCTGTTTGGTTAAGAATTGCTTTTTTATTCATTATTTTAACCTTTTTGCAAACACTGTGTTTTCAAACAAAGCATAAATCTTAGTTTTGCATTCATTTTCAGTCATTTAGATTAGTCAATTGCATTTAGTTTACTTCATCTAGCCTAGGTAACATTTCATACATCCTAATTTGAGTGATACATAATAATTTTTGGCCCTATCTCTCTCCTTTTAGGTGAAAAACCCTAGAAGTGCAAGAGTAGTCCATAGGGTCCCAAAAATCTATGTTTCATTTTAGTGAACCCGACTTTTGAGCATCATATCATTCTTCAAAACACTTTAAAAAAACTCACAATTCCTCCTGGAACCACTCTGAATGATGTGGCAGCTCTCATCCAAAAACATAGTCTCGATATTACTTTTCATCAACATGAGCTCCCTCCTTTGGAGTTATGAAAACAACACGATTCCTTTATGATCATTTCTCAATTTCATCCCACAGGTATCAAAATCACTCTCATAGGTAATGGTTATGCCCTTAATGTGTGTAGTGTGAGTCTCCTTGATCAATTAAAAGTTGATAGCTCACAAATAATACCTGATTTCATTTCTATTCAAGGATTTGATAATACAACAAAGCAATCGCTTGGGATAATCACTTTACCTATTACGGTTGGGGTGGTTACTTTGCAAACTCCTATCCATTTCATGCCTTACGATCTTTCATATAATATCCTTTTAGGCCAACCATGGATTCATGAGATGAATGTCGTGCCTTCCACCCTTCACTGTATCATGAAGTATGTTTATAACAATTGTATATATCAGATTGAAGTAGACCCTGAGCCTGAAAGTTTCTTGCATCTTGAAAAAGGGGTTACAAGTCCTTTGAAAACATTGATTCCAACTTCTAACATTGACCCTCTTGAAATGGAACATAACAATACAAAATCGGTCTCTAAATTATTTCGTGATGATTGGGGATCCTTAGAGTTCACACCCTTGTTTATGGGTGAATACATACTTACAAAAAAAGAAAGATGAGAAACATGAACAACCAACAATTATGTCCACTCAAAATTCTGAACAATCATCTCAAACATCTATCTCTTACAATATGGATGAAAATGCAACATGCACAATTTTTTTTGATGAGATAGATTATCAATCCCCGCCTACCCTGTGTGAAATGGAAAGACTTTACGAGAAAGGTTATAAAATTTTCAAACAATTAGGCTATACTGGAAAAGGGTGTGGAAAACATGAGCAAGGTATTCGTGTCCCTATTGAACCTAATACGCAAGAAATAAAAATTGGATTGGGATATTCTTTTTCTAAAATGGCCAATGCTATTCAATGACAATCTTTAAACATTAATGTTATAACATGTCACCCGCAACACAAACTCACAATCAAATATCTTGATTTGCTTGATATAACCTTACATCTTCATGGATGTATGTTGATAGTGATGAGGCTTTGAAAAAAATGTTTGGCGTTTATGATACCCCATCCTCGCTTACTTACATGAAACACATTTCCCACGCTTTGCACGTTACTGATCAAGAAGCAAGTGATCTCACTAAAGACTTCTTTGAATCTGAAAGTCCTAAATCCAATGCAATCCCTTTAGGAGACACAATTGATGTGCTTATGGAAATTCATAATAAAGATAAAGTTATTAAAATTGGGAAGTTCCTTGATGATGAAGAACAAGAAGATACGACCACTTTACTTCATGATTTTCTTGAAATTTTTGCTTGGAAATATTCTGATATGCCAGGAATTGACCCAAAAATTGTGATGCATAACATTGTCCTTGCTACAAATGCTAAACCTGTCCATCAAAAGATCTGAAAAATGCACCCTAACATAGCCTTGCGTGTTAAAGAGGAACTAGAGAAACTTCTTGATGCAGGCTTTATTAAACCTATTGATTATTCCCCTTGGATCTCAAATATTGCCACAGTTGCAAAACCTAATAATTGTATTAGGATATGTACAAATTTTTGAGACTTGAATAAAGCCTCTTTAAAAGATGATTTTCCACTTGCTAATATAGACATGATTATGAATTCAAATACTGGACATGCTTTGTTGTCATTCATGGACAAATTTTCTGGTTATAATCAAATCCTTATTAACCCTCAAGATCAATACAAAACTGTCTTTACAACTGTTTGGGGTACATTTTGTTGGGTTGTGATGCCCTTTGGTTTAAAGAATGCTGGCACAACTTATCAATGTGTAATGACATTAATCTTTCATGATTATATTCACAAAATTTTAGAAGACAATGTCAATGATATCCTCACTAAATCATTAACACGACAAGACAATGTGAATGTCCTTCGTAAAATATTTGAACACATAAAACGATACAACATGTGATTAAATCCAAAAAAATGTGTCTTTGGCATAGATAGTGGTAAACTTCTGGGGTTTTTCATATCTCACATAGGCATTGAGGTGGACACAAAGAAAATTGATGTAATCATTAACATGCCACCTCCTAGGAATATTTCTCAGTTGCGCATGTTACAAGGTCAAATTCAAGCTATTTGTCATTTTGTTGCATCTTTAGCCGATTGCACATTACCTTTCACACATCTCCTTAAAAAGGGTGTCCCTTTTGATTGGGATGAGGATTGTATACAGGATTTTGAGAGTCTAAAGGAATATTTAGCCACTCCACCTATTTTACAACCTGCCATGCAACATCGACTGTTTATCTTGTACATTGCCACATCTACCCATGCTCTTGCAACATTGTTGGCTCAACACGAAGATCATGGTAAAGAGAACCTTGTTTATTTCATTAGCCATACCTTAATTGATTATGAAACATGATATTCACCAATTGAAAAACAATTTTTGTCTCTTGTATTTGCTACTAGTAAGTTGCAACATTATTTACTAAATGCTGAAGTAGAAGTTGTCACAAAGTTTGATCCTCTTAGATATCTTTTCAACAAAATCGATCTTTCAGGACACTTAGCTAAGTGGGTGATGTTGTTAACTAAGTTTGATCTTAAATTTTTTTCACAAAATGCAATCAAAGGTCAAGCCTTAATTGATCACTTAGCTGATGCTCCTTCTCCCTTTGTTTTACCTACTAGTGATTCCTTTCCTGATGATCATGTCTTAACCACTGATATTAAACCATGGGAATTATTTTTTGATGGATCTAAGTGTCGAATAGGTTCTAGTGTTGGAGTGGTACTAATTCCACCCAACGGTAAACCTATTCCTTTGTCCTACCATTTAAATTTCCTATGCACAAATAATATAGCTGAGTATGACGCGTTGATTGTAGGTTTGCAAGCTGCTTTATCTCTTCACGCTAAACATATTAAGATATTTGGTGATTCACAATTAGTCATCAAACAAATCAATGGTACATATCAAACTAAACATGATAAATTATTAGAATACAAGGATCTTATAATGAAACTATTAGAAAAATTTGATTCATTCACCATTGATAATATCCCACGCAAAGACAACTGACATGTGGATGCAATGGCAAGTGCAACTTCTCTCATATCCCCACATGATCCTTCTACAGATTTCACATTCGTTATTCACCCCATCACGAAACCTTCAATCGATACTTCGTTAGAAGACATTTTGGAAATAACTCAAGCAACTTCGTGTGAATGGTATGATACAATATACAACTACTTAAAAGATGGTACCATTCTCGAACCTACCACAACAAATACTCAAAAGCGCTTATGTAAACTCACAACTAAATATGTGATCCTTGCAGATGTGTTGTATAGAATATCTTTCAATGGTCTCCTATTATGTTGTCTTAAAGATTCTGAAATCCCTTTAGTGCTTGAACAGGCTCATGTTGATTCCCGTGGAGGTCTTTTTGGAGGTCATTCATTAGTGCAAAAACTTATTCGTATGGGTTATTATTGGAGAAATATAGAAAAGGATTGTTTCACCTATGTTAAACGATGTCACAAATGCCAAGAACATAGCAATTTGATTCACACTCCTACTGCTGAGCTTCATGCCAATGTTCCCATTTGGTCGTTTTCAATATGGGGGTTAGATCTTATTGGAAAAATTTCACCTTCTTTTGCTGGACATATGTTTATCATAACCACAACCAATTATTTCACAAAATGGGTAGAAGCTATCCCTCTTCGTTCAACAACTACTGAAGTAATTTTTCATTTCATATTGGAGTACATAATTGCTCGCTTTGGACTTCCTTCCATAATTGTTTCATACAATGGAACACCATTTAAGAATAGTGAATTTCAAAAATTTCTTGAAACATTTAATATTCAACATCGTTTCTCTACACTGTATTATTCACAATCTAATGGACAAGCTGAAAATACTAATAAACTTGAACAAATCCTTAAGAAAACTAGTAGCAATAATCATAAAGACTGGCATACAAAAATATCTTACGTGCTTTGGGATTATAGAACTAATGTTCGATCATCCACAAGAAATACCCCTTATAGCCTTGTCTATGGTACTAATGCGATTATGCCTTTGGAGTTAGAAATTCCTACTTTGCGAGTTGCTCTCCGAGATATTTTTGACACTGACACTTATAAAGAACAATGATTACATCAACTTGAGATGCTTGATGAACAATGCATTAATGCTCTCAAACATCTCCAAGATCACAATAAATAATTACAATGCAAACATAACATTCATGTTATTCCTCGATCATTTTCTAAGGGTGATTTTGTTCTTATTGAAAATCAAAGAATTGCTAGTGCTAACAATGAAGACAAAGATAAGTTCAACCCTAATTGGTCGGGACCTTATGTAGTTGATACCAATTATGGGTATGGTGCTTATCTCTTAATGCAACTTGATGGAATGCCCCTTAAGGAACCTATTAATGTCGCGCATCTGCGTCGGTATTATCTCTAATCCCCTTTGAATAGTATGAGTGGTATAGTAGTGTTGTTTAAAGTTATTTGATGTTATAAATTTCACATTGCTCTATTCTTGACAACTAAATTTCTTGTTTGTCTTGAACACTAAGGTAATTATTTAAGTTCATTTTATAATTACTTTAGGCTTCATACTATTCACTCTCCTGTTGTGTTAAATTAAATCCTGATTGGTTCATTTAATTTAACATATTCTTTTTCATTTATCAATGTTGTATGTTAGATCACACCATTCCTGTTAAATCATGAAGCCATTAATTAAATACCTTTTACCATAATTCATTTAATTAATCACATAGCATTTAACATTCACATACAAAGAGATACATCATCATAATATCAAAGGTGCATTTCTATATATATATCAAAGTTTTATATACATCTCAGAATCATATATAATATCATAATGGTTTGTGAGAGGTAGACTCCTTAAGACCTGACACTCGCAATCCATTCCCTGGACATCGTGAGATGGACGTGTGTGACCATGATCACAAACTATCGAGTCTCAGTGCATACTCCAGACCCTGTACTCGCCCAATGGCTATAAGCCGTTCATATGCCATCTGGTCCCTCTCTGCTTGTGTTTGTGCCAGCTCTGCTTGCAGTCTCTCTACCTCTGCTAAGGTTTGTGCTGACTATAGTGCACTCTCAGCATGATGGAGTCACCTCCTCACACTCTAGTACACCACCCACAGCCTCACAAATGGTCTAAGTGACTTTGGTTCCTCGTCCACGATCGGTGGGGGAATGTAGTTAGGATCTATCTCATCCTCCTCGAGGGATGCTACCACTATCTTTGTGGCTGCTTGATGATAGAACTCTCGCTAGTCTCTTTTTCATGTACACAATTAGTAACACATCATCATAATATAGATATACACAAATAAAGCATAAATCACTAAATGACATGCATCAAATCAAATGTCATCACCTATGTCTCTAGATGCATGAGGAATGCAAACCTCCTCATCTTTGGTGGGCATGGAGGATATGCTAGCCTCTCTCTGATTGTGCGTGTTGATGTCTACTATAGCTATTGCCCGTGATCTAGTCCTATAAGTATGTGATGACTCTCCATGATTGTACTGATCCTCAATAGCTACCTCATCACCCTCACTTAGGGGTGGCTCCTCCTTGTATTAATAATCCTCCTCATAATCCTCCTCCTCCTCCTCATCGTCCTCTCCCCCATCCTGGTACTCCTCATTGATAATATTTGTAAAAATATATGTTGTCCTGTACCGTACCTCTTCTCTCTCCTTTGGCTCATCACCCTCATCTATTGCTAGCTCTGTATCACCTAGAGGAAAATCCATGGGGAACATAGGAGCTAGTTGTGCATATGACCACCACTTCTCATGCTCGTCTGTGCTACTGAAATAATCAACCTCATAGACTAGTGGCTAGTTGTGATCGAAATCATCGAAATCACTCTCTCGTACATGATCTATCATCAACTGAATAGTGTCACCTAGCCTCCAGGCACTCTGCATTGATCGTCTAATGAAGGGGGATGCCCTCGATGGTCTTTGCACCTATCCAAACTATCGCATGACTCACCCATAATAGAATGGTCATACGACATAGTCATGCCTCCCTGCTAGATATCTATCCATCTGCATCCTCTGTAACTGTCTGGTGGGGTCTGACCACTATTGAGTGAGTAGATAGGGCTTCCATAGGATCTCATCCTCCTCCAGTCGATTGAATCTTACCCTCCAAAAGTGTAAATCTCCATACTGCCATAGCCGTCACAAAGGATAGCTGAACGCTCATGGGTATCCTGCTGCTATAGTACAAGGGTATCTGACAGCCCTGGTACATGTGATATGCTCAAGGTACCACACCTGTAGAAGCGTACAATGGACCATACTATTGATCTCTCAAAATACAAACTGACCAGGATCATAATACAAGTGTGCTAGAATGCAGTGGCCTTAGGCATAGACTGCCTCTACTCGTACATCCCTCGTATTAGGTGTACCAGTCCCCCATCCAAGTGTGTTGCTCATCCATTTGGATTGAGAAACAATGCCACTATGTGCATCATAATCCATCTAACCACAAGAGCTCATGAGTACAACAACATGGGAAGCTCGATCCGCGCTCTAACCCTCTCATCATGTACAAGTCCATCCAAACAATACTGCATATCTCTCTTCTTCTCTCGAATTGACCGATCCCCCTTGAAATACACTCGTGCTCCCCGAATAGGAACTCAGAGAATGCGGTGTACATCTTCAAGTGTGATGGTCATTTCCCTAGTGAGAAGATGAAAGGTATAGGTATCTACATCCCAATGCTCGCATAGAGCCATTAGCATGGTGTCATGGTATCTCATGGGTGGCATAAGATATGCCCAATAGATACCCACTGACTGTAAATGCTCTACTTTTTCCACTGATAGCATTGGCATATGATCTCTCAAAAATTTCAACTGTCTTCCCCCTAGCCGCTATCATGACCGGGCGAGGACCTATCAAAATCATCACAAAATGCTCTAAATTTCATCTAATATTTTCAATTTTCATAATTTTCATCATCCAAGTGTGCTAAAGCTGATCTAGTGTGCTTCCCTAATGGCCCTAGACACTTTAGGACCTTTTTAGGACATATCATAAAGAAATAGGGACACTTTACACAGAAATGGGACACTTTGCGAAGAAACGAGACAATTTGCGAACAAAAGGGACACTTTGTGAACAAATGGGATACTTTGCGAAAAAAGGGGACACTTTGTGAACTTTTTTCCAAGAACCCTAAATTAACCTACCCATGCATAAAAATCATTAAAATACCATCAAATGACAATGCGAAAGTTACAGAATTGACTCACCTCATGATACAGATCACCGCGTGCCACCTGCTCATGAAGATCATCCATCCGCAAAGGTGTGTAATCCCATCTTCTTGACATGTTCTTTTCTCAATCGTCATTTTAAAGCTACATGAAGGTAAAATGAATTGTAAGTGACAAGTTACTTTCTTCTCCTTTTAATCACTTTTCATCTCCTTTTACTTTTTACACATTCACATATGGCTATCATCTTTTCAAGAACTTATAATTTAGATATTATTCAAATCAACATAATGAGAGCTAGGGTAATCCATTATAAACATCATTTGATGCATTGGAATTGTGATTCCATACATGATATCATCATTCATGTATCGTTATGTGGCATGGTACTTGGAAATTCCCACCGATATGATGTTTCTTATTCGATGTGGCTAGATTGCTACCTTGATTCTACCTACGTAAAGCGAGTGGAATCAAGGGGGGGAATACATCTACCCTCAAATTGGATTCCTAAGAGTTACATCAAAATATTTTTGAGCAATTAACGAATGTGTGTTGCAGGATGTAGTTCCTAATGTTGTGGTTGTGCAGATAACTACACTAGGGGCTTCGTTCTCCCGTCTTTTTGAATATGTAGCCTTTTATGTAGTAAGGTGCATCGTTTAGAGTCCTTTAGCTTACATGTGCACATAGAGTCATATGGGCACTAAAGTGGGGGCTAAATGTGTCATAGAAAATTGGACCCTCTTGAGAAAAGAGACAATTTCACGCATAATTGAACCCACTTATGAGTCCCTTCACATCATTTCTCCTTCAAAATCGCATTTATAGGACCCTTAGACCTATTAATTTTGATCTAGAGGCCCGTTTCACATGAGAAATCACATAGAACCTGACAAAAAACATTTAATGACATCATACCCCAACAAACCACCTTCAAACAACAATAGTAGGACCCATTCGCCACTTTGGGCGAATGAGTCCCCTTTGAGGGAAAATTCAAAATTAAGCAGGAATTTAATCAATTTAACTTTTATTTTCGGTGAATGTCGGCCTCTTAGGTCTAATTAATGGGAAACTAAGGTTTTGTTGCTTATAAATACACATTTCAAGTCATTTTACATAACATCTATCATATTTTATCATCTTTTTATCATCTCTCAAGAGCAATTTTTAGGGTAAAGTCTTCTACAACAAGTTTCATTAGGAAAAGTTGAAGTTTTGGGACAACAGACTAGGGTTTTTGCAAGTCTTGAAGCTCACTTTTCTTGTCAAGATCCAACATTGCAAAGGGTTTATTATGGATGCCTATGGTTAATCATGAAGAAATCTAGGGTAAAGAGGTGCAACTAGCCACCAAATCATGCCTAAGGACTTGGTTTCCTATTGATTCCATCTTCCATTTTCACTCTATCTTCAGATTAAGGTTTGCATTGTGTTTTTTTAGCATTTTTATGTCATTTTATTGCTATGTTTGATGTGTTGTAGGATTTCTAGGGTTGAGATCTTGCATCATTTCAATCACTCTTGCATGTCTTGTTCTAGAGCAATATAATAGGGCCCTTCTTACATTTCATCTTTCCTAGTCTTTAACACACCTAAGGCTAGGGTTTATTCAAAATTTTCTCTATCCAAGGTTTAATTACCTATATAAGGGTTTGAATAAGGCAAACCCCCCATTAGATCAATTCTTTTGAGCTATTTTGTAGGAATTTTTCAAGATCCAGAATCGAGTTTCTGTCAGAATTTGCTGTGCAGGTGTCAAGGTATAGATCCGAGTTTTAAGATTGCAGAAATTAGAAAGAGGACTGATTAGCCATGCATGGTGAATGAGTCCACCCTAAGATTCAAATTTGAGTCAGGTGTAGTTTCATATCCCTAGCTGTTAGAAAATAGGTTATGTGTAGAAAAGTCCTGATCTGGGACTGATTCGCCCAAGGTGGCGAATGAGTCCTAGTCAGCCCAAGTTCAGATTTCATCAGTTTTTCAGATTGTTCTCCAGTCCTCTACAACTTTCCAGGTGCACATATTTTGAGAAACAACTTTCTGTTTGGTTAAGAATTGCATTTTTGTTCATTATTTTAACCTTTTTGCAAACAACACTGTGTTTTCAAGCAAAGCATAAATCTTAGTTTTGCATTCATTTTCAGTCATTTAGATTAGTCAATTGCATTTATTTTACTTCATCTATCCTAGTTATCATTGCATACATCCTAATTTGAGTGATACATTAGCACTTTTGCTCCTATCTCTCTCCTTTTAGGTGAAAAACCCTAGAAGTGCAAGAGTAGTCCATAGGGTCCCAAAAATCTATGTTTTAGTTGTATTTAATGTTGTTTGTCGGGATTACATTAAAAAATGCACTTAATTAAAGCATATGAAGGCATAAATGGGCCAAATAAAGCATTAGAAAGAGATGCATAGTGAAGTTGTGCCTAGAAAAGCATGAAATCTTGTTAGAAGACTTTACATCACTTCAAAATAGGACTTGTTTATGAGTAAAAAGGTGATTTTTAGGTGAATTACAATAAATAGAGTCTAGAAGCATGTAGAAATGTCTTACAACACTTCACAACACCTTCACAAGATGTCATTATTTGAATTTTAGTACCTAAATATGCATGTTCAAGCCATGTTACAAGATAAAATCAAAGCAAAATAGATCAAAGACCATGAAACAAGACCTAAAAGGCCATAAAAATGACAAGGGGCCATTTTTCTATGGCACAACAACAATATATAATAGGAATCTAATAGAAGTTAATTTAGCAACAAGAGAGAAAATTTCACCAAAATCAACTCCCTCTCTCTGGGAGCCCCTTAACCACTAATCTGGCCTTGTATCACTCTAATCGACCATTTGCTCCAAATTTTTTTTAAATACCCACTTGCATCCAATGAGCTTCCTTTCTTTGGAAAAAATAACAAGATCCTAGGTGTCACAACTATCCAAAGCCATCATCTCCTCTTGCATGACATGTAACCAAGACTCACTTTCCTCCAAAGAGAGAGCCTCCCTGTAGGATCTAGGTTCACCATCAATACTCAACAAAGAAAATACACAACGGTAATGCAATGGGATATACCTATCAACTAGATTTCATTTCCTTGTGGACCTCCTCAAGGTAGGATTAATGGGCTCTACATGTTCTTCTTCTTCTAGGTGTTCATCCCATGCATCCTCTGCACTATCTAAACCCTCTTCTTCTTCTCCATCATCGGATCCATCTAGTTGTTCTTCCACATGTGCATCTTCTTGCTTCTCAATATTTGTCTCGAAGTACACTTTCTTTGTCTTATCTTTCTCCTTTGGTTGTTCTTCTCTTGAGTAAGCTCTAAACTCCCTGAAAATCACATCTCTAGAAAAGATCATTTTATGGGTTAGAGGATTCCAAAGCTTATAACCTTTTACATTCACTAGTAGAATTTGGAAAATAAATGACTAGGTGACTACAAATTTTAGTCACAACAACTAAAAATGACTAAATTCTACTCATTTTTTACAACTCAACTATAAATGAGTAAATAAATGACTAATTTGGTCATTGACTAAAAAATTATTCAGTCACAAAAATAAAAATGACTAAATAGTTAGTCATCAAATCCAAACTAGACAAAAATTTTAAAAAACAATTTGGCCAAATATTGTTATTCACATTTATTGTAGATTCATTCATCTCGCTTGACCTCACTTCATTCATTCATTGTAGACATCGCTTCATTTGTTAGCCTGACATTAGGCATTTTGATCAGCAACTACTTGCATGGGTGATAAGGATTCAAAGAGGACCTGGAGACTTTTGAAAAGGCGGGCAAGGGCAAGGAATTCAGAGTTTTCTGCAATGAATTTGAATTCGCCGAGGCCCTCTGTAGCAAAATCGGATTTGGGGACGCCCTTTGTAGTGAATTCTGAGGTAATTCAAAACCCTCATTACATTAAACACAACTTTGAAATGCTCATTATAATCTACTACTCTTAATAATATTCTACTGCTCTTAATAATGTTCTTTACAATCTTGCCAATGTTCTGCTTCATAATGTGCTCAAGCTAAATATAATAAAATTTTGGTGTCAGTTCCAAATTAGAATTTCCTCAAACAATTTTCACACATTTTCACTATAAGTGCAAATTGTCCTTGCGCAAAGTAAACATGTGCTAGATTTACCCACACATTAAGCATCTGAACAAAGATGTTTCCTGCTGCAGCTTCTTGTACCATGTAAAAATTTCCTTTGCAATATCAAATTGACCCCTTTCAACTAGCACAATGGCTGCCTCATTTGTAGCATAAAAATTTCCTAGCCTCTGTGGTAACACTTTACAATATAGTTCTTTAGCCTTCTCAATATGTTGTGCCTCCACCTTTGGATCCCTCCTCTCATTAGGAAAAGGTATAAAATAATTCCAATTTCCAAGTGAAATGTCAACATAAGAATTCTTTTCATTTGATTCAATTTGTGCAACTTTAATTGTTTCTTTGCTTTAAGCCAGTCATCTATTTTCAATTCCATTTTTCCAAGCATAGATAAAGCATTTGATGAGTTTTCATCCCCCTTAAGTGCATCCCCAACCAATTCTAGGCTTAGTTGGATCTCATTCTAAGCCTGAGCCATGGCTGCAAGATGTAGATATGCATCCACATAATCAGGAAACATGAACAATATTAGCCTATATAAAACATTTCCTTTTTCAATATCATGTAGATGTTCAAACAACCTAGCAAGATTAAATAGTTTTGTGACTTTATCCCATGGTAACTCAAGTGAAACACCACCTTCTAGTCGATGGAAGATTTCCATATCCTTAAAGAGCACAGGAAAAACTGCAGAATTAGCATTAGGGATTTATTTATGAATTCAACCCAAAGGCCATTTCCTAATGCCTCAATAAAAGCTTTTTGAGCCAACTCTAGTTCATCATGCTCAAAATGAAGAACCCCAATGTTGTTTAACAATTGAATGGGTACTTATTCTTTGCTCTTCTTCAGAAGAGACTTTGGCATCTTAAGAGAATCTAAGGTTGCACTAGGTTCTGATGATATTAATAACTCACCCATCTTGATAAATGCATGGGCATCAGGTGGATCTATGTGAGTTTCCTTTCTTAAAATTTCCAATGCCTTCCCTTCCAACCCTTGTTGAGCATATATATGGCCTACAACTTTTAAGGTCTCACAGTTCTCAGGGTGGACCTCCAAAACCTTTTCAAAATTTGAGAGAGAACTCTTAAGATCTCCCAGCTTCAATTGAACCTATCCACAAAATCTCGTTGCCTCTGGCTTTCTTTGAAAAGTGGTGTCATAATCACCTTTAATATGATAAGATCGTGCAAGATTATAATATGAATGAGATTTCATGAGAGGGTGGTCAGTTGAAACAAGAGTTGTCTTAGCCAACTGTTCCACAACCAAATGCTACCCTGCAGTGAAGAAAAAATGGTTTGATAAATGATTCAATACCATTGCAGAGTATGAGTATAATTCAAAGGCTCTATGCATATTTTCTATTCCTTCATGAACACTACCTTTTTCACTAATTTTGAGAATCCTACATGTAAAAAATGCACAAAACTGGCCACAAAGATTTATGTAAAGGAAAAACATCATTTCCTAATGCCTCCATAAAAGTTTGTTGAGTCAAATCTAGTTCATCACGCTCAAAATGAAGAACCCCAATGTTGTTTAACAATTGAATCCATGGTACTTCTTCTCTGCTCTTCTTTAGAAGAGACTTTAGCGTCTTAAGAGAATCTAAGGCTACACTGGGGTTTGACGATATTAATAACTCACCCATCTTGATAAATGCATGGGCATCGGGTGGATCTATGTGAGTTTCCTTTCTTAAAATTTCCAAAGCCTTCTCTGCTAGACCTTGTTGAGCATATATATGGCCTACAACTTTTAAGCTCTCACAATTCTCAGGGTGGACCTCCAAAACGTTTTCAAATTTTGAGAGAGAACTCTTAAGATCTCCCAACTTCAATTGAACCTATCCACAAAATCTTGTGGCCTTTGGATTTCCTTGAAGAGTGGTGTCATAATCACCTTTACTATGATAAGATCGTGCAAGATTATAATATGAATGATATTTCATGAGAGGGTGGTCAATTGAAACAAGAGCTATCTTAGTCAACTGTTCCACAAGAAAATGTTGCCCTATGAAGAAAAAATGGTTTGCTAAATGATTCAATGTCATTGTAAAGTACGGGTATAATTGAAAGGCTCTACGCATATTTTCCATTCCTTCATGAACACTACCTTTTTCACTAACAATGAGAATCCTACAATTGAAAACTGCACAAAATTGACCATAAAGATTTTTCCCCATTTCAAATAGCAAAATTGCCAAAAAATGTGTTTAAAACTTGCAAGAAAATGTAAATAAAATCACACTAATTTTTGTGCCAAAGAAAAACCATGAACCATAGCTTTTTGCTTACTATTATGATTTGATAGATTTTTTCAAGCATGCATAGCTTTATTGAAATCACCTATTTTAGCCTTTTAGCCATAGCAAAAAGGCATTGAACTGTTTGATAAAATGCTTTGGTAGACATGTATGAAAAATGTGGTAGCATAGAAAAGGAAATGAACTTTGGAAAAAATGACTCAAAGAAATGTGGTCTCATGGTGATGGAATACCATGATGAATTCTATGACAAGCAAATTGTTATGGATTTTCATGGCATTCGATCACCATGAGACCACATTTCTTTGAGGAATTTTTTCAACCAGTTCACTACCTTGTCTATGCTATTGCTTACTATTATGCTTTGATAGATTTTTTCCAAGCATCCTTAGCTTGTTCAAAAGCACTTGTTTTAGGCTTTTAGCCACATCAACAAGGAAGTGAATTGTTTGATAAAATGCTTTGGTAGACATGTATGAAAAATGTGGTAGCGAAGACAAGGTAGTGAAATTTTTAAAAAAATGCCTCAAAGAAATGTGGTCTCATGGAATTCCATGACAAGCAAATGGAATTGGTAGCTGCTCCTAGTTATTAGTTATGCAATGTCAAGTAATTGCATAACTGCTTAGGTTGACTTTGTAAAAACTATATTGTAATAGAATTTTGTCATCTATCAACATCTAGTTATTAGTTATGCAATGTGAAGTAATGCTTTGAGTTTGAAAGATGTGCAATGCAATGTAATCAACAATTTGAATATAAACTACAAAAATCTATATTTTACAATTCATTAGTTAAAATCTCTATTTTATTTTCTCTCTATAACTCTATTGCTATGGAAATTCCTTTGAATTAATTTTTTTTTTTATCTCTTAGTCTACAATTTTTTGTTGCTATGGTTTGAACATTATAGATGGATCAATGTCAAAGTTTGAAATACCATGCATTTGATGAGAGAATAGATGATAAGAGTGACATGGACAAATATCCATGTCCATGTAATGACTGTCTTGGTGGAAAGGTGAAAAAAAAAGTCAGATTTATTGGCATATGATAAGATATGGGCATAGTGGTATAAGCCCTTGGAATGTCAATTATTATGAAGATATGGTAGAATGGTAGAGTATGAGAAATGAAGAGTCAACAAACATAGATGAAGTGGCACCAAACATAGATGAAGAGGCAACAACGTTAGACGAAGGGTTTGAAGTTGATAAAATGTTGAATGAGGGTCTAAATGATGATTGGGCCAAGTTGATGGAGGATGCTTCAAATCGTTTGTATGCCAATTGCAGGTTAAGTTGTTTGACAACAATCCTTCAAATTCTTAACTTGCAAGTGGTGTTTGGTTGGACAAATGAGAGTGTAGATCAATTACTAGCATTATTAAGTTCGTTGTTACCACCTAACTCCACATTTCCAACAAAATGAAGTCAATGTAGAAAGGAAATCATTAAGCTAGGCTTAGGGTATGAAAACATCCAGGCATGTGTGAATGGTTGTGTATTATTTTGCAAGAATCTTACAAGTGAGAGTGGATGTCCCAAAATTTCATGAAGTGAGGTATAAAGAAGGGTTGAAATCAATTGTCATTCCTAGAAAGGTTCTTCGCCGCTTTCCGGTAATCCCACGATTACTCTAAATGTATAGGTGTAGAGACATTGTTGAACTTATGCAATGGCATGCCCAAAATAAGAGCATTGATGGAAAACAACAAAATGTGCCTAATTGTAAGACGTGGATGGAATTTGATAATAGATGGCCTAATTTTTCTCAAGATCCTCGTAATATAAGGTTGGGTTTGGCTCTAGATGGGTGAACCCATTCTCAAATAAAAGTATTAAATGGTCAACTTGGCCAGTGTTTTTAATAATTTTTGCCTCTGTGGTTAGCAACTAAACCATTTTTCTTAATGCTATCATTTATTATACTAGGAAAGAAAATTTTGACTTCAGATACAATTGATGCTTATCTAGAGCTGTTATATGATGTGCTAATGGAATTGTGGAAAGGAATTGAAGCAATTCAATCTTTAAGGGATGGTAATTCAATAAAATTCACTTTAAGAGCTTCCTTATTGTTCACGATTCATGATCTTCCTGCATATGGCACATTATCTGGTCTCAATGTTCATGGATACCATGGATGTCCTGCTTGCAACTTTAACAATTTTGTGAGGCACTCAAGAAGTTTGCGTAAGTGTATTTATTTTGGATATCATGCTTACCTTAAAATGGACCATCCATATCATCAACAAAAAACACGGTTCAATGGTCAAGAAGAGAATTGTGAAGCACCAATGCTAATAATAGGTGATTACATTGTTGAGAATGGACCAAAAAGAAATTCATTTATTGAAAATGATGGGATTGCTGGTAGTAGATATGATCCATGTAATGAAAGTGGTGGAAAAAGGTTTTTCATATTCTATAAGTTGCCATACTTTAAGGATATAGACATTAGGCATACTGAGAAAAATATAGCCTATGCTATTATAGAAACTATTTTTTGTGATTTTGATACCATTTCATCATGTGAAGACTTTCAACAACTAACGATTCATCAAAATCTTTGGGTTGAAAAATATGATGATGAAAAATATAGAAAAACTAGTGCTCCTTATGTTTGGAAAAAGGAACAATGTGCACATTTCTTACAGTTGATGTCTCAGACTTGCTTTCCCACTAATATGTAAGTAGTAGTATTAGAAGCCAAACTGACATTAATGGATTAAGAGGCCTCAAGACCCATGACTATCATGTCATAATGGAGAATATTTTACCTATTATGGTAAATATATTAAGTTTGGAAAACGGGCCAAGATTGGTAGTTATAAGGTTGGGCCTAATATTAAAGAGAATGAGTTTACATGTATTAGATCCTTTGAACTTTGATAGTTTGAGGGATGAGGTTGTTAAAGTCCTTTCTTTATTGGAACGAGAATTTCCACCAACAATCTTTAACATTTCTATGCATCTTTTGATACATCTACAATATGAAGTAAAGCATTGTGGCAACAAGATGGATGTATCCTATAGAACAATATATGAAGGTTTTGGAAAAAAATGTTTGTACCAGGGAAAACCAGAAGGCAACATGTCTAAGGGATATTCAATACAAGAGGCCATGGGATTTTGCATAGAATATATGAAGGATTTTAAATGTCAATCGAAATGTATAGGATGATGGCAAAGAAGACACCGTTGTAGGGGAAGTATTAGAAGGCAATGGATGTCACTTCAAGCTATCTATCACATCAAGAAAGAAGTGTGATACATGCCTATATTCTTCAAAACACTTATTCATTCGATAAGTGGTGTAGGTAAAAAAAATTTACACAATAATTTATTTACTTAATTGCATTTACACATTTATATTATCAATCTTAATATTTGTATGTTAATATTCTATGTAAAAAATATGAAGAAGACAATCAAGCTTGGATGCAACATCGACCTCAAAGGCATAGACATCATGCTGATTTAATTGGAGGTGATTCTTTTCCAAAATTTGAAGAATGGATTGCTAATGCAGTTAGTGATGGAAAAGAAGAAGGTCAAGATATAACAATAGAGGAAAGTGAGCTTTCACAATCTCCACATTTATGGGCTACATGGTTCAGTGGAATGTGGGCCTATGGTAGTCATTTAAGAGTGGAAGAAAAAGACAAAGGAAAGATAAATTTTGATTGTGTTGTTAGTGCTAAATTCCTTTATGAAATTGAGAAGAAATTTTATGTTGGATTCATCCAAAAAATTATTCTAGTGGACTATGGTGAAAATAGTCCTATATTATTAAAATGTAAGTGGATCTGACCATCTGCAGTACAATTTGATGAGTATAGATTTGTATGTGCAAATCAAATACAATTTTTATCAGAGACATATGAGTTGTATGTTTCCCCTCTTCAAATTAACCAATCATTTCTAATTGATGATGTAAGAAGCCCAGGATGGTTGTATGTCATTCAAACAAAGTCTCGTTCAAAATGAAAATTCATGGAAGTTGTTGATATAATACCTTATGGGAAATATGTTAATTTACAAGAAACATTCGAAGAAGTGGATGAAGATGATGATGGAGTGTTTGAAGAAGATAGTTTGATTACCAATGAAGAGATTAGGAGAGAGAATGTATTGCATGTCACAGATGAGGATGAGGAAGAAAATCAAGCAGATGTAGACATGAATGATCAAGATTTTGATCTTGCTAGAAATGCAAATGATTATGATGATATTTTGTCACCTTAAGAGGTTAGCTTGTCACCTAAAATTTTGCTATATGTATGGTGTAATTTATGATTGAATGTAATAAAGATCTAAGTATAGGTATGCTTATTCACTGTTGTTTTACTAATACATTTCTGAATGTAATCATCATTATTCTATTGGTACATACTATACAAAACCTGAGATGTGCACTGCTGATTTGAAGTGCATTTAAAGTTAGGTTCAATCTATTGGTTGCATTTTACAATGTAACCATGTTTGTCTTCTAATCTACCTATGGAATTGCCAATTCTAATCAAGGGCAACTCGAAGGACCTAGACCAACTGACGAGGACTTTAAAAATCCTCCTACACTTCGGGCTTTGCAAGACTCGGGAGGGTAATCCCTTAATGTGTTTACAACCTCTACACCATTATTATAAACAACATTAACAATAATAGATAATCTCAGTAAGTAGCTCAACACGATAGGATAATATCGAATAGAATTGGCTATTCATCGATAATATGAACTATCTGGAACATGAGATAACTACAACACAATCCACAGCATAAGATAGTCATTGATTTGCAATTTGTAGCAAGCTCTAGGCAAAGACAAACAAATACTGAATCATACAGATAATTACAACTTAGATCAGTTCCATTTATCCATTAAAGGAGTCAAATTCATAAGCATCTAAGGGTATATGATAGATTTAACACATAAAATATGAAATCTTTGACGACATTGCATTGTAATCTCATCAATATGTATTCTAACTCAATACTACTTATCAAATCCTTATACAAAACACATCTTCCTACAATCCCATTCAAGCATTTTAATTAATTCCTTGAATTAAAGCTAAAATAGAATCATACACACCACAATAGTGAGATGGATAAAACAACCCTTAGTTATTTTATTCAAAGTTTAGATATGCATGTACAATGGAGAGATATGAGCTTGAATTTATCATTTCAACTCAAATGCTAGTACTGTTATACAACATTAAATCCTCATGAACTCAAAACTGTTACAGAATGACTCAAAACCTAAATTGCATTTCTCTCTAAAACCATCGGACTTTACAATTTGCTATGCAACTTCACCTAGAATCGACCAAAAATTATCTAACTAGCTAACCCCTACTTCTGGCATTGAAATCCTTCTTATAGAAAATGAAGGAGCAAACAAGCATCGGGCCAAAAAGTACACATGTCACTAGTGAATTGGAGCACCTGGTGATATTCCAAAAATTGTTACAACATCCATCACCTTGGAGAATAGTCTCGTTCATCATGTCAGCTGAGGAAAGTTGATGCAACAATAAAAACCACAAGAAACCCGCACAGAGACTGCCATCAAAGCAAAACTGGAAACCGTTGTAACTGCAACATCTGATTCACCACCCATTAGTAGTCCATTCTTTTTACTCTTCCTCAGTCAAATATTTAGTTACCCATTTTTGGTATTCTTCATCAGTTGGCCAGTCAAAATTAATTACCTCATTCACCTTGGCGCTATAAGGTGTGTATTTTACCGCTACTTGATTTGCATCCCTTTCAAAAGATTCCAAAAATGAGTTGGTACTAATGATTTTATCCATATAGCTCACCAACAAATCATAATCCGAGTCATCAGAAATTAAATTAATTTGATCATTGATGAACTCACTTGCTTGATCCTACCACTGCTGGAGTGACCTAATTTTCCCTTGCTCACCAATTATATCAGGTAACAATGTGTTACCCCAATCATTGAAATTCTTCACCAATTCCTTAATCTTCCTACTCAAACCATCTGGTAGGGTCTGAAAACCATGCAATGACTTAACTAATACTTGAGTAGGCTTTAATGATTGGGGCCTATTATTTGTGTCAAACCTTGAGGCATTATACATGACATCCAAATCACTGGCCCTAGGGATCCAATTTTCAATCAATGGTATCACTACCTCCTGATCCCCATCAATATTCTTTATTGCGTCTAACAACAAAGAATATAAAGAATGTATAGATAGCAATTTACTAACAACCTTTTCATTTAAATGCCTCAAGACAATAGTAACAATCTCCTTTTTCTTTAAAAGAGATCCCTCCTCACTTACCTTTAATGATGTCTGCAATTCATCAATTTTTTGCAAGAGCTGCTTCTTTGTAGGATCAACAGAACACTCTGTTTCTTCATCAATTCACTCTAAAGAAGGGGTGAGGGCAGGATTCTGACTGGGAGACCCTGGTGTGGAAACAATTGGAGAAGCAGGAGGCACTAACCCTGCTGTGGAAGGTAATGTACTTGTTCCTGGAGCACTTGATGTCTCCCCAATCTGTTTATACCTAAACCTTTCCACCTCAGTCTGCAACTCAACATTCTTCTACTACATCTTGTTGTATTCCTCAATCAAAAGGTTATACTTCTCCATTAGGCTCTTCTTTTCAGCCTCCTCCCTTTCAACAGCCTTTTGGGCCAATTTGGTCACATTCACAGTCAAATTAGTGGCTTCGGTGGTTGAGGTCTCTGAAGCTCTCTTTATTATTAATCCTCCTCTGAAATTTGGATTAATATCTATAACATTTGGTTTTCTCCCTTGTGGGGCCAACGCCCAAATTGCCAAGGTTTCATACTCTTCACTGAAAGTAGAGTCTTGAAGTGTTTCCTTGACTTCTTCAAAGTCTTGTAAGGGATGCTTGGACTTCAAAATAGCATTAAATGCTACAACATCTGCAATTTCCCATTTAGGCAGAATCAATACACCAGCCTGACTCACCAGTTTCCTTCCTTCTTCAAGGGTGATATTCTTGAATTCTTCCATTAATTCAGCTTTTACCTCCTCATCATTCTCCTGGTCTGACCTGTCAAGTCTTAGTTCCCTTCTCTTCTTACATTTATCTTGATATTCTTCAAATTTCATCCTCCATACCAATTGCAAGAATACAAGAGTTTTTACAAATGTATTGTCATCTAGAAACTCCTTACATGCTTCCATTCTTGCATCTTGTACACTTTTTCCTTTCATATCTAAATCAGATAAAACCAATTCAGCTGGCCTAGGAGGGGAAGGCATACCAATCTGCATGTCCTGATCAGTAACAATAATTTCATCCATCAGATCCTCTTGTGGTTGATCAATCCTTTGTCTTTTAGGGTTTGGCTCAGATGGTGGTGATGAGGGACTATCTTCTGGTGATGATTCTAAATCAATGATTTTGATTGCCCTAGGCACTTTGAATTTTGGACCTGGTTGTGAAGGCACCTTCATTATTTTCTTTCCTTTTCTATCCACTTCTTCTTCATCACTGTTGCTATCCTTTTTCCTCTTGTAAATGGGCCACCTTTTTGTAGGCTGGTATGTTGGCCTTGTTTCAATTGGTCTAGCACCTCGTTCCTGTACACCTAGACTCAGTTCTAAGTTTACCTTTTTGGTTTTCAAAGTGCCCATAATCTCTTTGAAGTTCTCCATCAGAAAATCAATTTTCTTATGGTATGGACTAAACTCCAACAATGGATCATACTTGGGATCCATTTTGTGCACAATATCTAATAGCTTATCATAAGCTATCCATTTCTCCTTGTTCAACTCCTGCTTATTTAGGTTGAACTCATTTCTAATCAGGTCCTCAAGGAAGTTGAACTCATACACAAACTTGCTAGCTTTTATTCTTTGTCTGAAAAGGGCAAAGAAACCCTCAGGATCATGTTGCCACTTTGGACCACACCTCAAATGGTAATCATCAAAGAATTTCTCAAAATGCATCCAACCTCCCTTTGAAAAGGCAAAATCAAACACCACTATATGATCAAGGAAAAATGTTCCCTTACCCCTTCTAGTGAGGTTGTCCTCATGAATACAACCTATTTTCCACATAACTTCTACAAACCCCACTCTTGGTGGCACATTGTATGGCAGTATATGAGGGGCTCCCTGAAAACCATATACCCTCAAAACAGTGCTGACTGGGTATGGGATAATGTCACCCCAGTTATGGCAGACTTTTAATTCTGGCTTTCTCCCCTTTGTCCTAAGGAAATCATGTAATTCCTCAGGGATCCTAGGTAGATTCACCATCAATCTAGCCCTCAATTTGGAAGCAAAATAATTATCAAATTGCACATAACTGGTACTTTCCTTATTGCAAGATAAATCTGCAGCCCATATTTGTACTAGAAATCTTTCTCCATCAACCGATTGCCTTAATTTCATCCTTTCAAAGAAGAAATCAACATTCTTGAACAAGAACATATGCATCAGCATAGAATACCAAAAAAATTGAGTGACGGTATCATTTTTCTTCAACTTTGACAACCCTTCATGTATCCTCTCAGCCAAGAAAGAATCAAAGTCATATGTCACAGAGAAGTTAGGGTGTTGTATTTGCACCCCGATGAACATGTATGCAATGGGCATCACCGCACTAGGACTGAAACCCAAAATCTGACACAATGAATAGAAAGTGGCCAAGAAATGATTTGCAAAACAATTTAATTTGAAAGGTTCCTGGTCACTAGGGCTGATATGAAATCTTGAACCTCCTACCCTAGCTAGATGAGGTGGAAGCAACATAGCTCTAGAAAGAGACTTCAACTTTGCATATTCCTGCTTCATTTCCTCAAGATTGATAGGAACCAAGTCTTCACTCGGTTCACTCAAGTCAAAAATCTATTGGATATCATCTCTATTAATGCTTAATAAACCCTTCCATCATTATCCCTAATTACCCATGTGACAGGGTCATATCTTGTGGCTACTGCCCTAAGCAGGTTTACATCGGGGAACACATTTGGTACCACCAGCTTTCCCAAATCATACATGTAGCCGTTTGAAAAGGGGTGAGGAAAATTCCTCTGTCCATACCACAATATGAACATTTCCAAGCCTGTGAGAGGAACCCTAGCATCGACTATGTTAGAGCAATTGTATACTAACCCTTCCCCCTAGATTTTCCCTTGCATTAGGACCAATCCCTTCTTCTTATCATTCGTTGACAAGGGCAACTGATCTAGGAAATCATCATACATGTTTCTTCTTAAATAATCAACTAGGCCAGAATGTTGCTTAGGTGGTGCCATCTCGGACAAACTAGGGCCTCTTTACAATGTTACACTTCAAATAGCCAGGACTAACCAGAAATAGGAAATTATAGGACAAAACAATGCAATTTCTCACAACTATAATTAAACTATAGCCCTAACATGTTTATCAACAAGCTCAATGACAAATACAACAAATATTTTCCCAAATTCGAGTGCAGAATGGCCGGGAGGCACAAAAAATAAACTCACGGCTTTGTTCGCAGAAGTCCCAAATTCTGGCTACAAGGATTCACAACTTCGCCTTCAGCTCTGAAACTGCTCCGCAAAATACTTGAATGCTTTGTAATACAAATAAAGCAAGAGAATTGATTTTATTTCGATCAAATTGTGCTAGTAAGTGTCTCATCCGCCATTAAATCTCACTCGCACGCTGCACAAATGGCTCCAACCATATTTGATGCAGATTTAAATTCAAGCCATCGATCTTTTAGTTAGATCAAATCATCGAGCGACCACCTTCAAAACAAGCTGACACAATCACCAATGTGGCAATAAGGGGCCCACTATACCATATGTTACTAAGGAAG
The DNA here is from genome assembly GCA_007258455.2 of Sequoia sempervirens. Taxonomy (NCBI): domain Eukaryota; kingdom Viridiplantae; phylum Streptophyta; class Pinopsida; order Cupressales; family Cupressaceae; genus Sequoia; species Sequoia sempervirens. The sequence goes on along the minus strand of VDFB02358134.1, from coordinate 152,220,344 downwards.
TCCATGTGGCAGTCGCCCGTGATATCACAATCAATAAAGATCCTGCAACTTTGGATCACGCGATGGTGGGCAACCGTAGATCTTGAGCATCAGTGATCTTATTCCTTCAACACAGTCGCTAGCCTTATCATTAACCATCAAGCAGCTTTCCCACCTCGATTATGACAGATCCGTTGATTTAAAACATGTGCGCCATAAGAACACTTTAGTAATCCACCTTTTAATATATTAAGGCTGGACAATATTTCCTTTATTCTTTCGGCTTCATCAGATGAGACACGTGGTGCCCACCCACGATATCGCAATCAGTAAAGCTCTTGCAAATTTTGATCACGTGATGGTAGGTGACCGTTGATCTTGACAATATGTGATCAACGGTCACTCAAACTTTATCCCCTTCGGCCATTCCAGATAGGACACGTGGCGCCCACCTATGATATCGCTATCAACTAAAGCAGTGTGGTGGGGTCATCGTGGGAGGGCAGGGAACGACTGAGATCAACAGTAGTTGATCAATGGTCACACAAATTTCATCCTTCAGAAAGGGCTCGTGGCGCTTGCCCGCAATATCACAACCAATAAAGATCTTGCAATTCCCGATCACGCGATGGCGGGCAACCGCTAATATTTGAAGGAAATTGATCAACGGTAGTGCAAATTTTATCCCTCTGCAAAATAAAACATTTATTAAAAGAACAAGGGGACATCACTAGGCCAATGGTAAACAACAACATAAGTTGTTTTTAAACGATGAAACACGAGGCAAACCAAGACTTAGGAAAATAAAACCCTGAGGAGGAAATAAAATATTTGAGACCAAAGGGACCCGGCCTAGATGAACCGATAGGACATAAGTCATTTTAAGACCCCCTCAAAAAGTAATAGCGAAATAGCTCCCAAGCAAGGCATAAAATATACACAAGGGTTTTACATGTAGGCAAAGGTAAAACCCCAACCCTAAGAAATTTCCAACACCATGAAAGACCAGTGACACCAGGCAAGGTAGGAATGGAACATAAGGAACAAAAAATTTGAAGTTCCATCACAATCATTCTTCTTAGTTTTCTTACTTTGGTTGAAAATTTGAAATTAATTTTGTTTAGTTAGAATATAATTTCTTATATGTCCTATATGTTTTCTAGATGCAAACATATAATGAACATATGTGATTTAATAATACATATAGATATCTTAACATTAGGTGAACTAAGCATCCCCATTACAAACAAAGAAATGATCTCTTAGTTCTGGCTGACACTAAAACCTAAAACTGAGAGAATACAAAATTAGAAAATTGTTCAATCTTTTCAATAAAATGATATCTAAAATACTGCATTCATAATAAAATCCAATACCGCACTACCGCAACAGTCAATAGAGGTATGCGCAGGATGACAAGACATATAGGTCAATGTACAAATTCTTACCACAATACTGTGACAACCAAATATGAATACTGCAGGGTGGTGGTGAGAACATGTTAACAACTAAAGTAAACTGCAGCCCCACAAGGGGTAAACACTGACACTGTGGTATGGCAGTGAACAATCACTCAACCACTAGAATTAACCCTTTGTCCTACAGGAGTCCAAACCAGTGTGTGAGGGGTGGTGGTATTGCTACTGCTGCCCCACAGTGGTCTTCATATGATAGAGTGGTATGGAAATGAACAGTCACTCAACCGCTAGAATTAAACTACCATCCCACGGGAGTCCAAAGGGGTGTGCGTGGGGTGGTGGTACTGCTATTGCTACCCCGTAGTAGTCTTGATATGATAGTGTGGTATGGTAGTGAACAATCACTGTACTGCTAGAATTAACTCGCCATAAGGGGTGTGCGTGGGGTGGTGGTACTACTAGCGCTACCCCACAATTGTCTTTAAATGATAGAGTAGTACTGTGGTACAAGTTGTCATGCATTAAATGATTACACATTTGATTTCCCAAGATCAACGACATGTATTCAAACTCGAAATATGGGGATATTCTAAAATATTTTGCATGAATTGACATTAATAGCGAGGTGACTGAGCTTAGCAACAAATATTACTTGGAACTTGATGAAATTTTGGCAATCATTTACAAAGCTTAGTGTACCAGAGGCAAGGGAGTTCAAGCGGGAAAACTCTATCGCTATTCTTTCGCTGTAAGTTGATAGAAACCCTCTGTAGCAAGTGTATAAGAACTGAATTTGCTTCTACAAGTAGACACCTAAAAAATCAAGTAGGAGTAAATTCTTCATCATGCCACCCAAAAGAAGTCAACTTGTGAGTAAACAGGAAGAGTCCACAATTTCTAAATCAAAGAAGAGGTCCCTACAACAATCCATTTTAGATGTGTTACCTAATTTTGTAGACAAAGGATCCAAAAAGGTGTTTAAAGATACAAACCATGGATGTAGAGACCCAATTATCCCTATCTTAGGGTGGGATCTATTTTGGTACTTCTATGAAAAAAGGGTTGAGAGGGTTCTAGTTTCAAATCCTTAGACCTTAGATTTGGTCAAATTGATAGTCCCAATGTCTTTGTAGATGTTGATTTTATTAAAGCATTGGCACAATATTATCACCTGGCTACTAGGACTATAAGAATGCCAGATGGTTCACCATTAGTGGTGCTAACTAAAGAAGCAATTATAGAGTGTTTTATGTTTAACAAGCAAACTATAACTAAGATTGACTTGGACAAAAGTGAGGAGGATTATAGGAGATTGAGAAAAATCTACAGGAGTGATGAACTTCCTTTACACATGAAAAATGGTGTAAACAATAGGAGGATACCTATCTCCCCCTCCCAAAATGAGCCATTTTCCATAGAAGACTTCCAAGTATATTTCAAAAGAACTTATTTTTCTTTGTGCCAAGTGCTTGGAATAGATGCTGAAGAGAGGATTCCAACATATCTCATGATGATGGAAATGAGGATACAAAATCCTGAAGTCAACATTGAGTATGACTTTGTTGCTGAAATTGAGAAAGGGCTACATGAGGGATTTTTGAGAGTAAGAGAGAACTTAGCTCCCATCACTTTCAGGAAATACTCTCTGCTGTGTCATTTAATATTGTACCAAAATAGAAACAGATGGACTAAAAGAATGTGTTTGGGAATGACTGATGATGAAGGGAATAGGTTTCCTATACAAAACTGGTGTTACATCTGGGATAGTAGATGTAAAAATAGTGACTATGTAATATTTCATGATGATTTCATAGTAAAGGTCATGGCCACTCTTGGTCGTATTTCACCAAGATTGCCTAATAAAATCATGCAAGTATTAAGACCTTTAGCATTGAAGCTAGAGTAGGGACACACTCACAATTTCGGTGACTGGTTCTTCTTTGTAGATCAAATAGTAATAAGGGTCTATGGGTGTCCTCAAGCCCCACATGTTTTACCTAAATTTGTTTCTATTCAAATTACAATTTTAGAATTTATGTGGAAAATGCTATGGATGGAGCAGGATGTTATGAAAAGACAAAAAAAGGGGACATTCCTCCTTGATCTAATTGAATGTGAGGGGCTATCTGTAGGGTTTGACACTCTTGAAGAACTACAAAACTATTTGAGGATGTGATATTCATTGAATTCATGAGGAGAAATGGTCTTTGATCCTAAAAGGAATATTAATTTTATAAAGCAGAAACTTCTCACTAAAGCTAGGATTACCCATGTAATGGATTACGAAGAAGATGTAATAAGAAATTGCTTTACACCTGATAAAAAAAATTTAAAGGAAGAGGAAGTGGGAAATCATAAAGAGGCTTGAGGAGGAGAAGAAGAAAAGGAACAATGGATTCCAAGGATTCTATGTTGAAGAAAAGGATCATATCAGAAGGATGAATATAATAATTCAGAACTTTGAAAGATTACATGTTGAACCAAAAAAGAAACTTGAGGGATAGTCTTCGAAACCCTCCAAGCTTCCCATCAAACTGAGTGGTATTGTAATCACAGATCCCCTAGCAAACACTGCCACAATACAATTAGAAGCATCCCTTGAGCAATGAAGTCCTAAAAGGCAGAAGACACATGGAGTGGCCCCCTTAGTGGCATATGAAATAAGTGAAGGATTAGGGGATACTAAAGAGGTAGTCGATGTACTTTTGAATTTTTAAAGATGATGAAGTTGATTGGCCACTACCTAAGTTTACAACTGATGCTCACAAACTAGAAGAAAGAGTGGATGTACATGGTCATAATGATCATGAAGTCCATGATGATGAAAGGGTTATTGTTTCCCTTAGATTTATTGAAGATGATGAATTTACTCAAACTCCCGAGTTTAAGGATTTTTGGTTTAAGATGAAAATGAAATAATTTGAGGAGAGAATCCAAATTAATAAGATGGGCACTGAGGATTCATAGCATGACTAGATTGTTTCCCAGACTCTTGAAGGATTTGGGATTAATGAAATTATTGTTAGCCCCCAAGAAGCAAGAAAATTAGTATTAGAAAGAAATATGCTAATTATTCCTAAGATGGAGTTAAAAAGGATATTCTTATTGGATCAAGTAAGAAGCCAAGAAGATCCCATGTTGGTTTCTGAATTCAATTCAGATGAGGGAATGCATGCCACATGTTACAATCCAAGACTTGAAACCCTATCCTTTTGGAACAAGAAAAAATGAATAGAAAAACCAAGATTGCTTGATGTTGTAAAAGAAATGAGAGGGACTGCCATGGTAAAGACACTTCAAGACACATTATCAATGGAGGCAGCTACTATGACAATGCACTCAACAATGTTTACTAGGGATGTGGTTAAAGCTATGGAGCTTAGATTGGAAAAATATGAGAAAGAACAGACTGATTTGAATGATGAAGTGAATTGGTTATTCATAGAAAATGTGAAATTGAAGCAACAATTGAAGGGAGCAGGTCCTTCCCAAAGCACAAAATTAACAGTATACCAACCCTCTACCATTTAGACTGATACAAGTGAAATCACTATTGAACAAGTTAATGCGCTAAAACAAGAAATTGAGAAGTTGAAAAAGAGTAGTGAAGAAGCAAAGGAAATCAAAGAGAGAAACCCTTAGGGTATTGGAACAAATATTGGAGCATAGGGTTAAAATAATTATGGAAACATTGGAAAATGTGTATGAATGTTGTCTCCTTATCTCAAGCAGTTGATTAGATAAAGGCCCATGTACCTATATTGGACCCATTATTCAAGAAATGGAAACCTTTACATCACACCTTAATGACTTTGTACAAAATTTTACAAAGGAGTGTTGAGGCCCTCACAGCTTTAAAGCCTACTGAGAAAATGGTCTGAATGGTCATAGATGAATTTTAATATATGTCTGCAGAAGAGAAAAAGATCAAGGCAAGAATGGATTCATTTTACACATTAAAGTAGTGGTTCGTGCCTAAGATACTAATGGATGATGATCAAATGAAAGGCTCCAAGGATTGGACAAATGAGTTTAGCAAAATTGTTCCCAACTGCCTCACTACTATACAAAAGGATGGTGACATAAATATTCACCACCTCAACTTAACCTTGGATGGAATAATTGCATTGGATGTTGTGTACTCAAAATTCATCATGGATATCAAAGGGTTATTAGATATTAGATGGAAGAGTCACTTGGCCAACACACAAAAAATCTAGGAGTACAAATGGCCTCATGATTACACGGTGTACCAATGGGAGGAGACATATCTAGCTCCCCCAAAATAATAGGCCTTGCAGTGAAGTACCAAGCCTTGCAGATACTATCATGGAGAGAGGAACTTGCTAGATCTGAATGATCATGGGTACCTTACGATGAGTAATGGACTTTAGTATCTTGCGAGTGCTATGGACTTCAACATCTAATAAATTCTCTTCACTTCTCATCTTTCATTGCTTTTAAAGTTTTATGTAATCCTACGTAAAAAATGATAATTAAGACTTTTTGATTTATATTAAAAGTGGGTAACTAACAAGACACTTTTTGACATGTCAGTCAGGACAAAATTTTGAAATGTATTGTAAAATATTTTTTAAAATCAATAGAATGAAGTTATAATTGGTGGTCGAATTCTGGTTTCAATTGTTTGTTGAAGTGAATTAATGAATGTTATCTTGTTGTCTCGAGTTTGATATTTCCTTGCTATTTAAATCAATATATCAAGGGTATATCTAGTTTATCAAAACACATATATTATCAAACAATTCATTTTGTACTACATTTTTGTGTCAAATCTTTGGTAATTATGGTTAGTTTCATTACATTCAAATTTTGAATTCTAGGAAATTATATATAGTAAATAGATTGATGGTTGTTTGGATAGTGAAATTAGCTCTCTTAGAAATTAACTGAAATATCTTGTCTGGAAATATCTAGAAGGATTATTTTAATTAAAGAGGATTTTGTGGTTATTTTTCTAACAATGATTTTACCTATTTTCATTCAAGATACAAGTCATGATCAAATTCAAGCACATACCAAGAAGATGGTACTCTACTTTAGACCCTCAACCTCACTTAGTTTAGTCAAATTACATGGGGATATTAATGAAGTTGCTAAACAATTAATATATATCATTTGTTTTTTGTGAAGGAGAATCCTGTGAGATCCAATATGGCAGTGGATCAATATCTGGTTTCTTTTTTTCTAATACTGAACGAGTTTAAGGTGTTACATCAACCAAGATGTTATACTTCAGAACATCAGATTTTATAGTTATGGTGGATGATACAAATCCTCCAGCCATACTTGATCCTTTGATTTCATTGGCCAAAGATAAGGTATTGATTTTTTCTCTCTCCTTGTACCATTTTGCATTTTGACATTATTGCAACCTTTTAAGATGTTAGATGGGAATTGCAACATTTTTAGGTTAACTCCATGTGCCATGCAATACCTAAATCATTCCTTAATTTGTGAGAGGCTTTCCTTCAATCACCTCTGATATGTTTCAACTATTCACTGGCAATCTTTACATCATGTAGATGTTGCAAAGGTGGATTGAAGGGATCAAAACCAATAAAATGAAAAAAGTTTAATTCTTATTGTATAGGGCAGTAATCACATGGGTAAAATGGTGGGATTGAAACTAATGAAATGATGTTTGACATAGCACAAAACCATTTTAACTGTGAAGTTTTCCCATGATCAAATCCCCTGAATTGCTACCCTTTTTTCTAATTTTGATGAATTGTAAGAGAATAAACCTAATTAACTTGCATAGGAACATCAAATTTTTGGACTTATACAAACGATGAGTTTTGAACCATTTGGTGATGCTTCTGTGTATTTGTTCAAGTAGTTATTTTCTTGCAAGTTTAATGGATGCCTTAAGTATTGTTATTAATCATTAGTTTGAAAATTACCATTGCAGAAAGTACCTTATGTGTTTGTGCCTTCAAAAGTTGAATTGGGCAGTGCTTGTAAAGTGAATGGGGAAGATGATGTCACAATTGGAAAACTTGTTGTGAAACATCGGGTTAGTAATTTTTGGATGTTAAGGCTTCCTAGTTGGATATCAAAGATATTTTCTCATCAACTTAATTTCAAATTTATGTATAAATGGATTATTTAATGGTGCAGGTCTTTATTGAGACAACACATGAACTAGGGTTGACATTTTTGTTGTCCAAGTCTGATGGAATTCTTGTGCTTGGTTTCTAGGAAATTTCTGTTGATAATGTTGTTCCAGTCTGGTTAGTGTTGATAGCCTTCATTCTATAATATGTCAACTTCATTCTATAATTTGAGCGTATCACCTTTCTTAAATTTTGAAGAAGATTCTGAAATCAAGGGTTGAATATGCATATTTTAGGCCTATGTTGAACAATCTATTTAAGACATTTATTGACAAGGCTACAATTTTTTAATTGATTTGTCTTTCTACCGTGTTTGGACTTTCTTTTTTAAACTTGCAATATACAATGCACTTTTATTATTTTTGAATTGAGACTAATATTAATTTTGTTGGTTGTATTGAGGAACAACTTCATTCATGGTGGAAAAGGTAGTACCCTGTTTCTCATATCAGATGGCACATTGCACATAAAGGAGGAAATATTCTAGCTGGGTTATTGTTGACTGCGTTGAAGGTCGAGAGAGCTTGATATATGGGACATGATCAATACTCCTTGGATTCTACATGTTACAACTTGCTGCAGGAAGATTTCCAATTTTGTAGAAGTTTTAAGAGATGAAAGTGGCTTGTGGTCGCATTGAAGGGATTCAATCACACATTTCATCATTGCAGAAGTCTTTTGGAGAAGTTTCTTTCTTGCGGTCATTTCTCTGCAATATTGTAACTCAAATTTTCAGTCTTGTGACTAAAAATAACAATTGTAATACTCTATTTGTAAGTTGTAACTAGAACACCTTTCTTTTATTAATAAAGTTCACCAATTTTTCCTTCTTAATGGTTGTCTTATTGTGTTGAATTGATGATTGATATGTATCGTTTTGTTTTATGCTTAAATCCTCAAATATAAGTCAATTAAAATGACTAAATATACTACTAATTGACATCAATTAATAATTAAATTGACTAAATATACTACCAATTGATAGAAATCATTGAAAAGTGAATAAATATGACTAGATATATGACCAATGAAATCAGTGAATAAAAATGACTAAATATAATACCAAATTGATCAAAATGATGATTAAAATTAATGACTAAATACGCTACCAATGCACATAAATCAGTGAATAAAAACAACTAAATAAGTGACCAATTAACAACAATCAATGACTAAATATATTAGTGAATAAAAAAATGACTTAATAAGTTACCAGATTACAACAATCAATGACTAAATCAACAACTAAATAAGTGACCAGTTAAATATATTAGTGAATAAAAAATGACTAAATAAGTGACCAGATTATAACAATCAATGACTAAATCAACAACTAAATATACTACCAAATCGATCAATCAAAACAACCAATAAATGACTAAAAATGGTTCAGTCATCAATCTGGTCGCATTATATATGACTGGCAATAAACTACTAGTGGTCAGGTGACCAATTGTAGTCATTTATAAGTAGTTTTTATTAGTTTTTTAGTAGTTTATTGTTATTTTTGTACTAGTGATTATCACCGTAACCAATGAAGATGCATTTTTATATTTTGGATATAATTTAGATCACTTCTCTTGAGGTACATGAACAAAAGCCTCACAACCAAAGACCCTTAAGTATGAAACAAAAGGATTTATACCTATCCACACTTCATAAGGAGCTTTATCAACAAGATCTAAACAAGGAGATCTATTAATCAAATAACAAGCAGTACCAGTCACTTTTGTCCAAAATCATCTATCAAGCTTAGCACCACTCAACATGATCCTAGCTCTTTCCATCAAAGTTTGGTTCATTTTTCTACTACCACATTTTTTTGGGGAGTGTAAGGAGTAGTCTTCTAATGAACAATACTCTCATGCTTACATAACTCATGAAATTCCATGGAACAATACTCACCCCCATTGTTAGATCTCAACACTTTTATCTTATAATCTGATTGCTTCTCAATGAAGGCACTAAATTCCTTAAATTTAGTGCAAACTTCAAATTTAGAACACATAAAATAAATCCATGTGTATTTTGAGACATCATCAATGAAAGAGACATAATATCGAGATTTACCCTAAGAGTCAACATCCACTGGTCCACATACATTCAAATGAATGATCTCTAATAATATTTTTTCCTTATTGATTCCATTAGTAAATGAAGATCTATTATGTTTACCAAACACACAATGCTCACAAAAATCATTTTTTCCAATAAAATAATTAGAAATACTATCAATCAACTTTTATTAAGAATGGTCTTAAGAATTTTTTCACCAATGTGACCCAATCTATGATGCCACAACATACATGCATTTTTAGTACTAGTTACATAAAGTAGAGACATTTAGCCTAAACAAAGTCCCTATCTGAGATCCTTTAGCTATCACCAAACTCCCTCTTATCAAACTGCAACCAGACTTGTCAAATATCACATGCATTCTAAAATCATTCAACTTGGATACGACAAGTAAATTTCTCACAAGTATTGGAATATATAAGACATTTTCAAGGGATTTAATCCTCCCATCACTGAAACACAATGTTACCTTTCCCTTACCAACAATATTCTTCATGTTGTTATCACCAATGAAAACATCTCCCCCATCATATTCTTTGTAAGAAGTAAACCACTCCTTGTGAGGAGTCATGTGGTAGGAGCAACCTGAATCAATAAGCCAATCATCATCACTAATAGAGTTATCTGAAATAAAAAAAGCATTAGAATCATCATTAGAGGAATTTTATGTGGAGGAATCAACAGGGTAAAAATACAAAGCCATTTCACACTTTCAACCAACTTATTAGTACAAGTGAATTTAAGTATTTCTAACTAAAAATATATTTTGGTCAAACATATGATTTTGTAAGATTTATTCTAGCTAAGATATATCCACAACTTTTCCAACTAAAATTGTTGGCTAAATGCATATGTAGCACCACTTTAAGGCCAATTTATCAAAAAAATAGATTTATTTGAAAAAATCGATGTTTTAACAATTTCTACTCATGTAAATAACATTTTTAAAAAAATCTAAAAATACCCTTTTGTAGATCCATAAGTCTAGTTTTCATAAATACATATATTTTAATAATTAAATTATTATTTATATTTTTCTTTTTATTTTTACTAAAAGTAGGTTATCAACACAAAATATTAGGTTGATTACCATGACAAGGAAAAATAGTAAAACTAATTAAATTTTTTTGAAAAAATATGATGCACTAGATAAAAGAATCTATATCAAGAGGCTATAATTTTTTTTCTATTTTAGATAAATAGATAATATGAAAGTTGACATCCAATGGAAACAACTATATTTTAATACACACACATTTTAATATTTATTTAAAAAATATATGTTTATCAAAATTGGAAAAATATATATTCATGCACTAAACTTTCAAGTTATAAATACATAGAAAAAAAATTGAAGGAGAAAAAATAAAAATTACTATATAAAGGTTGATGTCTCATGTGACTTCATTTTTCAATATTTTTTCAGCAACTAAATTATAGTGTCAATTTATAAAAAAATATATTCAAATAATTTTTTAAGTTTTTTTTTTTTAAATGCAAGCATAAAATATACTAAAAAATAAATATTTCATTAGTTTAAATCATTTCAAAATTCAAAACATATATGTTACTTTTTAGTGATTCAAGTTTAAAAGTTGGATCAGTGTTGATTGTTTCCTTTAAAAAGTGTGACAACTTTGTGCGTTTACCCAACATTCTTTTTCTTGTTCTTATACTCTTTAACATGCCCTCTTTTTCCACAATTCCACCACTTTACTCTTTTTGGGGGTCTTAGAACATTCTTTAGACTTATCCCTCTTTTTATCCCCTTTAGAACCTTTTTATTTGGATCTTCCTCACACATGTAAGGCATCTTGGGAGTCAACATTCATAGAATTTCTTGTCATATTCTCTAATAGAAGCATGGAAATCATGTTGTCCATATTTGGCTCTACATTACCGCTACTTATGGCAACGATTAGATTTTCCCAAGATTCAGGAAAAGAACAAATAAACAAGATACATTTATCTTCATCTTCTAATTTAACATCTACTAATGCAAGCTAACTTATAATCAAATTAAAATTATTTAAATGGTCTACAATAAAATCACCATCTTTTATTTTTAATTTATATAACCGTCTTTTGATATATAACTTAGAAAAAAAAATAGTTTGATAAATATCACCCATCCTCTTCCACAACTTGAATGTAGTGTCTTATGTGGAGACATTCAAAAGAATAGAATCTGCAAGACACAATCGTATGGTTCCTCAAGCTTTCTTTTCTAAATTTTTCCAATCTTCCTAGACATTGCAACTGGTTTACTCTCTTGTTAAACTAGCAACCACTGATCTCTCTCTTCAAGGATATCCTCCATCCTCAATTTCCACATCTCATAGAATGTTCCATTGAATTTCTCAATATCCTAGTGAGAGGTAGAAGCTATGGTAAATAATCCTCTTCACAAATCTGCAATATACCACAAAGAAAAAGCTCCCATTGTAGCCAATAAAACCTCCAACACTTAAGAGAAAGGCATCCCCTTCTCAACATAACCATTGGCTTTGATACTAAATATTGAAAACAAGGTGAAGGGAAGCTACAATATGAACTTATGAAAGTGAATTCAGATCTAAAAATTAGATTACCAAATTAGATTTAAACATGTGATTGCAACATACATCATAATATAAAAATTAATAAAAAAAATGTGACACCAAATTACGTGGAGAAACCCTTTCGAGAAAAACTCCATACAAGAAAAGAGGGCAAGTATATTATTAATCTTAAAATGAGAGTACATAATAATACACTTCAATACTGATCTCTGATCAACCTAACAACACCTTGTTACTTGGAAGAACTCAGTATGAAACTACCATCTCATGACTTCAATTTATAGAAATTATGGGAGATAAAACCACAAATGGTAAACCAAAACAAGAGGTACAAAACCACCTACAAAAACCCACGCTGCTCTTCTTGGACAACCAAAAGACATAATAAAATATTAATTGGAAATTCAAGACTTCACCTAACCCATAGCCTATCCAACTCCTTTCTTTTTAAATGCTCTAATGACCGTTCCGCTCCTTGATGGAACACCAACAAACACCTTTTCTTCTCCAATATTGGGCACCCCATCCAAGACCTTTCATATTCCATTATGGAAACCTAGGAAATATGTCATCTATATTTGATGTGTAACCTCCACTGAAACTAAATACTCTCTTTAAAATATAATTACAACATGCCAAAATTTAATAAATTTCTCTCATATCCCCTAGAACACATTCCAAGAAACGTGGAGACATACACATGACATAGGATTACAAGATCAATGTCACCTTATCCTAACAAAAAGCATAGATAGAACTTCATTCCATAAACATACCAACCCAAAATATACAATCAAGTCTTTGTATATCCATCCTCCTATATCAATGCAACATACCAATGCACAAATGAACACAAACAAGGTCAACTAACAAAGTATGCATAAACATTGAAATAATCTTGTGGATATAGATAATCCACATTTGAGTCATCCCACTACAATCAATAGGTTGTGAACACCTATAAATTATATAAATCTTCAATCCCAATCCTATGAAGAATGCACACTCATCATCACATTAGTAATCAACAAACCAAGATATCAAAGAGGATAACCAAAAAATATATCCAAAAACTCTCATTGCATGATTAATGCCAAATTTAAAAAAAGATCAAGGCATACCAAGCCTACGTATAGTACTTCACATAGAGGATGTAGTTAATTCCTCTATTACATAGTGTCAAGGAAACATACAATGATATGCAAATTTTGTAGACAAACATGTTGCAATACCTCTCTCACCACTAGTATCCATGGCTCTCCCAAGTTCTTCACACTCAACCATGTGAAACCAAACATCTACAAAGAAACCAGGACCAAAGAGAGAACCTAAAAATCAAAACTTATCCTTGTTCCACATTAACATATACCAATATGTGTAAAGAAATAGCTCCTTCACCATTCCCATATTGAAAGGATATCAACATCTAATTGTAGCATCACTCTGCAATGGTCACGACGACAATGGCCTCCCAATGGTCAATACATAGAAAATGATAGATCTCTGGGACAATGAAGGTATCTAAGTCCTATCAAAGGAATTACAAAAAATGATAGATCTCGAGGAAGGCAGAGGTATTGAAGTCCTGTCAGAGGACCTATAGAAAATGATAGATCTCAGGGAAGGCAGAGGTATTGAAGTCTTGCAAAAGGACCTGCACAAAAGAACAGGTCTCTTGGAAGGAAGAGGCATTGAAGTCCAGTTAGAGGATCTACCTATCAAAATGGTCCTATGCGGAACACAACGACAGGTCATCAATAGTGGAGGGTTTGTGATGCAGAAATTGAAAAATCTTGTCAACATCATCCCCGTCAACACCCTCGTCAATTTAATTAGCATCAACACCAAGGGCCTTCGAGAGGAACAAGGCATTATGCGAAATCACAGAACACTCAAGTCAGGAATAGGTTTGTGAGACCTACTCAGAGACCATACAGGTATCCAAGGCGCATGTATCCAAGACATCTTGACAGATCTAAGCAACCAATTTTTGAGATCTACGAAGATAGGGATTTACCAGCAGAAGACAAAAATCATCTACAACGCATATATGAAGATAGCGAAAAAGACCTGAGGACCACCCATTTGCAAAGGGTTCCTTAGCCTTCAAGAGATCCCTTCAATCCAAATAGTCTCAATAATGGTCATTTATTACTCCCTTCAGCCACCAAGATAGAAAATGATAATCCTAATAAAGAAAAGGCTCTAGAGAAGGGTTCCAATCAAAGCTTGCAGAAAGAAAAATCCTAGAATGTTGAAAAGGATGCAAGTACAAGCCAAAAAAGTGTAGAAGTGCCTAAGGAAAGTCATCTGAAAACCCAACACTTGAGCATCAGAAGAAGAAAAGGTTAGAAGGTGATAAGGGTTTTTAGGGGAATAGGAGGAAAAATAAAAAATCAAAATCCTTAGCAAAACAAAGTAAGGTTAAGCAAAAGAAAGTATGGAGGCAGAAAGAGACCCAACAAGAGATTGTCATGCAAAATGAAGGGAATGGATCTAACAAGCATGAGGATGTCCTTCAACCTAGAGGTCACCATGAAGTCATTAAGGTAACTTTACCAGATCATATGGTCCAGCCACAAATCATTGACCTCAGGGAAAAAGTGCTCATTTGTAATTTCTGGAATCTTATATTGGATTTGGATTCTTTAAAAAATATTATTTTCCAAGAATGGGAAGGAGCCATTAAGGTTTTTTATTTAGATGAGAGTAAAGGAATTTTTGTTGTTTTATTCTCAAATAAATTATCTAAAGATGAGGTACACAAAATTAAATCTTGGAATTACCAAGGATCTGGTTTATACATGCAAAACTGGACTCCTAATTTCAAGCCTGATGATTTTGTGATTCACTTTGCTCCTTTTTGGCTGCAAATTTATGCCCTTCCTTTGGAATACAGGGTGCTAGATTTATTGGAAATCATGGCTAATTAGATAGGCATTTTTCAAAAGCATGATTTTTTATCTTTTAATAATCTTGCTAAACCAGTTAGGATGCTAGTATTACATGATGTTCAACTAAAAAGCACCCAATGCATATTGAGTTAAAAACCAAGTTTGGTACTTGGTTACAAGAAAGAAGATGGGAAACCCTACATGATACATGTGCTTAGTGTTACACTTTTGGCTAGTCTTTATTAGAATGCTCATCAAAATCTATCATCCTGAACCATATTTCTTCCAAGTTAAACAAGGAGAAGGATTTACCACATCCCCAGATGTCACAAAGTAAAAGACACCCAACAAAAGTTATTCAAGAGGATAAGTAGGATATTTCTTCTAATGGGGGTTAGTTGCAAATAGCCATGGATTTTCAAGCTCCTATGGCTAATGGGTTCATGCAAGAGAATAGACACTAGATCATTAAAACTCCTGCATATCAAGGCTTAAATGGCAAAATACATTTTCAGGGATGTAGGAAATCTTCAAAATTTATTAGTGTCTCTTTGATTTATGATTGGTTATGGAAAAAGCATACTAGCCAAAGCCTAAACGTATATTCTCCATCTTTTCAAATCAATGAGTTTTATCTAGAAGAAATAGTCAGAAAACTAATGTTTTAAGATTCAAATATGTACATTCATCCTGGACAATTAGTCAAGTAGGGTTGAAACATACCTCTATTAATGAATTCTTCAGTGGAAGCACATGGTTTAGTATAGTATCCAAAGGAAAACAAAAGTGAAGAGGAAAATCTAGAGTTGTTAGCAGAAAAGATTCTGGTCAGAGTGGGTTCAAAAATTATTGATGAAATAGCAAATGAAGTTTTGGAGGAAGGTTCATTTTGCGAGTGGGATAGTAATGTTGCTAAAGGGGAAACTATTAGCTACAATCAAAATGCTCAGAATACCCAGAAGCCTCTTGAGCTTCCCTACAGTCAGACGTTGCCACAGGAGGAAATGACATTCAAGGGATCACATTTGCAAGAAGTGACAAAAGCTGAAGTAGAAGAATTAAAAACCTCTTTTGATTTTGATTACTCACAATCCCTCTCTATCTCCCAAACCCCTTATCAACCTCCTATAAAGAAGTCTATGGGTAAAAGAGGATGCAAATCAAAATATACAAAAATGCAAGAGGAAATAGAAGTAGGGAGGAAAACTACATTACATGATTCTTTGATATCTCTAGCAAATAAGCATCTAAGGAGAGCATGCTGCTCTCCTCGGGTACAATGAAGATCCTATAATGGAATGTGAGGGGAATTAATTCCCTTGAAAAACGTTCCTGCATCAAACGTCAAATTGATGGATGCAAAGTTGAGATAATCCTTCTTCAGGAAACTAAAATATCAGATGATACTTATAAATTGACTATTCAAAAGTGGCACATGTGGAAGTCCGATCACTCCCCTGCATAAGGGGCTTCAGGGGGTTTAGCTACATTGTGGAATTCGAAACAAATTTATGTGGTTTTGCATAAGAATGAAAACAATTGGCAGTTATTCAAAGTAACTAAATTTGATACAAAATTTTGGCTATTCAACATCTATGGCCCATCGTCTATAGTAGATAAGAAACATCTTTGGGATCACCTTTCACAGGACATATTGAGTCTGGGGGATGCAAAAGTTTTTTTGGCAAGAGATTTTAATGCCATGAATACATTTACATACATAGCTCAAAGAGCTTTAGAAAAAATAGCTATAAGATGGTCCAAGATCCTTCCTTTCAAATCTTGGTTCTTTTGTCACCTACTATGGAGGAGAAGCATCACTCATGCACATTTTTTCCAACCACAAAATCTTAATGTGGTCCCCCTCACATCTATCATTTGATAGATGGCCCTTCCCTTTGACAAAGAGATTGGTAGAGTAACCATTAAGGACAACCAACTGAGCATAGTGTTGTGTCCTACATAACTAGAACTTGTAACCCTACAATCTTTTTCTAGCATGTAATACTATATCATGGTGAACTAACAGTGCAGTCTCGGTAGTCACACAAACTGAGTTTAGTCTCGGACATTCACACTACTTTGGCCAAAGTGTTCTCATTCAGTACTTTGAATGAAGCATCTATCACATAACCTACTCTAGGTCAATTTGAATCAAGGCTATCTTATGCTATGCATAGGTATTTCCTTCAATGGATATTCCATCATCCCAGATAACCTACAACCATATTAACCTACTTGGAATAAACCTACTTAACTAGTAAGTAAAAAAATTTGGTATTTTCTTTTATGGATAGTCCATTATTCCAAAGATAACCTATATACTTAGATAACCCTACTTACAAGTAAGTACTTTTAACTCCCTCCCATAATGGATTATCTATCCTAGGAGTAAACACAAGCTTTCCTAGTTAAATCAATAACTTAGCTAAATGCACCATATGTGCTTTTCATGTTCAATCATACCTAGTATATAATACCTATGATAAACACCCATCTCCTACTATGGAGTACTTAAAAACACAATATGAAAACAACATAATAGCTTCAACTTCCTTTTCAAAATAATATAAATTCACTAAAGAATATACTGGAAAATACATCTCAACCATGCATGCAAGACACATCAATCAAAGTAAAATAACAAAGAAGAAGAGATCCTCATGCTTATTATCAGTTATCCAACTAAAGACAACAATGCAACCCTCTCCAACAACAATTAGCTTGATAATCAGCTTCTCACAAACAACTCTATCTCACTTGTTGATAGCTTACTTCTCTCACACAACAATGATACCTCTTACTCACAATAGAAAACTCTATATATCTCACTCATAAAATAAGACAAGTTTGGCTGGAAACAACTTAGAAATAATGAACTACAAAAGATGTATAATCTCTTGGGAAAGAATGTGTCCCTCTCAAGTGAAATGGTTCAGCTATTTATAGAGCAACCAAGCAACCTCAAAGCTATGGTTTAGGCATGTTAATGGAAAACAAGCTTCATGCAAAGAAACACATGAAACCTATCAAAAAGGTGGTGAATTCCCAAGCTAATACTCAGCTTATTCACCTATAGGTTGACTTGTTTTGTGACAACATTTTGAAGACTAATTCAATCAACATATGCACAATTCAAACAGTTACAATGAGAAGACATCTACAACAAATCAAACACAAAGGTGGTGTCAACTTCAATTCCTTTTCCTACATATTTGGTGTGGCCAAACTCAGTCAATTCCCATTTTATGATAGCAAGTTTCTATCGACCCATTTGGTAAATGAATAGACTTGGAAATTTAATAAGTTAGATAAAGTCAAGCATAGTCTCAATAAATGCGTCGACCAAGTTAGCATTCTGCAACCAACAATATCAAATGTAATGCAATGCCATATATTGTGTGCCATTCACTATGATAATCGGTTTCCACTAGCAGTCAAAAGCTATTAAACCGGCTTCCATTGACATAGTCAATATTGACCTATATTTCATAGTCTTTATCAACTATAAAACAACATTTTAAATCGGCTTCAATGAATAAGAGATAGTCAATTCTAATTTACATATATAATATGTTTAATATATATATTATTATGTATATATAATATATATTATATGCATATATATACTTAGATACTAACATGTATTTATATATATGTATAAATATATATCCATTAATATATATATGTATGTATGTATGTATAAATGTATATGCCTCTATGTACACGTATGTGTAGGTATATCTATATTGATGCATCCATATGAGCATGTATATTCTCCAAGGTAGGCATGTATCGATATACACATACATATGGATACATGTATATACTATACACACACACATATATGTTCACATCCATTTCACATAAAGCCATTCACGATTACCATCATATTGATAAGTGTTTTACGTATGACACATCTATACATATGCATATACGTGTCGTTAGATCTCAATGACATGCATTTGCATATATATAAGCATACTTCTCTTGCAAGATGGTGTGTACCTTGGTCTTCCTTGTCCAACACGACGCTTGGTTTTATGACATGGTTTAACTACCTCTTGTGGATCTTATCTGAAGCTTGTATCGAGCACTGATAAGTCAACCTTTTGGTGTAACAAGGACAACAATTGGTATTAGAGAGGAGGTCACAGGTTCAAGCCCCTCGCTTGTGCTGGGGGGATTATTGCAAGGTGGTGTGTCTCTTGGTCTTCCTTGTCCAACACGGCGCTTGGGTTTGTGACATGGTTTAACCATCTCCTGTGGATCTTATCTGAAGCTTGTATAGGCACTGATAAGTCGATCTTTTGGTGCAACGACAAGGCCAACAACTTATACGTAGATCCCACTTGCCAATATAATCATAATAGTACAAGAAAGATCTCAAAATCTCAAATAGATAACATCACCCAATGCATGTAGAAGTAACAAGACTCTCAAATGCATACATATCAGCTAAGGATGACTTACCTATTACCCACAAACTGACTCAACTCAATCTTTCTAATGTGGTGTTTTTGTATGCTCAGATAGTTTACTTTCACCAGTTAGCCAACCAAGATCTTCTCCCAAGTGATACTTCCCCTCCACTTGGAGGAATGGAACACACACCTGCATCCACTAACACATGCAAATGACAGTCAATTGTTCATAACATATGTAGTATACATAAACATCTCCAAAGTTAGAATAATAATAATTCAATAACCTTTCATTCACTTATACGTAGTATTTCACCATGAATAACATCAATAGAGGTAATATCAAATGAGATAACATCAAATGAGATAACATTTGTATTGATAACAAGGTACAAGCATAATTTATTCATCTCCAAAATTCACATTACATTCATATTTACCCTATGTAGTAATAGTAAATAGTAACTACACAACTAGGGTGTAACACACATTCCTAATCCATGGTTAGGAGGTGTCAAATCCTTCAATATTTGAAAGTGGCTTCTAATCCCCCTCATTATCTTAATCTCTCATTTAATATTTTCACTTGTACAATCTAATCTCTTTATTAAAATCCTAATCCAGTCCTTGGTCAACCCTTCATTAAATGCTACCCATACCCTTAAGGAATTTTTAAATCCTTTTATTACTCCCATGCACATTAAAAAGGGAATTTTTAATTCTCCTTGTCACATCTTCCCAATGATTTGGGAAGATTGGATAAGAAATCCTTTATGAGGGAGACATTGCACATACTTTTAGGGTACTTGAAAAGTACCTCTCACCTCTTCTCATGGTGACAAGTGTCGCAACCATGTAGGTTTAGATTCCTCAACCCTTGATCTTCTCCAAGGCTTCATCATAGTCATTTATCTTCTCCTCCCCCTTGCTAATGACTACACTTAGTCATTTTCCCATTCAACCAATCATGCAACTTTGAACTTACATGCAACCTTGTGATCTTGCAACCATATTGAGAAAAAATAATAATTTTATGCTACCAAAATCATCTTAGAGCACACATCTAATTGCATCAAAGGGGAAAATGTTGCAACAAGCTCTTCAACAACTCCATTTTCTGCCATTTTGGAGCAAGTTTGAGCTTTCAACCCTTATCTTGAGTGTTTTTTTCGGCTTTTGTATTTTTCTTGGTTTTCATCGTAATTTCCTTGCATTTAAGAATACAAAATCATTGCACATAGGATCAAAAATACATGGCTTTTCATTCTTGTGCTTTCCACAACCTTATAAAAGTTGTAATCTCAATGAATTAAACTTTACTATAAATTCATCAATTGAAGGAAATAAATTATGTGCCAATATAGTCAACTCCACTTCAATAAATAATTCCCAAAAACCATTGAATGTACCAAAAAACTCATTATATTTATCCTACATTGTCTTATGAGTCTTGCAATATTCTATGTGAAACAACAAGGTTTTTAAAACATGAAGTGCAATAATACCCATATCTTGATCCATCCTATTTTTGCAAGAAAAATTATCATATTCACAAGTAAACTTAGGTGCATTATCATCCAATGTACACTATTGATGCAAGAGCATCCCTAATTTTAAATCAATACTATATCAACCAAAAACCTTTTTTTTCTTGTAATTCAATTTGTAGTTGTCTTAGCAGTTTCTTTTATATTCTACCACATTAGCATTTCTTAGCTAATAGAGTGGGATATTGGTTCCACATGAGGCCATCTTCAACATATCTAAATTTAAGGTGATTTCCATTTGTTTGCAAAAATTTATCGATCTCATAATTTCACTACCAATTCTCAAATAGAGTATTCAGGGCCTAGCTAGCTCAAATCGATTGTGCGGACCTTTTCTGGAGCATGCAAAGCTTAATGGAACATCATTCAAGATATTTCAGGTCTAGGAGAACTTTCTTGGAGATCCATAATACATTTCCATCTTTCGATGGGAACCTTCTCATGTTTATTGGCCGACCTACACATTTGATCTTGCATTGGGGTTGTGAGCTCTTAAGGCCAACATAGATCATAATTCGAGATAGAGATTCATATTAAATACCATTTGAAATCCTTTGGAAAGAAGTTAAGAATTTCTTGAGTTCTCAGTTAGTAGTAGATAGGAAGTAGACATGAAGGTCATAATAAGGCCTTGTGCCAATTATAATATCTTGTAATTCCCTTGCGGTAGGCCTATGAGCCCTAGCCATTCCACATATATGGCATATGATGCATGTAAGATTCTAAGTTTTTTAATCAATGATAATTCATGTTTTTTGACCATTTATTGTGTTATTTTCATTGTGTTGAACTCTAGGATGCATGGTTGGACAAGCCTTTTTGAACCCTCCATTTGTGAATACACCAAGTGGTATCAAAGAAAGTTTTTGAGTCCTTTGGGAAAGAAGACATTCCTTGTAGTGAATAGATCACTGACTTGAGGTAGCCTACAACTATTTTAAATTGAACACCAACTGTGAGGCAGTTGAGACCTTGTGCCAAATCATTGAATTAAGGAAGTACCAAATCCAAGGGGAAGAGATTCCACCAAGGAGTGTGCCTACCACGGAAAATGTTGCAGGATGAAATGTTGGAGATGATAAGGGTAATGACAGTCTGGTTGGATGTTGTAGAAGAAGATAGAATGAGAGGTCTAAATCCTAGATATGAGGCCGAAAGTGATGATGAATTAGATCATGATACATATCAAAATGAAGAGAACCTAGAAGATCAAGAAAAATAACAAGAAAAAGAACAAGATCAGGTAAAGATGTTGAAAGCTATTTCCAAGATTTGTAAGAGACCTAAAATTGAAATTCAAAATTACACAAGAAATTTAAACCCTACGGAATTGATTGATTGGATCAATGATATGGAGAAATACTTCAAGTATGAGGAAATTGAAGATCTAGAAAGAGTGAGGTTTGCAAAACTAAGTTAAAATGACATGCTGCTATATGGTGGAAAGAAGTTCAATTGGATAGAAATAAGAGGGTAAAAGAGAAAATCACAAAGTGGGATGGGATGGTGACAAATTTGAAGAATCAATTTATACCTACTGATTATGAGCTTGACTTGTTGAAAAGATTGCAATTTTTGAGGAAAAAGGAGAAGTCTATGAAGGAGTTTATTGAAGAATTTTACAAGATGATCATTAGAGTTGGACATAGTGAAGCAAGCAAGGAGAATTTTGTGTGGTGCATCAATGGAATAAGAACATGTTAGAAACCAAGATCAGATTTGCAAACCGAAAAGACCTTCCACAGAAGAGAAAATAAAAAAAAGTAGAGAGGTTGCAAAAGAATGTGCAACATAATATTATTCGAGAATTCATAATTACAAGATAATGATTTGCTTAATAAAAGCAAGATATGCATAACCCTAATCTTATCTTGAGCAACAAGATAGCTCAAAAGATAAAGATGAGAATTAATTAACCTAGGAAATAAATAATACCTAAGTAAAGTTATGCAAGTGTAATTAATAATTAATTACACCAACACCCCCCCATAAGTGCAACTTAGGGAGAAGTAGATTATTATGCAAAGATGAGTCCCGAAAACAAGGCCTAATCAGGTACTCATTTACAAATGCAATGATGGGGTAGAGAAGGAAAACCTAGTGGGACAAAACCCCCCTACAATGAGATGACTGCTGCAAAGAAGCACTAGAAGAACACTGGAACCACAATCTGACAAGTAAGGAAAGATACTTCTATCTACAACTGAAACCAAAACTGGAATCATGATAATGTGATAGCAGACCCGATGCCACGAAACACTGGAAAACTCACAAACTGGAACAACCCTGGAATCTGTGAAGATGGGAAAGATCTGAACCAATTTGGATCAAGAACCATTAAATCCCAATGTGAAGTGCGAACCAAAGCAAACCAATGATGTGTCCAGCTAAGCAAGAAAGAAGCTAAAAGGAGACAATAGGAAACCAGACATACTCATGCAAGTTGTCACCAATACATATAATGGATGCAAGAACCCCCCTTAATGGAACTTTATATTAGTTCGTTATTACAATACCCAATGATTGCAGAAGGAGAGAATGCAAAACTATAGAAACATAAGTGAAAATGAAAACCTAGAGCACAAAACAAAAATGAATGCATGCATAAAATAAGTTACACATTTTTTGTAAATGACCTCAGATCTGCATAGAGGCCGAAACCGGCTTTCCAACGCCGTGAAAATCACGAAAAATGGAGAAACGAGTCAAAAGATATGCTTCTCGGAGTGAAAATGGAAACATCTGACTTCCGAGGCAGAAAAAAGAATCAAAAAGGAAAAACCAAAAAACCACACTTGCACCATTGCGTAGAGTTCGAAAACAGCTTTTTGACGATATCTCATTTGCAAAAAAAGGACACCGTATGCCCAAGATACGCCCATTTCTGTGAAAGTTGTCCAAAAATGTTTGATTTGGCCCCCAGAAGCCCTCAGGGGCAAAATAAGGCCCCTGGTCGCATGGGCAGACTAGGGGGCTGGCGGCCTGGGGGCGCGTGCAGCCCCGTCACCCATGCGACTTGGGGCTAAAAGTCGTCAGGGTGAGAACCCCTCCTGCCAGACCGCATGCTAGCGGTTGGAGCCCTCGGCCAGGGAGAGCGGCGCCACAGCCAATGGGTGGAGGGAGGTGTTGGTGGCGCGGTGGATGGCGGTGTGGGGGTGGCAAGCATAACGCCAAAAACCTAATTGATTTTTTTATTTTTTTAATATTTTTCAATTTTTCTCTAAAAGCGGTGCCTCGTGAAGTGTGCCTGGGGGCCGTATGGCCCTCGGGTAAAAATTGCCTCTTCGGATGACTGTGTCCAACTCGGACAACCTTTATATGAAAATAGATGTTTTGGGGCATTGTGAATCCAACGGCGAGGTCTGTTTGGGCCCAAAGTGCTCCGAAAATCAGGCAACCCCCGGATCTATCAAAAAAATCACCGAGCTGGAAACCCTTGCAGATTTGGCAAACGGTGATGAAAATGAATGAAATAAAAGTCATTTTTGACTTTTTCCAGCGCTCTGAATCCAATGGAAAACCCCGATTTGATCTAAGATGCTGCATAAAGATGCTCAAGGAATGAAACCCTCGAGGGACCTCAAACGAGCTATGTAATGTGTTCCTCCAAAAAAGTTGAGAAGGGGCTGCAAATCGAGGCTCTGATACCATGTTAGAAACCAAGATAAGATTTGCAAACCGAAAAGACCTTCCACAAAAGAGAAAATAAGAAAAAGCAGAGAGGTTGCAAAAGAATGTGCAACATAATATTATTCAAGAATTCATAATTACAAGATAATGATTTGCTTTATAAAAGCAAGATATGCATAACCCTAATCTTATCTTGAGCAACAAGATAGCTCAAAAGATAAAGATGAGAATTAATTAACCTAGGAAATAAATAATACCTAAGTAAAGTTATGCAAGTGTAATTAATAATTAATTACACCAACAGAACAAACATCCAAGAAGAGTAAAGCCTGGTGAAGATGACAATAGTTAAGGAAGCATACCAATTTGTGTTGAAGATAGAGGAAAAGTTGAACAAGAAGTTTGAAGAAAGACAAAGAAGTGCAAGAGGAAGATTCTAGATTAGATCACAATCCAGAGAGAGGAGACCATTCATGGAGAAAAACAAGGATGGGAAACCTTACCGCATTAAAGAGAAGGACAATAATTCATACCACATAGGAAGAGAGGACATAAATTTCTACCACAATGATAGAGGTGGTCATAAATTCCTACCACAATGATGGATGCAGGAGATATGAAGGAAAATCTAAGAAGAGACCATTCAAAGGAACTTGTTTCAAGTGTGGAGGTTGTTAGAACTGTGAAATTTTGAGAAATTTTATGACTGCCTGTACCCGTAAAGTCTCTTGAGAAGCCCATGCCATCCACTGTGAGTGACATTTCTGCCCATAATTTTGTCAGTTTTCATTTGGTCTCCTAGAATTCACTTGTTCCTGAGCATTTGAAAGTATAAATCATATCGACACGAGATGGTGAGGGTCTCCTTGATCCATAATGCATTTTATACTAATATATATATTTTTGCAATTTATCGGCAAGAGGTCGGGAATGTCTTATGGATCGGATTACATTTGTGGATACATATCAGCATGATGCAGTTTGTAGTCTCAACGATGTAGGGGTCCTATCAGAAAAATAGTGGTCGTCGGAATAAGTCATGACGATCACATTTGTGTCTCATCGATCGAAGACATAGGGGCATATCGGTGAGAAAATTTTCATCGGAATGAGTCATAGCGAGCCATTGTAAGTCATACCGATCGGAATACAAAGTGATCTTATCATCAAGACAACAATCCTTGGAGTTAGTCATATCGAGCACATAAGAGTTTTACCGATTGAGGCACATAAGACTATATCGGCCAGACTCAGGCCATCAGTGTAATGTTCTGTAGCATCTATTTGGTGTCACCGATAGAGTAGGAGGTGGGTCCCGTTGTTTCCATCAGAATGAAGTCAGGGAGTCTTACCGACCTCTATGTCACGGCGACATGATCTAGAATTGGAGATACGTTCGGCAAGACAGGTTTCGTTGGCGAGAGCTAAGAGAGTAGTGCCGAATGAGGTTCCATCGTCAGGAAAACCACTGTGTCTCGACGATTAAAGTTGATGAAAAATAAATCTTGGCATAACACAATGTAAGCATAGGAACATTTGCCCGACCTTCAATGTCATAGCGATACACTCATGACCAGAGGAATAACTGTCGGGAAGACTCAATACATTGATGAGACTGCATGATGTCAAAGCGATATAACATCTCAGGTAGTCGGTGAAACATTGAATGTCGGCAGAATTGCGTGATGTCTTCGTGGGAGTCTAATGAACAGTGGTAAAGGCCTGAATGAAATAACTACTCGGATGCGAATACGAATGGGCGTGACTGTTCATGTGGCCGATATATAAAACCCATTTTTTGATAGTTGAGAAGAGAGAGCAGGAGATAAAACATAAAATACAATAGATACAGAATGTTTATATTTTTTGAGACTATGATGCCTATAAAAAACAAGGGAGATTTCAATTGAATTCATCTGATTTGGGGGCAATTTTCTAGTTTTAGTTGTTTGTTGTGATAATTAAAAGTATTGTTGAAGTTGTCTCCAAGGTTGATATTTTCTAATTGTTTAAACTGATAATATCAAGGATAATTTTTCAGTTTATCAGTGCACATTTTTTGTAGCTGTATGATTGGATTAATTGGTTCTTTCAAGGAAAGATTAAGTCCTTTTAGTCAGTCATAGTAATTAGGAAGTCTCATCTGGATCATTAAGAAGAACTCAGTAGTCACATCCTTGCATGTTTATACTAGTTATAAACTTAAACTTATATGCCAAACAATTTGAGTTTCTGCTAAAAAGGTTGTTCATTTCAGATTATCACTTGAACTCCGTATACCCAATAAGGCACTAGTCTCTACCATTTTTATGTTTAATTTCATTCATTTTTACATATGAACATATTTGATTTTTTCCTTGATATTGCTTATACAATTTATACCAAATTAAAATTCATTTACCCACTCCTATTTTCCAGTGTGGGTAGATTGCTTTAGGAAATGAACAAAGTTCAAGTCTACTTTATTCAAATAGGTATACCCACCTAGGTCTAGCAGCACCTAAAGAGTAGAAGGTTCAATTCATTTGGCCTTGTCTGTTAGCCTGAAACGTTGTGAGAACTTGGCAACTTCTCATGGTTTAAACCTGCGTTTTTGAGAGCTAACAAATTGGCGACTCTGCTGAGGACTTATTGTAGGATATCCAGTTGACGATCATCATACAGAGTCATTAAAGAAAAATTCATAATTTGAGAAGTTTCTGAAAAGGTGATTCCGCTGGGGGATAGAATCAAGAATAGTTTCATTTTTCTCACTTTTCACAAAGTGAGTGGCGACTCTGACAAAACATTGCATCAATTCAACATGAATGGTAGAAGATCCCAATACAAAGGAGGTCCTTCTAGAGGTCCTGTTGGCAACAATAAGTGGACACATAAGGGTGATAAGGATGATAAGGGTAAGAAGAAAGAGGATGACATGTGCATAACGAACAAAGACAAAGCATCAAGACCACATTGTGAGACATATGACCATTATGATACATGGAGAGATAATTCAAGTGCATAACCTTATACCCCTGAAGAAAAAAGAAATCCTTTTTATAATCCTCAGAAACAGGCAGAGTTCGATGCCAAACTTGAAACTGAATGAATCATAATCTAACAAGAATATGATCAAAGAATGGAGAGTAATCAAAATGAGCCTATTGATCATGTGATTCCTCAAGAAAGTTATGAGTTCTCAACTCGTCAAGAAGTAGAAGCATAGTTAGATTTTCATAAACAGGAAGTAGAAAGAGCAAAGGCTGAACAGGAGAGGGCCCAAATGATAAAAGCAATACAAGACTTGAAATTGCAAAAAGCCCAAATTGATGCTCAGACAGCTGGCTTTTCAAAGTATGTACTGCCTCATAGGCAGGGAAATGATAATACAGGGCTTTCAGACCCATCAAAGGCCCCTCAGAATCATATGAGAAATCAATACAAGCAGCCAAACCATCCACTGTATATTGCATCACAACATACAAATCTACAACCACCTCATGGTTAGCAATATGTGCCATATCTTCATACACAATACAACAACCCAATGTACTATTATCAACATGTGCATAACCCTCCCCCTCAGCAATACACAACAATGATCAAACAATTTGATTTGACAGGGTTTCAATTATACCCTTACCCTATGGACAATAGTTGGAGAAGTCTTGTTCCTAAGTTTACAGGGAGCAGTGCAATTACTGTTGAAGATCATTTGAGGAATTTTAATGCTTTTATCTAGGACTTGGATATAGCATATGAATATTTACATATGAGGTTATTCATGATGTCACTCATTGAAGAAGCTAGGGATTGGTTCAATGGCCTGCCAACAGCTTCTGTTGATTCTATTCAAGAATTTTAGGATCGATTTATTGAGCAGTATGGAAATCCATGTGCACCAGATGCTGCTTTACATGAACTAGTATGGATTCAAAAAAATTAGAATGAGTCAATTTATGATTTTAAACATAGATTCAGCAAATTACAGAATAAGATACCACTTGGGTCAAAGTTTCCAGACTCTGCAGCATTGAGTATTTATTTGAATGCATTTGATCCAAAAATAGGGTATGAATTAAGAAACAGGTTTCCAATGGATTTGGTTGAAGCCCAAAAGATAGCACTAACTATTGAAAACAATAGGAAAGTTGTTGGGATGATCAATAAGAGAGACAATCCTAGGGTTCCTCAACATGCCAATAATTATCAGTACAAATAGGAGAACATGTACATAAATGAGAGGCCTCGGTTACATGACATGCCTTACAATACAAATTGGAAGGATGGAAAACCTATAATGGATAGACCCAGGAGCAAAGAAACACTTGATCCATTAAGGAAGAAGGGGGCGTATATGGTTAATAATAATCTTTGGTGTGAAGGTTGTGATGGGCCACATTCCCTAGACCACTGTGTTGTAGCCCAAGAAATGCAGGAAGAAGGGATGCTAGCGGGTAGCAGTGGAGAAGATCACTCAGTATTTTTGACTTCAAATACTTCATATACTATTGAGGAGTATTAATCTTCAGAAGCTGAAGGTTGTGAGTATGATTTTTCAAATCAAAGGTGCAATTTCCACATGGCTGAACAATAGGTTTTTTCTAATTTTGAAGAAGATTGTGCAAAACAATACTCTATTGAGGTGCCTACTCAATGCGATATAAGGAGACCCACTGAAGAGGAAATAAAGAGGTTAACCATTGTTGCGGTTGAATGAGCAAAGAGCAAGTACTGGTTAAGAAATAGGATAGTGAATGAAAAGGAAGGTGCTCCTAGGGGAATATTTATGAAAGACAAAGAGGTGACACCAAGAGTTTTGAAGAAAACCGAGAATGTGCAACATGACAAGGATGAATAAAAGCTTGTTCAGAAAGAAGATAACAAAGAGCTATACAAAGAAAAGAAGAAACCTGTCCAAAATGAAGAATCCAAAGGGGAAATATTAGAACAAAATAAAATGATTAAGGCAAATGGTTCTTCATTCGATTTCTCTCAGGCTTTATCTCAGGTAAAAATGTATGTTCCACTACTTGAGATGATGAGAATTAAGGAATATAGAGATAGTGCAATACAATTGATATCAAATGGAAATGAGAAAAGTGTGAATTTTGAAAATCAAATGGCCACTAAAATGGTTAACAAGCAAGAGAAAGTGATTGTCCCTGAAGTGTGCTTAAATGATGTATTGGTAAGTTCCCCACAAGTTGAACCTTTTTTCACCACACTGCTTATAAACAACAAACTGTTGAAGAATTTCATGATAGACTCTGGCGTTTCTATCAATATCATGCCAGTGGGAGTTATGAAACAACTAGGCATGTGGGTAGATACTAATGAAGGGAAGTGTTATGCGATGGATAACAGACCTATTCCTGTGGTGGGTATTATGAAAGATGTTGAAGTCAAACTAGTTGCTTATCCTTAGGTGGCCTATAATATAGATATAACAGTAATTGACACCCCTCCTTAGTTTGGGATGCTTTTGTCAAGACAATGGATGGTCGCAGTTGGGGGAAATGTTCAATTTCATTTATCTTATGCAACAATTCCAGTGAACGGCCAAGAATTTAAGTTGTACAGAGAGCGAAGGATGAACCCAATTGTAGATTGTGTACCTCAAAATCAAGTCAATTGCTTTTGTGATATGGATCTTGGGAATTTTAAGATAGAACCAGCTCAACCAGAATTAGTCAATATTGATCCCATTGATAAGCATGTTGCAAAAAGTTGTGATGGCATGTGGAAAATGTACTTTGATGGAGCTTGCAGCCAAGAAGGTAACGGAGCAGGAATAGTGTTTGTTTCCCCTCAAGGAGTTACTTTTAAATATTCATTTTTTCTAGCATTTGAATGCACAAACAATATAGCAGAATATGAAGCTTTACTAACAGGATTGAATATGGCTGTAAAACATAAGATCAAGATGCTAGCTATTCTAGGGGATTTTGAGCTTGTTTTTTCTCAAATTAAATCAAAATATGCAGCAAAACACAAGAGGTTGAAGTAGTACAGGAATGTTGTATGGGATAAAATTGAATTGTTTGATGCTTTCTCCATTGAATGGATTGAGAGGTCGAAGAACATAATGGCAGAATTTTTAGCCAATGTAGCATTAAGGAGAGATGATATCACATTGGCTGGAGTGTCTCAGATTGAATTCAAAGCAAGTCCTGCAATACCTGATAATATATATAGTTGGCAGGTTTTTAGTGATGATGCTGACTTGTTGAAGTTTCTTCATTGTATAAATCAATATGAAGCTCAAGAAATTGATTTTAATGCTTTTGTAGAAGAAGCAGATGGAAAGCATACAATATTTGGGAAGGAGGTCTTACAGCTTAAAACTAATAAGCTTCCCAAAGGGCTAGTAGCATTAGAGAGGGTGTATGATGGGAATGATCAATCCCTTATGAAACAGATACCAGTCATGAGAGAGGACATTGAAGAAATCAATTTAGGGACTGAACTGGCACCAAAAAAGGTATACATTGGAAAGAAAATAAGCCCGACAATTCAAGGAATGTTGATTGCATTATTGAGAAAATATAAACATGTGTTTGCATGGTCTTATGAAGATCTCAAGGCATACAAGGAATATTTTTTTCAACATGAAATCCTGTTGAAGCCAGATGCAAAGCCATTTAGGCAAAGACAAAGACCTATTAACCCAACATTGGAACCAAAAATGCAGGAGGAATTGGTAAAGCTTAGAGATGGGGGTATTATCAAACCAATTAGGCATTCAACGTGGGTTTTGAACCTAGTTCCTGTAAGGAAGAAGAACGGGGATATCATATTATGTGTAGACTTCATAAATTTAAACATGGTGTCTCTCAAGGATAATTATCCTCTACCTAATATGGAATTTTTATTACACAGAGTTATAGGGTGTGAGTTGTTATCTATGATGGATGGGTTCTCTGGTTATAATCAGGTCAAAGTTAAAGAATTTGAGCAGTACAAGACAACTTTTACAACTCCATGGGGAACATATGTTTATGTGAGAATGCCATTCGGTCTAACAAATGCAAGTGCAACTTTTCAAAGAGCTATGGACGTAGCATTAGATTTGATTAATGCTATCATGGTTGTGTATCAAGATGACCTTACTTCTTATTCAAAAAGGGCTAAAGATCATGTAGAACATCTTGAATTTTTTTTTATCAAGGCTTTGGAGTATGGTATTAGTCTGAATCCTAAAAAATGTCATTTCACAGTCACAAAAGGTAAAATCTTAGGACATATTGTGTCAAAGGAGGGAATCAGAATAGATCCTGAGAGGGTTGAGGCTATAGATAAAATTCCTATTCCTAAGACTGTCAAAGCTATTCAGTCATTTTTTGGATAGATTAATTTTGTTAGGAGATTTGTATCTAATTTTTCTAAAATTATTAAGCCCATATCAAAGATGTTAAGAAAGGGACAAAAGATAGAATGGACTGCAAAGGCATTGGAAGCTTTCATATCAATCAAAAAGGCCATCAAGGAAGCTCCTGTTCTTAAGTCTCCATATTTTGCAAAACCTTTTCAGATATTTTCATTTGCTTCAATGCACACTATTGTTGCTGTTATGTTACAGAAGAATGAGGAAGGTCATGAGCAGCCTGTATCTTTCTTCAGTAAGTCATTGCAGGGATCAGAATTGAAATATGACATAATGGAGAAACAAGCGTTTGCATTGGTGAAAGCCATAAAGCTTTTAGACTGTATCTTGTTGGAGCTAAGGTGATTGCTTATGTCCCTCATGCAACTGTTAAGGATATCTTGACACAGTCAGAAGTAACTAGAAAGAGATGCAGGTGGATTAATAAAATT
Organism: Sequoia sempervirens; assembly: GCA_007258455.2. Classification (NCBI taxonomy): domain Eukaryota; kingdom Viridiplantae; phylum Streptophyta; class Pinopsida; order Cupressales; family Cupressaceae; genus Sequoia; species Sequoia sempervirens. The sequence goes on along the minus strand of VDFB02358134.1, from coordinate 152,187,875 downwards.
CAAGAATTTGATATGGAAATACAGATCACCAAATTAGTGAGAGGTCAGGGTTTGGCCAAGTTAATGGAAGAAACAAATATTGAAGCAAATCAAAATTTCAATGTAGAAGATGAAAGAAATGCAATTGCAAGTATTGAGCATACTGCTTGGTATACAGACATCATGTATTACCTTAGATACATGAAGTTCCCTGAAGGATTAAGTGACAATCAGAAAAGAACTTTGAAGCTGCAAGCGTCCAAATATGTGTTCATGGAAGGTGATTTGTTTTGGAAAAATAGGGACGGGATGTTATTGCTATGTCTAGATGAGTCACGGGCTAAGTGTGTTCTGAGAGAGATGCATGAAGGGGTTTGTGGAGGCCATTATTCTACAAAGACGACTGCACACAAGATTCTCAGGGAAAGTTATTACTGGCCAAAAGTCTTCAATGATTCTTTTTCATATGTAAGAAAATGTGAAGCATGTCAGAAGTTCTCAGGGAAAATGAAGTATTAGGGAGCTTTACCACTCAGACCTATGCAGGTTGAAGCCCCTTTTCATCAATGGGGAATCAATTTTATTGGGGAAATACATGAGAAATCAAGTGGAGGACATAAGTGGATATTGGTAGCTACCAATTACTTCACCAAATGGGTAGAGGCAGTCCCAACCAAGCAAGCAACAAGTAAAGTTGTAATCAATTTTTTAATGGATAACATCATTACCAGATTTGGTACACCATTAAGATTGATCACAGATAATGGGATGTGTTTCAGATCTGATGAGTTTAAATATTTTTGTAGTACATATGGTATCACTATTTCTTATGCAGCTCCTTACCATCCGCAAGCCAATGGTCAAGCAAAATCTAGCAACAAAAGTCTTCTGAAAATCATAAGGAGGATGCTAGGTGGAAATAAGAAGGCTTGGGATTCAAAATTGAGGTTGGTTGTGTGTGCTGATAGGATAACTGTAAAAAAGGAAATCGGAAAATCCCCATTTGAGTTGGTATATGGATCAGAAGCTAGAATTCCTTTACAAAATTTATTACCAGTTTACAATTTTATCCTTCAAGAAGATATATACATTCCTGAACCAATGGAGGAAAGAATGGAGCAGTTGGTAAAGCTTGATGAGATAAGAAGAGTAGCTCAAAACTAGAATGTAAAGTTGCATCCACAAATGAAGTATTTATTTGATAGAAGAGCAAAAGATAGAAAATTCGAAGAAAGTGATATGGTGTTAATGTGGAATGCAAGGTGTCAGTAAAAGGGAAAACATGGGAAATTTGAAGCCTTGTGGTTGGGACCCTTTGTTGTTGTTGGCAAGAAAGGTGAAGATTCGTATTACTTGCAAAATATGACTGGTGAAGAACAGGAGTTTCCTGTACATGGGAAATTCTTGAAGCATTTTTTCTCTTGAGCAATACTGAGGATTAAGAGTTGCTAGTGCATGGAAATTTTTTGATAATCCTCTCAAAATTTATTTTCCATGCACAGTAGTTTAGGAAATATAAGGAGCAGGAATTTCCAGTACATGGACAATCCTAAGATTCCTTCTTTTAAAATAATTTTTTCCATGTACAGTAGTTTAGGGTCTTGTTCATCTCCATTTCCATTCATTTCATCCTACTCATTGGTCCATCACTTTGAAAGCCCGGTCTGCTCACCTAGAAATCTGGATCCTTGCAATGATCTCACAATCATCCACCCCCAGACAGAGCCACTATTAGAACTATGAAATTTTGAGAAATTTTATGACTGCCTATACCCGTAAAGTCTCTTGAGAAGCCCATGCCATCCACTCTGAGTGACATTTCTGCCCATACTTCTGTCAGTTTTCATTTGGTCTCCTAGAATTCACTTGTTCATGAGCATTTGAAAGTATAAATCATATCGGCACGAGATGGTGAGGGTCTCCTCGATCCATAATGCATTTTATACTAATATATATCTTTTTGCAGTTTATCGGCAAGAGGTCAGGAATGTCTTGTCAATTGGATTACATTTGTGGATACATATCAGCATGATGCAGTTTGCAGTCTTAGCGAGGCAGGGGTCCTATCAAAAAAATAGTGGTCATCAGAATAAGTCATGATGATCACATTTGTGTCTCACCGATCGAAGACATAGGGGCTTATCGATGAGAAAATTTTCATCGGAATGAGTCATAGCGAGCCATTTTAAGTCATACCAATCGGAATACAAAGTGATCTTATCACCAAGACAACAATCGTTAGAGTTAGTCATATCGGACACATAATAGTTTTACCGATTGAGGCACATAAGACTATATCAGCCAGACTCAGGTCGTTGGTGTAATGTTTCGTAGCATCTGTTTGGTCTCGCCGATAAAGCAGGAGGTGGGTCTGTTGCTATTGGAATGAAGTTAGGGAGTCTTACTGACCTCTATGTCACGATGACATGATCTAGACTTGGAGATATGTTTGGCGAGACAGGTTTTGTCGGCGAGAGCTAAGAGAGTAGTGTCGAATGAGGTTCCATCGGCAGAAAAACCACTATGTCTCGACGATCAGAGTTGATGAAAAATAAATCTCAGCATAACACAATGTGAGTGGAGGAACATCTGTCTGACCTTCAATGTCATAGCGATACACTCATGACTGGAGGAATAACTGTCGGGAAGACTCAATACATCAATGAGACTGCATGATGTCAAAGCGATATAACATCTCAGGTAGTCGGTGAAACATTGAATGTCGGCAGAATTGTGTGATGTCTTTGTGGGAGTCTAATGAACAGTGGTAAAGGCCCAAATGAAATAACTACCTGGATGCAAATACAAATGGACGCGACTGTTCATGTGGCCGATATATAAAACCCATTTTTGATAGTTGAGAAGAGAGAGCAGGAGATAAAACATAAAATACAATAGATACAGAATGTTTATATTTTTTGAGACTATGATGCCTGTAAAAAACAAGGGAGATTTCAATTGAATTCATCTGATTTGGTGGCAATTTTTTGGTTTCAGTTGTTTGTTGTGATAATTAAAAGTATTGCTAAAGTTGTCTCTAAGGTTGATATTTCTAATTGTTTAAACTGATAATATCAAGGATATTTTTTCAATTTATCAGTGCACATTTGTTGTAGCTGTATGATTGGATTAATTGGTTCTTTCAAGGAAAGATTAAGTCCTTTTAGTCAGTCATAGTAATTAGGAAGTCTCATCTGGATCATTAAGAAGAACTCAGTAGTCACATCCTTGCATGTTTATACTAGTTATAAACTTAAACTTATATGCCAAACAATTTGAGTTTCTGCTAAAAAGGTTGTTCATTTCAAATTATCACTTGAACTCCGTATACCTAATAAGGCACTAGTCTCTACCATTTTTATGTGATATTGCTTATACAATTTATACCTTATTAAAACTCATTTATCCACTCCTATTTGGGAGTTTGGGTAAATTGCTTTAGGAAATGAACAAAGGTCAAGTCTGCTTTATTCAAATATGTATACCCGCCTAGGTCTAGCAGCACCTAAAGAGTATAAGGTTCAATTCATTTGGCCTTGTCTGTTACCCTGAAATGTTGTGAGAACTTGGCAACTTCTCGTGGTTTAAACTTGCATTTTTGAGAGCTAACAGAGGTGAAGGACATAGAGCATTTGAATGTAATTAAGGAGTACCAGTAAGAGGATTGAGAATACTAGAAGAACAACCTATGTGGATGAAGAACCTATTGTATCCCCTAGTTTAGTTGGGAAACCATTGAAATGCAGTTCATTAGTAATGAGAATAGCTTTGATGCATGAAAAAGTGATTGAGGAACCACCGTAAAGGAAGAATTTGTTCAGAACAAGGTATAAATCTAGAGGAAAGGTGTGTAAATTTATCATTGATATTGGTAGTATTGATAATTTAGTTTCAAAAGAGATGGTAACCAAGTTGAATTTGAGAATATTGAGACATCCAAAGCCCTACAAGATAGCATGGATTGAGGGTGAACATAATATCTTAGTAAGTGAACAGTGTTTAGTGAAATTTCACATAGGATAATGGGTAAGTGCACCAAGATCGTTCCCAAAAAGGGGATTAAGTGGCCACATTTTTTCTGAAATCGGGAAATACTAACCTTGGATGTGAAATTGAGGATACTTACACTCAAAATTTTGAGATGGAACAAAAAGAAGGATTCAAGCGCTCCAAGTCTACTTTCTAAACTACTAATTTATTTTGAAAATATGGTTGAGAT